>CM065899.1:12760000-13385000 GCA_033439115.1 Firmiana major | reverse complement strand
AATTTTCTCATTTCTCCCTTTTTTTTTTGTTTTTTTTCCCTTTAAGAGAAAAATTCAAAAACACTTCTTCTAATCCACTTTGTTTTGGTATCAAAGGAGTTTCTTTCTTTATCCTCAGTATTCATCATTCGCATTTCAATTGTTGCCCCCCAATGTAGACGGTGATCCTTGATTGGGTTTATTAAAAATCTTTACAGG
This sequence comes from Firmiana major, assembly GCA_033439115.1. NCBI lineage: Eukaryota > Viridiplantae > Streptophyta > Magnoliopsida > Malvales > Malvaceae > Firmiana > Firmiana major. The sequence continues at coordinate 13,384,802 of CM065899.1, read as the reverse complement.
TGCAAAAGGGGTGGCCAATGGATGATTTTCTTTTAGAGAAAGGTTAATGAAAGATGGTCATTTGTCATTTCAGATGTGAACATTTTTATTGAAGAAACATCTATTTAGAATTTGAATGAGTTGTAGACAATCATAAAAGGAATTATTCAAATACATGATATAATTATCGAGCCATTTTCTTCTCCATCTTCTCTATCTCTCTCTTTTCAAAACAACAAGCCTTTTAAACCAACTTTGATATTGAAGCCATAAATGCCTCTACATGATGGCTAATAAATTTTCTTTTCTGTATAAAGAACTTATTTCTAATTGACATCCACTTTTACTTTTAGGTCTTATAAATATACCTTTTAACATTACTTTGGATTTATTGACATGAAAGTCTTATTATTCGTTACATAGATACTTAAAAATGGATGAATTGAAAAAATATATAGGTGTGAAAAGTGATAGAAGAACAAAGGGATATGACAAAGTGCACTATGCTTATCATTTCATAATAATAAAGAGTAAACAAAACATACATGCATTAAAACAAGAACACCGATGTTTTGTCACTTCTATCAAACTTCATTCTTGCCACCATCATTTCCAAGATCTAATACTCAACCTTGATGAGTGCTTGAACTTTACACTTTAAGGGTGTATAGATTTCTGTGGAATGGCCTCGGATCGCAAAATGATAATCACAATGAGCATTCTCATCATAACATTTTAGATCGGTGGTTCAGTGGGCCTCACAGGAACTTTAGTGAGGAGTTGGCACCTAATGAGTTGAGGTAACAACTCGGTGTAGGACATGGGGATTGGGTCAAATTTTGGTTGCTCTTGCTTAGACTTCTGTCCCTTTTTGCTATTGATTTTGTTTGGTCAATTTACAACTTGAGGTTTTGAGGTGAACAAAGGTGTGGTTACAGGGACTGAGATTTGGAATGGATAGTTAGTTAGGTATACCGAACATGGTCCTTGGAAAAGATTGTTGGTAGAAGGGTAGTAAGATGAATAAGTCGTGTAAAACTCTAATGTCTCCATTGGAGTTGCCAAACTGTTGTAACGCACTAGGACCTTGATCCTAACTCGTTATACATAAAAACTAGGAGTCACCACTAACCATACTAACCTAGGTGTGATTGGTCACTTATTCAAATTATGGATAAGACTTAATCTACATTCAAAGATTCTATGTTCGGGAGTACTGTTATGTGTGGGGAAGTATTAGCACTCCCACAATGTCCATTTTAAGATAGTACCAAATATCCTAACTTTGCATTTTATTTGCTTTAATTTCGATATGCTTAATATTGAAAAATGTCTTAAGTCTCCTCCATCAAGCTGATCAGATAATTTAAAAGTTTTTCTAACCTCAAAAATATTTAAGTAGGACCAATCGTTTTTTTCAAAGAGGCTTCGTCGTTGGATAATTTGAGAACATTATGGAAATTCTTTTCTTGACTCCTACCTCATTCCTTATCAATTTATGATAATTTTTTAACCTTTCGTTAATTTTTATTTCCATTATCTGATCTTGTTATTACTTTAAAATTTTATTTTTATATATTTAAGTAAACATGAATTATTTGATATTAATTTTTTTAGATCTTTTATCAAGTTGAACGGACCTTGGAGGAAATTTTTTCACATAAGAATTTTAATGAAAATTACTCAAGCACAGTTTTTCTTTAAATTCCATCCTTGGAATAACTCATATTTATTTATTTATTTATTTATTAACTTTATTTTATTTTTATTTCGTTAATTCTTATTTTATTTTAGTTTTAAATTTTAGTTTTTTATTTTTTCTATATAACTTTAATTTCTAACTTTTTTCTAATTCAAATTTTATTTTAATAATGAATATAAATTATTAAATATTGAAAATATCTTTTTAAATTTTCTATCAAATTGGTAAAATTCAAAAAAACTTTTTTCACCTCAAAATTTTTAAAAGTACTACTCAAATGCAGATTCTTTTAAAATTTAATTGTCGAAATAATTTATCTAAATTTAAACTTTAATTTATTAATCAATTTTTTGCTTTTTTATTTTATGATTTACTTTATAAATTTAATAATTACGAGTCGTAGTTGAATTTTGTTTTTTTTTTATAAATATGACAAATGATTGATAAACATTTAGAAAAACCCAAGAATAAATTAACAAGTATTATGCGTAGAAACATCAAACAACTGTACCTTTGACAAATAAAGGTAACAAACCCGTTCGCAAGAGCCAATACATTAGTACAAGTACCATACACATCTACCAAAAACTAATGAATTTGACCTAGTCAACCTAACGAAGCCACTAACCAAGCAAGTCGGAAAATCAACGAAGAAATAACATACCAAAGAACACGCAACCCGTAAAACTAGCCAACAGAAGTAAACTATTAATAGCAGCAGTAAACTATTAATAAAAGGAAATATTTTATAGGCATAATAGTTTAATATATTTTTATTTTTTTAAATAAAATAAATATAAATTTTTATTTTTTAATTTCATTATAAAAATTTATAAATTTTTATTTTATTATAAAATAATTTTTTAATATTTTAAAATAATATAATTAAATAAAATAAATAAAAAATTAAAATCTTATAAACTTTTAACATTTTATTTTACTGTAAAATTTTATAATTAAATTTAGTTATATTATTTAAAAAAATTAAAAATTTATCCAATAAAATTAAAAATTGATTTTTATTTTTATTTTGTAAAAAAAAATTAAAAATATATTTAATTATTAAACTTATTATATATATATATATATATATATATATATATTTAACACGTTGATCAAGCAACTGATGGGATCTGCCGAAACCCATCGAAAAGACAATCACATGATGATGATGATGCTGATGATGATGATGATAGACTAAAGCCGCCTCTCTTGGGCAATTGGCGGGAAACGTCCAATAGCTTCTGCTTCTGTCTCCTTTTATTTTCAACAAAAACGAGCTTGCTTCCTCCTCTAAATGGTCAGACCCCAGTCTTTTCCCCTATGATTGTCGTCGTTGTTCCTTCCTTAGCCACACCTTGAGCCGCTAGTCAGCGATATCCCCCTCCTCACTGCAGGTGGCGCCTAGCCCTTTCAAAAATGAACCCAGAAAAAGGCAGCCTTTCTCTTCCTCTCGACGCAGAAGGCTACAATGATTCCCAAAGGATTCTCCTTTTTTGTGTTCAATGTGCTTACTGAAATTTATGCCAAATTTCTTGCGTTATTTACTGTTTTTGGGCCGATTTTCGAGTATTTTGATTTGGTTTCCGTATTCTCGAGTAAGCTCTTAGGCTGAGCTTGACTCAATCTTTGAGAATGGTGGCTTGGGGGTTTCTGTCTAAGGGGACTACTGGCTGGTGGTGTTCTGTAAGGATTTTTGGTGGTGGGTGGTAGTGATGAGGGACAGTGTGTGTGGCAACAGGCTGAGTTTAAGCTGCTCTTCTTTTTTTGTTTCGAGTGTGGGTTCAAGCTTCCCAGAATAATTTTTGCTTTCTGCTAATTGCTGGATTTTTTACTGATTGCCCCCTCTTGTTGAGTTGCTCGTTCATTTTTAAACCCAGATTTCGTTTGAATTCTTACTTGTTTTTGTCATCAAATCCCTTGGATCTGGGGATATGATCAATTGGCAGCTGATTGAAGACTATTAAGCATGCTATTTCACTGCCGTGGAAGACTTTCAGGCATGTATTTAGCTGCCAAGTGAAGACTATCAAGCGTGCAGTAGCCAGAGACTTGTCGACACCGACTACTCCCATCCACCGTTTTTATTATTTTTTTGATTAAACATTTTATTATGATTTTTAATTAATCATTTATTAATTCTATAATACTAATAATATTAAAACTGGAAGGCTTAAAAAGTCTGATAATGGATTTTCAAGTTTGGGCAAGAAAGCTCTTGGGACCTAATATCATATTGGACCATTTTGCACATTTAATTAGACCTGAAATCAAATCGAACTCGAGAAAAAGCTCAAAAAAATTAGTTGTCTACTACAGTCTACTGACCCTCATCAAGATTGCTTTGGTATCAGCTTGTGACACTCAAAACAAACAATACGTGTTGTATTATGCATCACATGACACACATGATAGATATTATGGTAAAGCATAAGGAATATCATCCATCCTCTTCATCTCTTCTTGTGTTTTAGGACAAATAGCCTTGGAGGGAAACATGCCATATATCATAAGCAAGTTTCCTTCTTTGGATTCAACCATGCTAAACCTTATTAGCACCTTGTTTATGTCCACAAATTGGGAAAACCCTAAAAGCCTCTTCGATCTATCTCTATAGATCTTAATACGAAGAATATAGACCGCTTCTTTCAAATATTTCATAAAGAACTACTTGGATAGCCAGGCTTTCGTGGTCTAAAGCATAAGTATATCGTTTTCTACGAGTAGTATGTCATCAACATAGAACACCAAGAAAACCATAATAGCCAAACCTTTTACCTTTTTTATAAACACATGAATCATCAAGATGCTTAATGAAACCAAATTTTTAAGTTTCATTGAACCTAATGTTCCAACTCTTTAAAGCAAGCTTTAGTCCATAAATTGACTTCTGTAGCTTGCATACCTTATTAGCATTTGCTTTGTATGAAAACCCTCAGATGTGTCATATACACCTCTTCTTTGAGATTTCCATTAAAAAATGCGATTTTTATATCCATTTACCAAATCTCATAATTATGGTTTGCAACTATAGCAAGTAGAATTTGAATGGATTTAACCATGACAACTTGTGAGAGTCTTTTCATAGTAAATCCCTTCTCTTTGTCCATAGCCTTTGGTTGCCTTTCATGTTTGTTTTTCTTAAGAACCCATCTACACCTTATAGGTCTAACCACTTCAAATGGATCAATCAAAGTCCATACTTGATTTACATCTATTGCATCCATTTTTGATCTCGCAGCCTCAAACCATTTAGCTGAGTCAATGTTAGACAATACCTTATCATAGCTAATAGGATCATTATCCATAGCAACGAATATCTATCTAATAGAAAGCACCTCTCAAGTACTTCCCTTAGCCTATTAAACCTACATAGTATTTATGTTTCTTGAGCATCTGTTTAAGCATCTAATGTTTCAATCACAGGCTCAAGTTCCAGTTGAGTGTCAATTATGCATCTTGCACTTCCTAAAGTACAATCTTTCTCCCACTAGACCTTTTAGTGAGAAGTTTTTTTCTCTAGAAAACTCACAAACCTCGAGACAAACACCGTTTGCTTGATGGAATTGTAAGAGTATTACCCCTTAGTCTCTTTTGGGTATCCAACACATTTGCACTTGTCTGATCTAGCTCCTAGCTTGTCAGACGATACATGCTTCACATAAGTCGTACATCTCCAAATCTTTAAGTAGGACAAGTTTGTTCTTTTGCCATGCCATATCTCATATAGAGTCTTGTCCTCTAATTTAACGGGAACCCTATTTAGAAGGTGAGAGGTAGTCTATGAGGCATATTCTTTAAAGGATATTGGAAGGTTTGCCTTAGACATCAAGGACCAAACCATGTCCGTTTTATTTTTCCTTCAAACACTTCGTTATGTTCAAGAGTTCTAGGTGGTGTCCGTTGTCATAGAATACCAAATTCTGTAAGATAATTGAAGAAATCTTGGCTAAGATATTCTCTTCCTCGATCGAATCTAAAATAATCTTAGCAGTTTGTTTCCCAACCTTAACCCTGAACTCTTTGAACTTTTTAAAGTTTTGGATTTGCACCTTATTAGATACACATACCCATATCTCAAGTGGTTATCTATGAATGTTATAAAGTACGAATAACCACATCTAGCATCGGTGTTCGTTAGGCCACATACGTCAAAATGTATTAAGACTAATAACACTTCAACCTTTTCACCTTTTTTTAATGAATGGCGTCTTGGTCATCTTTCCAAGCAGACAACACTCACAGGTGTCATAACCTTCATTGTGTAGTTTAGCTACTCTTGTCTCATTAATGTGTCCAAGTCTACAATGGCAGATATAGAATGGAGCAGGATTATCATTTCTTTCTCTCTTGATATCAATATTGAGTATGGGCTCCATAGAATCTAATACATAAAACCCATTATAACATGTAGTTGTTCCAAAACAAACATCATTTAGAATCATAGAGCAACTATTGCCCATTATTTTGAATTCGAAATCATTGTTAATTGCAAGGTATGAAATTAATACAATGTTTCTTGTTAATGTAGGAATATAGAAACAATTTTTAAGTTTTAACATCAAACTCGATGATAAAGGGACCATACATTTTCCAATGGCAATAGTTGCGACTCTTGCTTTATTATCTCCACTCATAATAATCTCACCTTTGTCCAATCTTCTACTTTTCTTTATGTCATTACATAAATGCGATCTACAAACCCAAATTAAATGCCTAGGAATTGGATTTGATAGTAGAAAGATTTAGCTCAATAATATTAATCATTAAGAATCATATTCCTTCCTTTTTGAGAATGTTTCTCAATCTATTATACCTATCCAAGCATATTGGGCTTATGGCATTAGTTAAAAAATAGTCAAGTAAAATAGCAAAAATAAAACTAGTAATATAAGCAAGGACTGATCCAAGACTTATACTCAAGCATTTTATTATGTTATATTTGTTTATATTATCTTATTTAAAAAATTATTATAACTTAAAAAAAAATTCATTAAAATACATAATGTCACTATCAAAAGTAATAAAAATTTATATAAAAATTAAAAATATAGAAACTCATTTTTATATAAATAAACTCTATAAAGAGTTTTTTCTTCCTTTTACATGTTTTCATGGTTGTTTAAAAAAATGAATCAAGGATCAAAGGGATATTATCCAAATTAATTTCTGGTTATAATTAAATAAATTGATTCTACAAGAAACAAAAAAAGTTATCACATAAACTTTATAAAATAGAGAAATATTTCACACTTCACATAACAATAGACTTTACATCAAGCTATAAAATTATTCTAAATCTAAGAACTTGAAAAAAAAAATCAAATTATCAAATAAAATTTAATTGATCATATTAAGATGGAAAAAATATAAAAAGCGCATATTAAGTTAGTGATATATACCTTTTTACGAAATATTGAAAAATTTTAAAAAATAATTTAAAAAAGTGAGATTCATGATTTTTTTTTAATTCTGTTTGTAAAGTTATAAAAAATAATTCACCGAATATGATAATAATCATATAAAACTTGGAGTGTGCTTAACAAAGTGATAAAGTTAGAGGATAGATGGATGAAGACTTCTATAGTAAGTTTATAAATTTTAACTTTACCTTAAGGTCAAATAATAATAACCTTTGGATTAGTAATATCTAATCAAACCCATTAATTAGATTTTAAGAGTAAAAGGAAGCTTATACCTAATAACTTATTAAATTAGCTTTTCGTATTATTATATATTAAATATTAATAAAATATAAGAATATATTATTAATTTACCCTTTCTTGTAATTTTCACACAATTCTTTCGATCTAATTCTTCCTCATATATATTTAGGAATTTTTTTTCATTTTTCCTATTTATAAAGGATCTAAACCTTAAATCTTAAATCCATTTAATCTAATTTTTATTTCTCTTAGTCAATCGTATTTCCTAAATCCAGTTTCTTTGTACTTAAACTCTAAATTTTTTGATAAATTTTATGTTGTTCATAAACATCAAAATCAGTAAAGAAACTTCAAAAAGAAGAAAAGAAAAGCAGCAAAGAAATTGGAAATTACAATAATTTGTTAATCGTAATCTTTTCCTAACAAAAAGAAGCCAAATGAATTCCCCAAACTTCTGATCGCTAGATGACCCACGTCACCGTGATCTTCATGCTCTGTAACAACTTCTTCTATAAACCCTCTTCGAACTCCTTCAATTAATAGCCTTTCGTGAGGGATCGCTCCCACTTTGACCATAGTTTAGAACAGGATCTAATTCAACATGTGTACAAGGCATGTTGAGCTCTTTCCCAACCCAAAGTGGTTTGCACTAAAATTTCAATGGGCAATCGAATGCCCGAAAGCAATTTTCAACTTCTATTGAAATATTTTCATGCAGTATATTTTAATTATATAAGCAGGCGACTGTTTAAAATGGGCAATTGATTGTCTATATAAAAAATAATTCTAAATAAAAATATATAATAAGCAATCGAACGCTATTTTCAAGTATTCGTATTATCATAAAAGAAAAAATAAATATTAAATATAAGAAAATTATTATAAAATTTATGAAATTAATAGTAAAATAACTAAAAATAACCGTAAAGATACTAAAATAAGTATAAAATTTTTGATAATTAACCGTAAAATTTATGAAATTTATCGTAAAATGAATGAGAATAAGCGTAAAAACATTAAAAAAGTATAAAAATTATGATATTTAATAGTAAAATTTATGAGATTCACCGTAAAATGAATGAGAATAAGCGTAAATACTCTAAAATAAACATAAAAATATGATCATTAACTGTAAAATTTATGAGATTCATCATTAAATTTATAAAATTTATCGTAAAATTCATCACATTTATTATAAAATTTATGATAGTAAGGGTAAAAACACTAGAAAAACATAAAAAATGATAACTAATCATAAGATTTATGAGATTAATCATAAATTGATCAGAGAGTGTAAAAACATTAGAAAAAAAAATATAAATCTGCAATAGTTAACCGCAAAGTTAATGTGATTCATCTTAAATTTGATGAAAATAAGTATAAAAACACTAGAAAAACATAATCTATAATAATTAACCGTAAAATTAATATGATTCATCGTAAATTTGATGAGAATAATTGTAAAAACACTATAAAAATATAAAAAATATAAAAATATGATAATTAATCGATGAGAGTAAGCATAAAACTAAAAAAGCATAAATCTGTAATCATTAACCGTAAAATTAATGTGATTTATTGTAAATTTGTTAAAAATAATTGTAAAAACATTATAAAAGCATAAATTTATGATAAGTAATAATAAAATTTATAACAATAAATGTAAAATAATGTAATAATAAAATTTATAACAATAAATGTAAAATAATTCTAAAGTTATTAGGGTAGTGAATGCCATATACGGGCATTCGAGTGCCCTAGTAATTTTAGGCCATCAACACACTTTTTTGACAAAAAAATAAAAAGTACAATAACTCTCTAAGACACTCTCTTTTCTATTTTCTCTCTCCAAATTAGAAAAGATTACTTTTATTATAAATGTATAAACTATAGTAAAAAAGCTATTAAATTTAATATATTAGGTAATTTAGTTTTATACTTTGAAGAGATAAAATTGTAATTTTGATTATTTTATGAATAGAAAAATATGAAATTTAAATATCTTATTTCTTTTTAAAAGGATAAAATATAATTTACATTATACTTCATTAGTTTTAAGTTTACCTGTTAAATCATTATTAACATATTTTATTAACTTTCATTATTTATTCCATTTCTAATGAGATACTGAATATTTCATGGGACTTATGACCTTACAGTAAGGTATATATTTTGCAATCTTATTGTAGACAAATCCTACATAGAGGTGAGTAAAAAAGTGGAAAGAAATTAAATTTTAATGTCTGGTAAGAGGAAAAATGTGAAAAAAAATTGTTAACTTCTATCTTTATCCTCAAGAAATTTTTTTCAAATTAAAAAGATTATTTGAGAGAATATGATAAAGATGCCAATCTAACTTTATATGTCTATGAAATTATCCTTAATGTTTTAAATTTTTATTTATTTATTTATCCTACTGCATTAATGATATAATATTAAAATAATATAATCATTACTTTTTTTTTATTTCAATTCAACCCGATAATAGATAGATATTATATTTGAACTTCTCTATTTTTCCAACCAAAAACGTCAACAAAATATATATATATATATATATATATATATTTATTTATATGTTTTTCTTATTCTTTCACTTTTCTCCCTTTCAGTTATTCATCTTTCCATTTTTCTGCACACTAGTAGAACCTAAATGAATTATGTTTCCTTTTTTACAAGTTTTTTTCTTTTACTTTTCCTGACAAATATTTTACTCCTTTTACAATATTCTTTCTTTTTAGAATTTTTTTTTAAAAGTAGAATTAATTTTAATTAATGTCAACAGAATTTACAATTTTAGTTATCAAAACCATACCTTACTAAATTACCAAATTACCTTTTTTATTAACATTTTAATATTATAAGACCCATAATTAATGGATTCTTTCATAATTGAGGCCAAAAAAATTGCTTTGTTGCTAATAATCCAACTTGTTTGCTTTTTTTGGATGAACAACTTTAAATCTTTTATTAACCAAGTGAACTATAAGGGATAAATAGAGCAATGCAACCTGGACAGTCCAGGCAAATTTTTATCAAACGGATAATATAGAATGAAAATCCTGTTCGAATAAGTGATTAAAAAAATCAAAACAAGATAAACTAAGCTCCTATTTCAGGAAAAAAAAAAGGACAAATTATGTGGATTGACGTGCCGCCTCGTATGTTACAATTGAAACTCATTCTCTCAATACCAGAACTAAACAATTGAACTACTCAGTTGGAAGAGATAAAAAGATAACGAAAAAAGAGCCAGAATTCGTCACGATCTCAGTTTCCCAAACCATCCAAGAAGCTTTGCAACTCCCTCCAACCATTAACAGAAAAGCTCCTCTGCACTCTTGTGCGAGGGGCAACCAAATTGGGGGGTGGATCGGATTGAAAGCAAACAACAACAGCAGCCAAGTTATCCCCACTTTTCCTCTTCAAAGCTTCATCAACCAGATCCTTACTGCAAAAAACAGGATCATTGTGCTCTTGAAGCCTCCGTCTGGCAAAATCAACAGCATTTTGGCTCCGAAAAACATCCCAAAGCCCATCACATCCAATGATGAGGAATTCATCATCCTCGGTCAGATTTGCAGTCATAAGCTCGGGCTCTGCACTCAGTGGTCCACCATCTGCACCTTTCATTCCTTCCATGTGCCAATCTCCTAAAGCACGAGCCACATTGATTTGCCCATTGAGGTAACCATCATATACATAACCTCCAGATGCCTCAATGCGCTTTCTCTCTCTATTGTAAATGGGTTTGTGATCTCTTGACATTTCAATTGCTTTGCCACGTCGACATAAAACTGCTCGACAATCTCCAACGTTTGCCACAACCAACAATCTGATCAGAACAAAGTCAACAAACAAGTGATGAGATCTATCATCACCTAAAGCATGAAATCTAATTGGTAGACATGGATATTATATTTAAAATGTGACAAAGGACATCCTTACACCAAGGGGGAGGGGTGAAAAATAAAAGAATTAGCAAATTAATCAATTCCTATCCATTTATTTTATCATTAATCTACTCAGATTTAATCTAAAATGCATCTTATTTACATGATTATAAATTTGCGCAGTTTTATACACATCCAATACTCTTCACCAACAAGTTTGAATGTGCATTATATATGATCACAGAAATAAGGCACCAGTATTTATTACTTCCTATAAGCTCATTGGTTTTTTAACATCATTAATCGAATAGGAAGCAAACACATAAAATCGATATATAATATGCAAATAGTAATTCCAAATATAATGTGAAAAATTCAACTGAAACTATGCTTGTGACTTTGTTTGAACATTGAATTAGTTTACCGCGTGATCACGGAGATATCATTCTTACCGTGGAAAAAGAGAGACACAGGTGAGGGAAAGAGAAGAGGATTGGAGAACTATTTGACCAAAAAGTGTTTCTTGCAGTGATAACACTCTGTTCAAGAGAAATAATTTCCCGCAAAAATGAGGCCATCAACATGGCTGGCAGAGCCATCCATGATTTTATCAGTTAAGACACATTAGCAAATGTAATTCAGTGGCAGTGCCTTCGGTGGTTATCGTTACTTAATGCTTTAAGTGCAGGATGAAGGAACGCTTTTGCATTACATAATAAGATAAACAGGAGAATATTTCATACAAATACTTTCCGTTAGTAAACAATTCTAACCTCCCAAGAACAAGGGCAGCCAATGCAGTGGTACCAGAAGCAAGGGCTGAATCCAATGCACAAGCTTCTGCAAACGCAGTATCGGTTTGCAAAAATGCTGAAACAACAACCCTCTCAATCTCTCCAGGAAAATCTTCATCTTTAGCAATGAACCTTGGTAAATGATAGCAAGCAAAGTCAGCAGCATGCCTCCCACCGTGTCCATCAAATACCTGATCACCAAAAAAGTTGGAAATGCTACTGTCAAACTGCAATCAATGCACAAACAGATGCGGAGTAATCTACAACCATTTCAACTAGGCATATCTATACTGTTAATAAAACTTGATACTATCCAAGGTCCCATAAACTGGTCTAGGATACTTATTTTGCATTTGTAGGTAATATTATGAATGGAAGCAGCAAACCTTCTAAAAAAAAAATAGCAGAAAAATTGCTATTAATGCTTAGTAAATGAACTAAAATGCCAGCACGAAAGGACCTCAAATTTTGCACTTTATGAAACATGACTAAAGATTCAAAACTCTTGACTAGAAAAATGTACTTGAAGTGGAATATTATGCAACAGAAGTATCATATCTAAAATACATCTGCACAATGATTGTCGTACAAACAAAACAAGCACACTAGAGGAACAAAATTATAAGGGAAGGTATATACCCCATAAAAGGCAGTTGGCCCATCAGCAAAATTCTTGAACCCGAAATCATACATAAAATCGTCAACACACAAATATACATCTTCCATGCTTGTTCGAAACCCTATGTCAGCCCATGCTCCGGAACGGACAATAGGGCTGAACTCAGCACCATGATTCTCTACAGCATGTCCATTTTCAATATCAATATCCAATGTCTTTGACTTCACCTGCTAAAATTAGAATCAGAAACAAAAGCTAATGTGCATCTCCATGAGAATCAACATGTGCAGATATTTCTTCTGTAGAAAACAAACTTCTAGAACTCAAAAAAAGAACTCGCAAAAAATATAATTCCTTCACGATAATATTACTAAGAGAGAAAGAACAGTGCTAAGCTTGGCAAAGCACGCAAAATTTTCATAACTTATAAGAGTAAGATCCACATAACCATCAGAACACATAAACAATCACATCAAGATAAAATTATGATGCTTTAGTCTTCCATATATAAAAGCAGTTCAGCAGAAGAGGACGGGAGAGAGGCTAGGGCACGCTATACATCTAAATTCAGCAAAAAATTAAAGAAAGAGACCTACTCATATTATAAGAAAAAGTTATATCTAAATTTAGCAAAAGGTTAAAGAAGAAGCCAACTCATATTAATAGGATGGCAATTAAGAAATAATGGAGGAAGAGAGTTCATGCTGATGACTTAGCTTGCGTTCATATATCGGTTCATGTAGCTTACCCCAGTGTTAGGATGAAGGCTTTGGATATGATGATAATGATGAAACAGGCAGCAGCAATTACAAGATAATCCAGATACATCTTATCTCAACTCAATTTATCCTGATCAGTGGCCTAAGCCATAAGCATTCTATTGCAAAACTATGCAAAAACATCTTCCTCATATTCTCAAGCCATCTACAGTTTAACCCTTCATTTTATTCTAATTCAAGAGGCAAACTTTGGAGAATTGAATATATGATCATTGTTCAAGAATTCAAGTAAACCACCAAAAAAAAAAAAAAATTCAACTACAGCCAAATTATCATCCCAGAGGGCAAGCTAACTCCTTCACAAGTAAAATTACCACCAATTTGTCTCCCAAAGTCAATAATCGTCACTATAAGAAATTGCAGATAACAGAACTTTAGCTAGCATATCACAAACAAGAGAACCATCTAAAAGCTCAGAAATCCTTATTTCCTCATAAATCCCCTTTAATTTTACTTTAAGTTTCAGTTTCTTTCCCTCGGCAAGGTACACTTGGGAAAAGGTGAACGAGTAATCACACAGTTCAATACCACAAGCAACCCATCTACCAAAAACAATACTTAGCTGATTTCTTCAAATCCGTTTACAAAATACCCCCAACATATATCTGCCAGAAAAACCCCATTGCAAATTGCGTTGCTTTTTCTTTTCTTAATCTAGATTAAGCTTAACAAGAGCACCCTCTTAATTGCACTATTTTTATATTACACTCTTATTCTTATTGCCCACCATTTCCTTACTAAATAACTCATATTTAAAATCCATAATTTCCAGAAATTAATACAGTTCAAAATCAACATTCCACCTCAAAACAGTGAAGAGGAAAAAAATATCACCGACACTTAAGTAGCACCGAAAAAAAAGATGAAAATCGTGAAAAAGGAACTCACAACAGATGAGTGTCGAACGAGGGATTCCTTACACGGCTTCAAAACGCCATCACTGGTCGGACACTGGCGTCTATACGACGGATTACAAGGGTTCGGTGGCTTACCCTCACTCGTGCTCTCATTTTCTAAACAAACAATTCCATTATTCCCCTCCATCCTCACATTCTCCAAATCCAACCCCCAATAACTTCAAAAAAAATAAATAAATAAACTTTCTATATCAAGTCAACTCGCTAGTCAACTCAGCTCAGAAATTCTAAAACAACGAAGGAAATGCAATAACAACAACAATAAGAACTAGGTGAGTCTTGTCAGTGAGTTTTAAATTCGACTCCCAATTAGAGAAAACTAATTCTATATTAAACAAATAACCGATTTTCTCGAGAATTACGGTTTTCAAGATCAGGGTTTATAAAGGAACCCAAAATAAATAAAGGGGCTTCTGGATAGCGATTTTCAACGTGATCTATGATGTGCTATCGATTTTTTTTTCCTGTGAAAAAAAGGGGAGAAAAAGGGACTTCGGGCGATCGCAAGAGCGTGGGTTAATTTTATGCTGAAAGACTCAGGTGTCTCGCTTTCAATGTCGGTTTCAATTTTTTGTGATTGAGATTTGCAAATATCAAATTTTAGATTTTTTTTTTTCTTTTAATGATTGTAGTTTAGATATTTGTTTTTTTCGTTTCCATCAGCGTTTAATGGAAGTCACCGATAGAACTGTATTTAGGTCCCGTTTGGTATCATGAAAGTAAATATTTTACGCTGCAATTTAATTGGACGCAAAGTGATTACAACGTTTGTTATCAAGAAAGTTGAATGTAAAGTGATTGCAACTGCAATTACTTTACATCCAAAAGCTGCAAAGTGATTGCAGTCCAAAAAGGCTGTAATCACTTTGCGGCCTTGGCTGCAAAGTTAATTTTACTCAATTTTACCCAAATTACCCTTTTACAAAAAACACAAAAATACTTTTATGGATGTTATAGGTAATTATCATACATAAAAAATATTTTATAAGGACTAAAATAAATTATTATGACATTATTTAAAAATAATAGATGAATTAAAATTTAAATTAATAATACATGAATTTGTAAATTAATAAATTTGTAAATTTAAATTAATAAATGAATTTGTAATAATTTACTCATTAAAATTTAAATTAATAATCATGAAAATTTAAAATTACAAATAATGAGTAATATTAATAATATAATTTTATATCATTTACATTTTCATTTTAATTAATTTTTTCATTGCATTAAAGTCGTTTTTTATAGTTATGGGTATTTTTAAAATTTGACACAACTTTCCCAGCAAAGTGAATGCATACCAAACGCTGTAAAGTTACTTTCCCTGCAATTTAAACATAACTTTACATTGCATACCAAACACTGCAAAGTTACTTTCTCAGTAATCACTTTCCCAGCAATCACTTTCCCAGCAATCACTTTATGCTACAATCACTTTCCCTCTAAGATACCAAACGGCCCCTTAGATTTTTATAGTAATTGATGGTGGTCCAATAATCAAAGTCCACGTGTATATCGATCGACCAACCAGAGACCGTCACGTGTCAAACATAATATAAGCCACGTGGCTGTTATAGAGACAGAGTCTCTAGGCGATAGAGTGTCCACAGGACACTGTCGCTTGGTAGGCGACAGAGTCTCTATAAGCGATAGAGACTCTGTCGTAGAGTCTCTATGCGACACGGTAACGCGACAGACCTCTACCGCACTGACCTCTACCGCCTGTACTGCGACAGACCTCTACCGCATAGGCCGCAGCAGAGGTTCACACATATATTCTGCCGCCCACCGAACTCACTCGCAAAGTCGTCCAGCTCCGAACCGCGACAGAGTACAAACGACTCTGTTGCGGCCCAGACACGCTCCTGGGCCTCAACCTGAACCGACCCGGGAGAAATCTATAAATACCCCAGGTGAGTACTCAAAAAAAAGAAAGGAGAAAGAAACGAAAAAAATAGAACCCTCTTGATTTTTGAAGAATATAATTCTCTTCCCCCTATATACAGAAACTCAGTTTTCTAACTTAATCATCGGAGCGCGCGTGCAGGGACCAATCCCTGCGCCCTCTGATTTTCGTTGTTTTTGCAGAATATACACACGAGGAACACGTGGAAGAAATCGCATCGACGTCATCTCTTTGTCGTTAGCGCAACTTGAATACGTGGAAATCATCACCCCGTTGTCGTTTTCGGAGGCAGCATCAATTGGCGCCGTCTGTGGGAATCAGAACAAAAAGTCAGATTCCTTATTAAAATGGTGAGGACACGTTCTACAGCGGGAGAGACAGGGGAGCAGAATTCTGTAAGTCCCCCTGTCAGGTCAGAGCAAGGACGGAGAGAGAAGGAAAAGGACCATAGGCAGACTTCAGTTTCTCTGGAAGAATTCGAGACTCTGAAACGTCAGTATGAGGAAACGACGACAGCATTGAAAGATATGGTAAACTTTTTCAGAGAGGCTCTGCCACAGTTCAGCTTACCCCCTGAAGTACAATAGATGGTGGGAGAAAACATCCCAAGGCCGACCTACGAGAGAGGTGAACCCTCCACCCTGGTGAGTGCTGGACAAGGGGAAGGAGCGCAAAATAATGCCACTGGACTGATTCCAAACTCTACCCCATTTCAAAGAAATTACCTTGTGGCAGGCCTACGAGAGGTGAACGCTACCGCAGACCTGACGCGGCAGAGTCCACCAGTAGCAGTCATGCGGCGGAGCTCACCCGCGGGTCGTGGGCGGCAGAGTTCCCCCGCAGAAGCCATGCGGCAGTGTTCCCCCGCTGCAGCCATGCGGCAGAGTTCCCCCGCAGAAGCCATGCGGCAGTGTTCCTCCGCTGCAGCCATGCGGCAGTGTTCCCCCGCTGCAGCCATGCGGCAGAGTTCCCCCGCAGAAGCCATGCGGCAGTGTTCCCCCGCTGCAGCCATGCGGCAGAGTTCCCCCGCTGCGCCTGTGCAATAGTGCTCTCCCGCAGTGGATAGGCGGCAGAGTTCTTCCGCAGACTATAGGCGGCAGAGTTCTCCCGCGGATTATAGGCGTAGCACTTCTCCAGTGGAGTGGGAGCATGATCATACGCCCGAGGAGCGGCAAAGACGGAAGAGTCCCAACCTCCGAGACCGCATGGAAGGCACAAGGTCCAATATTGGAATGGGAAGTGCTGGAAGGGGTGCTTACCAGTCGGAATCTTCTAGACCCGAAGAGAGGGGAGCATACTCAGTTCAAGGGTTGAAAAACGTGGAGAAAGTCGTCCAAAGGATTTTGGAAAAGAAGAAACTGGTGTCTCCGGACGATAGCCAAAAGAGGAGGATTCCGTTCAGTCCAGAGATCATGAACAAACCTTTGCCGAAGAAGTTCAATATGCCTTCTATGGCCACTTACACAGGCAAAGCAGACCCCTATGAACACATACAGAGTTATGAGTCCCTCATGCTACTGCATGGATGGGAGGACGAAATTATGTGCAGGGTTTTTTCACTTACATTGTCCGGGCACGCTCTGAAATGGTTCAATGGGTTGAGCGAAGATTCCATCTCATCCTTCGACCAACTGCGAAATGAATTTCTGCAAGTCTTCATGATTAATAGCCAGAGAAAGAAAGACGCTACTTACCTACTCACTCTGAAACAAGGGAATAAAGAATCGTTTAAGAGCTACGTAGATCGCTTCTAAGATGCAACCTTAGAGGTTGAAGATCTACCCGTAGGAGTAGCCATGGCTGCAATGTTGCAAGGGACGAGGTCTGAGAAGTTGCAAGAATCCCTCTCCCTCGACCAGCCACGGACACTTTTCGACCTGTTTGCCAGAGCCAATAAATATGTGGCTCAGGAAGAAGTGATGAAGATGGTACCTCCCCGGGAGACTAGAGAAGGAAAAAAGAGAGAAAGGGATGTACCCGAGAGAAGCTCTCCAAGACCCGTTAGAGCGGACAAAGCCCCTAGGCTCAGGTATGAAGGTTATACCAGACTGAATGAGCCTCGCACCGCGATACTAGCCGCTATCGAAGGGGCAGGATTGTTGGAATTCCCCAAGAAGAAGATTGGAGATGTAGGACGAAACTCTGATGCCTACTACGAATTCCATTGTGCTCACGGCCACCCTACGGAGAGATGCAGGGACCTAATGGATCAGCTAGAAAGACTGGCTAGAGAGGGGAAAATCAACCGCTTCCTGTGGAGAAGTGAAAGACCCCCGTTATCCTCCGCGCGATCGAAAGAATGACCGTCCGCGGACTGTGCCCAATAATGATAACGGAAGAAATAGGCCACGGAATGAAGCAGTTAGGACTATGATCCCCCGTGCCAATCAGCCGAACAACGAACCTACCGCCCCGGCAATAAATGTTATTGCAGGAGGGGAATCGATGGCGGGAAGCTCCTCTGCTTCCCGTAAAAGCTACGCCAGGCAGGCGTACCAGGTTAACGTTGTAATGGAGGAAAGAGCGGATGAAGAACCTATCATGTTCACTCCGACTGACAAGGGTGACATTGTCATGCCCCATGATGACCCCATGGTAATATCCGCAGTAGTGGCAAAACACCCGGTGAGCAGAATCCTGGTCGATAACGGATGTTCGGTAAACCTAATCTATTGGAATTGCTTCAAAAAAATGAGCATATCCGCAGATAGGTTAAGGCCTGTTATGACGCCACTATACGGATTTACGGGCGAAAGACTGAAGGTGGCCGGGTCCATAGAGTTGCCTGTGACTCTTGGAAAAAACCCGAAGGATGTGACCCGACAAGTATTATTCATGGTAGTAAGGTCAACCTCCGCTGCTTACAACATAATCCTGGGTAGACCCGTACTGAACGACATGAGAGCGGTGATATCCTCTTGTTATCTGTTAATGAAGTTTCCCACTCCCAACGGAGTCGGGCAAGTACGAGGAGATCAAAGGAGTACCCGTACTTGTTATATCGCTTCTACCGCTAACAAAGGAGCACAGAGAAAGGAGACTTTGTGCATAGAGGATCCGTCCAAGCCTCAGCCTGTAGAAGAAACAGAAGCTATTGAGCTAATCCGGGGGCTGAAGAAAAGAAGGCATTCATCGGGACTCAGCTGAACGAACAAGTAAAAAGCGAGATAGTCGAATGCCTGCGGAGAAACTCAGATGTTTTCGCTTGGACCTTGGCTGATATGTTCGAGATCAATCCCGAAGTGATCTGCCACGAGCTTAACGTTTCACCCGGGCACAGACCTGTCAAGCAGAAAAAGAGGAATTTTACCCCGAAAAGACAAAAGGCAATCACTGAAGAAGTGAATAAACTCCTAGACGCCGGATTCATTCAAGAGGTCTACTACCCCGAGTGGCTAGCCAACGTGGTAATGGTAAAGAAATCTAGTGGGAAGTGGCGAATGTGTGTAGACTTCACCGATCTGAATAAAGCCTGCCTTAATGATTCATACCCCTTACCCCGGATAGATAGACTTGTGGATGAGACATTCGGATATGAACTCCTTAGCTTTTTAGACGCCTTCTCCGGATATCACCAGATCATGCTCCACCCAGAAGACGAAGAGAAAACTTCTTTTATAACCGATGACGGAACATATTGCTATCGGGTAATGCCGTTCGGTTTAAAGAATGCTGGAGCCACATATCAGCGAATGGTGAACAAAGTATTTAAAGATCTTCTGGGAAATACCATGGAAGCCTACGTGGACGATATGATCATTAAGAGCCGAGTAGGAGAGTCTCACGCTCATCAGATGTCCCGGGTATTCGAGGTACTGAGGAGATTCAATTTGAAGCTAAATCCCGAGAAGTGCTCATTCGGGGTGAGATCAGGGAAGTTCTTGGGCTTCATGATCACTGACAGGGGTATTGAGGCAAATCCCGAAAAGGTACAGGCAGTCATCGACATGAAACCCCCAGTCACGGTAAGAGATGTCCAGAGATTGACAGGCAGAATAGCAGCTCTGAATCGTTTTTTGTCAAAGTCAGCAGAAAGGAGCTTGCCATTCTTCAAAACTCTGCGGGGAGGAAAGAACTTCGAATGGACTGGAGATTGTCAAAAGGCCTTTGAGGACCTCAAAGAATATTTAAAGCAGCTACCCTTATTGACAAGGCCCCTGGAAGGAGAACAATTGTATATGTACTTGGGAGTCGGTGATTTCGCCGTCAGTGCGGTGCTACTAAAGAAGAATGAAACGGTGTACCGCCCCATCTACTATGTGAGCAAGATACTATTAGACACGGAGACCCGTTATCCGCTGGCCGAAAAGCTAGCGTTAGCCCTTGTGATGGCCTCGCGTAAGTTGCGCCCCTATTTTCAGGCACACCCCATCACTGTCTTGACGGATCAACCGTTAAGGCAAATCCTTCAGAAGCCTGAATGCTCAGGGAGGCTAGTGAAATGGGCAGTGGAACTTGGAGGATATGATATCACGTTCCAACCCCGACAGGCTATCAAAGGTCAAGCTCTGGCAGACTTTATAGTAGAATGCACCAGCCCGAGCGACAGCGGTGGAAGGAAAATTCAACCATGGTTACTGTATGTCGACGGGGCATCAAGTGCCAACAGAAGCGGAGCGGGTGTAGTCTTGGTATCACCAGAAGGAAAATCCTTGGAATACTCCTTACGGTTTGGGTTCCCCAGCTCGAACAACATAGCGGAATATGAGGCTTTGATAGCCGGGATGAGGCTGGCAGAAAAGCTGCAGGTTCACCACTTGATAACACATAGTGACTCTCAGTTGGTGGTAAACCAGTTCAACGGGCAATATGAGGTTCGAGAACCAACTCTGGCCCCCTACCTGAAGAAAGTCTAGTCCCTGGCTCAGACTTTTAAGAGCTTCCAGCTGATACAAATTAACCGGTCTGAAAACACACACGCTGATTCATTGTCCAAGTTAGCCTCTTCCAATGAGACAAGAGGAAGGATAGTGAAGGTGGAGAGGCTCGAACGGCCTAGTATTGAAGAGGTCGAAATGTGTGACATTGAAACGGGAGGTGACTGGAGATCCCCATTCAAGCAGTATCTCGCTGAGGGTACACTCCCCCAAGATAAAGACGAAGCTCGTCGCTTAAGGATACAAGGGGCGAAGTTCACACTAATCAACGGGGAACTGTATAAAAGGGGATATTCGTCACCCTTGTTAAAGTGTCTGGGGCCGGAACAAGCAAATTATGTCATAGCTGAAGTGCATGAAGGAATTTGCAGTGAACACTTAGGAGCTAGAGCCCTTGCTGCTAAGATACTGCGGTGGGGATTCTACTGGCCGACATTGAAAAAAGATGCAATGGACAAAGCACGCAGGTGTGACAAATGCCAAAGGTTTGCGCCGATCACAACAGCCCCAGTGACTCCCTCCCAGGGTACGATACAGCCGGTTCCTTTTGCACAATGGGGGTTGGACATTCTAGGGCCTTTCCCATTAGCCACGGACCAAAGAAAATTCCTGTTAGTTGCCACCGACTACTTTACAAAGTGGATTGAAGCAGAGTCTTTAGCCACAATCACGGAGAAGAAAGTCGAGGCAATGGTGTGGAAAGACATTATCTGTTGATTCGGGATCCCACGCATCTTGAATGCCGACCATGGAAAACAATTCGATTGTAATGCCTTCCGTGAATTTTGTAAACGCCTCAACATTCAGCTAAGGATTTCTTCTGTGTCATATCCTCAAGCTAACGGACAGGCTGAAGTCAGTAATTGAACTATTCTTCATGGGCTGAAGACCAGGTTAGACAAAGCTAAAGGGGCGTGGGTGGACGAATTGCCTAGTGTTTTATGGGCATATCATACCACTAGTCGGGTATCGACTGGAGAAACGTCGTTCAGTCTCGTGTACGGCGCTGAAGCATTGATCCCCATGGAAAATCGATACTGTGGCCAGGCGTGAATAATCAGAAAAGTCGTAAGAGCCTGAGACGCTATGCGTCACTGTGGCCAGGCGCGAAAGATCCGACTAGCCATAAGAGCCTGAGACGCTATGCGTCACTGTGGCCGGTAATAAAAACATAAAGGCCGTAAAAACTGAAGACGCACTCGCGTCATAGTAATTAGGCCTCAGAAAACGATATGTTTATATGAAAAATTCTTTCTGAAAATGTATCTTTCTACCAAGAATTGGGGAGCATACACGAATACATTCAAAACAAATATATACAAGTAAAATAAACAAACAGACAAAGAATGAAATGATGCGATACGAAGCATGAACAAAATTTGGATGTCATTTCATTCAAGAAAATTATAAGTAGATCTTTACAAGTACATCCAACAAAAGCAAAAAATCAAAACAAAACGACAGAATAAACAAAAAAAAACACAAAAACTCAAGCTTCAGGAGGAGGCTGGGGATCAGCTGCCGACGGGCCCTCGCTCCCTAAAGACTGCTGACCCTCCTCCCCGTCCAAGTCAAGGAGAGCGCCAATAGGCTCAAGAGCATCTTCCAGGTCCACAGGCTCCCAAGGACCGGTGAGATTGGCTAGATCGTCCTGGGTAGTCCTTTTGAAAACCTCGTCCGCAGGCTCAGCCCTGGGTTCGTACTTAGTCCAGTCAGGGGTCTCGAACAGCATCGCCTCATCCGTATACTGGAGCTCGGGGAATTCTTCGCCTTCCCTATGCTTCTCTAACCATGATCGAGCGAGGTAAAATCCGTATTTCACATAGGGATTTGAAAAATTCTCCTTTCGCCTCAAGCAATCCTTAGAAAGGCGGTACTCCTTCACGGCTTCCGCCCTGATGTCATCAATCTCCACTCGGGTCAGTGAAGGAGTAGCCCGACTTTCTAACTCGGCGACGTAATCTCGAGCTCCTGATTACGAGTAAGCAAAGACCCGTAGTTGGACTGCATACGGTCCAGTTCGGCGTGGGCCTCTTGGAGATCTTCATGAAATTTACTTGATCGGGCCGCCTCGACGGTAAGATCCCCCTTGGCCTGGTCCAAATCCTGCTGTGCCTTCGAGAGCTGCTCCTCTAAGTTCCGTACCACGTTCGGAAGTTTGGACAAGTTGTTGACAGTATTCGATAGCTCCATGACCTTATCCTTCAACTCCCGAATTTTCTTGTCAGCTCGCTCCCGATAGGCCCGGTGTTGAGCATTATTGGCCACGGTCCTCTGAGTAAGCTGCAAAGAAATACAAAAAAAAAGAAGTTAAACTCAAGAGTACAGCAAAAAGAAGTTAAACGAAGGAGAATATAAACATTACCCTTATCGCTTCCATATCAGCCAAGTCCTCTCCCTCCGGATAGTTCCTGAATATCCTGGCCTCGTCCCTCGGGAGAATAGTGGCCCAACTCAGTCGAGAAGCCACCCTGGGAGTGTCCAAGGTATCGTTGTCGCGAACTCCCTGGTAAACTCGAAACTCGGCTCCCCTCATTATAAAACCATCGTCCACAGGGTAGGACCTCCCATCGATAGGGCCTATCCTCGGGAGAATTGGTCTAGTCCCCATCGACGACTCGACATACAAGCGCCTCCGGTTCTTTTGCTGGGATGGAATTATGTTGCATTCAGCGCGCTCTTCAGAACGAGACCGCCCAGATGAACTAGAAGCCCCCCGTGACGATGAAGGAACTCTCCCTCTATCCCGGGTGGTATCTCTTTGTTCCGGGGGAGGAGGGGGCATCGCGTGTCTGGAAACGGGTGGGGTTCGTGCCCGAGGCAACTGAGGCGGGACCGGTGCCTCGCTACAAACATCATCAGCTAAACGAGGCCTCTTTCTAGTGGGATCGCTAGACGGACCGGCCTCTGAGATTTGACGCGCCAGGGATCGTCGAAAGTGACTCATATCTGCAAAAAAGAAAGAGAACAAATAAGTGGTCAAAAATATGATCAGAATCAGCAAGCAGTAAAAAAGAATAAAAAGTTACCATCAGGAGAATCAAAATGCTCCTGAAGGGACTCTATATTTATCGTATCGTCATCAGGGAGCACCATGAAAGTTGAGCCGAACCCTTCCCAGCCAGTCAGGTCAGCTAAAGGTTCACTGCCAGAACTAGACTCTACGTTGGTGCTCCCTATATCTTCCTGTGGCCTTAAAGATTCGGGGTTCAACTCGGGAGAAATCGAATGTGGAGGATCCGAAGGAGGAACAGAAGGTCCGACAAGAGGGACCGGACCCACACCCCAGCCAGCTAATATCAAATTTTCATTTGATAATAGACTGTCAAGGCTAAGGGGACGATCAACCAGTAACCTATTGACGTCCAAGGATAACTGTTCCCTAAGCGTAGAAATCCAGGGGCCCTTGAGAATTTCACGCCTAGTCTCCCAACGAGTGGGGAAATCCAGGCCCCCAGGCGTTTCCAAGACAAGCCACTCCGATTCAAAACCGTGAAGCTTGTTAGCAGGTTTCTTGAATAACCTGTTCTCAAAGCCAGGCTGGTACACCCGCTGAAGTGAATAAGGCACTAAGCCGGGGCTGCCTCGAAATCTAAAAAATACATCAAGAAGGGGAAGAGATGGAGAAACACCCCTTAGACAACAGTGCACAGTAAATCCTACTAATTGCATCCATGCATGAGGATGCAGTTGTCCAGGGGATATCCTGTGCGTCCTAAGGAAAGAAGCGGAAAGCGGAATCCTAATTCTAAGGCTGCCCTAAAAATAACTATCCCGTCGGACACGCGACGTATGTCGCTTTCTTGAGGGTTTGGAAGTCTATAGGAGTATCCCTCGGGCAAAGGAAACCTAGACACAAGGTCTTGGATGTCGGCTTCCTTTAAAGTCGACTTGACTCCTAGATCTATTTGTTTCCCTACACCGTGGCCAGCCATTTTAGAAGTTCGGGGGAAAATAAAAAATAATTACGGACGACAGAGTTTACCTAAACAAAGGAAGACAACAAAAAGAACTGGCAACAGAGTTTTCGGACTGGCGGTAGACTTCCGACACAGTAATGCTTTAAGCGAGAGAGAAGCGGCAGAGTGGCGACAGAGTTGCGGGAGAGTAGCGACAGAGTGTTGAGAGAGTCTGCGGCAGAGTGGTCTTTGCGAGAGAACTCAGTAGCGACAATGATGGCAGGAACCTGGTATATATAGAGGCGCGGCTGCGTCAACACACGCGCGAGGATCCGCACTGGCCCAAGAACAGCGAATGGCCCAAGAACAGGGAATGGCCCAGGAACAGCAAATCCAGGATCCTCTTTCGCAGGAAAAATTCCTACCAAAGAGTGGGGAGCAATTGATGGTGGTCCAATAATCAAAGTCCACGTGTACATCGATCGACCAACCAGAGATCGCCACGTGTCAAACATAATATAAGCCACGTGGCTGTTATAGCGACAGAGTCTCTAGGCGATAGAGTGTCCACAGGACACTGTCGCTTGGTAGGCGACAGAGTCTCTATAAGCGATAGAGACTCTGTCGTAGAGTCTCTATGCGACAGGATAACGCGACAGACCTCTACCGCACTGACCTCTACCGCCTGTACTGCGACAGACCTCTACCGCATAGGCCGCAGCAGAGGTTCACACATATACTCTGCCGCCCACCGAATTCACTCGCAAAGTCGTCCAGCTCCGAACCGCGACAGAGTACAAACGACTCTGTCGAGGCCCAGACACGCGCCTGGGCCTCAGCTTGAACCGACCCGGGAGAAATTTATAAATACCCCAGGTGAGTACTCAAAAAAAAGAAAGGAGAAAGAAACGAAAAAAATAGAACCCTCTTGATTTTTGAAGAATATAATTCTCTTCCCCCTATATATAGAAACTCAGTTTTCTAACTTAATCATCAGAGCGCGCGTGCAGGGACCAATCCCTGCGCCCTCTGATTTCCGTTGTTTTTGCAAAATATACACACGAGGAACACGTGGAAGAAATCGCATCGACGTCATCTCTTTGTCGTTAGCGCAACTTGAATACGTGGAAATCATCACCCCGTTGTCGTTTTCGGAGGTAGCATCAGTAATGATAATTATTATTGTGGACTAAAAAAATGGCAATCTACTTTTCGAAATTTGGAATTTCCAAAAACTCTCTGTGAATTATTAAGAGCAAAAAAGTTGTTAATGTTACTTTGTTATTATCACTTGATATTAATTTATTTATTAATTTATATTGAATGAGTAGATATTATATAATTTTTATAAATTATTAATTAATTATAATATATCATTTTATTAATAAATAAAAATATTGACTAAACAAATATTCGTTAAATTTGAAATATTTAATTTTAAATTTAATTATTTAATAAGATATTCAAACTTGATAATTATCTTATTTTTATTAAATTCACAATGCGAATCCTGCCCTAAGAGAAATTCTAAATGCACTTGATCTTTTACTCTTTACATTACATTTCTATTTACACTATAAAATATTATTAAATATACTTCATTATTTTATCATGTTCACCTTGTAACTTTTCACCACCTTTAACCTCCATTTCTTTTTCTGAAGATCTACATCGCTTCATCTCGTCAACTCTATCTCCGTCAGCTCCATCCGTCCCATTGCTACCCTATCGGCTTCGTCCAGCACTTTAAAAGCTTATTCTGGGATTGGGCTCAAAGAATTGGGTAAAAAATTGCTCTGTAACTTGATAAAGCTGAATTTAGGATCAAATCCTTTTGTGGATGTTGGACTTAATTTGTATTCCAAAAGTTATTTGATTAATGATGCAAGAATGGTTTTCGATTTGATACCATATAAAAACTTAATTGCATGGAATGCTGTAATCTCTGGCCATTCACATAATGGGGAAGGCATAAAAATTGTATTATTGTTTCTTTTGATGTTGATGTTGCCCTAAACGATAACGGGGTGATGCTTTCCACGTATTGACGTAGCGCTAAACGACAAAGAGATGATGTTGGTACAATTTCTTCCACGTGTGCCTCGAATCTTCTGCAAAAATAACGGAAATCAGAGAGACGCAGGGATCTGTTCCTGCACGCGCACTCCGATGATTAAGTTAGAAAGCTGAGTTTCTGTATATAGGAGAAAGGAAATTTGTTTAAGCAGAATCAAAGAGATTCAAATTCTCCAGTCCTCCCTGTTTTGAGTCCTTACCTGGTGTATTTATAGGTTTCTTCCGGGTCGAATCGGGTATCACGTTCTATCCGGGTTTGAGGGCATTTCGGGTCTGAGGCCCAGGCGCGTGTCTGGGCTGCGACAGAGTCATCAGATACTCTGTCGCGACTTGGAGCTGGATGTCTTGCGGGTGAGTTCGGCATGCGGCAGAGTTTCTGTGAACCTCTGCCGCGTCTCTACGGTAGAGCTCTGTCGCAGTATATGCGGTAGAGCTATGTCGCGTTCCAGGCGGTAGAGGTCTACCGCGACCTACTGTGTCGCGTTGAGACTTTACGACAGAGTCTCTATCGCTTTAGAGACTCTGTCGCATGAAAACTCTATCGCCCGGGGACTCTGCCGCCAACGGATTCTATTGCCCTTCTAATTGCCACGTGGCTTATATTGTGTCTGACACGTGGCGGTCTCTGGTTGGTCGATCCTTGTATACGTGGAGTCTGATGATAGGATCACCATCAATTGCTCCCCACTCTTTGGTAGGAATATTTCCTGCGAAAGAGGATCCTTGATTCGTTGTTCCTGGGCCGGTGCGGATCCCCGCGCGTGTGTTGGCGTAGCCGCGCCTCTATATATATGTAAAGTCCCTGTCGTCACAGTATTCACTGAGTTCTCTCGTAAAGACCACTCTGCCGTAGATTCTCTCAATACTCTATCGCACCTTTGTCGCCACTCTTCCGCAGCTCTGTCGTAACTCTGTCGCGTAAACATCACTGTGCCGCAAGTCTGCCACGTGGTCGAAAACTCTGTCGCCCCGTACTGTTTGCTGTTCCTCTGTCTCTTCTGTTAGGTAAAGTCTGCCGCCAATAGTTTTTTCTTGATTTTTCTCGAATCTTTCAAGAAATGGCTGGCCACGGTGTAGGGAAACATAGATCTAGGAGTCAAGTCGACTTTGAAGGCAGCCGACATTCAAGACCTTATGTCTAGGTTCCCTTTGCCTGAGGGATACTCCTATAGACTTCCAACCCCTCAGGAAAGTGACATACGTCGTGTGTCCGACGGGATAGTTATTTTTAGGGCATCCTCAGAATTAGGATTCCGTTTTCCGTTATCCGATTTTGGGGCTTCTTTCCTTAGGACGCATAGGATTGCCCTCGGACAACTGCATCCTCACGCATGGATACAACTAATAGGGTTTACTGTGCATTGCTGCCTAAGGGGCGTTTCTCCGTCTCTGCCCCTTCTTGATGTATTCTTTAGGTTTCGAGGCAGCCCTGGCTTAGTTCCTTATTCACTTCAGCGGGTGTATATGCCTGGATTTGAAAACAGGTTATTCGAGAAACCCGCTAATAAGCTTCACGGTTTTGAATCGGAGTGGCTTGTTGTGGAGACGCCTGGGGGCCTGGATTTCCCCACTCGTTGGGAGACTAGGCATGAAATCCCCAAGGGCCCCCGGATTTCTACACTTAGAGAACAGTTATCCCCGGACGTCAATAGGTTACTAGTTGATCGTCCTATTAGTCTTGACAGTCTGTTATCAAATGAAAATTTGATATCAGCTGGCTGGCGTGTGGGTTCTGTCCCTATTGTCGGCCCTTCTGTTCCTTCCTCAAATCCTTCATCCTCGATTCCCCCTGAGTCGAACCCTGAACCTTCAAGGCCACAAGAAGATATAGGAAGTACTAACATAGAGTCTAGTTCTGACAGTGAGCCTTTAGCTGATCTGAACGACTGGGGAGGATTCGGTTCAACTTTTATGGTTTTACCCGACGATGATATGATAAACATAGAGTCCCTTCAGGAGCATTTTGAATCTCCTGATGGTAACTTTTTATGCTTTTTTATTGTTTGCTGGTTTTGACCATATTTTTGACCACTTATTTGTTCTCTTTCTTTTTTGCAGAAATGAGTCACTTTCGACGATCTTTGGCGAGTCAAGTCTCAGAGGGCGGTCCGTCTAGTGATCCCACTAGAAAGAGGCCTCGTTTAGCCGATGATGTTCTTAGCGAGGCACCGGCCCCGCCTCAGTTGCCTCGAGCTCGGACTCCACCCGTTTCTAGGCAAATGATGCCTCTTCCTCCTCCGGAACAAAGGGATCCCTCTCGGGATAGAGGGAGAGTTCCGTCCTCTTTTCGGGGGGCTTTCGGTTCATCTGGACGGTCTCGCTCCGAAGAGCACGCTGAATGCAACATAATTTCGTCCTAGCGAAAGAACCGAAGGCACTTGTATATCGAGCCGTCTATGGGAACTAGGCCAATTCTCCCGAGGATAGGCCCTATTGATGAGAGGTCCTACCCTATGGACGGTGGTTATATCATGAGGGGGCTGAGTTTCGGGTTTACTCGAGAGTTCTCGACAATGATACTTGGACACTCCCGGGGTGGTTTCTCGACTGAGTTGGGCTACTATTCTCCCGAGGGACGAAGCTAGGATATTCAAAAATTATCCGGAGGGAGAAGACTTGGCCGATATGGAAGCGCTAAGGGTAATTTTCATATTCTTCTTCGTTTTACTTATTTTTGCTGTACTTTTGAGTTTGACTTTTTGTATTTCTTTTCAGCTTGCTCAGAGGACCGCGGCTAACAATGCTCAACACCGAGCCTATCGGGAGCGAGCTAACAAGGAGATCCGGGAGTTAAATGATAAGGTCATGGAGCTGTCAAATACCGTGAACAACTTATCCGGGCTCCCAAACTTGGTGCGGAACTTAGAAGAGTAGCTCTCGAAGGCACGCCAAGATTTGGACCAGGCCAAAGGGGATCTTACCGTTGAGGTGGCTCGGTCTACGGAATTTCATGAAGATCTTCTTGAGGCCCAAGCCGAACTGGATCGCATGCAGTCCAAATACGGGCCCTTGATCGATCGTAATCAGGAGCTCGAGCAGTATGTCGCCGATCTAGAAAGTCGGGCTACTCCTTCTCTAACTCAAATGGAGATTGATAGCATCAGGGCGGAAGCAGTGAAGGAGTACCGCCTTTCTAGGGATTGTTTGAGGCGAAAGGAGGATTTTTCGAATCCATATGTGAAATATGGATTTTACCTTGCCCGATCCTGGTTGGAGAAGCATAGGGAAGGAGAAGAATTCCCCGAACTCCAATATACAGAAGAGGCGATGCTATTCGAGGCCCCTAATTGGACTAAGTACGAACCCGGGGTTGAACCTGCGGATGAGCTTTTCAAGAGGACTGCCCAGGATGATCTTGCAAACCTCACCGGTCCTTGGGAGCCTGTGAACCTGGACGATGCTCCCGAACCCATTGGTGCCCTCCTCGACTTGGATAGGGAGGATGGCCAGCAGTCTTTAGGGAGCGAGGGTCCGTCGGCAGTTGATTCCCAGCCTCCTCCTGCAGATTGAGCTGTTGTTTTTGTTTTTCTTTTTTGAATATTTTGTCATTTGTTGTAATTTTGATTTTTTGCTTTTGTTGGATGTACTCGTAAAGACGTACTTGTAATTTTCTTAAATGAAATGGAATCCAAATTTTGTTCATGCTTCGTGTCGCATTGCTTCTCTATTTATTCTGTTATTATTCTTTGTCTGTTTATTTGTTTTACTTGTTTGTTTTACTTGTTTGATTCGTGCATGCTCCCCAATTCTTGGTAGAAAAATATATTTTTAGAAAGAATTTTTCATATAAACATATCGTTTTATAAGGCCTGATTACCACGACGCGAGTGCGTCTTCAATTATTACGGCCTTTATGTTTCCCTTGCCTGGCTACAGTGACGCATAGCGCCTCAGGCTCTTACGGCTCGTCTGATCTTTCACACCTAACCACAGTGGCGCATAGCGCCTCAGGCTCTTACGGCTCGTCTGATCGTTCACGCCTGGCCACAGTGACGCATAGCGCCTCAGGCTCTTACGGCTAGTCTGATCGTTCACGCCTGGCCACAGTGACGCATAGCGCCTCAGGCTCTTACGGCTCGTCTGATCGTTCACGCCTGGCCACAGTGACGCATAGCACCTCAGGCTCTTACGGCTCGTCTGATCATTCACGCCTGGCCACAGTGACGCATAGCGCCTCAAGCTCTTACGGCTCTTTTGATTATTCACGCCTGGCCACAGTGACGCATAGCGCCTCAGGCTCTTACGGCTCGTCTGATTATACGCCTGGCCACAGTGACGCATAGCGCCTCAGGCTCTTACGGCTCGTCTGATCGTTCACGCCTGGCTACAGTGACGCATAGCGCATCAGGCTCTTACGGCTCGTCTGATCGTTCACGCCTGGCCACAGTGACGCATAGCGCCTCAGGCTCTTACGGCTCGTCTGATCGTTCACGCCTGGCCACAGTGACGCATAGCGCCTCAGGCTCTTACGGCTCGCCTGATCGTTCACGCCTGGCCACAGTGACGCATAGCGCCTCAGGCTCTTATGGCTCGTCTGATTATACGCCTGGCCACAGTGACGCATAGCGCCTCAGGCTCTTACGGCTCGTCTGATCGTTCACGCCTGGCCACAGTGATGCATAGCGCCTCAGGCTCTTACGGCTCGTTTGATCGTTCACGCCTGGCCACAGTGACGCATAGCGCCTCAGGCTCTTACGGCTCGTCTGATCATTCACGCCTGGCCATAGTGACTCATAGCGCCTCAGGCTCTTACGACTCGTCTGATTATTCACGCCTGGCCACAGTGGCGCATAGCGCCTCAGGCTCTTACGGCTCGTCTGATTATTCACGCTTGGCCGCAGTGACGCATAGCGCCTCAGGCTCTTACGGCTCGTCGATTATACGCCTGGCCATAGTGACGCATAGCGCCTTAGGCTCTTACGACTCTTCTGTATCCTGTCACAAGATTTAGACATATAAAAGCTGGAGATATATAACAAAAGGACAATCTGCATAATGATTGGATAATAGTATCTTGTGACAGTGTAAGCAAATAACAATAATGTGAGAATATAACGTTCAAGAAAGAAAATATAACGATTTGTTCAAATATGGTTTTAAGTGATTTGAATTCCATGTTTTCCCTATTTTCTTTCCTTGCAGAGTTTCTAGGATGCAAGTGTTGGGCCCAATCTTATGTTTGATTCTGAATGGACCTTCCCAATTGGCTCTGAATTTTCCATCTTCTTTCAAGGCATTCGTGATATGCGACTTTCTGAGCACCAAATCTCCCTCGAACATTGGTCTATCTCTCACCCGGCTATTATAGTAGTTGACCACCCTCTGATGATAGGATGCCAACCGAATAGCCGCGGTTTCTCTATGCTCATCAAGCAGATCTAGGCTTTCCCTTAGTGCTTGTGAATTCTCTTCTTCTACTAAGGGCACCATCCTGGGTGACAGCGCTCCAATTTCCACGGGAATCAATGCTTCAGCGTCGTATACGAGGTTGAACGGCGTTTCTCCGGTCGACACCCGACTAGTGGTACGATATGCCCACAAAACACTAGGCAATTTGTCCACCCATGCCCCTTTAGCTTTGTCTAACCTGGTCTTCAGCCCATGAAGAATAGTTCGATTACTGACTTCGGCCTGTCCATTGGCTTGAGGATATGACACAGAAGAAATCCTTAGCTGAATGTCGAGGCGCTTACAGAATCCACGGAAGGCATCACAATCAAATTGCTTTCCATGATCAGCATTTAAGATACGTGGGATTCCGAACCGACAGATAATGTCTTTCCACACCATGGCCTCCACTTTCTTCTCTGTGATTGTGGCTAAAGGCTCCGCTTCAATCCACTTGGTAAAGTAATCGGTGGCAACTAACAGGAACTTTCTTTGGCCCGTGGCTAATGGGAAAGGCCCTAGAATGTCCAACCCCCATTGTGCAAATGGAATTGGCTGTATCGTACCTTGGGAGGGAGTTACTGGGGCTGTCGTTATTGGTGCAAACCTTTGGCATTTGTCACACCTGCGGGCTTTGTCCATTGCATCTTTTTTCAATGTCGACCAGTAGAATCCCGATCGCAGTATCTTAGCAGCAAGGGCTCTAGCTCCTAAGTGTTCACCGCAAATCCCTTCGTGCACTTCGGCTAGGACATAATTTGCTTGCTCCGGCCCCAGACACTTTAACAAGGGTGATGAATATCCCCTTTTGTACAGTTCCCCGTTGATTAGTGTGAACTTCGCCCCTTGTATCCTTAAGCGACGAGCCTCGTCCTTATCTTGGGGGAGTGTACCCTTAGTGAGATACTGTTTGAATGGGGATCTCCAGTCATCTCCCATTTCAATATCACACACTTCGACCTCTTCAATACTAGGCCGTTCGAGCCTCTCCACTTTCACTATCCTTCCTCCTGTCTCGTTGGAAGAGGCTAACTTGGACAATGAATCTGCGTGTGTGTTTTCAGACCGATTAATTTGTATTAGCTGGAAGCTCTTAAAAGTCTGAGCCAGAGATTGGACTTTCTTCAGGTAAGGGGCCAACATTGGTTCTCGAACCTCATATTGTCCGTTAAACTGGTTTACCACCAATTGAGAGTCACTATGTGCTACCAAGTGGTGAACCTGTAGCTTTTCTGCCAGCCTCATCTCGGCTATCAAAGCCTCATACTCCGCTATGTTGTTCGAGCTGGGGAACCCAAGCCGTGAGGAGTATTCCAGGGATTTCCCTTCTGGCGATACCAAGACTACACCTGCTCCGCTTCCGTTTGCACTTGATGCCCCGTCGACATACAGCAACCATGGTTGAGTTTCCCTTCCAGTGCTGTCGCTCGGGCTTGTGCATTCTACTATAAAGTCTGCCAGAGCTTGACCCTTGATAGCTTGTCTGGGTTGGAACGTGATATCATATCCTCCAAGTTCCACTACCCATTTCACTAGTCTTCCTGAGTGTTCAGGCTTCTAAAGGATTTGTCTTAACGGTTGGTTCGTCAAGACAGTGATGGGGTGTGCCTGAAAATAAGGGCGCAACTTACGCGATGCCATTACAAGGGCTAATGCTAGCTTCTCGGCCAGCGGATAACGGGTCTCCGGGTCTAACAGTACCTTGCTCACATAGTAGATGGGGCGGTAAACTACTTCGTCTTTCTTCACTAGTACCGTACTGACGGCGAAATCACCGACTTCCAAGTACATATATAATTGTTCCCCTTCCAAAGGTCTTGTCAATAAAGGTAACTGCTTCAAATACTCTTTGAGGTCTTCAAAAGCTTTTTGACAAGCTCCCGTCCATTTGAAGTTCTTTCCTCCCCGCAGAGTTTTGAAGAATGGCAAGCTCCTTTCTGCGAACTTTGACAAAAAGCGATTCAGAGCCGCTATTCTGCCTGTCAACCTTTGGACATCTCTCATGGTGGTTGGGGGTTTCATGTCGATAACCGCCTGTACCTTTTCAGGATTTGCCTCAATACCCCTGTCAGTGATCATGAAGCCCAAGAACTTCCCTGATCTCACCCCGAATGAGCACTTTTCGGGATTTAGCTTCATATTGAATCTCCTCAGTACCTCGAATACCCTGGACATCTGATGAGCGTGAGACTCTCCCACTCGACTCTTGATGATCATATCGTCCACATAGGCTTCCATGGTATTTCTCAGAAGATCTTTGAACACTTTGTTCACCATTCGCTGATATGTGGCTCCAACATTCTTTAAACCGAACGGCATTACCCGATAACAGTATGTTCCGTCGTCGATTATAAAAGAAGTCTTCTCTTCGTCTTCTGGGTGAAGCATAATTTGATGATATCCGAAGAAGGCGTCTAAAAAATTGAGGAGTTCATATCCGGACGTTTCATCCACCAGCCTATCTATCCGAGGTAATGGGTACGAATCTTTAGGGCAGGCTTTATTCAGATCAGTGAAATCTATGGACATTCGCCACTTCCCACTGGATTTCTTCACCATTACTACGTTGGCCAGCTACTCAGGGTAGTAGACCTCCCTAACGAATCCGGCTTCTAAAAGTTTATTCACTTCTTCAGTGATTGCCTTTTGTCTTTCCGGGGTGAAATTCCTCTTCTTCTGCTTGACGGGTCTGTGCCCGGGTGAGACATTAAGCTCATGGCAAATCACTTTAGGATTAATCCCAGGCATATCAGCCGGGGTCCAAGCGAAAACATCCGAGTACCTCCTCAGGCATTCAACTATCTCTCTCCTTACTTGTTCATTCAGCTGAGTTCCGATGAATGCCTTCTTCTCTCTATCTCCCCTGGTTAGCTCAATGGCTTCCATTTCCTCTACAGGCTGAGGCTTGGGCGGGTCCTCTATGCACAAAGTTTCCTTTCTCTGCACTCCTTTGCTAGCGGTAGAAGCGATATAACAAGTACGGGCCCTCCTTTGATCTCCTCGTACTTGCCCAACTCCGTTGGGAGTAGGGAACTTCATTAACAGGTAACAAGAGGATATCACCGCCCTCATATCATTCAGTACGGGTCTTCCCAAGATCATGTTGTAAGCAGCCGAGGTTGACCTCACTACCATGAACAATACCTGTCGGGTCACATCCTTTGGGTTTTCTCCGAGAGTCACAGGCAACTCTATGGACCCGGCCACCTTCACCCTTTCACCCGTAAATCCGTACAGTGGCGTCATAACAGGTCTTAACCTATCTTCGGATATGCTCATTTTCTCGAAGCAATTCCAATAGATTAGGTTCACCGAACTCCCGTTATCGACCAGGATTCTGCTCACTGGATGTTTTGCCACTACTGCGGATATTACCATGGGGTCATCATGGGGCATGACAATGTCACCTTTGTCAGCCGGAGTGAACATGATAGGTTCTTCATCCACTTTCTCCTCCATTACAACATTAACCTGATACGCTTGCCTTGCGTAGCTCTTACGGGAAGCAGAAGAGCTTCCCGCCATCGATTCCCCTCCTGCAATAACATTTATCGTCGGAGCGGTAGGTTCATTGTTTGACTGATTGCCTCGGGGGATCATAGGCCTAAACGCTTCATTCCTTGGCCTATTTCTTCCGTTATCATTATTTGGCACATTCCGCGGATGGTCATTCCTTCGATCGCGCGGAGGATAACGGGGTCTTTCACTTCTTCATAGGAAGCGGTTGATTTTTCCCTCTCTAGCTAGTCTTTCTAGCTGATCCATCAGGTCTCTGCATCTCTCCGTGGGGTGACCGTGAGCATAATGAAATTCGCAGTAGGCATCAGAGTTTCGTCCTACATCTCCAATTTTTTTCTTGGGGAATTCTAACAATCCTGCCCCTTCGATAGCTGCTAGTATCGCGGTGCGAGGCTCATTCAATCTGGTATAACCTTCATACCTGAGCCTAGGGGCCTTGTCCATTCTAACGGGTCTTGGAGAGCTTCTCTCGGGTACATCTCTCTCTCTCTTTTTTCCTTCCCTTGTCTCCCTGGGAGGTACCATCTTCATTACTTCTTCCTGAGCCACATACTTATTGGCTCTGACAAACAGGTTGGAAAGTGTCACCAGTTGGTCGAGGGAGAGGGATTCTTGTAACTTTTCAGACCTCGTCCCTTGCAACATTACAGCCATGGCTACTCCTACCGGTAGATCTTCAACCTCCAAGGTTGCATCTTGGAAACGATCTACGTAGCTCTTCAAGGATTCTTTATTCCCTTGTTTAAGAGTGAGTAGGTAAGTAGCGTCCTTCTTTCTCTAGCTATTGATCATGAAGACTTGCAAAAATTCATTTCGCAATTGGTCGAAGGATGAGATGGAACCTTCGCTCAACCCATTAAACCACTTCAGAGCGTGCCCGGACAATGTGAGGGAAAAAGCTCTGCACATAATTTTGTCTTCCCATCCATGCAGCAACATGAGGGACTCATAACTCTGTATGTGATCGTAGGGGTCTGCTTTGCCTGTGTAAGTGGCCATAGAAGGCATCTTGAACTTCTTCGGTAAAGGTTTGTTCATGATCTTCGAACTGAACGGAATCCTCCTTTTTTGACTATCATCCGGAGACACCAGTTTTCTCTTTTCCAAAATCCTTTGGACAACTTTCTCCACGTTTTTTGACCCTTGAACCGAGTATGCTCCCCTCCCTTCGGGTCTAGAAGAGTCCGACTGGTAAGCACCCCTTCCAGCACCTTCCATTCCGAGATTTGACCTTGTGCCTTCCACGCACTCTCGGGGGTTGGGACTCTTCTGTCTTCGTCGCTCCCCAGACATATGATCTTCTAGCTCATACTCCCACTCCACTGGAGAAGTACGACGCCATGCGGGAGAACTTTGCCGCCTACGATCCACGGGTGAGCTCTGCCGCATAACTGCTGCGGGAGAACTCTGCCGCCTCCGATCCGCGGGTGAGCTCTGCCGCATTATTGCCACGGGAGAACTCTGCCGCCTACAACCCGCGGGTAGGCTCTGACGTCTGCGATCCGTGGGTGAACTCTGTCGCCTATCTGCTGCGGGAGAGCTCTGACGTCTGCGATCCACGAGTGAACTCTGCCGCCTATCTGCTGCGGGGGAAAGCTCTGACGTCTGAGATCCGCAGGTGAGTTCTGTCGCCTATCTGCTGCGGGTGAACTCTGCCGCGTCGGGTCTGCGGTAGTATTCACTTCCCGTAACCCTGCCACAGGGTGATTCCTTTGAAATGCAGTAGAATTTGAAATCAGTCCAGTGGCAGTATTTTACGCTCCTTCACCTTATCCAGCATTCACCATGGTGGAGGGTTCACCTCTCTCGTAGGTCTGCCTTGGGATGTTTTCCCCCACCATCTGCTGCACTTTAGGGGGTAAAATAAACTGGGGGAGAGCGTCTCTGAAAAAGTTCACCATAGCCTTCAATGCTGTCGTCGTCTCCTCATTCTGACGTTTCAGAATCTCGAATTCCTCTAGAGAAACTGAGGCCCCTCTCACATCCTTTTCCTTCTGCCTCCGTCCTTGCTCTGATCTGATAGGGGGACTTACAGAATTCTGCTCCCCTGTCTCCTCTGCTGTAGAATGTGTTCTCACCATTTTAATAGGGAATCTGACTTTTTGTTCTGATTCCCACAGATGGCGCCAATTGATGTTGCCCTAAACGACAACGGGGTGATGCTTTTCACGTATTGACGTAGCGCTAAACGACAAAGAGATGATGTTGGTACAATTTTTTCCACTTGTGCCTCGAATCTTCTGCAAAAATAACGAAAATCAGAGAGACGCAGGGATCTGTCCCTGCACGCGCACTCCGATGATTAAGTTAGAAAGCTGAGTTTCTGTATATAGGAGAAAGGAAATTTGTTTAAGCAGAATCAAAGAGATTCAAATTCTCCAGTCCTCCCTGTTTTGAGTCCTTACCTGGTGTATTTATAGGTTTCTTTCGGGTCGAATCGGGTATCACATTCTATCCAGGTTTGAGGGCGTTTCGGGTCTGAGGCCCAGGCGCGTGTCTGGGCTGCGACAGAGTCATCAGATACTCTGTCGCGACTTGGAGCTGGATGTCTTGCGGGTGAGTTCGGCATGCAGCAGAGTTTCTGTGAACCTCTGCCGCGTCTCTGCGGTAGAGCTCTGTCGCAGTATATGCGGTAGAGCTATGTCGCGTTCCAGGCGGTAGAGGTCTACCGCGACCTACTGTGTCGCGTTGAGACTTTACGACAGAGTCTCTATCGCTTTAGAGACTCTGTCGCATGAAAACTCTATCGTCCGGGGACTCTGCCGCCAACGGATTCTATTGCCCTTCTAATTGCCACGTGGCTTATATTGTGTCTGACACGTGGCGGTCTCTGGTTGGTCGATCCTTGTATACGTGGAGTCTGATGATAGGATCACCATCAGATGTATAAAGGAGTAGTGGTAAGTTACATATTAGACATATTAATTGTCATATTTTTTATAATTTAAATTTTTTTATATGTTTAATTTTTGGATTTGACTTATATTTCTATTTTGTATTGTGAATGAAGGAATAAAAGTAAAATAGATTAAAGTTACAAATTCTAATCAAGTCACAAAATCAAAAAAAATCTTGGTGTAAGACATGGGCACGTCCAAGACAGTAACAAGAATTGCAACTCAATATGTGAATTCAAGTCAAGATCTATCATTTGTAGCTGAAGTTGACTTAACCAGTCTAAAGATGACAAGTGGAAGATTTTAATTATTAAGGAAGAGATATACAATGACTGTCTTTAGCAACTGTTAAAAAAGGAAAGAAGTTTAATTGTAATCAAACTCAATCAGAGAAATTTTATTTGGAAAGAGATTTTGGGGGTTAGGAGATGTAGTATTTATAGACTAAGAGTGGAAAGGGAGATCATCTTCAATCATCATCATAAACACACAATTCTATATTTTTATTTCTTTAGTATTTTTCTCTGAACTTATGACTTGCTAAATTATTTAGTCTAGCTAAAGGATAATTAAAGTTTGAGTTCTTCAAGAATTGTGAGATCTAATTAGTTTTATCTTATTCTTTTATATCTTTGCTATTTATATATTTTCTGTGCTTGTTTAAATTATTGTTTTGATTGATTGTGCAAAAGGGTCATTTGTTCAATTGTCAGGATAATATATCAATAACAAACCTGAATCTGTAATTGTTTAGGAATTCTAATATAAGTGATAAATAACATAATTGATTTCAGATAGATTTTCAATTCTATGTTAAGAAGATATATAATTTAGCTTAAATGAACCTACATGTGTGTTTGTTGGTTAGAATTGGTAGTCTCTCTAGTTTTTAATGCTGTTGGTAAATTAAATCTTAAGATCGTATCAAAGATTATTTAATTGGCAAGAGAAATAATTAGAGATCGTATCCTGATTATCGAAAAAGTAAGGAGGGATAGGTTGTTAGGTCGTACCAATAACCATAACCAATTTGGTAAAGATTAAAAGAACTCATCCTTGCATTAATGGTCAATTCCATGAACCCATTCTAAAATTAGTCCTTTGGTTGGATGTTTTCATCATATTGATTTTTTCACAACATTTCACATAGTGATTTTTCTCTACAACATTTTAATTTTCCTTTTATTGTCATTATAATAAAATCCCCAACATATTTGCTTTTTAAATATTTTGCAGAAAAATAAATCTAATCAATCTCTTGGGAAACGATCTTACTCATTTATACTACAGTTGTAATTTATTTTTGAGTAGGAATTATTATTGTTGGTATCGACAGCGACCAATTTTTTGGCGCCGTTGTTGATACGCCCTGAAAGTATTGTCCACAAGTGCACGAGTCGTACAAGTAATAATGAGATTTGAGTCCCAAGTTATCTCCCTCAAAGAAGTTGGTTAGCCTAATTAACTACCGGTTAATTTTATCCTAAGTATATTCTAGCAAATTATGAAATTTAAGGTGGGTGATCTACATGGCTAACATTAAAATTACTGGAAAGCAATAAAATAATAAAAACTAAATAAAACCGAGCAAAATTACTTACAGTACTCCATGCAATTAAAATAAAAAACCTGCAAAAATAATTAAAACAATTAAAACTAATTAACGCAATTAAAATAAAATGCTAAAATAAAGAAACAGAATTAATGAAGCTAAAATTGAACAATCCTAGAACGCAAGTAAACTACTTAATCAAAATGCAAATTAAACCAACTTAAAAATTAAAGAAATAAAATCCTAGAAAAATTAAGAAAATAACTACAAGCCTAAATGTCTAAAATATTAATTCTACATTACTCCTAATTATATCTAATTACTAATTAAGCAATGAAATCTAACTAATACACGTAACTAATTTAATCTAATTTAACTAATGCATGATAAAATAAAAATGAACTAAGGACATAATTAAATCTAATTCATGAACTAATTAAGAAAAATGGATTATTGTGCACAAGATAAATGCCAAACAAGCCTTAATCAATTTGCAAACATCAAAGTGGTCCCGATTTGCACTGCTATTGTGCATGATCTTCTCGGTTTCATTTTCATTTTGCTGCCACGCGTGTCTAGCTGCTTCCTACTCTGCACTCTCACCAACTCTGCCTGGGTTTCGTGTGCTTCTTCCTTCTCTGCTCATGCTTCTGGCAGTACTAGCTGCTCCTGCTCCCATGAACTACCACCTTCCTCGGCTACACGACACACATCTCTTCTCATGCTTTAATCACCAGTTTTCTACACCATGCTCCTGCATCTGTCCTTAGTACAGCACTACCACGGTAACCTGCTCCCAGCCTTCATCCAATTCCTTACTGCTTGTGCATCTGCTGCTACCACATTCCTTGCCTAACTCGATCCAGCAATGTTATGCAGCAACGAATGATACAGTCCTGTATTGTCATCATCAACCTCGCGTGCCCAGAAATCAACTAAACTGAGACTGAAAATGAGATGAATGAGAGCTGATAGCTGTAAAGAAAGTGCTGAAAGCTTGAAGACCGAACAGTAGTGATACCTATTCTCTTTGCTACATACACTACCAGGAAACAACAAAAGCAATAGAAATAGAAGTGCGAAAATAACTACATGAAATTAGTACAGTAAACTGACTAAGAAACAGAGCAAGGCAGAGTGTGATTTCTAGCTACTGTTGCTGCCGAGTCTAACAAGTCAGCATCCTCATTTGGTACTGCTACCACATTGCACCATGAAGAAGTTCTGCACTACACCGAAGGGAAGCAGCCCACCAGCTTTCATCAGGACATGACACAACTATGAGAAACACCAGCAACGAGCAGCGCCAGTTCCAATCCTGGACCTCTCAAAACCAATCGGTGCCACTGTTTGCTTCTCTCTCAGGTAGGATGAACATAGCGTGACTAGCAAAGACACTAAATAAGGTTTAACCTAAAAGCAGAATGGTTAAACTACTAGAAAATA
The DNA here is from genome assembly GCA_033439115.1 of Firmiana major. Taxonomy (NCBI): domain Eukaryota; kingdom Viridiplantae; phylum Streptophyta; class Magnoliopsida; order Malvales; family Malvaceae; genus Firmiana; species Firmiana major. Next base: position 13,342,890 of record CM065899.1, on the reverse strand, counting down.
AAATGAGCAAGTAAAAAAAATTGAGATGCAAAGGAAACCGAGAGCTACACTAGGAGAAATGTAAACTATGTATTAAAACTGAAAAGTAGAAGAAATGGATTTTAACCAAACCGAGAAGCATGAAAAATGATATTGATTTCCATTGAAAAGAAAATGAAGAATATAAAAAAAATGGAATGAACATTAACGGAAAACTAAAGAAAACAGGAAAGTAAATCTAAAAATGTAATCTAAAAATTATTCTACTCTAGGCTACATTACATAGTTTTATACTAACACTACTTCTACACTAACACTACATCTAACTTACATTACTCCTAACTTACACTACATATTTTTTTCAATTGCCATCCTTCCCTATTTATACACACACTTGGGGGTACAATTGTAATTTTTTCATCCTAGATGAGTTAAAATTGTTTGGCCACTTGTCTTCACACCATTGGTTCCTTGAAAAAAATATTTCCATGTCATTTGTCTTCTTGTCCAATTGGATGTGCTAGGTGGCATGACTCGTGTTGTCTGCGTGGTCCAATTTCAATTTTAGCCCAATTTCAGTCCATTTTCTATCGTAATATTCAAAATTCATCCGGATTTAATTTATCTGCAAACATGAGAATTTTAATTAAATAAAAGGGATAATTAACAAAATAAATTGGGGATTTAAATAATTAATTAGGAAATTAAGTACAAATAATTCTAAAAAATATAGAATTATCACACCCTCAAACTTGAGCTTTTCTTGTCCTAAAGCAAAACAAAATAATTGTAGGAATGACAAGTATTAAACACAATAATTTTCTCAATATCATCCTCAAAGAAAAAGTACAAACTATGATCTCAAAGACTCACAATTACAAGTCCACCTTCAGAATCATTCAATCATAAGTCTAACCCAAATTGGACTCCTCGTGACTGTGTGAAAAATGAAAAAGTCACTTCACAGTACATTACCCGGATTAGATTATGCACACACAGTGAATGCAAAGTCAATGACATGTGATCATTCACATAAGTTTGCTTTTCACTTCTCTCTCCACTAATGTAGTCACACTTAACCAAAGATCAATAGGATTTCATTAAGCTTGTAATGTAAGGCTGAGGCTAAGGTATGATAAAGTCAATATAGGTTTAATTACCCCTTAACATGCATTACTTCTAGGATCTTAATGTAAGGCTCAAATCATTTCCCCCAAACTTATTTATTTTACTAAACTTTTTATTCTATTTTTGTATTTTTCTTCTTTCTTCTTTTCTTTTTCTTTTTCTTTTTCTTTCTTTTTTCATTTTTTTTAATATATACTCCTTCACTATCACTTAATACCCATATAGCTCACAATATATCCTAATGAATTTTCATGCTTTTGGGGTAAGGGATAGGAACAGAGTACTTAAACTACAGAAGAATTTTGTCGAAATATTTACAGAGAAAAGCTTATTTGGCCCAGATGGGTGACTAGGGATAGAATATGTACAAGGATAGCTAGAAAGGCTCAAACGATCCAAAGATGACCTAAATCATCTCCCTAATTAAGTGTGATCTAATATTTCGCCTCGAGATCAGATCAAACAAATTCTAGAATATGATGCACAAAATCAACTGAACAAATGCAATCCTATATACACATAAGCTTTCTCTAAATAAATATACTGATTCATGATATGACATGTGCATAAGATGATGCAATCACAATTAGAATTAAGACAAATTCAAGAATTCAACTTTATGCTTTTCCTATAATCATGCTTCTTAGTCAATCAAAGTCAGACTAAATCATGGGGTCATATCATTGCAATATGGGAAAACTACATGCTAAGCACTAAATAATCCCAAAATCAAACAATTTAAGCTCATATTATCGAAATTTTTTTGAAAATTCTTTCTCAGATTTTCGAAAAAAAATTTGAAATTTTTTCTAATTTTTCACAAAATTGCTCAAGTGACATCTCCTCCCCCAAACTTAAAGTGCACAGTGTCCTCAGTGTGCAGATAATATAAGAATTTAAGCTCAAGAACAGAGTACTCCCCTTTCTGATGATGATGAACAACTGAAGCTTGATTGAAGACGTAATGCTGGAAAAGAAATCTGCAAAATAAACAAAGAAGGAAACAACAGAAAAGAAAAAGAAAAAGAATTATATACAAAGTGAAAAGGAAAACACAGCCACTTCAAATACAGCTGAAGAAAACAATACTCAGTAGCAGGGTGGAGAGTAGGAGGGTCAGCCAAAATGGTGACAGAATGTTGACAGTTAACTCCTCCTTAGCTCTATCTACTTCCTTCTTTCTCTCAGATTTCTTATGTTCAAACATTTTATCTTCCTTAACCTCCATCTTAAAACACTCTTGAGAGTCATCAGAGAGCTTCAAAGATTTGAAAACATTAAACTTTACTTCCTGATCTTAGACTCTCATCGTTAACTCCCTATTTTGCACATCAATTAAAGTCCTACCTGTAGCTAGGAAAGGTCTACCTAGTATAATGGGGACTTCCCTGTCTTCCTTCATATCCAAAACAATAAAATCCGCAGGGAAAATAAATTTGTCCACCTTTAATAACACATCCTCAATGACCCCCTTCGGATATTTAATGGATCGATCAGCTAGCTGAAGGGTCACTGTGGTGGGCTTGGCATCCCCTATTCCTAACTTTCGGTAGATAGACAAAGGCATCAAATTGATACTGGCTCCTAAATCACACAGGACTCTACCAAAGAACAGATTTCCAATAGTACAAGGTATGATAAAACTCCAGGGATCTTTGAGCTTGGGGGGTAATTTTCTCTGGATAATTGCACTACATTCCTCAGTTAAGGCCACCGTCTCATAATCTTCCAATCCCCTTTTCCTAGAGAGGATATCCTTTAGAAACTTCACATAACTTGGCATTTGCTCTAAGGCATCTGCGAAAGGAATGTTGATGTGAAGTTTCTTAAAAATCTCAAGAAATTTAGTGAATTGTTGATTGAGTTTTTGATTCTGGAACCTTTGAGGAAAAGGTACTAGTGGTCTAACCGGAGGGGATGTAGTGGAAACATGTGTAGCATCAGAGGATAAGGAAGGCTGTGAAGTAGAAGAAGGTATAGATGAAGAAGCACCTAACTTGGATTCCTTTGCAGCCTGATCTTTTGGTTCCTGCTCTTTCTGAGCTGCTTCGTTAGAACCTATGGGTTTATCAACTATGGGCTGTTCAAGCCCAGACTTAACTTGTGGCTCATCTAGCTTTCTGCCATTCCTAAGGGTAATGGATTTGACATATTCCTTACCTTCCCTTTGCTTAACAAGATTAACTTCAGTGTTACTATGAAGGGTCCCTTGAGGACGTTGGCTAAGAGCATTTGCTATTTGTCCCACTTGAACCTCCATGTTCTTAATTGAAGTAGCTTGATTTTGCAGGATCATTGAGAACATTTCCTCAAGTGAGGGCTTCTTCTCAGCTGCTGGTGCGTGGTAATGTTGGGGCTACATAGGTTGTGGTGGTGGTGGTTGATGGAAGTGAGGTAGATGATGTTGAAATTGAGGTGGAGATGGTTGATGAGGCGGATGATATGGAAATTGCAACTGTAGTGGTACACGAACCGGTGGAGCTTGAAAACTAGGGAGTTCTACAAGTTTAGAGCTAGAAGTTTGCCCTTGGTTTTGGCTCCAGGAGAAGTTAGGATGGTTCCTCCACCCTGGATTATAGGTGTTTGAAAAAGGGTTGTTCTGTTGCTTAGGGGGCAACATACTGAACTGATTTTAGGTTAAGCGGACATCTATCCACAGAGTGTGTACCACTACACAGCTCGCAGGAAAGAAAAGGACTTTGGACAGAATACACAGGATTAGGACTGGTAGAAGGATTATGCTGGGCACTGAGCAACTCTACCTTCTTCGTAAGGTTAACGATTTGAGAGGTCAAGGTAGACAGTGTGTCGAGCTCATAAATACCCATCGGCTTCTTTGGCAATTGCCTCTCCGAGGACCATAGATAATTGTTAGCCGCCATCTTATCTAAAAGCTCGTAAGCTTCCTCCTCTGTTTTGCACATCAGGGCTCCACCCGCAGCAGCGTCAACAATGGTCATATTTTGGCTTGTAAGTCCGTTGTAGAAAGTTTGGACTTGCAGCCACAAAGGTAGACCATGATGAGGGCACTTCCTAAGAAAGTCCTTATATCGTTCCCATGCTTCGTAAAGAGTTTTCGAATCGAGCTGGGTACAGGAAGATATATCACTACGGAGTCTGACCATTTTAGAGGGAGGAAAAAACTTAGCTAGAAATTGATGGGCTAACTCGTCCCATGTAGAATGGATCCTGGAGGCAAGGAGATTAACCAGTGTCGCGCCCTATCCCTAAGTGAGAAGGGGAATAATCTAAACCTAAGCGCATCATCAGATAATCCATTATGCTTGAACGTGTTGCACAGGTCCAAGAATTGCCCGAGGTGAGCATGTGGGTCGTCATGAAAGAGCCCACTAAACTGCAATGAAGTCTATATCATCTGAAGGATTACAGGCTTAATTTCGAAATTGTTCGCAGGGACAACTGGTGGCCTAATGCCGGTATAATATCCTCCAATCGTCGGCACCGCATAATCTCTAACTGTTCTAATTTTTCTATTTTCTGCCTTGATGTTTTGCAGCGGAGCTATTAATTTCCAAGAATCCTTTCGAATTTTCCTAAGGGTTCTTTCAATTTTAGGATCTAGATGAAAGCTATTATAACTCCTGGCTCTACGCATGCAAACATCTAAAAGTCCTTAGAATTTTTTTTTTAATTTTTTTAATTTTTCAATTTTTTTTTATTTTAATTTTTCAATTAACTAATCTAGATTAAACTTTTAAATATTTACAACCTAAATATTTACAAGCTAGAATTACACCTAAGCATAATTTCACTGATATTAATTAACGACTAATTAAAACTTCCCCGACAACGGCGCCAAAAACTTGATACGCCCTGAAGGTATTGTCCGCAAGTGCATGGGTCGTACAAGTAATAATGAGATTTGAGTCCCGAGTTATCGTCCTTCAGAGAAGTTGGTTAGCCTAATTAATTACCGGTTAATCTTACCCTAAGTATATTCTAGCAAATTATGAAATTTAAGGTGGGTGATCTACATGGCTAACATTAAAATTACTGGAAAGCAATAAAATAATAAAAACTAAATAAAACCGAGTAAAATTACTTATAGTGCTTCACGCAATTAAAATAAAAAAACCTACAAAAATAATTAAAACAGTTAAAACTAATTAACGCAATTAAAATAAAATGCTAAAATAAAGAAGCAGAATTAATGAAGCTAAACTTGAACAATCCTAGAATGCAAGTAAACTACTTAATCAAAATGCAAATTAAACCAACTTAAAAATTAAAGAAATAAAATCCTAGAAAAATTAAGAAAATAACTACAAGCCTAAATATCTAAAATATTAATTCTACATTACTCATAATTATATCTAATTACTAATTAAGCAATGAAATCTAACTAATGCATGTAACTAATTTAATCTAACTTAACTAATGCATGATAAAATAAAAATGAACTAAGGACATAATTAATTCTAATTCATGAACTAATCAAGAAAAATGGATTATTGTGCACAAGATAAATGCCAAACAAGTCTTAATCAATTTGCAAAACATCAAAGTGGTCCCGATTTGCACTGCTACTGTGCATGATCTTCTCGGTTTCATTTTCATTTTGCTGCCAGGCGTGTCCAGCTGCTTCCTACTCTGCACTCTCACCAACTCTACCTCGGTTTCGTGTGCTTCTTCCTTTTCTGCCCATGCTTCTGGTAGCACTAGTTGCTCCTGCTCCCAAGAACTACCACCTTCCTCGGCTACACGGCACACGTCTCTGCTCATGCTTTAATCACCAGTTTTCTACACCATGCTCCTGCATCTGTGCTTAGTACAGCACTACCGCGGTAACCAGCTCCCAACCTTCATCCAATTCCTTACTGCTTGTGCGTCTGCTGCTACCACATTCCCTGCCTAACTTGATCCAGCAATGTTATGCAGCAACAAATGATACAGTCCTGTATTGTCATCATCAACCTCGCGTGCCCAGAAATTAACTGAACCGAGACTGAAAATGAGATGAATGAGAGCTGATAGTTGTAAAGAAAGTGTTAAAAGCTTGAAGACCAAACAGTAGTGACACCTACTCTCCTTGCTACATACACTACCAGGAAACAACAAAAGCAATAGAAACAGAAGTGCTAAAATAACTACATGAAATTAGTGCAGGAAACTGACTAACAAACAGAGCAAGGCAGAGTGTGATTTCTAGCTACTGTTGCTACCAAGTCTAACAAGTCAGCATCCTCATTTGGTACTGCTACCACATTGCACCGTGAAGAAGTTCTGCACTATACCGAAGGGAAGCAGCCCACCACCTTTCACCAGGACAGGACATAACCGTGAGAAACACCAGCAACGAGCAATGCCGGTTCCAATCCTGGACCTCTCAAAACCAACCCGTGTCACTGTCTGCTTCTCTTTCGGGTAGGATGAACATAGCGTGACTAGCAAAGACACTAAATAAGGTTTAACTTAAATGCAAAATGGTGAAACTACTAGAAAATAAACTGAGCAAGTAAAAAAATTGAGATGCAAAGGAAACCGAGAGCTACACTAGGAGAAATGTAAACTATGTATTAAAACTGAAAAGTAGAAGAAATGGATTTTAACCAAACCGAGAAGCATGAAAAATGATATTGATTTCCATTGAAAAGAAAATGAAGAACATAAAAAAATGGAATGAACATTAAAAGTGAAGTTGGAAGCTAACGGAAAACTAAAGAAAACAGGAAAGTAAATCTAAAAGTGTAATCTAAAAACTATTCTACTATAGACTACATTACATAGTTTTATACTAACACTACTTCTACACTAACACTACATCTAACTTACATTACTCCTAACTTACACTACATATTTTTTTCAATTGCCATCCTTTCCTATTTATACACACACTTAGGGGTACAATTGTAATTTTTCCATCCTAGATGAGTTGGCATTGTCTGGCCACTTGTCTTCACACCATTGGCTCCTTGAAAAAATATTTCCATGTCATCTGTCTTCTTATCCAATTGGATGTGGTAGGTGGCATGGCTCGTGTTGTCTATGTGGTCCAATTTCGATTTTAGCCCAATTTCAGTCCATTTTCTACCAAATTATTCAAAATTCATCCAGATTTAATTCATCTGCAAATATGAGAATTTTAATTAAATAAAGGGGATAAATAACAAAATAAATTGGAGATTTAAATAATTAATTAGAAAATTAAGCACAAATAATTCTAAAAAATATAGAATTATCAGTTGTCGGAGATTGATTTTTAATTAGATTTATTTTGATACCTCGTTCTTTTTGTAGAGGTGAATTAATCCCGTACGATCCTGAGATTGAAAAGACAGCTAAGTGGAATAGGAAGGAAACTAAAATTCAAAAGGCACAAGAAGCTACATCTTCATCCCCTGGACTGAATTTAACACTTGATTTGGCCAATTCATCTAGTGATTCTAAGACTGAAGAAATAATGGTTGAAGAGGAGCAAACTTTAAGGCAGTTGGCTGCACCATTTGTCAATCAACAACCCCTCTGCATTCATTATCCAACTTTGCAAGCAGATTTTGAATTAAGATCGGATTTGATCCATTTGCTTCCCAAGTTCCATGGTCTTGAGAATGAAAACCCTCACAAGTATTTGAACGAATTTCATGTGGTATGTTCAAGTCTGAAGCCACAAGGAGTTACAGAAGAGTAAATTAAAATGCGAGTTTTTCCATTATCACTAACTGATAGAGTAAAAGATTGGTTGTTCTATTTACCTCCTGGTTCTATAACCACATGGACTAAAATTGTGAGACTATTCTTGGAAAAAAGTTTTCCCTGCTTCAAGAGCTGCCAGCATTAGAAGAGAAATATGTGGAATCAAGCAGAAAGACATTGAGACTCTTCATGAATACTGGGAAAGATTTAAGCAACTCTGTGCAAGTTGTCCTCAACATGGGATTTCTGAACAGCTTTTAATTCAATACTTTTATGAAGGGTTGTTACCCATGGAAAGAAGGATGATGGACGCAGCCAGTGGAGGTGCGATTGTGAACAAGATTCCAAGTGAAGCTAGAAATTTGATTTCCACCATGGCTGCTAACTCCCAACAGTTTGGATTCAGACAAGACATACCTCATAGAAGAGTAAATGAGGTAAATACATATTCTCTTGAGAATCAAATAGCTAATCTAACATCTATTGTTCAACAATTGGTTATAGGAATGAGAAATGTACAACAAGCTAAAACATGCGGAATCAGTGCTGCTACTGGCCACCTAACCGACATGTGCCCCACACTTCAAGATGAACCTCATGAGCATGCAAATGCAGTTGGAGGATTTCCAATTTTATCTCAAAGAAATTATGATCCATACTCGAATACTTATAGCCCAGGGTGGAGAAATCATCCCAACTTAAGCTACGGAGTAAGGTCTCAATTTCAGAATTCTCAATATAGACAGTCCGCTCCACAACAACAACGATATCAACCATCTTCAAGTTCAGGTATGTATCTTGAGGAAATTGTTAAATCACTTGCAACTAACACACAACAATTTCAACAGGAGACAAGGATAAGCATAAAAAAGCTGAAAGATCAAATGAGTCAGCTAGCCACTTCTGTGAGTATACTGGAAGCTCAAGGAAAATTGCCCTCACAAAAAGTTATCAACCCCAAACAGAATGTCAGTGCAATGACCTTGAGGAGTGGAACCCAGTTGAAGGAACCTTACAAGACAACCCAAAAGCACAGTCTAGAGGAAGAAGCTAGAAAGGAAGTTGCTACACCCTTGCCACAGTTGGATCAACCTAAGGAATTTAATGACGAGCAACAAAAAGGTTTTGCACCAGTTCCTCATTTTCCTTATAGGTCACTTAAATCCAAAAAGGAGGAGGAAGAAAAGGAAATTTTTGACATCTTTCGCAAGGTTGAGGTAAATATCCCTTTACTTGATGTAATTAAACAAGTACCTCGATATGACAAATTTCTCAAGGAATTGTACATCAACAAAAGGAAACTGAAAGGTAATGAATTTGTGAGCATGGGTGAGAATGTTTCAGCTGTCCTCCAGAAAAAGTTACCTCATAAATGCAATGATCTAGGTTTGTTTACTATCCATTGTAAGGTAGGTAATCTTAAAATCGAAAAAGCAATGTTAGATTTACGAGTTTTAATTAATGTCATGCCTTTCTCTATTTATAAATCTTTGAATGCTGGACCATTAAAAGAAACTGGTGTGATTATTCAGTTTGCCGATAGATCTAATGTTTATCCTGAGGGTGTTCTAAAGGATGTTTTGGTGCAAGTTAATGGATTGATTTTCCTTGCTAATTTTTATGTGCTTAATATGGATGAGGATGATTCATCTGAATCTTTAATTTTGGGAAGACCTTTCTTAAAAACATCTAGAACCAAAATTGATGTGCATGATAGTACACTCACAATAGAATTTGATGGTGAAATCATTAAGTTTAATATCAATGATGACTATGAGAGTCCTAGGATTTACAAGGAAAAAATAAAGGTCTCTCATGATTGTATGGTTTCTAAGAAAAATTTTTATGTTGGTCAGACAGTTATACTATCTTATTCTAAATAAAAAATATTTCCTATTAAATTTCGTTCTAGATGGTTAGGCCCTGTTATTGTTACTAACGTGTTTCCTCGTGGTGTAATTGAAATTCAAAATTTGGATACAGGTCAGATCTCTAAGGTCAAGAGTTATCGCTTAAAGCCTTTTCATGAATGTTTACAAGTGCATGAAGTTGAACGAATTGAGTTGAAATTTCCAAACTACAATTGAGCATGACCATGTCTAGCCAAAGACTTTTAAGAAAGGCGTTGTTGGGAGGCAACCCAAAAATTTCTCTTTATTTTCTATTTAGCAAATAGTTTTCTACATTTTTGTTATTTTATTAGTATTAGGTAAGATTTATGTTTGTTTTGGGAAAAAAAAACAAAAGTGGTGTGTAAACCCCACAAATTTCCTACGTTAATTTAGTTATATAAAAAAATGGAAATAATAAATATTAATGGAAGTGTGAATATTCGTTGTAGGGCTCGAGGACTATAGGAACCGAGAAGCTCGTGAATGACCGGGAACCCGAAGATACAAAAAGTGATAAGGCGAATGTGAGTATGGAGGGATTAGAGAATTTTAATTTGTTAAATGGAAAATTGTTGATGTAAACACTTGTATCGAAGATTTATGAAGAATGATGGAGTCCCAATACTATTTCATTTTCGGAATAAGAAAAATTTCATGGAAGGCATGATATTATGTTTTTGGGTAAATTATATAAAAAAATGTATATATGTAGTTATATACATAGGTGAATATGTATACATATATATATATATATATATATATATATATATATATATACATATATACTAGACATTTAAATAAAAGAATAATAATATATATGACATATATATATTATTTAGTGTGTAGAATTTATACATATATACTAGACATTTAAATAAAAGAATAATAATATATATGACATATATATATATATTATTTAGTGTGTAGAATTTAATATATAGTATTAAACAAATAAACAAATAAAGCATAAGACAATTAAGAAGAAAAAAATGAAATGGGAACCATATAAAACAAACAAAATAATGATACAAAAAAAAGCAATAAACAACTAATGTACATATATATATTAATATAATATATATTAATATAATATATATATACTAATACAATATTATATATAAAATGACATGTACAGAATTGGCTTAGAAAAGCCAATTTCGTCTGCCATGGTTTCAAATTAAAAGAACAGAAGAAACAAAACAGAGAAAGGCTCAGCTGGGCGGGAACCGAAGAAGAGAGAGAGGAGAAAAGGAGGAGGTGCTCGGCTGGGGAAGAAGGGAAGAAGAAAGAAAAAGGGAAGGAAGGGAGAGGAGAAGGAAGCCGATCCTGCCGAGGGGGAAAGGAAAGCAAGAAACAGAGGGAGCTGGACGGGAAGCAAAACCAGAAAAGAGAAGAAGAGAAGGGAAGCTGCTGGCCAAGGAAGAGAGGAGAAAGAAAGAGATAGCTGGGTTGGCGTGGGAGCAGAAAAATGAAGCTGAAAATGAGGGCTGGAACAGAGACCAAATTGGGAGCTGAAAACCGAGACCAGTGAGGAGGAAAAGAAACAGAACCGTGATTGAAGAGACAGCAGTTGACCAAGAAGAAGAAACCGAAGCTGTTGGGAGCAGAACAGGGGTGCGTGACTGGGTCCGAAGCTGTTGGGAACCAGGGCAGAAGCAGAACAGAGTAGATTGAAGCAGGAGCAGCCAGGAAACGTGGAAGGTAACCGGAGAGGAATGAAGGCAGAAGCAGCGGTGTGACCAGGGAAGAAATAGTGGAAGACACTAGGAAACATAAACAGGGGATGAAGCATTGGAACCGAGAGGGACAAAGAGAAAGGGCTGGAACTGAGAGCTGAAAGAGAGGAAGAAGAAGGCTGGAAATTGAGACAAAGCCGAGAGAGGAGAAAAGAAAAGGAGAAAAGAAAAGAAAAAAAAGAAAGAAGAAAAAGAAAATAGAAAAGGTAAATGATATATTTATGTATTTGTGTATATTTAATATACATGTACATTTAGATTGAAATACAAGCATGTTTAGTGTAGATTTAATTTAGCAAAAATGGGAATGATGAGTAGTAGGCAAATATGTGTGTATATGTGATAAGGAGAAAAAAATGGGAAAAGAATATTAATATATATATATATATATATATATATATATATATATATATATATAAAGGAGTGTATATATATTTATTTAGGTGCATATACATGTGGGGGGTATGTAAGATGAATGTGTGCAAGTATAAGTATATACAAAGAATGTATATATATGAGATAGGGAAACATGAAAACAAATAAAAGTATATATATGTATATACAAAGAATGTATATATATGAGATAGGGAAACATGAAAACAATAAAAGTATATATATGTATATATACATATAGGAGTGTATATATATATAATTATGCGTATATACATGTGGATGTATATAATAAAGGTATATGTTAATACTTGTAGGTACAAAATATATAAATAGTGAAGAAATATATAAACGTGCGTGTTGGCCTAAGGATATACAATAATACTTACACATGCAGTAGTAACGATAGGTTACGATTTTTAACGCAATTCGGGCAATTCGCATGAATAGGGTGTTAAGTATACAATTGCGGTGTAGGTGATTGTAGAATGGATTAAAGGAGGTGCTAGGAGGCGTCACCGTTCGAATTCAAGATACCCGATAAATCGAGGTAAGAGGTATTATTTAACTTAGTTCTGATAATGCATTTTTGTGTCACCAATAAATGATTTTATGAAAGAGCATATGATTTGAAGTGATTTATCAATACTTTTATACTTGTGAAACTGTTTACGATGCATGTTTTAATTTATCGAAATATTTCCCGAATACTTTCCATGTGGTGAAATGAATTTCCTAAGGTATGAAGTGTATGGATGTTTTACATTTATTTATGTTTTTATATCCATACTGTTAAAGAAACTTCGACAATTTCAAAAGTATTTAAGAAAAGAAATTATTTTCGAAAGGGGATTATGGGGGCCACCTCTTGAGTCCTACGGGAACAAAGTGCCACGCAGTCTTTTTGTTTTATGAAAGAGTTTTCAAATTTCAAGGAATTCGATTTTATTACTCGATATGAGTTATGGGTTATAAAGCCCATGAAAGATTTTGAAACTCTGTTTTGAGACTATAGGCTTCATGCATGGTTACTTCTTGTGGTGTTCTGGCTGCACCACTTGGGGTGCCGGTACGTTGGCCTCTTTAGCATTTGACTCAGCCTTTGTGGAAGATGTCATGTTACTGGTAGTTTACGATGATGTTTTAGTAGTATCTCATGCCTGCGCAGCACGCATTAATGTTCCTCGCACGGTGAGTGCCACAGGTGCCTGTGCCCTAGCTATGTGCTAGTATATGATAAGAAATAAGAAGATACTACCCATGTTTATAATTATTATTGCTGTACGAACCTGATCTATTCTACAGCCCCCTTTACCATGGCCATAGGTATGGTGACTCTCGACGGAGAATGACACGTATCGCATGACTTAGTTGTAGCCTAGTCTCCTCGATTTGATTATGAAAAATCGACTATGATGAATGAATATGTGTTTTCATGATTACGAAATATTCATGAAATGTTTATGAAATGGTTATGAAATATTCATGAAATGTTTACGAAATGATTATGAAATATGCATGAAATGTTTACGAAATGATTTATGAAATGTTCATGAAAGGTTTATGAAAAGTTGTAAAACGGTTAAGCATGTGACTTGTTTTAAAGACACTCATGCTTTATGACGATTACGCATGAAATGGAAGTTTATGTATTGCATTAAGTTTTGTTCTATGAAAAATTTCAAATGCTTTTATATATCAGAACTGTTTTAAGAATATTATCTTACTGGGCTTTTCCCCAAAAGCTTACCCTTTTACCTTCAGATCATTTGCAGTGAATCTATATACGCTACCTGCCGCGTACACGACGTAGGCTGGTGGGAAGAGCTACCATAGGCTATTTTTTGTACACGCGAAAGGTATACATTTACATTCCTGTACCAGACATAATTGTATGCATAGACACACATATTGGAAATATCAGTTGGGATGTAATTTTGTAAGGAACGATGTAAACATTATTATTTTGGGATAATGTTTTGAGATAATATTTTGAGATGACTAGTATTAAATTGAAATAGATGTATTGAGTGGTAAAGATGAATTTGGAAAGTATGCTTGGTAGTTGTGGATATCTAGGATTGTTGGAAAGCATGCTTGATAGTTGTGGATATTTAGGATTGTCAAAAAAACAACTGAGTTGCAGGTGGGTAGGCTTATATATAAGCCGTTATGCTATCGAAATTTCTATCGGCTATATAAGTTAAAATATAAAAATTAATTATAAGTACGAGTAAGGAATCAGGAAAAGTGTTTTGACACTGTACAGGAATACAACCTAAGTGAATACGGGAAGTAAGTGGGTAAATTAAATTGAAAAAAAAAATTTATCCTGATTTTCGAGGGTCAAGGGTCGTTATAGTTTAGGTGGTATCAGAGCAAGGGTTGTCTAGTACTGTCAGTGTAAAAAATAAGGATTAAATTACATCCCAATGTCTGTGCTTGTCTGGTAGTAGGTAATGTATACTTAATGAATGTAAGACTTGATCTTTGGAATTACGCGCAGGTATTAGATCACTTGCATGATGAGTGGAAGACGTGGACGTCTTCGGAGGCAGGCTCAGCCACCTCCACCTCCTCCACCGCAGTTAGAGGGCCTCAATACACGTATGGCTCAGTTTGAGCAGCGGTTGGAACAGCTCCTCAAGCGAGGTTTGGAGTCGATAGCTGCCATGATTGCCCAACATCTAGGGGCAAACGTTTCTGATTCAGTTGGTACGGCACCATTTTCTACTCCGGTGCCGATTCCTCCACAAGCACCACCACCTCCTCCTCTACAAGTTCCTCCAGTACCTATGGCGCCTCAACCTCTTGTACATGCCCGGAGAGAGAAGAGGGATATTAGTGGGATGAGGGATTCCCGAAAAGCTTCCGGCATTTAAGAGAAAGAACAGGGAAAAGAGTAAGCGAACGAAGTCTGTGAGACAGGACTTTCGGAGGGGCTAACCTAAGAGACATAGGACAGATGAGTCTCAGGCTAGGATTGATAGGCCCATGGCTCCTATAGCTACCCCACAGACTACCAGAGGCTTCTAGCAGTACGACAGATTTTGCACTAGATGCGGTAAATTTCATAGAATTACGTGTCACTGGTCCACAGGGAGTTGTTTTAGGTGTGGACAGAAGGGACATCTTATTAAGGGTTGCCCACTGAATAAGTTTCCACAGCCCCCAGAGCCACCACGACAACCTGAGAGGCAAGCTCCCCATAGACAAGTCCCACAGAGACGGGGTACCGCGGCAGAGAAAGGCAAGAAGCCTGTCACTCATGGAAGGATCTTTACCTAGGCTCGATGTGGTATGTAGGAATTGTGAAATCAAGGTAGGAGATAGGGTTATATTAGCAGATCTAATTTTGTTGAGCATGTATGGCTTTGATGTAATTTTGGGTATGGATTGGCTAGCCACCAACCGTGTAAGTTTAGACTGCTACTCTAAGACTGTAACCTTCTCATTACCTAGTAAGTTTAATGTATGTTTTGCAGTTAAGGAATAAATTTTATGATTTTGCTTATGATGAAAGTTTTTGATGAACGTGTTGATGTGAAAGTTATATTGCGTTCATCTCCGACACTAGTCGAGAATGTCCAAGTATTCAGGACATATCTGTGGTATGCAAGTTTTCGGATGTGTTTCCTGAGGAACTACCGGGACTACCACTGGAGAGAGAGAGTTGGAATTTACTATATATTTGGCACTAGAGACACAGCCAATCTCGAAGTCTCTTGGTCGAATGGATTTTGTGGATCTTTAGGAATTGAAAAATGAGTTGCAAGAACTGTTAGATAAAGGAAGTTCAGAAACCCATAAGAGATATTGAGATATTTAGTCAAGCTAAGATGACTCCATTTGAAATTA
Source organism: Firmiana major (assembly GCA_033439115.1). NCBI lineage: Eukaryota > Viridiplantae > Streptophyta > Magnoliopsida > Malvales > Malvaceae > Firmiana > Firmiana major. The sequence goes on along the minus strand of CM065899.1, from coordinate 13,327,253 downwards.
CTTTGAGGAAACAGAGCGCAAGGCGCAATTATGATGATATGAATTCTATACTTCTAAGTCACTAAGAAAGGGAAAGATAAAGAGAATGACGAACAAGAGATCTACAAAGGAAATAGTGACAATGAAAGAACATAGTCACTATACTGGAAGAATGAATCAGGGAACTAACAGTATGAATAAGACTCTAACTCTAAAGGTCGCACTGCATACAAGATTGATATAGATAGGGCGTGTTCGGAGTATAGAAACATCCCTGTAAACAAGGAAAGTTTACTGACACATGATCAAATGATTTATCAAGTTACCCCTAAACTAAAAAGAGAAGTTACAGAATTGATTTAGCAGGTGGTATCGAATTAATTACTCAAACCACTGTACTGAGTGACTTTGGTTGGATTAGAAATGCTGAGAGAGCAATTATAAGGATTACATGAAAAGGAGATTATCGAATCAGGTGATTCGTTTTGGAGTGTACCGGTGTTAAATTTTAAGGAGACTCGTAATCTCTTGGGTCACGGTGTATTAAGAATGGGTGTAAGTAGGATTTCTCACACAGAGGTTACATGTTAATGAGAAAGATTCAAACTATAATGAAAATTTAAAGTTGAGATATAAGGAAACTTTAGAATATGGATTACGTATTGAATCTAAGGATTGTAACTTCTATATTTTTATGTTTTGAATGTGAGACTTAATTGGAATAAGGAAGGAATTTTGCTATAGTTGATGTACGATATGAGAGAAGCTTTGGAATTAGATAAATCTTGAATATAAGAGTCATATTGGATTAAGAGATGTATGCAAGGGACGAATATTTTTGGTATGTGAAGTGATTTAGATCAAGTGATATAAATTAAGAATAAGTTCTAATTAAGGATAAATGAGAAATTGTGATAAGTTTGGTGTCTCAAACAATGATGCCCTAAGGCAAAGGATCTTAAATGAGTTTCATTGTTCTCGGTACACCATGCACTCGAGAATCACTAAGGTGTACCATGATTTACGAAAGGTATATTGGTTGGTCGGTATGAAAAGAAATGTAGTTGAGTTTGTGGCCAAGTATTTGATTTGCCAACAGATTAAGATCGAACACCAAAGACCAGCAGGGTTACTTAAGATTTTTCTAGTGCCTACTTGGAAATGAGTGCATATTACTATGGATTTCATAATGGGATTACCAAGGACCCGAAAGGGGCATGATACAAATTGGGTGATCGTAGACAGATGGACCCGAATGAATTTAGAGGACCAAATTATTTTAAGGTGAGGAGAATGTAAACCCCACAAATTTCCTACGTTAATTTAATTATATAAAAAAATGGAAATAATATATATTAATGGAAGTGTGAATATTCGTTGTAGGGCTCGAGGACTATAGGAACCGGGAAGCCCGTGAATGACTAGGAACCCGAAGATACAAGAAGTGATAAGGTGAATGTGACTATGGAGGGATTAGAGAATTTTAATTTGTTAAATGGAAAATTGTTGATGTAAACACTTGTATCGAAGATTTATGAAGAATGATGGAGTCCCGATACTATTTCATTTTCGGAATAAGGAAAATTTCATGGAAGGCATGATATTATGTTTTTGGGTAAATTATATAAGAAAATGTATATATGTAGATATATACATAGGTGAATATGTATATATATATATATATACATATATACTAGACATTTAAATAAAAGAATAATAATATATATGGCATATATATATTATTTAGTGTGTAGAATTTAATATATAGTATTAAACAAATAAACAAATAAAGCATAAGACAATTAAGAAAAAAAATTGAAATGGGAACCATATAAAACAAACAAAATAATGATACAAAAAAATGTAATAAACAAGTAATGTGTATATATATATATATTAATATAATATATATTAATATAATATATATATTAATACAATATTATATATAAAATGACATGTACGGAATTGGCTTAGAAAAGCCAATTCCATTTGCCATGGTTTCAAATTAAAAGAAAAGAAGAAACAAAACAGAGAAAGGCTCAGTTGGGCGGGAACCGAAGAAGAGAGAGAGGAGAAAAGGAGGAGGTGCTCGGCTGGGGAAGAAGGGAAGAAGAAGGAAAAAGGGAAGGAAGGGAGAGGAGAAGGAAACCGATCCTATCGAGGGGGAAAGGAAAGCAAGAAACAGAGGGAGTTGGACGGGAAGCAAAACCAGAAAAGAGAAGAAGAGAAGGGAAGCTGCTGGCCGAGGAAGAGAGAGAAAGAAAGAGATAGCTGGGTTGGCGTGGGAGCAAAAAAATGAAGCTGGAAATGAGGGCTGGAACAAAGGCCAAATTGGGAGCTGAAAATCGAGACCAGTGAGGAGGAAAAGAAACAGAACCGGGATTGAAGAGACAACAGCTGACCGAGAAGAAGAAACCGAAGCTGTTGGGAGCAAAATAGGGGTGCATGACTGGGTCCGAAGCTGTTGGGAACCAGGACAGAAGCAGAACAGAGTAGATTGAAGCAGGAGCAGCCAGGAAACGTGGAAGGTAACCGGAGAGGAATGAAGGTAGAAGCAGCGGTGTGACCAGGGAAGAAATAGTGGAAGACACTAGGAAACATAAACAGGGGATGAAGCATTGGAATCGAGAGGGACAAAGAGAAAGGGCTGGAACCGAGAACTGAAAGAGAGGAAGAAGAAGGCTGGAAATTGAGACAAAGTCGAGAGAGGAGAAAAGAAAAAGGAGAAAAGAAAAGAAAAAAAAGAAAGAAGAAAAAGAAAATAGAAAAGGTAAATGCTATATTTATGTATTTGTGTATATTTAATATACATGTACATTTAGATTGAAATACAAGCATGTTTAGTGTAGATTTAATTTGGCAAAAATGGGAATGATGAGGAGCAGGCAAATATGTGTGTATATGTGATAAGGAGAAAAAAATGGAAAACAATATTAATATATATATATATATATATATATATACATATATAGGAGTGTATATATATATATATATATATTTATTTGTTTAGGTGCATATACATATAGGTGTATATAATGAATTGGGTATGCTAGTATTTGTACAAAAAAATATGTATGCATATGTGATAAGGAAAAATGGAAAACAATGATAATATATATATATATATATATATTTATTTGGGTGCATATACATGTGGGGGTATGTAAGATGAATGTGTGCAAGTATAAGTATATACAAAGAATGTATATATATGAGATAGGGAAACATGAAAACAAATAAAAGTATATATATGTATATACAAAGAATGTATATATATGAGATAGCGAAACATGAAAATAATTAAAGTATATATATATATATACATACATATAGGAGTGTATATATGTCATGCCCTTCTCTCACACGCGACTTTATCGAAAACCACAACAAATTTTTCACTTTTTACTTACCTTTATCTCCTCAACAGTTGGGCTGTGAATAGGCATTAGTCACCTCATCCATACATACCTTACCATTCCTTTTCGTATCATACATACATGACATTCATATCATAAGTAAATTCATATACTTAAATATAATTACATCATTACATCCCCCATATTAAAACGTGTACATCACTGTGTTTATGCATTGTTCAGATACAAAAGAGTACGCATGTGTATACCATTCGCTAGATGGGGAGTGGCAGCGGATCAAAGGAATGCAATACCCTGGTCGACTCGATCTACTGACGAGAATCTGTAGAGATGGGGGGAAAATGAATGGGATGAGCTATCAACGCGCTCAGTAAGGAAATCAGGCAAGCAAGTAGACATCCATACTATCTATTTGAAAAAAGTGCTTTGCCTTTCCTTCTCTCAATTCAAAAGCATGTTTGAAATACATATAATATAGTACAAATTTAAAATCCGATGTACTAAACACATGCTGGTTTATCAATCAGAGGCATTCATGCAAAACAGTGCATATTTAATCATTTAAGATTGCCTTTATATAAAATATGCCATTTACATTCAAAACACAGTAAATATGGCATTTCTCATCACACCAAAAGCAAATCGGGTTCCGACCCATCCCTCAGGTCTACCCGTATCATAAAACACATGTGATATATCATGTGAGACTCAGTGGCTAAATGCAATCTCTCTAGACTATGTAAGAGAGCCTCCCCGCCGAACAGAGCCTCCCCGCCTACTCTGGCTTAAGGATGTTGGGCTTAAAGATCTTACTGTAAGAGAGCATCTCCGGACTATGTACATATCCTAACATGTGGTGAAATCCCAGGCAACACAGTACTCGGTGTGCGGGTTATCACTGCTGTAACGGGAGGGGGGTCAGTCCATCACAACCGCCAGCTATCAACAACTCTCCTCCACAACTCCACAACACAAAACATGGTACAGTGTACTCCATGCCACACGCACGGTACAACGTACACTCGTGGACCCATATATCATGGTCGGGGTGCCTGCCATAGGTTTTAGCCGCTCATACCATGGAAATACATCATAGTGGGGTGCCTGCCATAGGTCTTAGCCCTCATACTATGGAATCAATGCCACGTCTCTAAATCCACGTGAGAACATCTCAACAGTGTGACACTCAGTCTACACGGAGGAAATCGTCACGGTTTTTCTAACATGTGTATATATCACAAAAAGCTACAGTGCGAGTCTTGAGTGTGACACACAGTCAACACTCCGCCTCAAAACACTGTATATGCATGTCAAAATATCAACACTAGTGCGAGTAAACCTCTAGCACCAGGTCATGCATAGTTCTAATTACAAATCAAGTACGAGCAAATCGCTCAAGTACAATGTCATGTACAAATCATGAAAAATCGAGTACGAGCAACGCTCCAGCACTTTGTCATACATCTCATGTAAAACTCGAGTACGAGCTAATCGCTCCAGCACTCTATCATGCACAAATCACATAAAAACTGAGTACGAGCAACGCTCTAGTACTCTATCATGCATGTCAAATAAATGTAGTGCGAGTAAACCTCCAGCACTAATGTATGTGAAAAACATCTGAAATCAAGTGCGAGTTGTGCTCTAGTACGATTGTTTCCACATAATTCGGTAGATGGCTCTTTGAAAATAGGGATGTTTAAAATTATTAAAATGAGCACTATAAAGTGTGCTTAGTTTACATCGACCTCAAAACATTAGCCCATCCACCTACTCTTCTGCTACACAGCAGTAAAAATCATTCAAAACATCATTTTCATACTTTTTACAACTTTTTCCAAAGTTTCACATTTTGCCTAACTAGGGGCAAAATCGTAATTTACCCATATCGGGTCCCTATAATTATTATAGATTTTCTCTGACCCTCAAACAATTTCAGTGAATGTAAAATCCAATGAAAATATGCACAGATATCGCTAGCTACTTGCAAGAGTCCCCTACCTCGGATCACGTCGTGTGACCTCTCTTCCTCTGTGCTGTCTAATCTCGCAGTCCGGTCAACTCTCAATATGACTCTGGAGCTGCATTTAAATCTTCACTGAGTTAATTACACTTTTCCTACTGTATTACACATCTAATACAGTTCATTTCACTAAAATGGGCCCGTTTACGCTTAATGGGCCTTAATCACGTTTATTGGGCCTTAATCCGTATTAAGCCCGTTCATCAGGGTCTATCGACTCATTGGGCTTATACCCATTGGGCTTTATTCCAAGCTCTTTGGATAGCCCGTATATCATTTACGACATTTTATTCAATTTTTCGAATATAATTCACTAAATCTGAAATTTAATCCGAAATTCGTAAATTAAATCTTAAATACGCATAAATCACATAATTTGTCGTAAATGAGATTTAATTACCCGAGATTGTGCGATGGTGCGCGAATCGGAGTTCGATCGATCTTTCGTTCGGAATTAATCGTCGAACTGCACAATTTCGTATATTTAACTCCGGGTCAATTTCTGATTAAATATAATTTAAATAAATTTATCGGAAATTAAATTGGTCACTTTTGACCTCGTATCGACTTACCCGAAGTCCGGTGAAATCCCGAAAAATTTTCTTTTCCTTTTTCTTTCTTTTTCCTCTTTTCCCCTTTTCTCCTTGGCTGAATCGGTCCGGTCCGGTTCAGCACAGTCACTTTCCACTGAACCGCCGACCGGTTCAGTACCTTTTTGGTCGTGCCGGCGACGTTCGACCGATTCCCGTCGTCTCACCATCGCAGTTCGGGGCGCCTCAGCCTGGGGATCTCTCGGCTGGGCTTGATCGGACCCTATCACCGTCGGTGGCCGCCGGATTTCACGTTTTCCTCCGCGGCCTTCAACCTCGTCGATCTCCCCTTTCCGACGTCGGTGGAGCACGTTACCGGTGGCTGGGAGGTCGCGGGGTTCCCCTCTTCCTTTTCGGTCGTTCGCTGGTCGCTGGGTCGCCGGATTGGTGGCCGTCCGGTGAGCTCTTCTTCCCTCGGTTTGCGTCGGCTTCGTTTCTCTCTCCCCGAAATTTCAATCTGTTTTCTGTTTTCGTTTTTTTTTTCAATTCATTTTTTTCTCTTATTTATAAATAATTTTTATTATTATTTTATTCATTAAAATAATAATAAAAATCCCAAAAATATCCCAAAAATTCTCAAAAATTCCAATTAAATTCATTTAGTCCGTAAATGAATTTATCAGTCCGATTTTACCTTTTCAGTATATTTTTTCACTATTTTTGGGCTCATTTTTCGAGATAAAAATTCTAAAAATATTAATTAAATTCATATCTCGATCAATTGGACTCGAAATTCAATATTTTCCTCGTTATTGATCAAGATCTCTCGATTTCATATTTTTAATGAAATTTTCTCATCGGATTTATATCGAATATTGGTCATTTGACCGTTTTACCCCTATACTTGCTCAAAAATCACTTTAACCCTTATCTCGCTATTATGTAGCTTACATGCATTTTTAATTTCTTAAATAGTCAATTGCAAGTTAATAAATACTCTTCTTATGATTCAACTATGAAATATAACGTTCGTACACATAGGAATCATAAGGTACAAGCTATATACGTAAATTGAAAACACGGGTCTGACAATCCTCCCCAACTAAAAGAATTTGGTCCTCCAAATTAGAACCAAATCAATCCTCAAACAACTGGGGATGCTTCTCTCGCATCAAACTCTCTAACTCCCAAGTAGCCTCCTCGGAAGTGTGATGCTGCCATAGTACCTTCACTAACCCGATAGTCTTCGATCTCAAAACCTTCTCCTTCCTATCCAGTATCCGAATCGGCCTCTCAACATATGACATGTCCTCACTGAGCTCCAAAGGCTCATAACTAATCACATGTGCCAGATCCGGGTGATACTTCCTAAGCATCGAAATGTGGAAGACGTTGTGCACGCCTGACAAATCTGGTGGCAATGCCAACCTATAGGCCTTATCTCCCATTCGATCAAGTATCTCAAAGGGTCTGATGTAGCGAGGACTCAGCTTACTTCTCTTCCCAAACCTCGCTATACCCTTGGAAGGAGAAACCTTCAGAAACACAGACTCACCAATTGCGAACTCAAGTGGCCTACGTCTCCTGTCAGCATAACTCTTCTATCGACTCTGAGCTGTCCTCAATCTCTCAACTATCAACCGGACATCCTCAGAAGCCTGTATAACCATATCAGGAGAAAATCTTTCGGTCACCCACTTCTTCCCACCCAATAGGGGAACGACATCTACGACCATACAAGGCCTCATACGGTGCCATCCCGATACTCGAATGATAACTGTTGTAGTAGGCGAACTCGACTAGTGGCAAATGATCATCCCAGGAGCCTCTAAAATCCAGCACACATGCTCTTAACATATCCTCCAGAGTCTGTATCGTCCTCTCTGACTGACCATCTGTCTGAGGATGGAAAGCTGTGCTCAAACTCAACTGGGTTCCCATGGCTTCCTGAAAATGTTCCCAAAAGTGGGAAGTGAAGCGGGAATCCCTATCTGAAACAATGCTCACTGGAACACCATGCAACCTCACTACCTCGCGTACATACAACCCTGCCAATGTACTCAGAGTATCGGTAGCTCTCATAGCTAGGAAGTGGGCTGACTTCGTCAGTCTATCAACGATCACCCATATAGCATTGTGATTCCTCCGGGTCCTCGGTAAACCCATCACGAAATCCATGGTGATATACTGTCATTTCCATGTCGGTATAGGTAGTGGCTGTAACAATCCTGCAGGTTTCTGATGCTCTACCTTCATCTGCTGACATACGAGACATCTCGCCACAAAATCTGCCACATCTCTCTTCATACCTGACCACCAGTACACCTTTCGGAGGTTCTGATACATCTTGCCACTCCTCGGATGTAACGTGTACCTCGATGAATGAGCTTCCGACAATATCAATCTCCTGAGCTCTGGGTCCTCGGGAACACACAATCTACCTCTGAACCTGAGTAGTCCATCAGGACTCAACTCAAAATCTATCACTGTGCCCCTCTGCATCTGACTAATCACATCGATGCAATATGGATCAATCTGCTGAGCCTGTCTGATCCTGTCCAACAGATCTAGCTCTAAGCGTAGACTTACAATCATACAATCTGCATCCATGTCCGAAGGCATAACTCCCAAACTGAGGCTAGCAACTGCTCTAGCAGCTCGTGCTCCCTGACCATCATATACGATACCATCCCAAGGCTCTTCCTACTCAAAGCATCTGCTACTATATTAGCCTTACCCGGATGATAAAGTATCTCACAATCATAATCCTTCAGAAGCTCTAGCCATCTTCTCTGTCTCATGTTCAGCTCCTTCTGTGAGAATAGGTACTTGAGGCTCTCTGAAACTTCTCACCATACAAGTAGTGGCGCCATACCTTCAACGCAAACACTACTGCTGCTAACTCTAAATCGTGGGTCGGATAGTTCTTCTCATGGTCCTTCAGCTGTCTGGATCCATAAGCAACTACCTTCCCATCCTGCATCAACACACAGCCCAGTCCCTGATGCGAAGCATCGGTATATACTGAAAATCCTCCTGAGCTGGTAGGAATAGTGAGAATCGAAGCGGTGGTTAATCGACTCTTTAACTCCTGAAAACTCCTCTCACAATCCTCGTCCCACATGAATGCAACACTCTTTCGAGTAAGTCGTGTCAACGGAGTAGCCAACTTCGAAAATCCCTCAACGAATCTTCGATAGTACCCTGCTAAACCAAAAAAACTCCTTATCTCGGTAACTGTCCTCGGCTGTTCCCATTGAACTACAGCCTCAAACTTGGATGGATCTACTGATACACCATCCCTCGACACTACATGTCCCAAAAATGAGATCTCTGTAAACCAAAAATCACACTTGCTGAGTTTAGCATACAACTGCTACCCTCGTAGAGTCTGCAATACAATCCTGAGGTGCTCCTCATGCTCCTCCTCGGATCTCGAATATACTAATATGTCATCGATGAATACGATAACAAAATGATCCAAATATGGCTTGAATACATCGTTCATCAAAGCCATGAAAGCTACGGGAGCATTCGTCAGTCCGAATGGCATAACTAGGAACTCATAGTGGCCATATCGAGTCCTAAATGCTGTCTTGGGTACATCTCCACTCCGAACTCTCAACTGATGATACCCAGACCTCAGATCAATCTTAGAAAAGACCTGCGCTCCCCGTAGCTGATCCAGTAAGTCGTCAATGCGTGGAAGGGGATATCTATTCTTGATGGTAGCCTTATTCAACAATCTGTAGTCTATACACAATCGGAGGCTTCCATCCTTCTTCCTCACAAACAGAACCAGTGCTCCCAACGGTGAAACACTCGGTCTGATAAAACCCCTATCCAACAGCTCCTGCAACTGTCTATTGAGCTCCTCCAGCTCAACTAAGGCCATGCGATACGGTGGTCTCGAAATAGGCTCAGTACCAGGCACCAAATCTATACAGAACTCCTTCTCTCTGTCTGGTGGTAACCCTGGCAACTCATCCGGGAAAACATCTGGGTACTCACTGACCACAGGAATATCAACCAACTCCGGATGTACCTCATCCGTATCCACCACGTATGCAATAAAACCTCTAATCACATCCATAGAAGCATCAGCTGCGTCCTGGTTCAAGGCATGTACTTGCCCTCGACCCATCACCTGCTTCCCCTTCTCTTCTATCGTCGCTCTACCTCTCTGAGCAGACGTACCAGCTGAAGCTCTATCATGCTCCTTGCCCTTCTGTGGGGCAGTCACATATGTCTCCGGGCACTCTCTAGCAATATGCCCCTGTTTCCCACATCGAAAACACACAACAGGGCTCAACGGACAAGGTCTACTGCCATGATGTCTACCACATCAGCTGCACTGATCAGTAGTAGGCCTCGATCCTCCAATCACAATGCCCTTCGCCGGAGCATGGTCGGGTATGTAGGAGGTCTAATTGGTCGCTCTCGCACCTCCTCTATCCGTCGTCCCTTACCGAAGAGTCTCCTTCTTCCTCGATAACTGAACCCTCTATCTCTAGCCGACCTCTTCCTCTCTCTATCTCGGCTCTGACTGAACTTCCCAAACTCAGAGGCATTTCTCTCGTAATCCTGCTCACAAAGCTGCGCTCTGCGCACTGCCTCATCATATGTACCAATGTCTAGTGGTACCAATCCAGACCGCAACATCGGTCTCAATCCGTCTACAAACCTGCGGACCTTCCTGGTCTCGCTGTACATGGTATCGGGATCATATCTCCCCAGGGCCAAAAATCTTGTCTCGTACTCATCCACTGTGAGACTCCCCTGGCTCAATCCCAAAAACTCAGCCTGCAGTCTACGCTGCGCAGTATCAGGAACAAACTGCCTCTTGAAGGCCTTTAGAAACATCTCCCAACTAATCTCAGCATGTCGGGCTCTCAATATCGGCCTAGTGGACTTCCACCAATGCTCTGCCGTTCCCTTCAGTAGGAACGCAGCAAATACGACTCTCTCAGAAGTTGTACACTCAAAGAAATCGTACAACTTCTCCATCTCGCTAATCCACTCCTCTGCACTAGCTGGGTCCTTGACCCCTCGAAAAGATGGAGGTCCAAGCTTCTGGAACTGTCGCAACCGATCCAAATCACACCCATATCCTCTACTAACCTGAACTGGTGGGGGTGTAGGAGTATCAGTAGTCTGTGGCCTCTGGACAGGCTGCGCAGGTGTATCAGGTGCAACTGCCCCCCCTGTCGCAGTCTCTGCATACTGCCTCTGTCTACCTGGCAAAGTTTGTGCCAACAACCCTACTATCGCCTCCAGGCTACGCTCTATCCTCGTGAAGCGTGCCTCAGTAGTATCCGGTACCTCAGAAGTATCCGGTACCTCAGTAGTACCTGGGGGTGTATGGGTAGTCGAAGAATCACCCTGGCTAGTTGGCCTACCTCTACGGCCTCTAGCCTTACCTCTCGCCCCTCTACCATGGCGGGTAATTGCCATAAAGGCTCAATTCCTGCATTCACAAACATTAAGTTGTCCAACTCCCATCTTGTATGCACAATTGTAACTGAACAAAACACAGTGATATGGGGATGCACATTTTCCTAATTACAAATGCCTAGATACATCAGACCAACTATGCTCTGATACCACTCTGTCACGCCCTCCTCCCACACGCGACTTTACCGAAAATCACAACAAATTTTTCACTTTTTACTTACCTTTATCTCCTCAACAATTGGGCTGTGAATAGGCATTAGTCTCCTCATCCATACATACCTTACCATTCCTGTTCGTATCATACATACATGACATTCATATCATAAGTAAATTCATATACTTAAATATAATTACATCATTACATCCCCCATATTAAAACGTGTACATCACTGTGTTTATGCATTGTTCAGATACAAAAGAGTACGCATGTGTATACCTTTGGCTAGATGAGGAGTGGCAGCAGATCAAAGGAATGCAATACCCTGGTCGACTCGATCTACTGATGAGAATCTGTAGAGATGGGGGGAAATTGAATGGGATGAGCTATCAACGCGTTCAGTAAGGAAATCAGGCAAGCAAGTAGACATCCATACTATCTACTTGAAAAAAGTGCTTTGCCTTTCCTTCTCTCAATTCAAAAGCATGTTTGAAATATATATAATATAGTACAGATTTAAAATCTCATGTACTAAACACATGCTGGTTTATCAATCAGAGGCATTCATGCAAAACAGTGCATATTTAATCATTTAAGAATGCCTTTATATAAAATATGCCATTTACATTCAAAACACAGTAAATATGGCATTTCTCATCACAACACAAGCAAATCGGGTTCCGACCCATCCCTCAGGTCTACCCGTATCATAAAACACATGTGATATATCATGCGAGACTCAGTGGCTAAATGCAATATCTCTAGACTATGTAAGAGAGCCTCTCCGCCGAACAGAGCCTCCCCGCCAACTCTGGCTTAAGGATGTTGGGCTTAAGGATCTTACTGTAAGAGAGTATCTCTGGACCATGTACATATCCTAACATGTGGTGAAATCCCAGGCAACACAGTACTCGGTGTGCGGGTTATCACTGCTGTAACGGGAGCGGGGTCAGTCCATCACAACCGCCAGCTATCAACAACTCTCCTCCACAACTCCACAACACAAAACATGGTACAGTGTACTCCATGCCACACGCACGGTACAACGTACACTCGTGGACCCATATATCATGGTCGGGGTGCCTGCCATAGGTCTTAGCCGTTCATACCATGGAAATACATCCTAGTGGGGTGCCTGCCATAGGTCTTAGCCCTCATACTATGGAATCAATGCCACGTCTCTAAATCCACGTGAGAACATCTTAACAGTGTGACACTCAGTCTACACGAAAAAAATCGTCACGGTTTTTCTAACATGTGTATATATCACGAAAAACTACAGTGCGCGTCTTGAGTGTGACACACAGTCAACACTCCACCTCAAAACACTGTATATGCATGTCAAAATATCAATACTAGTGCGAGTAAACCTCTAGCACCAGGTCATGCATAGTTCTCATTACAAATTAAGTACGAGCAAATCGCTCTAGTACAATGTCATGTACAAATCATGAAAAATCGAGTACGAGCAACGCTCCAACACTCTGTCATGCATCTCATGTAAACCTCGAGTACGAGCTAATCGCTCCAGCACTCTATCATGCACAAATCACATAAAAACTGAGTACGAGCAACGCTCTAGTACTCTATCATGCATGTCAAATAAATGTAGTGCGAGTAAACCTCCAGCAATAATGTATATGAAAAACATTTGAAATCAAGTGCGAGTTGTGCTCTAGCACGATTGTTTCCACATAATTCGGTAGATGGCTCTTTAAAAATAGGGATGTTTAAAATCATTAAAATCAGCACTATCAAGTGTGCTTAGTTTACATCGACCTCAAAACATTAGCCCATCCACCTACTCTTCTGCTACACAGCAGTAAAAATCATTCAAAACATCATTTTCATACTTTTTACAACTTTTTCCAAAGTTTCACTTTTTGCCTAACTAGGGGCAAAATCATAATTTACCCATATCGGGTCCCTATAATTATTATAGATTTTCTCTGACCCTCAAACAATTTCAGTGAATGTAAAATCCAATGAAAATATGCACAGATATCTCTAGCTACTTGCAAGAGTCCCCTACCTCGGATCACGTCGTGTGACCTCTCTTCCTCTGTGCTGTCTAATCTCGCAGTCCGGTCAACTGTCAATATGACTCTGGAGCTGTATTTAAATCATTCACTGAGTTAATTACATTTTTCCTACTGTATTACACATTTAATACAGTTCATTTTACTAAAATGGGCCCGTTTACGCTTAATGGGCCTTAATCACGTTTATTGGGCCTTAATCCGTATTAAGCCCGTTCATCAGGGTCTATCGACTCATTGGGCTTATCAATACCCATTGGGCTTTATTCTAAGCTCTTTGGATAGCCCGTATATCATTTACGACATTTTATTCAATTTTTCGAATATAATTCACTAAATCTGAAATTTAATCCGAAATGCGTAAATTAAATCTTAAATACGCATAAATCACATAATTTGTCGTAAATGAGATTTACTTACCCGAGATTGTGCGATGGTGCGCGAATCGGAGTTCGATCGGGCTTCCGTTTGGAATTAATCGTCGAACTGCACAATTTCGTATATTTAACTTCGGGTCAATTTCTGATTAAATATAATTTAAATAAATTTATCGAAAATTAAATTGGTCACTTTTGACCTCGTATCGACTTACCCGAAGTCCGGTGAAATCCCAAAAATTTTTCTTTTCCTTTTTCTTTCTTTTTCCTCTTTTTCCCCTTTTCTCCTTGGCTGAACCGGTCCGGTCCGGTTCAGCACAATCACTTTCCACTGAACCGCCGACCGGTTCAGTACCTTTTTGGTCGTGCCGGCGTCGTTCGGCCGGTTCCCGTCGTCTCACCATCGCAGTTCGGCGCTGTCAGACCCGGATTTTTTTGTAGCTTATTTCCTTATGATTCCTATGTGTATGAACACTATGTAATTATGGTTGAATCATAAGAAGAGTATTTACTAGATTTAAAGTGTTAATGAAATGAATTAACACGCAAAAGCTACATAAAATGCCTAATGTGAGCAATGAGTATCACAGGCTAAACCGAGTCATTCTAAACCATTCTGACTGAAAATAAGAACTAAAAATAAGAGGGCGTAGTGAGCACATGAAGGAAAGTCAGCTTGATTTAGACCCGAACATGCAAAACGAGAGTAAAAGCTAAAAAGGGTAAAATGGACCTTTTCGGCGAGAAAAGGAGTTTCGGGTGAAATTATCCACCGGGAGCGGTTGGAATATAAAGAGGAGAGTGTAAGACATGATATAAAACACTTTCAAAAATTTAAGAAAAAGTCAACTTAGTCAATGGTTAAGGAAAAAGTCAACTATAGTTAAGAAAGTGGACTTTTACCATAGTTGACTAATCAAGGTTTGAAATTAACCTAAGTGTGGAGAAAAATTTGGGGAAAAATATTCTTGGCCAGAATACAAGATAATTATCCCCGAAAGTAAGGAAAATTTATTCGGAAGGATTCCGGAATAAATTTAATGGTTAAAAACGTAATGGGCCTAAGGTGAAAATTTTAAAGCCCATTAAGGTATACTAAATGTATATCGAAAATGTTAGGTCCTTTAGACGGAATTGTTGGACCAATTGATCGGCCAAATTTTGAGACAATAAAAGGCCCGAGGTATAGTAAAAATTTCAGCCCGAAAGCCCATTAGGAAAGCCCAAACCGAGAAGCCCAATTGGAAAAGCCCATGAGATAAATATCTAACTATAGTTAAAGTTAACTATGACTCATAAGGTGACTCATAAGGTGACTCATGGTTCAGATTTGGAAAGTCAAGCATAGTGGCTGAAAAGTAAGGCTTAATGGCGAAGTAAGTGGCTTATAAATGCAGCCACACCTTGGTCATCTTCATCACACAATTTCGGCTAGAGAAGAACACCATTGAAACATAACCATTCAAGCTTTCTCTCACTAGAAATCACTAGGAATTAGTCATATTTGGAACTTGCATTCTTCATGGAAGTTGTTCCAAATTGAAAGGAGATTAACATATGTTGGAATTGGCTATCAAGGAGCCATAGAGTGCAAACCGAGAGCCTACAAAGATTCGGCCAAAAGGAGAACACTACAATTGGTATATTTTCTAATTTCCAATTTCATATATGTTAATGTATGAATGATTTTAAGTATGTTGATATATGTTTTAAGCATTGAAACATATTAAATCACCATGAAGAGGGTTAGGCCGAGAGTGATCAATGGGATATTGAAATATGTCAATTTGATTTTAAGACATAAATGGATTAGTACACATGTATTAATGTTAATGGTATAATTAGAATTAATCAAATTTATTAATTAATACATGTAAATTGTTGGCAACCAAGGTGTTTGATAAAATGCCTAAATGAACTATAGGATGATTGGTAATGTTGCCTACCAAGTGTTTGTGAAAATGCCTAAGTGAAAATGGCTAGAAAATAGGCATGTATGGCATGCCATGGTGGAAACCGAGAATGGCTAGCTCTCGGCCAAGGCATGTGACCTAGAGGCCCAATGGGCCAAGCCCAATATTTTTAGGCCCAATAGGGTGTAATGGGCCTAAGACAAGCCCAATAAGAGTTGGTGGGCCCCACAAGCCCAATAGGCCCAACAAAAGTGAATAGTAAAATGAAAATGGGCTTAAGGCCTAGTTAGGCCCATTAAGGATTTTTAAGGCCCATTAAGGGAAATTAAACTGTATTAATGTGTAATACAGTAGGAAAATGATAATTAACCTGAGGAATGGTTATTTACAGCTCCGGAGTTTACATCGAGAGCTGATCGGACTGCGGGATTTAGCAGCACCGAGGAAGCGAGGTCACTTGACGTGATCCGAGGTAAGGGACTTTTGCGAGTAGTTAGAGATACCTGCACGTATTTTCAACTACTTCTGCATTCACTTAAAAACTCTGAGGGTCAGAGAAAGTGAATAATAATTATTGAGACCCGATAGTGGCAAATTACGATTTTGCCCCTAGTTAGTTAAAAAAAAAGTCAACTTTTGTGAGAAGTTGCAAAAAGCATGGAAAATACTATTGTGAGTGTTTAAATGCTATTAGCATGAAAATAAATAGATGGGCTAATGATTTTAAGGTTGATATGACTTAAGCACACTTTTAAGTGCTGATTTTACTATTTTGTAAACAATCCCTTTTAAATAGCCATCTATCATATTATGTGAGAATGAATCGTGCTAGAGCATAGCTCGCACTGGGATTCATATGTTTTCCGCATACATAGTGCTGGATTTTGATACGCACTAGATTTTCATGACATGCATGATAGAGTACTGGAGTTTTACTCGTACTCAGCTTTAAATGATATATGCATGACAGAGTGCTGGAGCGATTGGCTCGTACTCGATTCTTCATGGTTTATACATGACATAGTACTGGGAGCGATTGCTCGTACTTGATTTTGATATTGTGCATAGCATAGTACTGGGAGCTATTGCTCGTACTTGATTTAATACATAAACTATGCATTGACCTAGTTGCTAGAGATTACTCGCACTAGAGTTGAGTTTTATGATGTGAAACAGTGTTTGAGCGGAGTAACGACTGTGAGTCGCACTCAAAACGCACACTGTATGTGATATGTAATACATGTTGAAACCCATGCCTGAGACCTTGCGTGACTGTGTGTCATAGCTAGAGAGGATATCCGCATGAGGTTGGTATAGACGTGGTATGATATTTCCACAGGCGCGAGGGCTAAGACCTCTATTAGGCACCCTGACTGTGATGTTGATAAGTTCCACGGGTGTGAGAGCTAAGTCCTATGGTAGGCACTCTGGCCGTGAGAACGGGTCCACGGGTGTACTTTGTACCGTGTCTGAGTGGCACGAGGTGTACGCTGTACCGTGTGTTGTTATGGAGTTGAGGAGGATATAGCTGGCGGTTGTGATGGACTGACCCCCCTCCCGTTACAGCGGTGATGCCCCGTACACCTAGTACTGTGTTGCTTGGGATCACATCGGATATGATCATAATCCAGGATACTATTTACATGTACCACAAAGTCTTACATGATATATCACCTTGGTTGATTTACTGATTTAAACTGCGGACAGACCTGAGGGATGGGTCGGACTCCGATTTGTGTTGTGAATCATTTGATGCCATATTTATATGTGATTTAAATATACATGGCATGATTTACATAAAGGCATGATTTATATATAAATGCATTGTGTTGCACTACATGCCTACTTTTGAGAAATAAAGCATGATTTCTGTACATGGGATTTATTCTGTACAAGTACATATATATTATATTTCAAGACATGCTTTTAAAGTGAGTTAAGGAAATAATGTTTTCAAGGCATAGCACTATTTTGAGTAGATAGTGTGGATATCTACTTGCTTACCTGATTTCCTTACTGAGCGCGTTATGCTCACCCCCCCTTTTCTTTACATCTCTCTACAGAGCGTCAGTAGAACGAGAGTTATCGTGGGAGAGTGTCCCAGAGTCCACTGCTAGTTCCTATCGATTCATCAGGTATACTTATTATGTACAGTTGTATATCTAAACATAGATACAGCACAGTGATGTATACGTTATATATTATGGGAATGTAAATGTAATTGTATTAGATTTTATAAAATCTTACATGTATAATAAAAGCAACTACAGTCAGAATTAATATATTGACATGTATGTATGAGAATGGATATTATGGTAAGTGAAGACTCTGACATCGAATCACAGCCCAACCAGTGAAGAGAGGAAAGGTAAGTTAAAAATGCGAAAAATTTATTGTGGTTTTTGGTTAAAGTCAAGGATTGAAACTAGGGTCCTGACAGGCGCGCCTCAGCCTGGGGATCTCTCGGCTGGGCTTGATCGGACCCTATCACCGTCGGTGGCCGCCGGATTTCACGTTTCCTCCGCGGCCTTCAACCTCGCCGATCTCCCCTTTCCGGTGACGGTGGAGCGCGTTACCGGTGGCTGGGAGGTCGCGGGGTTCCCCTCTTCCTTTTCGGTCGTTCGCTGGTCGCTGGGTCGCCGGATTGGTGGCCGTCCGGTGAGCTTTTCTTCCCTCGGTTTGCATCGGCTTTGTTTCTCTCTCCCCAAAATTTCAATCTGTTTTCTGTTTTCGTTTTTTTTTTCAATTCATTTTTTTCTTTTATTTATAAATAATTTTTATTATTATTTTATTCATTAAAATAATAATAAAAATCCCAAAAATATCCCAAAAATTCTCAAAAATTTCAATTAAATTCATTTAGGCCGTAAATGAATTTATCAGTCCGATTTTACCTTTTCAGTATATTTTTTCACTATTTTTGGGCTCTTTTTTCGAGATAAAAATTCTAAAAATATTAATTAAATTCATATCTCGATCAATTGGACTCGAATTTCAACATTTTCCTCGTTATTGATCAAGATCTCTCGAGTTCATATTTTTAATGAAATTTTCTCATCGGATTTATATCGAATATTGGTCATTTGACCGTTTTACCCCTGTACTTGCTCGAAAATCACTTTAACCCTTATCTCGCTATTATGTAGCTTACATGCATTTTTAATTTCTTAAATAGTCAATTGCAAGTTAATAAATACTCTTCTTATGATTCAACTATGAAATATAACGTTCGTACACATAGGAATCATAAGGTACAAGCTACATACGTAAATCGAAAACACGGGTCTGACAATCCTCCCCAGCTAAAAGAATTTGGTCCTCCAAATTAGAACCAAATCAATCCTCAAACAACTGGGAATGCTTCTCTCGCATCAAACTCACTAACTCCCAAGTAGCCTCCTCGGAAGTGTGATGTTGCCATAGTACCTTCACTAACCCGATAGTCTTCGATCTCAAAACCTTCTCCTTCCTATCCAGCATCCGAATCGGCCTCTCAACATATGACATGTCCTCATTGAGCTCCAAAGGCTCATAACTAATCACATGTGCCGGATCTGGTTGATACTTCCTAAGCATCGAAATGTGGAAGACGTTGTGCACGCCTGACAAATCTGGTGGCAATGCCAACCTATAGGCCTTATCTCCCATTCGATCGAGTATCTCAAAGGGTCTAATGTAGCGAGGACTCAGCTTACTTCTCTTCCCAAACCTCGCTATATCCTTGGAAGGAGAAACCTTCAGAAACACAGACTCACCAATTACGAACTCAAGTGGCCTACGTCTCCTGTTAGCATAACTCTTCTGTCGACACTGAGCTGTTCTCAATCTCTCAACTATCAACCGGACATCCTCAGAAGCCTGTATAACCATATCAGGAGCAAAAATCTTTCGGTCACCCACTTCTTCCCACCCAATAGGGGAACGACATCTACGACCATACAAACCCTCATACGGTGCCATCCCGATACTCGAATGATAACTGTTGTTGTAGGCGAACTCGACTAGTGGCAAATGATCATCCCAGGAGCCTCTAAAATCCAGCACACATGCTCTCAACATATCCTCCAGAGTCTGTATCGTCCTCTCTGACTGACCATCTGTCTGAGGATGGAAAGCTGTGCTCAAACTCAACTGGGTTCCCATGGCTTCCTGAAAATGTTTCCAAAAGTGGGAAGTGAAGCGGGAATCCCTATCTGAAACAATGCTCACTGGAACACCATGCAACCTCACTACCTCGCGTACATACAACCTTGCCAATGTACTCAGAGTATCGGTAGCTCTCATAGCTAGGAAGTGGGCTGACTTCATCAGTCTATCAACGATCACCTATATAGCATTGTGATTCCTCCGGGTCCTCGGTAAACCCATCACGAAATCCATGGTGATATGCTGTCATTTTCATGTCGGTATAGGTAGTGGCTGTAACAATCTTGCAGGTTTCTGATGCTCTACCTTCATCTGCTGACATACGAGACATCTCGCCATAAAATTTGCCACATCTCTCTTCATACCTGACCACCAGTACACCTTTCGGAGGTTCTGATACATCTTGTCACTCCTCGGATGTAACGTGTACCTCGATGAATGAGCTTCCGACAATATCAATCTCCTGAGCTCTGGGTCCTCGGGAACACACAATCTACCTCTGAACCTCAGTAGTCCATCAGGACTCAACTCAAAATCTATCACTGTGCCCCTCTGTATCTGACTAATCACATCGATGCAATATGGATCAATCTGCTGAGCCTGTCTGATCCTGTCCAACAGATCTAGCTCTAAGCGTAGACTTACAATCATACAATCTGCATCCATGTCCGAAGGCACAACTCCCAAACTGAGGCTAGCAACTGCTCTAGCAGCTCGTGCTCCATAACCATCATATACGATACCATCCCAAGGCTCTTCCTACTCAAAGCATCTGCTGCTACATTAGCCTTACCCGGATGATAAAGTATCTCACAATCATAATCCTTCAGAAGCTCTAGCCATCTTCTCTGTCTCATGTTCAGCTCCTTCTGTGAGAATAGGTACTTGAGGCTCTTGTGGTCGGTAAAAATCTGAAACTTCTCACCATACATGTAGTGGCGCCATACCTTCAACGCAAACACTACTGCTGCTAACTCTAAATCATGGGTCGGATAGTTCTTCTCATGGTCCTTCAGCTGTCTGGATCCATAAGCAACTACCCTCTCATCCTGCATCAACACACAGCCCAGTCCCTGATGCGAAGCATCGGTATATACTGAAAATCCTCCTGAGCTGGTAGGAATAGTGAGAATCGGAGCGGTGGTCAATCGACTCTTCAACTCCTGAAAACTCCTCTCACAATCCTCGTCCCACATGAATGCAACACTCTTTCGAGTAAGTTGTGTCAAAGGAGCAGCCAACTTCGAAAATCCCTCAACGAATCTCCGATAGTACCCTGCTAAACCCAAAAAACTCCTGATCTCGATAACTGTCCTCGGCTGTTCCACTGAACTACAGCCTCAATCTTGGATGGATCTACTGATACACCATCCCTCGACACTACATGTCCCAAAAACGAGATCTCTGTAAACCAAAAATCACACTTGCTGAGTTTAGCATACAACTGCTGCCCTCGTAGAGTCTGCAATACAATCCGGAGGTGCTCCTCATGCTCCTCCTCGGATCTCGAATATACTAATATGTCATCGATGAATACGATAACAAAATGATCCAAATATGGCTTGAATACATCGTTCATCAAAGGCATGAAAGCTGCGGGAGCATTCGTCAGTCCGAATGGCATAACTAGGAACTCATAGTGGCCATATCGAGTCCTAAATGCTGTCTTGGGTACATCTCCACTCCGAACTCTCAACTGATGATACCCAGACCTCAGATCAATCTTAGAAAAGACCTGCGCTCCCCGTAGCTGATCCAGTAAGTCGTCAATGCGTGGAAGGGGATATCTATTCTTGATGGTAGCCTTATTCAACAATCTGTAGTCTATACACAATCGGAGGCTTCCATCCTTCTTCCTCACAAACAGAACCAGTGCTCCCCACGGTGAAACACTCGGTCTGATAAAACCCTATCCAACAGCTCCTTCAACTGTCTATTGAGCTCCTCCAGCTCAACTAAGGCCATGCGATACGGTGGTCTCGAAATAGGCTCAGAACCAGACACCAAATCTATACAGAACTCTATCTCTCTATCTTGTGGTAACCCTGGCAACTCATCCGGGAAAACATCTGGGTACTCACTGATCACAGGAATATCTACCAACTCCGGATGTACCTCATCCGTATCCATCACGTATGCAATAAAACCTCTAATCACATCCGTAGAAGCATCAGCTGCGTCCTCGTTCAAGGCATGTACTTGCCCTCGACCTATCACCTGCTTCCCCTTCTCTTCTATCATCGCTCTACCTCTCTGAGCAGACGTACCAGCTGAAGCTCTATCATGCTCCTTGCCCTTCTGTGGGGCAGTCACATATGTCTCCGGGCACTCTCTAGCAATATGCCCCTGTTTCCCACATCGAAAACACACAACAGGGCTCAACGGACAAGGTCTACTGCCTTGATGTCTACCACATCGGCTGCACTGATCAGTAGTAGGCCTCGATCCTCCAACCACAATGCCCTTCGCCGGAGCTATGGTCGGGTATGTAGGAGGTCTAATTGGTCGCTCTCGCACCTCCTCTATCCGTGGTCCCTTACCGAAGAGTCTCCTCCTTCCTCGATAACTGAACCCTCTATCTCTAGCCGACCTCTTCCTCTCTCTATCTCGGCTCTGACTGAACTTCCCAAACTCAGAGGCATTTCTCTCGTAATCCTGCTCACAAAGCTGCGCTCTGCGCACTGCCTCATCATATGTACCAATGTCTAGTGGTACCAATCTAGACTGCAACATCGGTCTCAATCCGTCTACAAACCTGCAGACCTTCCTGGTCTCGCTGTACATGGTATCGGGATCATATCTCCCCAGGGTCAAAAATCTTGTCTCGTACGCATCCACTGTGAGACTCCCCTGGCTCAATCCCAAAAACTCAGCCTGCAGTTTACGCTGCGCAGTATCAGGAACAAACTGCCTCTTGAAGGCCTCTAGAAACATCTCTAAACTAATCTCAGCTTGTCGAGCTCTCAATATCGGCCTGGTGGACTTCCACCAATGCTCTGCCGTTCCCTTCAGTAGGAACGCAGCAAATGCGACTCTCTCAGAAGTTGTACACTCAAAGAAATCGTACAACTTCTCCATCTCGCTAATCCACTCCTCTGCACTAGCTGGGTCCTTGACCCCTCGAAAAGATGGAGGTCCAAGCTTCTGGAACTGTCGCAACCGATCCAAATCACACCCATATCCTCTACTAACCTGAACTGGTGGGGGTGTAGGAGTATCAGTAGTCTGTGGCCTCTGGACAGGCTGCGCAGGTGTATCAGGTGCAACTGCCTCCCCTGTCGCAGTCTCTGCATCCTGCCTCTGTCTACCTGGCAAAGTTTGTGCCAACAACACTACAATCACCTCCAGGCTACGCTTTATCCTCGTGAAGCGTGCCTCAGTAGTATCCGGTACCTCAAAAGTATCCGGTACCTCAGTAGTACCTGGGGGTGTATGGGTAGTCGAAGAATCACCCTGGCTAGTCGGCCTACCTCTACGGCCTCTAGCCTTACCTCTCGCCCCTCTACCATGGCGGGTAATTGCCATAAAAGCTCAATTCCTGCATTCACAAACATTAAGTTGTCCAACTCCCATCTCGTATACACAATTGTAACTGAACAAAACACAGTGATATGGGGATGTACATTTTTCTAATTACAAATGCCTAGATACATCAGACCAACTACGCTCTGATACCACTCTGTCACGCCCTCCTCCCACACGTGACTTTACCGAAAATCACAACAAATTTTTCACTTTTTACTTACCTTTATCTCCTCAACAATTGGGCTGTGAATAGGCATTAGTCTCCTCATCCATACATACCTTACCATTCCTTTTCGTATCATACATACATGACATTCATATCATAAGTAAATTCATATACTTAAATATAATTACATCATTACATCCCCCATATTAAAACGTGTACATCACTGTGTTTATGCATTGTTCAGATACAAAAGAGTACGCATGTGTATACCTTTCGCTAGATGGGGAGGGTAGCAGATCAAAGGAATGCAATACCCTGGTCGACTCGATCTACTGACGAGAATCTATAGAGATGGGGGGAAAATGAATGGGATGAGCTATCAACGCGCTCAGTAAGGAAATCAGGCAAGCAAGTAGACATCCATACTATCTACTTGAAAAAAGTGCTTTGCCTTTCCTTCTCTCAATTCAAAAGCATGTTTGAAATATATATAATATAGTACAGATTTAAAATCTCATGTACTAAACACATGCTGGTTTATCAATCAGAGGCATTCATGCAAAACAGTGCATATTTAATCATTTAAGAATGCCTTTATATAAAATATGCCATTTACATTCAAAACACAGTAAATATGGCATTTCTCATCACAACACAAGCAAATCGGGTTCCGACCCATCCCTCAGGTCTACCCGTATCATAAAACACATGTGATATATCATGCGAGACTCAGTGGCTAAATGCAATCTCTCTAGACTATGTAAGAGAGCCTCCCCGCCTACTTTGGCTTAAGGATGTTGGGCTTAAGGATCTTACTGTAAGAGAGCATCTCCGGACTATGTACATATCCTAACATGTGGTGAAATCCCAGGCAACACAGTACTCGGTGTGTGGGTTATCACTGCTGTAACGGGAGGGGGGTCAGTCCATCACAACCGTCGCTATCAACAGCTCTCCTCCACAACTCCACAACACAAAACACGGTACAGTGTACTCCATGCCACACGCACGGTACAACGTACACTCGTGCACCCATATATCATGGTCGGGGTGCCTGCCATAGGTCTTAGCCGCTCATACCATGGAAATACATCATAGTGGGGTGCCTGCCATAGGTCTTAGCCCTCATACTATGGAATCAATGCCACGTCTCTAAATCCACGTGAGAACATCTCAACAGTGTGACACTCAGTCTACACGGAGGAAATCGTCACGGTTTTTCTAACATGTGTATATATCACGAAAAACTACAGTGCGCGTCTTGAGTGTGACACACAGTCAACACTCCGCCTCAAAACACAGATATGCATGTCAAAATATCAATACTAGTGCGAGTAAACCTCTAGCACCAGGTCATGCATAGTTCTCATTACAAATCAAGTACGAGCAAATCGCTCAAGTACAATGTCATGTACAAATCATGAAAAATCGAGCACGAGCAACGCTCGAGCACTCTGTCATGCATCTCATGTAAACCTCGAGTGCGAGCTAATCGCTCCAGCACTCTATCATGCACAAATCACATAAAAACTGAGTACAAGCAACGCTCTAGTACTCTATCATGCATGTCAAATAAATGTAGTGTGAGTAAACCTCCAGCACTAATGTATGTGAAAAACATCTGAAATCAAGTGCGAGTTGTGCTCTAGCACGATTGTTTCCACATAATTCGGTAGATAGCTCTTTGAAAATAGGGATGTTTAAAATCATTAAAATCAGCACTATAAAGTGTGCTTAGTTTACATCGACCTCAAAACATTAGCCAATCCACCTACTCTTCTGCTACACAGCAGTAAAAATCATTCAAAACATCATTTTCATACTTTTTACAACTTTTTCCAAAGTTTCACTTTTTGCCTAACTAGGGGCAAAATCGTAATTTACCCATATCGGGTCCCTATAATTATTATAGATTTTCTCTGACCCTCAAACAATTTCAGTGAATGTAAAATCCAATGAAAATATGCACAGATATCTCTAGCTACTTGCAAGAGTCCCCTACCTCGGATCACGTCGTGTGACCTCTCTTCCTCTGTGCTGTCTAATCTCACAGTCCGGTCAACTCTCAATATGACTCTGGAGCTGAATTTAAATCATTCAATGAGTTAATTACACTTTTCCTACTGTATTACACATTTAATACAGTTCATTTCACTAAAATGGGCCCGTTTACGCTTAATGGGCCTTAATCACGTTTTTTAGGCCTTAATCCGTATTAAGCCCGTTCATCAGGGTCTATCGACTCATTGGGCTTATCAATACCCATTGGGCTTTATTCCAAGCTCTTTGGATAGCCCGTATATCATTTACGACATTTTATTCAATTTTTCGAATATAATTCACTAAATCTGAAATTTAATCCGAAATGCGTAAATTAAATCTTAAATACGCATAAATCACATAATTTGTCATAAATGAGATTTACTTACCCGAGATTGTGTGATGGTGCACGAATCGGAGTTCGATCGGGCTTCCGTTCGGAATTAATCGTCGAACTGCACAATTTCGTATATTTAACTCCGGGTCAATTTCTGATTAAATATAATTTAAATAAATTTATCGAAAATTAAATTGGTCACTTTTGAACACGTATCGACTTACCCGAAGTCCGGTGAAATTCCAAAAATTTTTCTTTTCCTTTTTCGTTCTTTTTCCTCTTTTTCCCCTTTTCTCCTTGGCTGAACCGGTCCGGTTCCGTTCAGCACAGTCACTTTCCACTGAACCACCGACCGGTTCAGTACCTTTTTGGTTGTGCCGGCGTCGTCCGACCGGTTCCCGTCGTCTCACCACCGCAGTTCGGCGCGCCTCAGCCTGGGGATCTCTCGGCTGGGCTTGATCGGACCCTATCACCGTCGGTGGCCGTCGGATTTCACGTTTTCCTCCGCGGCCTTCAACCTCGCCGATCTCCCCTTTTCGGCGCCGGTGGAGCGCGTTACCGGTGGCTGGGAGGTTGCGGGGTTCCCCTCTTCCTTTTCGGTCGTTCGCTGGTCACTGGGTCACCGGATTGGTGGCCGTCCGGTGAGCTCTTCTTCCCTCGGTTTGCGTCGGCTTCGTTTCTCTCTCCCTGAAATTTCAATCTGTTTTCTGTTTTCGTTTTTGTTTTCAATTCATTTTTTTCTTTTATTTATAAATAATTTTTATTATTATTTTATTCATTAAAATAATAATAAAAATCCCAAAAATATCCCAAAAATTCTCAAAAATTCCAATTAAATTCATTTAGTCCGTAAATGAATTTATCAGTCCGATTTTACCTTTTCAGTATATTTTTTCACTATTTTTGGGCTCGTTTTTCGAGATAAAAATTCTAAAAATATTAATTAAATTCATATCTCGATCAATTGGACTCGAAATTCAATATTTTCCTCGTTATTGATCAAGATCTCTCGATTTCATATTTTTAATGAAATTTTCTCATCGGATTTATATCGAATATTGGTCATTTGACCGTTTTACCCCTGTACCTGCTCAAAAATCACATTAACCCTTATCTCGCTATTATGTAGCTTACATGCATTTTTAATTTCTTAAATAGTCAATTGCAAGTTAATAAATACTCTTCTTATGATTCAACTATGAAATATAACGTTCGTACACATAGGAATCATAAGGTACAAGCTACATACGTAAATCGAAAACACGGGTCTGACAATCCTCCCCAACTAAAAGAATTTGGTCCTCCAAATTAGAACCAAATCAATCCTCAAACAACTGGGGATGCTTCTCTCGCATCAAACTCTCTAACTCCCAAGTAGCCTCCTCGGAAGTGTGATGCTGCCATAGTACCTTTACTAACCCGATAGTCTTCGATCTCAAAACCTTCTCCTTCCTATCCAGTATCCGAATCGGCCTCTCAACATATGACATGTCCTCACTGAGCTCCAAAGGCTCATAACTAATCACATGTGCAGCATCCGGGTGATACTTCCTAAGCATCGAAATGTGGAAGACGTTGTGCACGCCTGACAAATCTGGTGGCAATGCCAACCTATAGGCCTTATCTCCCATTCGATCGAGTATCTCAAAGGGTCTAATGTAGCGAGGACTCAGCTTACCTCTCTTCCAAAACCTTGCTATACCCTTGGAAGGAGAAACCTTCAGAAACACGGACTCACCAATTGCGAACTCAAGTGGCCTACGTCTCCTGTCAGCATAACTCTTCTGTCGACTCTGAGCTGTCCTCAATCTCTCAACTATCAACCGGACATCCTCAGAAGCCTGTATAACCATATCAGGAGCAAAAATCTTTCGGTCACCCACTTCTTCCCACCCAATAGGGGAACGACATCTACGACCATACAAGGCCTCATACGGTGCCATCCCGATACTCGAATGATAACTGTTGTTGTAGGCGAACTCGACTAGTGGCAAATGATCATCCCAGGAGCCTCTAAAATCCAGCACACATGCTCTCAACATATCCTCCAGAGTCTGTATCGTTGTCACGCCCCGAAAATGCGAAAAATATGGCAAATTTAAAACTTTTTATTTATTAATTCACAATTAAGGGTGCATTCCTGTGCAGTGTCATACATCATCATAATATAGCGTATATTATACCGTATACAAATACTCAATTCCAAGTTAATTAATCCTAATACATCCCATACAATGATATACATCAAGTGTCTGCAATTACAATAATAGTCTGGGTACATGAAAAGATAAAATATACCTCAAGATACAATATATAAGGCCTGGAGCTCGAATCCTCCACTAGCCACTACTCTGTACGTCGCAGGGAGATCCTTTTTCACTTGAAGAACTCTGGGGGGAAAAGAAAACAGGGTGAGCTTCTAAATCGCTCAGTAAGGGGGGTAAGGAACTCATTTCATAAACCAAAATGCACATCACAAAATGTTTATTTGTATGTGAAACTCATTTGAAAACCATAGCATGAAAGTACTCAAAACGACATTCTCATGTCTCAAGTCATGTGAAAACATGAAGTAAAAAGGCTCACTCTAGAGCAATAACAAGGCATGTGAAAACAATGCGATAAACGCTTTCTCAAATACGTGATAAAATCACTGAAATGGTAATGCACGTGGCACAGCCACTAAACACACGTGGCATAGCCACTGATTTAAATTCTCACGTGGCACAGCCACTAAACACACGTGGCATAGCCACTGATTTAATTTCACACGTGGCATAGCCACTAAACACACGTGGCATAGCCACTGATTTAATTTCACACGTGGCACAGCCACAGATTAGGGTTTCTCACGTGGCAACGGCCACCAATTTGGGGTTCTCACGTGGCAACGGCCACCAATGGGGTATAACGTGGCAACGGCCACCAATGGGGTTTCTCAACGTGGCAACGGCCACCAATGGGGTATAACGTGGCAACGGCCACCAATGGGGTTTCTCGCGTGGCAACGGCCACCAATGGGGTTTCTCATGTGGCAACGGCCACTAAGTATACATGGCACAGCCACAGAATGGGTTATTCTCACGTTACCAGAACGGAGAAGAAATCGGGCTTACATGCTACCAGAGCAATGCCCGGTGTGTACTCACAATTACACACCTAAGTCTTATCACACAAGACTGGTTTGCCTTCACGTAGAACTCATAATGGTTTTTCTCTCATAAATCTCATTTGAAAATCGTTTTGTACTCAACACAAAACATAATAAAACCGAGTTCCAACCGGCAAAGCACACGCACACATTTCTCAAATCTCGATATTGCCTTAACGTAGAGCCCAGTTATAAACTCATAAAAACGTTGGGCTCCAACCGGCTATAAAAATCGTGTGCAGTTGTATCTCAACACAACACTCAACATGCTTGTTTTATAAACCACAAATCATGCTAAAATAGTTTACAAATCACATACACAAATGGTTTAGATTTCCCTTACCTCTTTGCACCTCGTATAGTGCAATCGTTTCCCCCGTATCACGGACTAGTCTCACATTCCACTCTGGAACTCCCGAGCTGTCCAAACGATGTTAAAACAACAATACTCAATTATCTCATAAACCTCAATTCTCAAAATCGAGCATAATTGCTCATAACACCTCAAATCTCTCGATTCTCGTAACTCTACCCTAAACTACAACCTCATTCACAATATCTCAACGTCCTACATTTCTCATGCCAATTATATATGCTAATTCACCACATTGTCTAAATTTCCTTTATAGCACAAATTCTCAAAATTGCCAAAATTTCCAAATATCCATATTACTCCAACTACATTGCAATTTCATCAATCCCTAATCATTTCTCAACTATTTCAACGCAATGACAACCACCAATATCATCAAAATCATCTCAAATATCAAGATCGAGGTTTAGAAATTACCCAAAGCTTGTGAGACGCACAACCCACGCCTCGATCCGATTCGTCCTTCGATTTCCAAGTATGTTGTTCTCCCTTTGATGAGGAACAACTTTCCTTCTTACCACAACTCTTGATTTGGCCGAAAATGGGTGTTTTGGATGAGTGAGAAAGTTAGGTTTTCGGTGGAAATGGGTTTGGAAGAGAGAGAAAGTGAGTTTGCAGGAGAAAAACGCGAGTTCCTTATATAGACTGGAGGTAGGAGATCGATCTGTCGAGGGGTGAGATCGATCTGCGTTTGAATTTTGGGGACGATCTGGGTAATTTTATGCCTAGGAGATCGATCTATCGAGGGGTGAGATCGATCTCTTTATGGCTTTATGAGATCGATCTGCTCCTTGAGGAGATCGATCTTCTCCCAAACAGAATCATTTGGAGATCGATCTCTTCCTCATGAGATCGATCTTCTCTCAAACAGATTCATAAGGAGATCGATCCTCTTCCATTGGAGATCGATCTGCTCCGTAAATTCCTCATTCCTTGTCATTTTTAACTCACCAGATCGATCTCTCCTTCTCCCAGATCGATCTGCTCCTTAAATTTCTCCTTCTTTGTCGTTTATAACTCACCAGATCGATCTCTCCTTCTCCCAGATCGATCTGTCCTCATAGTTTCACATTTATTTTAACACTTAACATATAAATCTCCAATTATCATTCCCCAATTCACTTAGCTCAATGAATTACACTTCAAATTATTATTACATCAATAAAATATGTCTGAAATTCTTAGATCTCACAATCGTCCTTTCTGACTGACCATCTGTCTGAGGATGGAAAGCTGTGCTCAAACTCAACTGGGTTCCCATGGCTTCCTGAAAATGTTCCCAAAAGTGGGAAGTGAAGCGGGAATCCCTATCTGAAACAATGCTCACTGGAACACCATGCAACCTCACTACCTCGCGTACATACAACCCTGCCAATGTACTCAGAGTATCGGTAGCTCTCATAGCTAGGAAGTGGGCTGACTTCGTCAGTCTATCAACGATCACCCATATAGCATCGTGATTCCTCCGGGTCCTCAGTAAACCCATCACGAAATCCATGGTGATATGCTCCCATTTCCATGTCGGTATAGGTAGAGGCTGTAATAATCCTGTAGGTTTCTGATGCTCTACCTTCATCTGGTGACATACGAGACATCTCGCCACAAAATCTGCCACATCTCTCTTCATACCTGACCACCAGTACACCTTTTGGAAGTTCTGATACATCTTGCCACTCCCCAGATGCAACGTGTACCTCGATGAATGAGCTTCCGACAATATCAATCTCCTGAGCTCTGGGTCCTCGGGAACACATAATCTACCTCTGAACCTTAGTAGTCCATCAGGACTTAACTCAAAGTCTATCACTGTGCCTCTCTGCATCTGACTAATCACATCGATGCAATATGGGTCAATCTGCTGAGCCTGTCTGATCCTGTCCAACAGATCTAGCTCTAAGCGTAGACTTACAATCATACAATCTGCATCCATGTCCGAAGGCACAACTCCCAAACTGAGGCTAGCAACTGCTCTAGTAGCTCGTGCTCCCTGACCATCATATACGATACCATCCCAAGATTCTTCCTACTCAAAGCATCTGCTACTACATTAGCCTTACCCGGATGATAAAGTATCTCACAATCATAATCCTTCAGAAGCTCTAGCCATCTTCTCTGTCTCATGTTCAGCTCCTTCTGTGAGAATAGGTACTTGAGGCTCTTGTGGTAGGTAAAAATCTGAAACTTCTCACCATACAAGTAGTGGCGCCATACCTTCAACGCAAACACTACTGCTGCTAACTCTAAATCGTGGGTCGGATAGTTCTTCTCATGGTCCTTCAGCTGTCTAGATCCATAAGCAACTACCCTCCCATCCTGCATCAACACACAGCCCAGTCCATGATGTGAAGAATCGATATATACTGAAAATCCTCCTGAGCTGGTAGGAATAGTGAGAATCGGAGCGGTGGTCAATCGACTCTTCAACTCCTGAAAACTTCTCTCACAATCCTCGTCCCACATGAATGCAACACTCTTTCGAGTAAGTCGTGTCAACGGAGCAGCCAACTTCGAAAATCCCTCAACGAATCTCTGATAGTACCCTGCTAATCCCAGAAAACTCCTGATCTCGGTAACTGTCCTCAGTTGTTCCCACTGAACTACAGCCTCAATCTTGGATGGATCTACTGATACACCATCCCTCGACACTACATGTCCCAAAAATGAGATCTCTATCAACCAAAAATCACACTTGCTGAGTTTAGCATACAACTGCTGCCCTCGTAGAGTCTGCAATACAATCCTGAGGTGCTCCTCATGCTTCTCCTCGGATCTCGAATATACTAATATGTCATCGATGAATACGATAACAAACTGATCCAAATATGGCTTGAATACATCGTTCATCAAAGCCATGAAAGCTGCGGCAGCATTTGTCAGTCCGAATGGCATAACTAGGAACTCATAGTGGCCATATCGTGTCCTAAATGCTGTCTTGGGTACATCTCCACTCCGAACTCTCAACTGATGATACCCAGACCTCAGATCAATCTTAGAAAAGACCTGCGCTCCTCGTAGCTGATCCAGTAAGTCGTCAATGCGTGGAAGGGGATATCTATTCTTGATGGTAGCCTTATTCAATAATCTGTAATCTATACACAATCGGAGGCTTCCATCCTTCTTCCTCACAAACAGAACCGGTGCTCCTCACGGTGAAACACTTGGTCTGATAAAACCCCTATCCAACAGCTCCTGCAACTGTCTCTTGAGCTCCTACAGCTCAACTAAGGCCATGTAATACGGTGGTCTCGAAATAGGCTTAGTACCAGGCACCAAATCTATACAGAACTCCATCTCTTTGTCTGGTGGTAACCCTGGCAACTCATCCGGGAAAACATCTGGGTACTCACTGACCACAGGAATATCTACCAACTCTGGATGTACCTCATCCGTATCCACCACGTAGACAATAAAACCTTTAATCACATCCGTAGAAGCATCAGCTGCGTCCTGGTTCAAGGCAAGTACTTACCCTCGACCCATCACCTGCTTCCCCTTCTCTTCTGTCGTCGCTCTACCTCTCTGAGCAGACGTACCAGCTGAAGCTCTATCATGCTCCTTGCCCTTCTGTGGGGCAGTCACATATGTCTCCAGGCACTCTCTAGCAATATGCCCCTGTTTCCCACATCGAAAACACACAACAGGGCTCAACGGACAAGGTCTACTGCCATGATGTCTACCACATCGGCTGCACTGATCAGTAGTAGGCCTCGATCCTCCAATCACAATGCCCTTCGCCGGAGCTATGGTCGGGTATGTAGGAGGTCTAATTGGTCGCTCTCGTACCTCCTCTATCCGTGGTCCATTACCGAAGAGTCTCCTCCCTCCTCAATAACTGAACCCTCTATCTCTAGCCGACCTCTTCCTCTCTCTATCTCGGCTCTGACTGAACTTCCCAAACTCAGAGGCATTTCTCTCGTAATTCTGCTCACAAAGCTGCGCTCTACGCACTGCCTCATCATATGTACCAATGTCTAGAGGTACCAATCTAGACCGCAACACCGGTCTTTATCCGTCTACAAACCTGCGGACCTTCCTGGTCTCGCTGTACATGGTATCGGGATCATATCTCCCCAGGGCCAAAAATCTAGTCTCGTACTCATCCACTGTGAGACTCCCCTGGCTCAATCCCAAAAACTCAGCCTGCAGTCTATGCTGCGCAGTATCAGGAACAGACTGCCTCCTGAAGGCCTCTAGAAACATCTCCCAACTAATCTCAACATGTCGGGCTCTCAATATCGGCCTGGTGGACTTCCACCAATGCTCTGCCGTTCCCTTCAGTAGGAACGCAGCAAATGCGACTCTCTCAGAAGTTGTACACTCAAAGAAATCGTACAACTTCTCCATCTTGCTAATCCACTCCTCTGCACTAGCTGGGTCCTTGACCCCTTGAAAAGATGGAGGTCCAAGCTTCTAGAACTGTCACAACCGATCCAAATCACACCCATATCCTCTACTAACTTGAACTGGTGGGGGTGTAGGGGAATCAGTAGTCTGTGGCCTCTGGACAGGCTGCGTAGGCGTATCAGGTGCAACTGCCTCCCCTGTCGCAGTCTCTGCATCCTGCCTCTGTCTACCTGGCAAAGTCTGTGCCAACAACCCTACTATTACCTCCAGGCTACGCTCTATCCTCGTGAAGCGTGCCTCAGTAGTATCCGGTACCTCAGAAGTATCCGGTACCTCAGTAGTACCTGGGGGTGTATGGGTAGTCGAAGAATCACCTTGGCTAGTCGGCCTACCTCTACGGCCTCTAGCCTTACCTCTCGCCCTTCTACCATGGCGGGTAATTGCCATAAAGGCTCAATTCCTGCATTCACAAACATTAAGTTGTCCAACTCCCATCTTGTATACACAATTGTAACTGAACAAAACACAGTGATATGGGGATGTACATTTTCCTAATTACAAATGCCTAGATACATCAGACCAACTACGCTCTGATACCACTCTGTCACGCCCTCCTCCCACACGCGACTTTACCGAAAACCACAACAAATTTTTCACTTTTTACTTACCTTTATCTCCTCAACAATTGGGATGTGAATAGGCATTAGTCTCCTCATCCATACATACCTTACCATTCCTTTTCGTATCATACATACATGACATTCATATCATAAGTAAATTCATATACTTAAATATAATTACATCATTACATCCCCCATATTAAAACGTGTACATCATTGTGTTTATGCATTGTTCAGATACAAAAGAGTACGCATGTGTATACCTTTCGCTAGATGGGGAGTGGCAGCAGATCAAAGGAATGCAATACCCTGATCGACTCGATCTACTGACGAGAATCTGTA
Organism: Firmiana major; assembly: GCA_033439115.1. Lineage (NCBI taxonomy): Eukaryota > Viridiplantae > Streptophyta > Magnoliopsida > Malvales > Malvaceae > Firmiana > Firmiana major. The sequence goes on along the minus strand of CM065899.1, from coordinate 13,292,360 downwards.
GAGATGGGGGGAAAATGAATGGGATAAGCTATCAACGCGCTCAGTAAGGAAATCAGGCAAGCAAGTAGACATCCATACTATCTAATTGAAAATAGTACTTTGCCTTTCCTTCTCTCAATTCAAAAGCATGTTTGAAATATATATAATATAGTACAGATTTAAAATCCCATGTACTAAACACATGCTGGTTTATCAATCAGAGGCATTCATGCAAAACAGTGCATATTTAATCATTTAAGAATGCCTTTATATAAAATATGCCATTTACATTCAAAACACAGTAAATATGGCATTTCTCATCACAACACAAGCAAATCGGGTTTCGACCCATCCCTCAGGTCTACCCGTATCATAAAACACATGTGATATATCATGCGAGACTCAGTGGCTAAATGCAATCTCTCTAGACTATGTAAGAGAGCCTCCCCGTCGAACAGAGCCTCCCCGCCGAACAGAGCCTCCCCGCCTACTCTGGCTTAAGGATGTTGGGCTTAAGGATCTTACTGTAAGAGAGCATCTCCGGACTATGTACATATCCTAACATGTGGTGAAATCCCAGGCAACACAGTACTCGGTGTGCGGGTTATCACTGCTGTAACGGGAGGGGGGTCAGTCCATCACAACCGCCAGCTATCAACAACTCTCCTCCACAACTCCACAACACAAAACACGGTACAGTGTACTCCATGCCACACGCACGGTACAACGTACACTCGTAGACCCATATATCATGGTCGGGGTGCCTGCTATAGGTCTTAGCCGCTCATACCATAGAAATACATCATAGTGGGGTGCCTGCCATAGGTCTTAGCCCTCATACTATGGAATCAATGCCACGTCTCTAAATCCATGTGAGAACATCTCAACAGTGTGACACTCAGTCTACACGGAGGAAATCGTCACGATTTTTCTAACATGTGTATATATCACGAAAAACTGTGCGTCTTGAGTGTGACACACAGTCAACACTCCACCTCAAAACACTGTATATGCATGTCAAAATATCAACACTAGTGCGAGTAAACCTCTAGCACTAGGTCATGCATAGTTCTCATTACAAATCAAGTACGAGCAAATCGCTCAATTACAATGTCATGTACAAATCATGAAAAATCCAGTACGAGCAACGCTCCAGCACTCTGTCATGCATCTCATGTAAAACTCGAGTACGAGCTAATCGCTCCAGCACTCTATCATGCACAAATCACATAAAAACTGAGTACGAGCAACGCTCTAGTACTCTATCATGCATGTCAAATAAATGTAGTGCGAGTAAACCTCCAGCACTAATTCTGATAAAAAAACTATTTATAAGGTTTCCAAGCACTAAAACGCGGAAGGCCACGTGGAAAAATGGTGTTGCCCTAATCAGACTGCTATGCTGCGACAATGGTATTGATTCCCCAGATTTGCTCTGCACTGTCCAGTTTCTTCTATTGTTGCAGCATAAGTCACGATCAGCATCCTGCAACTTCACTTCTTCACGGAATCATCAGAACCAGCTCCAAAAGCTTTAACTTCTCCAAATTGTTCTTTTTTCTGCAAAAATGCACAAAACACATAAAACATACCAAAATATTGCAAAGAACAAATCAACTAACTAAGTAAAAAGGGTTATAAACATATATAAAATTCAGTGCTAACAAATACCCCCAAACTTAGAAATTTGCTTATCCTCAAGCAAACACATACTAGAAACAGAACAATTAAAGACTCTCAACCATACTCAGGTCACATACTTGTCATATTAAATTGGGATTTTCCTCAAGAATTCACAAGGTTCTCAGCTTAAGATAAATTTCAGATTTATATTGTTCAAGTCAATCTAAGCAGACCAATCCCCCTTCACACTTCACTTTCCACTTGTGTGTGTGTGTACAATCATTTACTCAAATTCATGCACTCAAGTGTTAACGCAAAACCTAAATGAAAATTAAACATAAGACTTCATATGCTTGAATTAACTACTACTCTCCACTAATAAAGACTCATGCATAACCAAGAATCAAAAGGACTTTTCAAAGGTTGTAACATAAGGCTCGGGTTTTAGGTGGGATAAAGGATACAGTATGAAGTTTAATCCACCTAAAGCACTGTAATTACCTTTGGATTTGATTTGTTTTGAGCTCATGAATCACTACCCAACTTTACTCATTCTTGAGTTTTTTTTTTGGATTAAATACAGTGTCACACTCCAAAATTTTATTTTTTCGCTACTTGTAACTGCATATGACACTAAATTTTCATCAAGACCCGAGAACAAATCCTTGTTTGTAGCATTCAAGTTCTCAAACCAACAATTTACAAACCACCCTGTTTTCTTTTGAGCTCCTCCCTTAATCCAAAAATTTTGATTGATAGTGCTTTAAGTAAAGGACCAAAAGAATAGGATAATCAAACAATTAGGACATGGCTTGTAATATGGTTATATAACAACAAAATGGAAAAATTAGGCTCAAGGGGTTTTCCAAAGGATTAATATAATTGGGTAGGTTTGAAAGGCTCAATCTTAAAACAAAAATGGCCTAGATCATTTTCCTAATCATGCATGGTCTATCAATTTCGCCTCAAGTAATAACTAATCAAGTTCTAGAGTCTTTTTAGTTTCACATATCAACACAGTAAGTGCATAAATTGAATATGATAGTTTGAGTGAAAAGATTCAAGTGAAGCTTTCTATCCACATACCGATACTCAAACAATAAAAACCATCCATTTAAACAAAATTTGATCAATTCCTTGCAAAATCCATCTTTGGCCATAATCTAGAAAACTAATCTATGAAACTGAGTATGATTGCACATAAACAATAAAAAAGAGGCACATAAAAAAAATTAAAACAGGCACATAAAACATAACAAAGCATGACACAGAGCACAGCCAATAGCTCCCCCAAACTTAAGATTTTCATTGTCCTCAATGAATTGGAAAAAGTAGTAAAGAGGACTTCTCTGGGGTAGTCTAACTGTCCGAATCCTCCTTTAAGCCATCGTCAGCATCAGCTTCCTCCGGGGCAACTTCTTCCATGTCATCATCATCATCATCATCATCTGCCTCTCCCTGCTGTGGCATACACCATTGTAGCGGTAAGGGAAATACCACCTCTCCCTCACGACCCCTGGTATTTAGGTAGTCTACTAATGAATGATGGTAGGAAGCAACATACGCATAGAAAGTCTGATAGTCTCGATTATTGTTGCCCATCTCCATCCGCAACTCCTTAATCTCATTAAGCACAACGATGGAGTCGAAAGTGGTGGAAGGTGCAGTGGATGGAACAGCAGAAGTACCAACAGAAGGTGGTGGTGGGGCAGCAGGAGGAGCAGCTTCTCTCTGAGTCAGAGGTACCCGAGGATTTTTAAAAGTGATTACAGATTTCCTGGCCCGTCTTGGTTCAAGCTCAATCCAATATACGCCATATTTCTTACAAAGTTCACAAACCAATGAAGGGTGAGGTAAACCCCTTCTATTTTCCCTGCGTATAAACTCTTGCATGGACTGAAAGATAATAGCTCCAAAATCAACAATCTTGCCAGTCATAATACAGTAAAGGAGAGCAGCTCGATCGACATCAACGCTACTTTTATGAGTTGTAGGCATGATTCGTGAGCAAATAAAATCATACCATTAGTGTAGATCATATTGAAGTCGATTGGAAGGGAATGCCATAGATTCAGCCTCTGGCCTCTTCTGCCAATGGGTGTGTGGTACTGTTAGTTCGTTAATGACCCGGTCCAGCTCATTAGAATCAGTGTGGAGAGCTGCGACATAACTGGTATATTCATCCTGCACCCCTTGCGGAAGGTCCAGGTACAGATTAATGACGTTGTGTCACGACCCAAATTACCTAAAAATCAGAGTAAATTTTTTGCTTTTTCATTTCCTTACCCGTTGTGAACACTTACACTACTAAACAGTTGGGCTATGATTCGGTGTTAGTCACTTTTCACCTATTTACCATTCAATTTTCATATTTCATTTACATATCAATTTATTTTAACCAAATACATCCCCAATATTACATCCGTGTACAATACTATGCCTTTATATGTTCAAATACAAAAATTATACAAATGTGTATACCTGGTCTTGATAGGAAGCAGCGGATAACCAAAATGCATGAATACTGTCATTCTCTTCTACTAAATGTACCCTGCGGGGTGGAAAATGAAAGGGTGAGCATAAACAGCTCAGCAAGGCAATAATGTAAGCAGGTAGATAACTATATTATCTACGTGCTGATAATGTCATGATATAAAATCGTTTACATTTGGAGCATGAGGTATGACTAAAACGATGTCACATGTATGTATATATCATATAAGAGAAATCATGAAGTCGACATATAAATCAAATGTTGTCACATGTTTCTGTCTCTTGTCAGCGTAGCTTTTCTATCTGCTCTGAGGTGTTCTTAATCCTTCACAATTAACTGAACATCCTCAGAGGTTTGTCTTACCAATTCGGGAACAATTTTCTATCTATCACCCACTTCTTCTTATCCAAATCGGGGAAACAATCCCTACGGCCATACTATACCTCATCTGAAGTCATCTCGATACTCAAGTGACAACTATCATTATTGGCGAATTCAATTAGTAATAACTAATCATCCCAAGAGCTTATAAAATCAAAGCACACGCTCTCATCATCTTTTTCAGAACCTGTACAGTCCTCTCTGACTGACCATCTGTCTGAGGATGGAAAGCTGTACTAACACTCAGTCAGGTTCCCCTAGCTTCCTGAAAAATATTCCCAAAAATGGGAAGTGAAGCAGGAATCCCTATCTGATATCATGCTCACTGGAAAAATACTTGGTGTTCCACAATTTTCCATACACATAAATTCGCCTACTCACTCAGAGTACCTAGGGATTTCATAACCAGAAGGTGGGTAGACTTAGTTAATCTATTGACTATCACTCAGATAGCCTCGTGATTTATCCAGGTCCTCTGTAACCCATCACGAAATTCATGGTAATTTGTTTCTATTTTCGTGTCAATATAGGTAGAAACTGCAATAACCCTGCAACTTCTTTTGCTCTACCTTACTCTGCTGACGTACGAGACACTTCTCCACAATCTCTACCATGTCTCTTTTCATATCTGACCACCAGTATCCTTTTCTAAGATTTTGATATATTTATTACTTCTCGGATGCACTGTATATCCCGAAGAGTGAGCTTCTGACAATAACTATCTTATCACTGTGGTCTTGGGGAGCACTTATACTGTCTCTGAACCTCAGTAAGCCATCATCACTCTCTGTGAACTCTGTCACTGTACCCATCTGAATCTAACCCACACTATCAACACCATGTCGATCATCATGCTAAGCCTATCAAATCCGATCACTTAAATCCGGTTTTAATCTCAGGCTAGCTGTCACACAATCGCTGTCATCATCAGAGGGGATCACATCACTATTGAGGCTTACAACTGCTCTAGCAGCTCACGCTCCCTGACCATCATATGTAATACCATCCCGAGGCTTTTTCTGCTCAAGGCATTAGCCATTACATCAGCCTTTCCTGGGTGGTACAATTTCCACAATCATAATCTCTCAGAAGCTCTAACCCTCTTTGTTCTCATATCCGACTCTTTCTGTGAAAACAGATACTTGAGATTTTTATGATCAGTGCATACTTGAAATTTCTCACCGTATACATAGTAATGTCATATACGCAATACAACTACTATCGCTGTCAACTTTAAATCATGGGCCGGATAGTCCTTTCATGATCCTTGAGTTATCTGGATTCATAATCGACTATCTTCCCCTTTTTGCATCAATACACAGCCCATTCATTATTTTGAAGTATCCATAGATTCATGAGAAACCTCTTAATCTGTTGGGTATGGTGAGAATAAATGTGGTGGTCAGTTCATACTTCAGTACACCAAACTCCTGTCACGTCTATCATCTCATTCAAATACAATTTTTTCTAAGTTAAATGTGTCAATAAAGTGGTCCATTTCGAGAATTCTCAAAAAATCATCTGTAAAAACAATTTTTAATTGTTGCTTATGATTTTCCCTGGACTTTAAATACACCCAAAATATCATTAATAAGGATGATAATAAATCGGTTCAGGTAAGTTTAAATAACTTGTCGTAGTTGACTTCCACTGAATATTTCAATTACCCATATCCTTGACCTATGTACGCATAAACGTATAATCTCATTTCGAACTCGCTTCCATTGAAGCTACTAACCCGCATCAATTTCTTTTTCTTATATTAACGGCTTTTATAAAATTTTAATTAATTTTTAAACCTTCACGATTAATCGAATTCTATATTCCTTTATCGTACAAGTAAAGGTACTTTAATTTTAAATGTATATATTATGACTATCGCTTTCAATTTATAGGTTGTGTATACTTTTAGACACTGTCAAGTCTTCAGGCGGGGAGGTATTTTGAAATACCTTTATTAACCCTCAGACTTGACCACAATTACTTTACATATCAGTCCATGTGGTCACAATTCATATTCGCTACTAATTGCTTTAATCCAAATTATTTCACGTATCATAGATATTCTTACCTTACATACGCCTCTTATTCCAATAGATTTTGTATTCAGGATTTATCACATCTAAAAGTTTATCTCCTTTCGTATATCACTTATAACAAAAACTCTTTCCTTTCATATCAAACTTACAGTACACTTTTCAGGTGTAACTATATCACTATCTTAGAATAGAACTCTGAACATCATAATTTACAACCGACCAATTGAGATTTATTCTCAATATTACTTCAAATTATTCATAGCCTATTGAATAAAATCGGCTGACTTATACTTCTTCCCCCGTTTTCAACTTATAATCTCTTAATAATTATTCAGTTAGTTAACCCTCCTCTATTGGGGTACTAACTATCAGCATTGTGCCCAAGGATGTAGGCATTCATGTCTTTTACTAACTTATATACAAATGAAGGCGGTATGACTAAATATGTGTCACCAGGATCAATTAAAATAATTATTTTACTATTCATAACCAGTGTGGTATCTTTCACAACATCATATGAAACATCAGTAATGTCCTGGTCCAAGGCATACACTCGCCCTCGTCCAACAGCCTACTTTCCTCTTTCTCTTTGGCTGTGACCTCCTTTTTTCGGTGCAGGGATATTATTAGGGTTTTCTCTGTCTCTTTGCTCTTCTGTGGGGCAGTCTCACCCAACTTTGAGCAATCATTAAATAATTGGCTCGTCTTACCACACTTAACGCTTATTTTAGTCAATAAAATGTAGGTGTAGGCCTTACTTCCGTGGTATCTACTACACATCCTACACTGCTTACATTGTTACACTGCTACACTGCTTACACTGCTTCGTAGCAGGTCAGGGTCCTCAAATCATAATACCCCTCAAAAGTGCTAAAATTGGATGCACTGGGGTCTTACCAATCATCTTACCCCATGACTCATCAGCTCTAATCTCTTACCAATTGGTCTCTTTCCCGCTCTGACATCTCTGTCATTCTCTATTCTCTTTTGTCTCTATTTTGGCCCTTACTACCTTTTCCAATCTCAGAGGCGAGCAACACATGATATTTTTCACGCAACTGTATTTTGCGCACTGCCTCGACATAAGTAGTAAGCCAATCGGACTCTAATCGACAATTTGAGTCATTCCATGAACTTTTGAGCTTTCCGACTCTCACTCCTCATAGTGTCGGGGTAATACCTGCCCAGGTATATAAACAGAGATTCATACTCGTCAATCAACTAGTGTTTCTGGGTCATTGTAAGAAATTTTATTTGTAAGTTTCCTTAAACAGTGTCTAGGATATTCTGTCACCGGAATACATCCAGAAATATTTCTCATGTCAGTTCTAGACGTCTAACTCTTCAGATGGGTCGAGCGGACTTCCACCAATGCTCCGCCTCACCTCCAACATAAACATATTTAAAAGTCACATTCTCAGTCAACATACACCGAAAGAATCCATACAACTTCGGTATCTCATTCACCCAGTCCTCAGCAACTATTGGTTTCTTTACTTTGCTATATACCGGAGGGGTGTGAAAATCTCTATAGTTTGAGGCATCTGTTTAGGCTTTACCCTGCCTACCCTCAACTACCTGCATAGACTGAGTAAACAACTCTGAAATATTTTCTACACTCCACTCCATCCTCTCGAAGCGTGTCAATACTGTTTGGTCTCTTGATAGGACCCTGTGGAGTATGCTCAACATCAGTCTCCACCTCACTCTCATCTCGAGTCTCATGTGACGACTCATTCGACTCTCAGGTCGATGTCTACGACCTCGAGCATGTGTACTCGCCCCTCTACCATAGCGACTATCAGTTATAAAAACTATATTCTTGCATTCGAAACTAAATTCTTAGCTGCAGTTCCATCTTGATATACACAATTGTATCTAAACAATGCACAGTACATGAGGATGTAAATTTACTTAACCACTAACACTGACTCATATCAGGCAACTCTGCTCTGATACCACCTTTATTGTCACGACCCAAATTACCTAAAAATCAAAGTAAATTTTTTGCTTTTTCATTTTCTTACCCGTCATGAACACTTATACTACTAAATAGTTGGGCTATGATTTGGTGTTAGTCACCTTTCACCTATTTACCATTCAATTTCCATATTTCATCTACATATCAATTTATTTTAACCAAATACATCCCCAATATTACATCCGTGTACAATACTGTGCCTCTATATGTTCAGATACAAAAATTATACAAATGTGTATACCTGGTCTTGATAGGAAGCAGCGGATAACTGAAATGCATGACTACTGTCGTTCTCTTCTACTAAATGTACCCTGTGGGGTGGAAAATGAAAGGGTGAGCATAAACAGCTCAGCAAGGCAATAATGTAAGCAAGTAGATAACTATACTATCCACGTGTTGATAATGTCATGATATAAAATCGTTTACATTTGGAGCATGAGGTATGACTAAAACGATGTCAAATGTATGTATATATCATATAAGAGAAATCATGAAGTCGACATATAAATCAAACATGGAAAAATCATCATGTATGACATCTCATGCTTGTCACATTAAAACTTATTTGTTTCATCATAAACTCAACACTTAAAAACTTATTTGTTTAATCTTAAACTCATCACATTAAAACTTATTTGTTTATCATAAAACAACCACATCAAGTCTAAACCCATCCCTCGGGAATAGCTTGATTCATTAAATCGCATCTCTTTTAAAAACATAAATTAGGACATTACCCCTCCTTCGGGTTTGTCCTGGTCTATTCAGACCGTATGATATCATGTGAGGCATGTAGGTTACTGTATGAAAATCGAGGACTATAGCCATACTTTGTCCCTGTGATCCCAGGCTACACGGATCCCGGTGTGTGGGGCATCACAACTGTAACGGGAGGTGGGGTCAATTCCTACCCGCCAGAATATCAAGTAACATCATCGAGTCATCATGACTGCACGGTACATCGTACTCATTGTGATATACACAGTACATCGTACTCCATGGACCCATATCATAGTCTGGGGGTGCCTGCCGTAGGTCTTATCCACCCCAATACTATGTCGATAACCAACCCATGTCTCAAAGTATACGTGTGAGCATCTCAACTCTCTGCGACACACAGTCTACAGGAGGCTTTCGAAGCTCCAGCACCACGCTATGCATATCATGATATCTAAAATCTCGTGCGAGCGAAGCTCCAGCACGGTTTTGTACACACACAAATTTCTCGTACGAGCAATGCTCCAATACGGCTTTTCATGAGTAATAAATTAGTAAGCTTGAGTGCGAGTAAGACTCTAGCACTCTTTTTACTCGTGTAAATATGATAGGTGGCTCAATCTTGATAAAACGTCTTTAAAATCGTAACCGGTACAAACCTGTACCCTTTCGTATAAATCATGAAATCAACAGCCAACCTATGTGTATATTTGCTTAAATCAAAGCAATACATTCATATAACACATTAAAAACATGAAATCATGCAATATTATCTGCCTTACTACCCTTTTTTTAAATTTTACTCCAATGGGCAATATCATCTTTTTCCTTTATTCACATATACCCCGATTTTCGTAAAAATTATTATTTCATTTCTATATAATTTAAGAAAATTCTAGATCCTGTAAATCCCCTTAAAAATACGTATAGGTATCTCTATGCACCTATAAAATTCCCTTACCTCGATTCACATGCAAACTTATCCCGTATCGATAATACCCGATCTCTAAGTCCAACTGCGCGTCAACCAAGTCTACAAAACTACATATAATTACATATTTTGGGTTAATTCACTTATTTTTATCAGTATATCACATTTACTGATCGAATCTAACGTACTGGGCCCGTTTTACTTTATTGGGCCCAATTGCACCTTAATGGGTCTCGACCCATTTTCAGCCCGTTTATACTTATTAAATCCCTTCTTCGGGTTTACTGGGCTGATTCGGTTTACCAATAATCATCGGGCTTCGTTTCAAACTCATTGAATAACCCGTATACTATTTACGGTAATTACGTTGCAATTCCGATAAATATTCCTTTTTATACAGAATTAATCCGTAAATTTCGTAAAATAATCGAAACTCTGTATTAAAGGACTCATATTATCATAATTAAAATGTACTTATCCAATGTTATGCGGGGTACAAAAATCGAAGCTCAATCGGCTCTCGTTCGGGCTCTGTCGTAGAACTGCACAATTATTATATTTAATCCCAGGTTACTTTTCGATTAAATATAATTTAAATAAATTTCTCAGAAATCAAATCGGTCACTTTTGACCTCTTACCGATTTACCCGAAGTCCGGTGTATCCCCGAAAATTCTTCTTATTTTTCTCTTTTTCTCTTTTTTTCTCTTTCCTTATTGGCTGAACCGGTTCGGTCTGGTTCAGACCCGGTTCGAACTGTCGGTTCACCCCGGTTCGATCGGTTCACGGCCTTACCGACCGGTTCTCCACCGACTTTCGCCTCCAGTGGCTCCGCTGGGTTGTTCGCATCTCAGATCTGGGGTCGGCTTCGGTCGAGGTCACCGGAAAGTCGTCGGTCCGGCCTGTTCTCTCCACCGTCGGTACCCGTTTCCTCTTTCCGCCGTTTTCGGCGTTTGTCGGCAGTTTCACCGGTTGTGGCCGCCACCAATCAGCTCACCTGCGCCTGGGGAACATTCAGCTAGGGTCGATCGGTCTTGAATCGGCGTCGATCGCCGATTTTCTTCCTTTCCTTCCTCGGTTTTGTTTTTCTCGATTTTTTCTCCACCGTTCGCGTCGCTGTTAGACCGATGGTGGCTCGATGCCTTCCCCCTCGCCGATCGCTCCTTGGGCAGTCGTCGGTGGCCGTCGGTGATGGGTTTTCCTCGGTGGTTTTCCTTTTCGCACATCTTTCGCGTTTTCGATCTTTTTTTTCCCTTTTTTTATTTATATTTATTTATTTATTATTTATAAATTAGTTTATTATTATTATATTCATTATTTTATTATTATTTTGCCAAAAATATCTAAAATATTTATATTTTATTCATTTAACTCGTAACTGAATTTATCGGTATTATTTCGACTTTTCGGTATATTTTTCGATTATTTTTTCGATTATTTTTCGAATTAAAATCCCGATTAATTCCGATTAATTCTCATAAATTCATATCTTGATCAATTTAACCCGAAATTTAATTATTTCTTTGTTATTGATCAAGATTCTCAAATCCATTATTTTTAATTAAATTTTCTTATCGAATTTATTTCGGCTTTCGATCTTTTATCCGTTTTGCCCTTCACGTGTTCGAGAATTCCATTTCAGTCCTTTTACATTTTTAATTTCATGTTTTGAATCCTTATCTCCAGTCTGAATCCCGTTCGTTTAATTTTGGGACCATTTTCATCCCTCATAAAAATTTACGATTAATTTTCGGGTCTTACACGTTGGCATTGTAAGGAACAAGAATACCCCTGACTTCAGATGTCGAATGGGTGCTCTCCATTGCATTGGCATAAAATTCTCGGACTACATCAAGAATGGCATCTTCAGGTTGTCCTGCTAATTTCAGCAACCCGAAATCCCTCAAAAACTCATAATACATATCCCAGCCACCAATATCAGGCCGAAAACTCCTTTGGATAATCATGTTTTTGCCCATAATTTTCTTGAAATTTTCTGCGGCTTGGCTGTTTACAAATCTAGAGGGATCATAAGCAGTGATGACTGGCTCTTCCCTCTGGAGAGATGGGGCTGAGCTATCAGTCGCTTGACTCGAACTTTCCAGGTTTCGTCTTGCTCGGGCTTTGGGTGCCATTACCAAGGAAAGCTCAAATTGACAAGAATAGTGTTTAGCTGACCCCCGTCGGACAAGCACACAAACTAAATCCAAAAATTTGCGTCACAACCAGAATTTCTCCAACAACAATTGACCACCGAGAAGAGCTTCAAAATCTAAGTTGTAGAAACCAAAAGGAAATCCGCTGGAAGATAAAAAACGATTTAAGAAAGTAGTAAAATACCTGAAACGGAAATCACGTAAGCTTAAGTTAGACCACTTTGTGTCTTTATCACCATCGGACAAGAAAACGCTTTCTGCTTTCCCTAAGGGTTTCGGGACCACCAAGATCGCGAATCCACAAAAATTTGTTGGCCAAACTACCAAATCAACAGAAAACAATAGGATCGAAAGAAAGAAAAATAATGGGTGTAGGGTAATCGGTGTACTTCCAAAAGAACAAGGAAAGATGTATTACTAGAAAAAGAGAGTCGGGAAGATGGAAAAAGTTCAGCAGCCGCTTTCAAAGTAGTTTTGGTAGGGTTATTTGACTTAACCGAATAGTGAGTAGGGTTAACCAAAATAAGGGATTCTGGCTTCCAATCAAACATTGCCATGTGTATTCCATTCATCCTGCTTTAAGAATTTCAGACATTTGTTCCCTTCTTTGACAGATTTTCTTCTCTCCCTTTTGCTAACTTTCTTTTTCTCATCTATGCAACCATTATTCGGTTCTCACCTTTCTAAAAAAATTATTTTTGTTTCTTTTCTGTTTTTAGTTGTCGATTCTGAAGCTACTAAGCTCTTGCAAAATGTTTCTTTTTCTTTCACCTGATCACGCACTCATGCATTCTTGTTTACAGGATCATGATAAGTATTCTTCCAAACTGTGCTCTTCTGATACATATGCCTGAAAAATAAAATTCAAACTAATAAAAATAAAAACAAACTAATAAAAGCAAAGAAAATAAAACGAAATGAAAACTAAAAATCTTAAAAAGATCAATTAGGTTGTCTCCCCAAAATCGCTGAATTTCAAGTCTTCAGCCAGACTGCTTCCAGTCTCCTTAATTCGGTTCACCAAGGGGAATGCTATCTAATTTATGCACTCCCTCTCCATAATAATGCTTTATACGCTGCCCATTGACCTTGAACAAGTTTCCATCTGATTTCTTCAACTCAATTGCTCCATATGGGAAAACTTGGTTTATCTCAAACGGTCCTGACCACCTTGACTTCAATTTGCCAGGAAATAATTTAAGCCTTGAATTATACAATAGAACTTGCTGTCCAGGACTGAATTCTTTTCTCATTATCATCTTGTCATGCCATCTTTTGGTCCTGTCCTTGTAAATTCTTGCATTGTTATAGGACTCATTTCTCAGCTCATCAAGCTCATTCAATTGGAGTGATCGATTTTCTCCAACCTTGTTATAGTCAAAATTTAGCTTCTTAATGGCCTAGTAAGCTCGATGCTCAAGCTCTACAGGTAGATGACATGCCTTACCAAATACCAACCTATAGGGAGACATTCTAATTGGAGTCTTATAGGCTGTCCTATATGCCCAAAGTGCGTCATCTAACTTGTTAGCCCAGTCTTTTCTATTCAGGTGGACAGTCTTCTCCAATATCAACTTCACTTCTCGGTTTGAAATTTTAGCTTGGCTATTTGTCTACGGATGATAACCGAGAGCTACTTTATGTCGAATTCCATATTTTGACATCAAACCATTGAAGATTTTGTTATAGAAATGAGTGCCTTCATCACTCAAATTGGCTCTTGGGGTACCGAATCTTACCAATATATTCTTGTGCAGAAACTGAATTACCACTTTTGCATCATTTGCTGGTGTTGCTATTGCCTTCACCCACTTAGAGACATAATCAACAGCAAGGAGAATGTACAGCTTCCCAAAAGATGGAAGAAACGATCCCATAAAATCGATACCCCACACATCAAAGATTTCCACTTCTAGAATATTTGTCAAAGGTAATTCATGCCTTTTTGAGATGTTTCCAACCCTTTGACATCTGTCACATGTTTTTACAAACATGTAACTATCTTTAAACACACTAGGCTAATAAAAACCTGATTGCAGCACCTTTGCTGCTGTACGTTCTGCACCAAATTGTCCTCCATATGCTGCAGCATGGCAGTGGCGCAGAATTTCCTGAGCTTCATCTTCCGGCACACATCGTCTTATAATCTGGTCTGGACACTTCTTAAACAGCAAAGGATCATCCCAAAAATACAAGTTGACATCATGGAAGAATTTCTTCCTCTGTTGGTAAGTTAAACCACTTGGCATTAATCCTCCTGCTAAGTAATTCACTATGTCTGCGAACCAAGGCAGATTTTCATCAATCTTCATTATTGTCTCATCTGGAAATTCCTCTTGAATAGGCTATTCTTGCTGAATTTCAGATTGCTCCAATCTAGATAAATGATCAGCTATAACATTATCAGATCCTTTTTTGTCCTTGATCTCAAAATCAAATTCTTGCAAAAGCAAGATCCATCTAATAAGTCTGGGTTTGGCATTTTTTTTAAATAGATAACGAATAGCTGTATGATTTGTATAGACAATGACCTTGCTCCCAATTAAATATGGTTTGAACTTGTCAAATGCATGTACAACTGCAAGCATCTCCTTCTCCGTTGTAGTGTAATTTTTCTGAGCATCATCTAAGGTCCTGCTTGAATAATAGATAGCCCGAAAAATCTTGTCTCTTTTCTGTCCAAGGATAGCTCCAATTGCAAAATCACTCGCATCGCACATCAGTTCAAATGGTTCTGTCCAATTTGGTGTGATCATAATAGGTGCAAAAATAAGCTCCTTCTTGATCTTTTCAAATGCCTACAAGAAAAAATCATCAAAGGCAAAATCAACATCTTTTTCCAATAAGTGACATAAAGGTTTTGAGATTTTTGAAAAGTCCCTGATAAATCTACGATAGAAGCTTGCATGTCCCAAAAAGCTCCTCACGGCTTTAACTGATTTTGGAGGAGGAAGCTTTTCAATAGCAGCGACTTTAGCTCTATCCACCTCAATGTCGTGAGCTAAAATTTTGTGTCCAAGGACGATCCCTTCTTGCACCATAAAATGACACTTCTCCCAATTTAAGACCAGATTCGTCTCTTCACATCTCTGCAAAACAAGTGCCAAATTAGATAAACATGAGTCAAAAGTCCTACCAAATACCGAGAAGTCATCCATGAAGACTTCCATTATCTCTTCAACCATGTCAACGAAAATTGACATCATGCATCTCTGGAAGGTTACGGAGCGTTACACAACCCGAAAGGCATCCTTCTATATGCGAAAGTTCCATATGGGCAAGTAAATGCTATTTTCTCTTGATCTTCTGGGGCTATCGCAATCTGGTTATAGCCCGAGTAGCCACCTAAAAAGCAATAATAACTGTGTCCGACTAGTCTGTCTAGCATTTGGTCGATGAACGGAAGCGGGAAGTGGTCTTTCCTAGTAGCTTTGTTCAGCTTCCTATAATCGATGCAAACTCTCCATCCCGTTACGGTTCTGGTGGATATGATTTCATCGTTTGTGTCACGAACTACTGTCATTCTACCCTTTTTAGGTACAACCTACACAGGAGTCACCCAAGAACTATCAGATATAGTATATATAATACCAGCATTTAATAATTTTAAAATCTCAGCTCTAACAACTTCTTTCATTGCTGGATTTAGTCTTCTTTGTGGTTCAATAGAGGGTTTATGATTTTCCTCTAATCGAATTTTGTGCATCACAACAGAGGGACTAATTCCTTTGATGTCAGCAATAGACCATCCAATTGTCGATTTGTGCTCTCTTAAAATTCTAAGCAACTTGTCTTCCTCTGCAACTGATAAAAATGATGAAATAATTACAGGAAAAGTACTATCATCACCTAAAAAAACATATCTCAAATGGCTTGGTAATTCTTTCAATTCAGTTTTGCCTTTTTTTTTTTCACTTACCTATGACTTGTCAATCTTCTCCTTAGTTGTTGTAGTCGTACTTTCTAATGGATTGGCTTCCAAAGTAACAACACAACTTTTAATTTCATCAGTTACTAATTCATCATCTAAATTAGAAACAAAATTTACCAGACATTGAGCCATAGGATCGGTTGGTGCTTCCTTTGTTTCAACTTCTCTTACACAACTCTGCACTACTTCAATCAACTTACAGGTCTCTGGCTCATCAGCAAATTTCATCGCCTTATAGATGTTGAACATAACCGATTCATCATTCATCCTCAGGGTTAATTGCCCTATCTGAACATCGATTAGTGCTCTCCCAGTGGCAAGGAATGGTCTCCCAAGTATAAGTGGAATTTCTCTGTCCTCTTCATAATCTAAAACTACAAAATCGGCAGGAAAAATTAGCTTATCAACTTTAACAAGTACATATTCTATTATACCTCTGGGATAAGTAATCGATCTATCCGCTAATTGCAGTGCTATGGTGGTCGGCTTTACCTCTCCAAGACCTAGGCTCCTAAAAATAGATAAAGGCATTAAATTTATGCTAGCACCTAAATCACACAATGCCTTACCCACTTTTGATCCTCCAATCTCGCATGGAATAGTAAAGCTTCCAGGGTCTTTCAATTTTTACGGTAACTTCTACTGTAAAATTGCACTGCATTCCTCTGTCAAGTTGATAGTTTCATAATCTTCAAGTCTCCGTTTCTTTGACAGCACTTCTTTCATGAACTTTGCATAATGTGGCATCTGCTGCAGAGCATCAACAAAAGGGAATGTTAATATGTAATTTCTTAAATATATCAAGAAATTTCTTAAACTCAGATTCAATCTTCCTTTTATACAAAGCTTGAGGATAAGGAATAGATGGTTTTAACAAAGGAGGATTATCAGGAAAAAGTTTACTAAAAGGTTTATAATTAACTCCCTGTTTTATTGTTTCTGATTCTGCATCCTTTGTCATAATAGGTTCAGTCTGCTTCTTCTGCACCTCAGTTATTGGTGCAGTTTCTTCTTTCTCTGCTACCTTCGGTGGCTCATATGTGTTCTCACTTCTCAAAGATATAGCATTGCAGTGTTCTTTTGGATTGAGCACTGTGTCACTTGGAAACTTACCTCTTTCATTTAAAGAACTGACAGCTGCATCTAATTGTCCCAAACTGGTCTAAACAGACTTCATCGCGCACCAAGACTGGTGTTCATCTCTGACACTTTAGCTTCTATATTGTCTAATCGCGCATCAGTTTTGCTAAATCTTGTTCTAGTTTCAACCATGAACTCCTCAAATTCGTTCCTTCTAACTCCACCATAACCTTGGGAATTCCCTTGGTTATTGAATCCTGTATTATTGTTACTTGCTGCTGGTGGGTTTAAAACGTTTTTAGAGTTACCATAAGATAGATTCTCTTAGTTTTTGAATCCTGGCTGGTAGTAGTTAGGAACTCAATTTCCTTGAAAACCAAAGTTACGATTATTAACGTAATTCACCTGCTCCAAATCTGTCCCCATCAAGTTAGGATTTGTGCTGTCATGATGAATCATAGCTTGCGGCCCTTGTATACCCATTGAAGAAATTTATGTTGAAATCTGCTCAAGTCTTGCTAGGATGGTTGTCTGCGTATCTAACTCATGCATACCTGCTACTCTTCTGACATTAGCTCTTTCACCTGGCCATTGGCTGCTGTTTATAGCCATCTCCTCAATTAACTGCATAGCTTGATCAGGTGTCTTAGACCACAGTGAACCTCCTGCTGACGCATCCACAGTAGCTCGTGTCTGCGGAGTCATGCCTCTGTAGAAAACTTGTATCTGGTTTCCTTCATCATATCCATGCTGAGGGCATCTACACAATAACTCTTTAAATCGCTCCCATGCCTCATGTAATGGTTCTTGATCTAACTGTGTGAACTAGGTAATTTCTAATTTCATCTGCATTGTCTTTCCTGGTGGGAAGTACTTTGCTAAGAATTTTTGTGCCATCACTGCCCATGTCGGAATGCTTCATGCTGGTAGATTTTAATACCAACTCAAGACTTTATCCCGAAGAGAAAATGGAAACAATCTCAGTCGAATAGCATCATCAGGGGCTCCATTAATCTTAATGGTGCTGCAAATCTGTAGAAAACTTGTCAAATGTGTGTTAGGATCCTCTAAGGCCGAACCTCCAAATTGATTTTGCATAACCATGTTGATCAATGTCGGCTTCAACTCAAAGTTATTACAGTTTACAGGAATCTCTCTTATAGTGGGAAAATTTTAATTCACAACTGGGGTAAAGTAATCGCGTATAGCTCGCTGCTGTTGATTTTCATCTGCCATGATTAAATTTCTGTCTTTCTCTTCAAATTTGTTCTGTTGAATTTGCCTGATGATTCTCTCAATCTTTGGATCTAACTCTTCTTTTATGTCTGTATTTCCACTTCTGCGGATTTTTACCATTCACCTAAAATAAAAATTAGTAGATAGTAAATTATAACAAAAATAAAAATCTAAATTAAAGTAAAGGCTATTGGGGAACAGTGTTAACGAAAAATGAAACAACAATTCCCCGGCAACGGTGCCAGAAAACTTGTTGTGCTCAATGGAACACTACTGCAAGTGCACAGGTCAGTTTTCGAGTATAGAGTAAATATAAGTATCGTCCCACAGGGAACTGTGTCTATCGCAAATCACTGTAATCAACAACCTTAAACTTTATTTAGAAAATTAATGAATACTGATTAAAATCCTATTTATTATTCTAGCTATTAATTATGGAACAAATTTAATTAACACAATCATAATTATTACGAATGAAAATATCAATGACAAAATATTCCTAGAACTCGATTTCACCTAACTAGGGTTCATACAATTCCTTTGATCAATTGTTGTTTTGATTTCAATTTGTTTATAGTTGAAACTATTCCCTGTTTATCTCTCCCGAGTTTTAAATAGTAATACCCAAATTACCTAATCCTAACCTCTCGATTCAGAATTAAATAATAGAGTTCATTAAGCGATGGTAATCTGTTTCTCTATGGCTCATAAGAATTGTCAACCTCCCGATTCAACAATGTCATATGTTAATCTACCCTCGTGCATATAAATAATCCCCTCTCCCGAGTGCCGGATTTCGATACTAATTCATCCAATTGGTGGCCAATCAACTAGAGCATTAAGAACAAGTAGATTAAATAAACATAATTGAAATCATCCAAACAATCTTCACAAAGTAATTGTAATCTACCCAAAGTTGGCTACATCGACTCTAGGAAAAAGGAGTTTAGTTCCTAGAAATCATAATAAACATCCACTAATTCCAAATTATCATCCTTAGAATAAACATTGATCGAAAAAGATGTAAAAGATGGAGTTTTTATGAAGCTAAATGAATCTTGGAGCCTTCTACCGCAGCCCCCCTTCGAAATTCTGATAAAAAGACTATTTATAAGGTTTCCAAGCACTAAAATGCGAAAGGCCACATGGAAAAACAGTGTTACCCTAATTAGACTGCTATGCTGCGACAATGGTATTGATTCCCCAGATCTGTTCTGCACTGTCCAGTTTCTTCTATTGTTGCAGCATAAGTCACGATCAGCATCCTGCAACTTCACTTCTTCACAGAATCATCAGAACCAGCTCCAAAAGCTTTAACTTCTCCAAATTGTTCTTTTTTTTTTCTGCAAAAATGCACAAAACATATAAAACATACCAAAATATTGCAAAGAACAAATCAACTAACTAAGTAAAAAGGGTTATAAACATATATAAAATTCAGTGCTAACACGTACACACGCAGTAGTAAAGATAGGTTACGATTTTTAACGCAATTTGGGCAATTCGCATGAATAGGGTGCTAAGTATACAATTGCGGTGTAGGTGATTGTAGAAGGGATTAAAGGAGGTACTAGGAGGCGTCATCGTTCGAATTCAAGTTACCCGATAAATCGAGGTAAAGGGTATTATTTAACTTAGTTCTGATAATGCATTTTTATGTCACCAATAAATGATTTTATGAAAGAGCATATGATTTGAAGTGATTTATCAATGCTTTTATACTTGTGAAACTGTTTACGATGCATGTTTTAATTTATCGAAATATTTCCCGAGTACTTTCCATGTGGTGAAATGAATTTCCTAAGGTATGAAGTGTATGGATGTTTTACATTTATTTATGTTTTTATATCCATACTGTTAAAGAAACTTCGACAATTTCAAAAGTATTTAAGAAAAGAAATTGTTTTCGAAAGGGGATTGTGGGGGCCACCTCTTGAGTCCTACGAGAACAAAGTGCCACACAGTTTTTCTGTTTTATGAAAGAGTTTTCAGATTTCAAGGAATTTGATTTTATTACTCGATATGAGTTATGGGTTATAAAGCCCAAGAAAGATTTTGAAACTCTGTTTTGAGATTATAGGCTTCATGCATGGTTACTTCTTATGGTGTTCCGGCTGCACCACTTGGGGTGCCGGTACGTTGGCCCTTTTAGCACTTGACTCAACCTTTATGGAAGATGTCGTGCTACTGGTAGTTTACGATGATGTTTTAGTAGTATCTCGTGCTCGCGCAGCACGCATGAATGTTCCCCGCAGGGTGAGTGCCATAGGTGCCTGTACCCTAGCTATGTGCTAGTATATGATAAGAAATAAGAAGATACTACCCATGTTTATAATTATTATTGTTGTACGAACCTGATCCATTCTACAGCCCCCCTTACCATGGCCATAGGTATGATGACTCTCCATGGAGAATGACACGTATCGCATGACTTAGTTATAGCCTAGTCTCCGCGATTTGATTATGAAAAATCGACTATAATGAATGAATATGTGTTTTCATGATTACGAAATATTCATGAAATGTTTACGAAATGATTATGAAATATTCATGAAATGTTTACGAAACGATTATGAAATATGCATGAAATGTTTACGAAATGATTTATGAAATGTTCATGAAAGGTTTATGAAAAGTTGTAAAACGGTTAAGCATGTGATTTGTTTTAAAGACACGCATGCTTTATGACGATTACGCATGAAATGGAAGTTTATGTATTGCATTAAGTTTCGTTCTATGAACAATTTCAAATGCTTTTATATATCAGAACTGCTTTAAGAATATTATCTTACTGGACTTTTCCCCAAAAGCTCACCCCTCTACCTTCAGATCATTTGCAGTGAATCTATAGACGCTACCTGCCGCGTACACGACGTAGGCTGGTGGGAAGAGCTACCCTAGGCTACTTTTTGTACACGTGAAAGGTATACATTTACATTCCTGTACCAGACATAATTGTATGCACAGACACACATATTGGAAATATCAGTTGGGATGTAATTTTTTAAGGAACGATGTAAACATTATTATTTTGGGATAATATTTTGAGATAATATTTTGAGATGACTAGTATTAAATTGAAATAGATGTATTGAGTGGTAAAGATGAATTTGGAAAGTATGCTTGGTAGTTATGGATATCTAAGATTGCTGGAAAGCATGCTTGGTAGTTGTGGATATTTAGGATTGTCAAAAAAACAACTGAGTTGCAGGTGGGTAGGCTTATATATAAGTCATTATGCTGCCGAAATTTCTATCGGCTATATAAGTTAAAATATGAAAATTAATTATAAGTACGAGTAAGGAATCAGGAAAAGTGTTTTGACACTGCACAGGAATACAACCTAAGTGAATAAGGGAAGTAAGTGGGTAAATTAAATTCAAAAAAAAATTTTATCCCGATTTTCAAGGGTCAAGGGTCGTTACATAGTGTTTGC
Organism: Firmiana major; assembly: GCA_033439115.1. NCBI lineage: Eukaryota > Viridiplantae > Streptophyta > Magnoliopsida > Malvales > Malvaceae > Firmiana > Firmiana major. The sequence continues at coordinate 13,270,377 of CM065899.1, read as the reverse complement.
ATATGGCGTAGGCACGCATTATGACTAAAACTCTTCTGTGAAGAAAAAAAATTTACAACAAATGTGTTTTAATAGGACGTGCCCACGCCCTATTGAAAACCTTCTTCTGCCCAAAAAAAAAAATTTCAGAAGTGGTGTTTTCATAAGGCGTGCCCACGCCTTATCTAAAAACCTCTTTTGCCAAAAAAATTAGAACATATGGTTTTTTTTAATTATTATTTCTTTTCTCTCTCCCCCAGCTCATTTTTTTTCTTCCCACTTGCAGATTTTTTTCTTTCTCGGCACCAAAGTAGTCATCAATTTCCAGCAGCGGATCTTGGATCCTTCTTCACGGCCTCGACTATAGCATTCAATTTCTGACAACAGTTCCAGCAGCTCTGGCAGTGACCAGCATCCATCGGAACCGAGTCCAGTTTTTGAAAATTTTCGCCAATTTTCGACAGAAATAGCGCCTGCGACCTCCCCTCTCCCTGAACTCCCAGAGTCTAGCAGTAGCGTTGAACCCACCAGAGTCGGACCCTCACCGGAACTGAGATTGACAACACCTTCCGACTGCCTCACTCTTCATCGAATCGATACCTCTTCGAGCTTCACGGCAACAGCCACCATCGTCCCTTCTTCACCCCCTGACTGCAGCTTCTTCAGTATCCAACTGAGCAGCAACAACTACATCGGTAGCAAAAAACTGAGAAGCACAACTCCGACAGAAGTAACCCGCTAGTCCCCTCCCCGCGTCGTGCATCCATAGCAACCCCAGCACCTTTCGACTGCAGTTCTGGAGATCCTTCCACCGGCGAACTCCACCTTCGCTCCCCTTCTTCTCTCGGCTGCAGTTCCAGGCAGTACCTAGAAAATTGATCTCCCTTTCCCAGCTTCGAGACTCACAGCTCCGACGCCAGCTAACCCGCGACCTCCCTTCTTCCCGGTCCCCAGTACAACAACAATTCTGGCAGCACCCACGAGATTTCTCCAGCTCCATCGCCTCTTTGCAGTGCTAGTCATCTCCGGCAGCAGTCCCAACACCTTCAGTTCCAATCGATACCCACCAACACCAATAGTCTGATTTTTTGTTAACTAATAATCAGATAAAAAAACTAAAAATAAAATATATATAATTAAAAAGAAAAAAAATAATTGTGATGGTTGACAAGTTTCAACTATACCATTTTTATTATTACCATTATCTGATCTGGTGCAGTTATTTATGTTTGGGTTTAACATTCGCACGGTATAAGGAATTTCTTAATGGTTAGCAGTGTAAATCAAGGAGCTTCTTCCACTCGTAAGCGTGCTCGGATTGACAAAGTCGTGAAAATCAACGAAATACTTTACGCTGCTCAATATTTTTCAGGGAAGTTTCCTAATTTCTCTAAATTCTTTTAAAGTTTCTGAGCATCTATTTTGATACATTGGGGACAATGTATAGTCTAGGTGTGGGGGAGGGTATTTAATTGTGACTCTGATGTTTGCTTTCTTTTCCTTTCATTTTTGATAATTTTCATGAAAATTTTTGCAAATCCAAAAAAAAAATTGTTCCAAAAGGTACATTAGTTATTGTTTGTGATCTCTTTGAATTTTAGATTTTCCCAATGCTTATCCCATAAAAAAAAAGTGATTTACATATGTGCAAAACAATTTTGAATTCTCATTAATACACTGTGATTAGTTACTTTGGATTTATTGGATGGAAAAGAGTATAGGATCTAGCACATATAACCTTTTTTGGTGAGATTTGAGCCTACGAGCATTCATTACATCATGCTTCATTTCATTATTTGTGTGATTGTCATGCATAGTCGACTATTCTAGAACTTGCTCTATCATACATGTCTTAATCAACTTCTTTGATGAGTATGATGCAATAAATCAAATAAGGGCATTTAGGTTAAACACTTTTTTTCTCGACATTATACCATTTCTTTTCTAGCCTACCCTTATTATTATTAACCCATAGAGAAACCACTTTGAGCCTAGCCTTTTCTTTGGATTAAACCACATTACAACCCGTAATAAACCCATTTTGTTGATTTTTCCTTCTTTTTGAACCTTGAATTGATGAATCATATAGACTTATGCACATGAAACTTCAAATATTTTTGGAAAGATTGCAACATGTTGAAACTTTAGTATTCCAAGCCATTACTTTCATTGAGTTCTTCTATTTTGAAAAATAATGAAAAAAAAAGAAAAAAAAAGAAAAGAAAAGTGATGAAAAAAATGATGAATAAATAAAGAGAAAGAGAAGTGTAATTTTTATTACTTGGCAGTTAGTTCTGAAAATTAAGTGATTGAAGCAGTCTTTTGAAATCATTGATTTGAATTTGTGTGAAAAGTTTTGTATGATTCCTTCAATTTCTTTAACCCAAAAACCCCTTTATCATACCTTACATAAGCCCCATACAACCCTTTTAGACCCTTAGATTTTTGCGTCTTAATTCATTCATTGGTGGAAGAGATGTGATGAATTTGCAAGCTTATAGTAAGAAATCTTCTATGCAGTGACTTGAGAGTTCATTAATATATACCTTAAACACTAAGAGTATGATGAGTGAAATCCAATTGCGATGGTGTTAGATCCTATGTATTTTATGAACTTAATTGAATCATTAAGGTGTTATTCATGTGTGTTATGAGAATTCGCTTTAAAAACTTGTGTTTTAATGCTTAAAAAGAATGTGTTTGGATGAGCATAGGAAGATGATGAAGGAATGATGAGAAGAGATTATGAATTTAGACTATTGTATGCTTTGGGACAAGCAATGCTTAGGTGTGGGGGAATTTGATAAGTTGCATATTAGACATACTAATTGTCATATTTTTCCATGATTTAAATTCTTTTATATGCTTAATTTTTGGATTTGACTTATATTTTCTATTTTGTATTGTGAATGAAGGAATAAGAGCAAAATGTATTAAAGTTGCAAATTCTGATCAAGTCACAAAATTAGAAGAAATCTTGGTGTAAGACATGGGAACGTCCAAGGCAGTAACAAGAATTGCAACTCAAAATGTGAATTCAAGTCAAGATCCATCACTTGTAGCTGAAGTTGACTTAACCAGTCTAAAGATGACAAGTGGAAGATTTTATTTATTAAGGAAGAGATATGCAATGACTGTCTTTAGCAAGTGTTAAAAAAGGAAAGAAGTTTAATTGTAATCAAACTCAATTAGAGAAATTTCCTTTGGAAAGAGATTCTTAGGGTTAGGAGATTTAGTATTTATAGACTAAGAGTGGAAAGGGAGATCATCTTCAATAATCATCATAGACACACAATTCTATATTTTTAATTTTTTTAGTGTTTTTCTCTAAACTTATGGCTTGCTAAATTATTTAGTCTAGCCAAAGGATAATTAAAGTTTGGGTTCTTCAAGAATTGTGAGATCTAATTAGTTTTATTTTGTTCTTTTATATCTTTGCTATTTATATATTTTTTGTGCTTGTTTAAATTATTGTTTTGATTGATTGTGCAAAAGGGCCCTTTGTTCAATTGTCAAGATAATATATCACCAATTAAAAACATGAATCTGTAATTGTTTAGGAATTCTAATATAAGTGGTAAATAACATAATTGATTTCAGATAGATTTTCAATTCTATGTTAAGAAGATATATAATCTAGCTTAAATGAACCTACATGTGCGTTTGTTGGTTAGAATTGGTAGTCTCTCTAGTTTTTAATGCTGTTGGTAAATTAAATCTTAAGATCGTATCTAAGATTGTTTAATTGGCAAGAGAAATAATTAGAGATCGTATCCTGATTATCGAAGAAGTAAGGAGGGATAGGTTGTCAGGTCGTACCAATAACCATAACTAATTTGGTAAAGATTAAAAGAACTCATCCTTGCATCAATGATCAATTCCATGAACCCATTCTAAAATTATTCCTTTGGTTGGATGTTTTCATCATATTGATTTTCTCCCAACATTTTACATAGTGATTTTTCTCTACAACATTTTAATTTTCCTTTTATTGTCATTATAACAAAACCCCCAACATATTTACTTTTTAAATATTTTGCAGAAAAATAAATCTAACCAATCTCTTGGGAAACGACCTTACTTATTTATATTATAGTTTTAATTTATTTTTGAGTAGGAATTATTATTGTTGGTCTCGACAGCCACCAAGTAGGATTCAATCAGACTACTTTATCAACAGTTCTCAAATCCATCGCTAGTTTGCAAACTAAAAATGTTTGAAAACAAGTTCTTGTACTCTCAGTGAAAATTAGGATTTAAGTTTGACAATTATGTTGTAAACAACCTTAGGAAAATGTGGCCTTCTAGAAGTTACAACAAGAATACTCAGAGAGTGCATAAGTGTATTTGCGTAAATACTTCATCCTAGTGCAAGGGGCCTTGTGCTTGAGCGCGGAGGTTCCACTTGCTCAAATGCTCAATCTGTGCAAATCAACTTGCCCATACAGTGAGATACAAAATTTTTTAAAGTTAATTTAAGCATTTATTATAGTAGAATTGTCTTTTCATACAAGGATTTTTTGTCTTAAAAATTATTGAAGTTTAAAGAGTAAAAAATGAGGTACATTTAAAAATTGCTCTACCCTAATAATTTTAACAATACTCGTTTATTACCAAAACTCTTTTATTACACGATTATTCAATCAAAAATTGATAAAAACCCATTAATTGACCTGAACCCAATGGGTTTTGACTTTTTATGCAAATAAATAAAACTTAGACTATGCACATAAATATTGTTTTCTATTATGTGCATATTTTAATAAATTATTTTCATACCCTCTTAGTTTACTTAATATTCAAAATTTTTTAAAATTATTTTGATAATATTATTGCTTTCTCAATTTGGTTGTTTTATGTTTTACAATATATTTTTTTTTTATGTTTTTGTTATTATAATATGTAATGAACTATTTACATTAATTACTTATATTTTGAGGATGAATTAATCTCAATATGTTGGTGTCAAATTTTTGTGTAATTAGATTAGATTGCAAAGTTGAGAGATAATGTTGTTTTTAATTTTAAACATTTACTTTCTTATAATGTATTCATGTAATATATATTAGTTTGATACATTCATCAATGAGCATAATATTATACGATTAAATAGATAATGACGTTAAATCTTTTTTTAATAATAAAGCTTTTTTTTTTTCAATTTATTATAAGGAGTTACACTTTCAAATGTATTGATATACATATACATATACATATACATATACATTTACATATACATATACATATACATATACATATACATATACATATACATGTACATATACATATGGGTTAATGTATCATTTAGACTCTGAACTATACCATTTTTTTCACTTTGGTACCTAAATAAAATTTTTTGTCACTGTCATACATGAACTTCACTTACGTCAGCCACTTCAACCCAAAAGTTAGCTCCATTAAAAATCTCGCTAACGTGGCCACGTAGCCAATGACATTATGTCATTTGTTTTTTTTTCCACGTCATTTCCTAATTCTAATATTCGGATCATAAAAAAATTAATTTCATTTGTATTATTTAATTTCTTTACATCATTTATTTCTTATTAAAAAACATTTTGAAACTTTTAATTTTTGTTTATTAAAAAGAAAAATGAAATGAAAGGTTAGAAAAGATTAGGGATTTTCGGGAACTTAAGGATCATTTTTTGTAATTTAGGGTTTTAGTCAATAAAGGGGAAATTATTCTGGGAATGATAGGGAGAGTCGTTTAGGGTTTCGAGGGATGATTTGGATTTAGAGAGAATATGCTAGATTCTGTTTAGAGAATTGTGATTGGAAAATGTGACATTTTGAAAACAAAGATTGTCTTTTTCATATCTGCTTCATTTGTTTTTTTATATTTGATTATATATAGTTATTTTATTGATTGATATAAAGTTTTGTTTGATATGTGTTAGATTTGTTTAATAGTTCTTCTTAAATTTTGTTGTTACTTTCACTTTCGTTTAGGTGTGCACACTTTTGGGTCCCATTTCCATTTTCTTTGTCTGTTTTGTTACAAACAAGAAGAGATGGTAACAATTTAATATTGATTTTTTTAATTTTTTTATTGTAGCAAAAGAATGGCTTAGGCAGAGTATAACTTAATTATGCATATAGGTGAGAATTTTGTAAGACGTGATAAGTTAGAATATGTGGGTGGGGATATGTGAGACCCCATATATGTATGGTTGTAACGTGTGTAATTGGATCGATTAATGTGAATGAACTTGTAATGTAAAGTGTAATTGATGTAAGTCCATGGATTCAATGTACATATGTGTAATATGATATGTAATGTACATACAAGTTTCATGGTGTATGAATATGAAGAAATGAGTTCTTATAAGTGATGACTGTGAATGGAACTCAAAATGAGTAGTGTGGTAAATAGAAGAAAGTTGTATGAATATAAATGCTTCCATTTGGTTTTATATAGTATACCTTTGGATATACAAGGAATGCACACAAGTTTCAATGTGAATAAGGTATGAATGGATGCCATTTTCAAGTCATAAAGGTGGATGGATGAGAAAATGACTATGACAGTAGATTAAGGATGTTTTGGTGTAAGTTGCAGCAGGAAAACGGCAGAAAATCTGGAAAGTATAAAGGCCAGATCGATCTCATAGGATGAGAGATCGATTTGGAAGAGCCAAAATGTTCTTATTTGGGCAATGGAATAGAGCAGATCGATCTCCAATGGGGCCAAATCGATCTCCTAACCATTCTGTAATGAAAAGATCGATCCTCTAGCATACAGATCGATCTCCTTAGCTCTCTGTTTGGGAGCAGATCGATCTCAAGCTTCGACAGATCGATCTCATGCTTAAATTTTCATGAAAAAGAGGGATCTAAGGCGACCAGATCGATCTCCTCTTGGTGCAGATTGATCTCCTCAAGTGATTTCTATAAAAGGAGTGCTGAAAATCTAAAAATTTCGAGAAAAACACCATCTTTCCATTTTCAACTCAAAAACCTAACTTTCTCATTCTAAAATCAGCCATTTCCAGTAAGAATTGAAGGGAGGCCATTAGACACAAAGTTTTTCATCTTGAGGAAGAGAACAATATAGTTGGAACCCAAAATCCCATTGTTGGTATTGAAGGAGCTAAGGCCATTGACATTTGGAGCTAGAAGAAAAATTAGATTTGGTAAGCTTCTAATACTCCAGCCTAAGTACATTGTGTATTTAATTGATTTTGGAGTTGATTGGCATGTATATGGATGGTAGAAATCATCTAAAAAGCAATGAGACACATATAACCTAGAAAATGAAATGCCTCTAGTGTGTGAAAGTGTGATTTGGGGAGTTGGTGGTTTATGGGATTATGATAAGTTATTATTTGTGTAATTTGGATAATTAGAAATGGGTAAATGAAGCTACATTGTGGGTTTTGTGAATTGATGAGAATGAGCACATGTAGTGTCACGACCCAATTCCATTCTCTTTAACCGAAAATCACTGAAAATTTTTCGCGTTTTACTGCTACCTTACCCGATCGTGAACTAACTCACCACACACTGTTGGGCTGTGAGTCAATAATAAACATCACTTATCATTCGTTCACAGTTAAATAAAACGATGTCATTCATTCGCATTAATCATGTACTTATACAAGGACATGTTTTACTGACATCTACATCCCCCATAATTACATCTCAAAAGAATACTGTGCTTTTACATTGTTTAGATACAAAAAGAATCACTGTGTATATACCTTTAAGCGATGGAGATGCAGCGGAGTCCAAAATACCACGCCTCAGTCCTCACTGGGCTACTATGCACGCTCTGTAGGGGGGAAAATAGAGAGGGATGAGCAACCACACGCTCAGTAAGGCAATAATGCAAGCATGGTAGATAACTACTCTATCTACATGCTGATAGTGTTATGCATAAATCATTTATGGCAGGAGCATGAGGAATAAAACTATGCCATATGAGTATACATATATATCATGTATCAAAGTCATGTAAAATTGGCATATAAAACATGGTAAAACATCATGTATAAATCATCTCATGCTCGATCTCATTTAAATTCATAAAAAGGGCAATTCATTAAGAAACCTCCTTTTTAAACCCACGTCATAAAACTCTTTCTCATCACATACAATCACATCACATCAGTTCACAATCACAACCTCATTTTCATTTCACAATTCAAATCCACGAGGCTCGACCCCTCCTTCGGGTCTACCTTAAACAATCACAATCACACTTAGAGATTTAAAATCATGTGGTAGTAAGTAAATCAAGCAAGGAGACAGGTTACTATATCTCAAGTGACTACGTTGGCCAATCGTCACATATCATCCCAGACCACACGGATTCCGGTGTGCGGGGTATCATGCTGGCACGAAGGTGGGTTAGTTCTCCGCCAGACTTTCTCAAATCAAGTAACCACCACGCGGTACATCGTACTCCATGTGATATACACGGTACATCGTACTCCGCGGACCCATGACATGGTTGGGGGTGCCTGCCATAGGTCTTATCTACCCCATACCAAGTGTAACCTTTATAGTCTCAAGAGCGCGTGGGAGTAACCTCAATACCAGGTCCTAGCCCCTCATGGCCTTGCTCGCCCCTGTTGGGTTCCCTGATTCAGGTCCTAGCCCCTCACCCTCACCCCACTCAAGAGGTCTGTTAGGCCTGTTGGGTTCCCTGAATGGATTATGTCAGGTCCTAGCCCCTCACCCTCACCCCACTCAAGAGGTCTATCAGGCCTGTTGGGTTCCCTGAGTTAATCCGTATCTCTCGCCACGGCCTCATACATACCACAGTGTGAAAACCAACGCGAGCTACGCTCTAGCGCGAATTCATGCATCAAAACCAATCACTTCGTACGAGCAACGCTCTGGTACGGTATTTATGCATAAAATATGAAGAAACCATGTACGAGCATAGCTCCAGTACAGTTATATGCATAAGAAAAACCACTCAAATCCACGTACGAGCGTAAGCTCCAGTACGGTTTATAAACATCATCACAATTCAAATTCAAAGTGAGAGCTAAGCTCAAGCACGTTTCACACAAGTGAAAACATAGAAATCCAGCGCGAGCGAGGCTCTAGCGCGATTTATGTCATGCAAATACGATAGGCGGCTCATACACAATCAAACAATCCCAGCAATCGGGTTTAGCACTCACAATTGCTTTTCCACAACAACAATAAAACACTAGCCGACCCATCTACAAGCTTGCTTAAAACCAAGCAATTCCGTTTTGAAAAAACATCAAAACATTAGATTTATGCAATTATTAGCCTTACTATCCCATTTCATAGAATCCACTTCCAAAACCAAAATCACACATATACTCATTCTCATTCATGAATACCATCAATCATTTACTTTAGCAACCATGCACTTCGTAAAACACCCAATATTCACCCATAAATTTAAAGTACGAGCAGCTACCTCTATATACTCACAAAATTCCCTTACCTGGAATCGCGATGCGTGATTCCACTTCCTTAAGCTGCTTACTCGTACGGTTCGATTCGTCTTCTACGAACTCTTCGGGACTGCACAAAATCGTATCCCGCATTATATTCGATCCATATAATATGACATCGTGCGTTCACTATAGTCAATTCGACCTATAGTTTTCTATTAACGCTTATGAGGCCTCGTTTCATTACTTTACCCAAAACTCGAGTCTAGGATTCTTTTAGGCCTATTAACTCATTCCAAATCGATATTAAATCGATATCAAGCTCATAGTGTTCATATTTCATTGATTTCCTCACTATGGCAATTGTTAAGCATTTACATACTCATTTTCATAATTTCACTTAAACCCACATTATAACTCCACCTAACCATTCCAAATCATCCACCTTACTTTAACAACTTATCATAACTCATAAACCACCAACTCCCCAAATCATACTTTCTCACACTAGAGGCATTCATTTTCTAGGTTACATTTGTTTCTAGCACAACCTAGGTGTTTCCATCCATCCATACTCATGCCAAATAACTCCAAAATCAATTAAATAAACAATGTACTTGGATTGGAGTGTTAGAATCTTACCAAATATGATTTTTCTTCTTGCTCCAAATGTCAATGCCCTTATCTCTTTCAATACCCACAATGGGATTTTGGGTTCCAACTATGTTGTTCTCTTCCTCAAGATGAACAAATTAATCTCTAATGGTCTCCCCTCAATTCTTGTTGGAAATGGCTGATTTTAGAGAGAGAAAGTTGGGTTTTTGGGTTAGAAATGGAAGATTTGTGTTTTTCCCGAAATTTTTAGATTTTCAGCCCTCCTTATATAGAAATAGCTTGGGGAGATCGATCTGGTCCAAGAGGAGATCGATCTGGTCCCCTTAAATCTCTCATTTTCACGAAATTTTAAGCATGAGATCGATCTGTCGAAGCATGAGATCGATCTGGTCCCAAACAGAGAGCTAAGGAGATCGATCTGGGTGCTTGAGGATCGATCTTTTCATCACAGAATGCTTAGGAGATCGATCTGACCCCATTGGAGATCGATCTGCTCTATTCCATTGCCCAAATAAGAGCATTTTGGCTCTTCCAGATCGATCTCTCATCCTATGAGATCGATATGGCATTCATACTTTCCAGATTTCTTGCAGTTTCCTTGCTGCAACTCATACCAACACACCCTTGATCTATTGCCATGGCCATTTTCTCATCTATCCACCTTTATAACTTGAAAATGGCATCCATTCATACCTTATGCACATTGAAACTTGTGTGCATTCATTGTATGTCCAAAGGTATGTGTTGGCTCTACCGAGAGGGGGGGTGAATCGGTTTTCTAACAACTATGGCAGATTTTAAATTAATCACAATTTAAACACAAATGATAATGAATAAAACAGTGCAATAAAACAATTTAAAGCAGAGAGAAGGGAAGAGAAACAAACACAGTCACTTATAGAGGTTCGGCCAACTCTTGCCTACGTCCTCTCTCCTTGACCTTCTTGTCAAGTGCTTTCTTTCTCTCTTTCAATAGAGCTTACAAATTTCCTTTTACAGGTTAAGGAATAACCTCACTACCTTTGGCAATACAGAAAAAGTATTCAGCCTCTTACAATATACTCTCACTGAGGAACAATCCTCTTCTCTTTTAAGATAAGACTGAATACAATTTAATGCTTTAAAGTGGTAGGACAAATGTAGCTTTTTTGCACTTAAGCTTTTACAATGATTCTCAATCAATAATCAATAGGGACACAAAGAATGAAAGAATTAAAGCTTGAGAATATTTGGAATATGCAGCAATAGTGTCTCTTCTTCTCTTTGTCTTCAATGCTTGGTTAAATACTGAAGGATGGGTAGTTGGAGCATTAAATGCTATTCTTCCCGTTGTGTTTTTGCAAAAACTAGCCGTTGGGTGCCTCCAGTAGAGTGCCAGATCGATCTTCCTTCTTGACAGATCGATCTCTTAGTTATAAATCCTGCAAGATTGAAGCACAAATACACAAGGAGATCGATCTCATAGGTTAGCAGATCGATCTGTTAGTTTAAAAGTAATGAGGCAGATCGATCTGTCGAATAGGCAGATCGATCTCCTTAACTCTCTGTTTGAAGCAAGATCGATCTCCAGATCGATCTGCCATGCAATCTCGTAGAGAGGAGATCGATCTCTCAACAACACAGATCGATCTCTTTAGCTCTCTGACTTTGAGGAGATCGATCTCTTCCTTACCAGATCGATCTCTCAACTCTAGCATTAGCCAGATCGATCTCTTAACCCTTGCAGATCGATCTCATTCTTCCTAAATGCCTTTACAACGTTTTAAGGCTAGGCAGATCGATCTTTTACTTCATGAGATCGATCTCTCATCAATTAAAAACCCAGGAGATCGATCTCTCATACCCCAGATCGATCTCTCATCAGCAGAACTCTAAGTTCTGGTACTAATCACTTCTAAACATGTTTGTATATCATCTTAACATTATTGAATTAACTTGTTTTGTCATTTCAAAATACATTAACTCAACAATCTCCCCCTTTTTGATATGACAAAACTCATCAATTTAAACATGTTTAGTGATTTTGCAAAACTCTCCCTTTTTGTGAGCTTTTGACTTTGTTATGACTTTGTTAATAACTTAACTCCCCCTCAGTTAAATCTTAACTCCCCCTCAATTAAATCATAACTCCCCCTCAATTAATCAATTAAATCATAACTCCCCCTCAATTAAATCATTCAATTAAATCATTCTTTTAAACCTTTAACACAACCACAACACATGTTTCTTCTCCCCCTTTTTGTCATATCAATCACATACTAAAGAGAAGATTCATGGCATTTCAAAATCAACATTTTCATTAACTCACCAAATATCCAATCAAATCACATTTCATTCAAGCAAATTTTTCACAGATAACATCAAGTAGCTTAATAATGTTGTAACTACACTAAATCAAAGCACCTAATGCCTATTGCGAGGGAGGATCACGATCCAAAAGATTCTCAACGTGCGTGCGTGTTACTTGGAGCTCATCGAACATCGCCTCTTGAGTCTCTTGAATCCTATCCACTCGTTGGGTTAAGTCCTCAATCATACGCCGCTGAGTGGCAAAGCCGTCATTAATCTGCTGACTGAGGTCCGTCACCATCGTTATGAGCATCTCCAATTCAGAAGGAGACGATGTTGGTGCAGTGGGCGGAGCCGATGGTTCTGCAGCTGGTGCAGCAGGTTGGTGTGCTGGTTCATCAGTGGGGTCCTCCTCAGCCTCAGCAGGTTGCTGTTCTTGCTTTTTCGTCCACTCTCCCCGGAAATCTTTGTAGTACCCCATATGATGTAGGGTCCCAATGTTAAGCACGCTTTTGGGAGATGGGAGTTCGCCAGTTTCGCCGCTGCAGTTGATACCAAGGCGGTGGAGAAGATAAGCCACTGGTTGTGGAAATACTATTGTGGTAGCTTGGCCACGCACAATCTTCAGCCAATCTTCGTAAATAAAGTGAGGGAGGTTAGGTTTTTGGCTTGTGGTGTGAATGTGATGGAGCCAAAAACGATCTAGACGCCTAACGGTAGAATGACGAGTACCGAAAGGGCGGAGGTTCCACGAGATTATGAGGTGGAGTAACCGAAGGTGCATTGGAAGGTTACTCGCCTTGTCCCCGGGGAGTTCAAACGCAAAGGGGACTTCCTCATCCTCATTTGTTAAGCCTTCATCGCGTATATCAAACACTTTGGCTAGAACTTCAGAGTCAATTATAATGGATTGACCCATGACGAAGGTTTTGAAGGCTAGGATTTTGCAGGAGTCATCGGGGTCATAAACGAGTTCGGCATTGGAAAAGAATGCGCGAACGAGATTTGGAGGGACAGGAGTGTTGATTCTCAAGAAGTTTGTCCAACCAAATTCCTCAAACTTTGACATGTATGGAAAGTCTATGTGATTGAGGAATGAAAAATCGATAGTGCGCCAATGCTTGATTGGCATAGTTGAAAAATATTCCTCATACCGCTTTCTTTTTGCTGGTGTTTTAAAACACCGATTGAAGGAAGCGATAGGAGGTGGAGGAATGGGTTGTGATGAGGAACCTGCCTCTCTTGTGGTTCTAGGAGGTTTGTTTGCTACTGACTTCCTAGGCATGATTCTAGATTCTAAAGAGGCACTAAATGGATTCAACAACGAGAAAAGCAATGAAACAGTACCTAGGTTTGACCTAGAATCAAAATGAGCACAAATTGAAGATAGATTTTGAGAAAATCAGTAAGAAATGTTGGTTACAATACCAGATTTTGACACCGAGACGCAAGGAGGACCGTACAGAGATCGATCTGAGGAGGAATCGGAGGAAAAGATGCGAGGGAGATTTGGGAATTTGAAAATTGGGTTTCTGAAATTTGGGAATTTTACGCGGGTATTTATAGTCCAGGGCACAGGAGATCGATCTGTCGAGGCGACAGATCGATCTGTCATTTCCAGAAAGCCAAGGAAGATCGATCTGTCGTAAGGCCAGATCGATCTGGTCGCAAACAGAGGCTTAAGGAGATCGATCTGTTACACACAGATCGATCTGTCGTTTAACAGAGGCTTAGGCAGATCGATCTGCCAACTGCTAAGATCGATCTGTAGAATGCGGAAGCTTGAAGAGATCGATCTGTCGTGTGGACAGATCGATCTGCCTTTAAACAGAGACGTAAGGAGATCGATCTTATAGTTAGAAGATCGATCTGCTTAGCTTAACCTTGATGATTTAGGCTAGTTGGAGGTATGGAGATCGATCTATATTGCAAGGAGATCGATCTCTCATCCTCATTGCCAGAAAATCTTTGCAAAAACTCATTTAAAATCAATTTGAAACCAAGATTTTTGAAACACAAAAAATCCTAAGGCTTATCCATGAGTCCTAATTCACCTCTAAGGATACAAAACCTATCTCTATCAAGGGGTTTGGTGAATATATCAGCTATTTGATGTAGAGTGTCAATGTACTCTAAAATTATATCCCCTTTTTGTACATGGTCTCTAAGAAAGTGATGTCTAATTTCTATGTGCTTGGTTCTGGAGTGTTGTATAGGATTCTTAGACAGATTAATGGCACTGGTATTATCACATTTAATAGACACTTGTTTCATGTCAATACCATAATCTCTCATTTGTTGTTTAATCCACAACACTTGAGCACTACAACTACCAGCTGCTATATACTCAGCTTCAGTTGTGGACTGAGCTACACTGTTTTGCTTCTTGGAGAACCAAGAAATTAACCTGTTTCCTAAGAATTGGCAAGTACCTGAAGTACTTTTCCTATCTATTTTGCAGCCTCCAAAATCAGCATCTGAAAATGCATGAAGGGCAAAAGTAGAGTCCTTGGGGTACCAAAGTCCTAGTGAGGGAGTGTCTTTGAGGTATCTAAAGATTCTCTTAGTTGCCAATAGATGTGATTCCCTAGGAGATGATTGAAATCTAGCACAAAGGCACACACTAAACAATATATCTGGTCTACTAGCAGTTAAATAAAGCAAAGAACCAATCATAGACCTATAGAGTTTAGTGTCTACACACTTACCACTTTCATCTTTGTCAAGCTTGATGTTGGTGCCCATTGGAGTGGTTTGAGGTTTGCAATTGTCCATCCCAAATCTCTTGAGCAAGTCCTTGGTGTACTTTGCTTGATTGATGAATGTTCCATCCTTTGTTTGCTTCACTTGAAGTCCCAAGAAGAATGTGAGTTCTCCCATCATGCTCATCTCAAATTCTCCTTGCATGATCTTAGCAAATTTTTGGCATAAAGACTCATTAGTTGAACCAAAAATAATATCATCTACATATACTTGTACAACTAGTAAGTCCTTATTTTTATTTTTTATGAATAATGTGGTGTCTACCTTTCCTCTTGAGAACCCTTTTTCTATTAAGAACTTTGACAACCTTTCATACCAAGCTCTAGGAGCTTGTTTTAACCCATAAAGTGCCTTAGATAATTTGAAAACATGTTCAGGAAATTCATGATTTTCAAATCCGGGAGGTTGCTCTACATAGACTTCTTCATTAATGAAACCATTCAAGAATGCACTCTTTACATCCATTTGATATAACTTGAAATCTTTATAACATGCAAAGGCAAGTAACATTCTTATTGCCTCTAATCTAGCTACCGGTGCATATGTTTCATCATAGTCTATGCCTTCCTCTTGTCTATAGCCTTGAGCAACTAGCCTAGCCTTATTCCTTACGATCACACTATTTTCATCCATCTTGTTCTTGAATATCCATTTAGTTCCAATTATTGAGTGATCATTAGGCCTAGGAACTAGTTTCCATACTTTGCTTCTCTCAAATTGATTTAATTCTTCTTGCATTGCTAGGAACCAATTATTGTCTTCTAAGGCTTCATTGACATTCCTAGGTTCAATTTGAGATACAAAGGCTATATATTGGCACATATTCCTTAGGGATGATCTAGTTCTAACTCCAAGAGTTGGATCTCCTACTATTTCACAATCTTTTACATATCCTAACTCTCTTGGTGCTCTAGGCTCTCTTTCTAAAACCTCTATTTCTTCTTCATCTTCTTTATTTAAGTCAAGCTTTTCTAGAAAGTCATCTTCTAAGCCTTCATCAAATATTCCAACATTTTCATCATTGGTTGAATCTTTAGATATATTATTTGATTCATCAAATATAACATGAATAGACTCTTCAACCACTAATGTTCTTTTGTTATATATTCTAAAGGCCTTTGAATTCAATGAATATCCTAGAAATATTCCCTCATCACTCTTGGCATCAAATTTTCCTAAGTTATCTTTTCCATTATTTAGAACAAAGCATTTGCAACCAAAAGGATGGAAGTAACTAATGTTAGGCTTCTTGCCTTTGTAGAGCTCATAAGGAGTTTTCTTTAGCATGGGTCTTATCATAGCTCTATTAATTATATAACATGATGTGTTTATAGCTTCAGCCCAAAAGTACTTTGGCAAGTTATTTTCACATAACATGGTCCTAGCCATCTCTTCCAAAGTTCTATTTCTTCTTTCAACTACACCATTTTGTTGTGGTGTCCTAGGGGCTGAAAAATTATGGCTAATTCCTTGATCATTGCAATACTCATCAAATCCTATATTTTCAAATTCTTTGCCATGATCACTTCTAATGCTTGTTATTGTATATCCTTTTTCATTTTGAGTCACCTTTGAGTAAGTTATGAATTTCTCTAAGGCTTCATTTTTTACTCTCAAAAAGAACACCCAAGTGTATCTAGTGTAATCATCAACTATTACAAAACCATAGTGTTTCCCACCTAGGCTAGTGGTTCTAGTTGGTCCAAACAAGTCTAAGTGCAGTAATTGAAGAGGCCTAGTGGTGGATACACTATTCTTAGGCTTAAAAGTTGTCCTCTTGTGTTTCCCTTTGACACAAGCTTCACATATTTCTTCATGATCAAAGGGTATTTTGGGTAAGCCTATAACTAGATCCTTTCTAGCTAATTTGGATAGCACATGCATGCTAGCATGACCTAGTCTTCTATGCCATAACCAAGATTCCTTTTTGTTATCTACCATTAAGCATATGTTTTCATTTTTGAGTTCATTAAGGTAGACTATATATATGTTACCTTGCCTATGACCTAGAAGAAGAATTTTATTTGACTTAGGATCTATAACATTACATTTCATGCAATCAAAAATTACTTTGTAACCTTTGTCACAAAGTTGACTAATGCTTAGTAAGTTATGCTTTAGACCCCTAACAAGTAATACTTTTTCTAAAGAGAAATGATCATTACCTATTGAGCCACTTCCTTCCACTTGGCCTTTGGAGTTGTCCCCAAAAGTGACTTCTCCACCAATTTTCGATTTGAAGGAATTGAAATGGCTTTTATCACCCGTCATGTGCCTTGAGCATCCACTATCTAAGTACCAAGCTTCCTTTGTTTTAGCTTTGTGGCTATGCTCAATCACCTACAACAAAAAAAAATAAACACACTCAAGTCTTAGTTACCCAAATTCTCTTGGGTCCTTGGAGGTTAGTAAATGAAATTCTTGATCCCATTGGGATCCATTTTGCTAATGCATTGCAGTCCTTGGACTGAATTACCTCTTTTGGAATCCATATCCTTTTTACAATTTTTCCTTTAAGATTCCTCATCTTTATATTGCAATAATGTGACTTATGTCCCTTCTTATTACAATATGAACAAGTAATTGCAGGTTTATTCATGCTCTTCCTAGCAATAAAACTCTTAAGATGGGTCTCCCTACTTTGTGCATTATACCCTAAGCCATTTTTGTCAAAAAATGCCCTTTGGGTTTCTAACATGCTATCTAGCTTTTGTTGCCCCATGTGAAACCTATTAAAGGAGTTATGTAAATTGCAATTTTTCTCCTTAAGGTCACAAATTTCTAAATTTGCAATCTCTAGTTTCTTCTCACATTCCAATTTATCTTTTAACATTATCTTATTTTCCCTTTTTAATTTAGATATTAACTTTTTATACTTCATGCTCATAGATTCATACTCTAATGCTAAATCATCAAATGCATCTTGCAGTTCATCAAAAGAGTATTCATTGATATTAGAAGTTACCTTTTCATCATCATCAATAGCCATGAAGCATAGGTTGGCAATGTCCTCATTTGATTCATCATCGGAGCAGTCACTGTCACTCCATGTTGCTACCATTGCCTTCTTTTTATGAAACCTATCATTAGATCTTTTGAGAAGAGGGCAGTTAAACTTTATGTGTCCAGGTTTTTTACATTCATAACACACAATAGAGTCTTTTCTACCTACTTCCTCTTGTTCTCTCCTATTGTTTCTCCTATTGCTATTACCAGCTCTCATCCTCATGAATTTATTAAATCTTTTGGCAAACATTGCCATCTCAATATCCTCCTCACTGCCACTCTCATTTTTAATCTCCTTTTCAGCAGTGGATTTTAGAGCTACTCCCACTTTCTTGGGTGGCTCTTCATTTCTTTTAAGCTTCATCTCATAAGTTAGCAAGGAACCTATTAATTCATCTAAGGACAATGTGTGTGGATCCTTAGATTCCTCTATTGCTGTCACTTTAGCTTCCCATGATTTAGGTAAGCTATTTAAAATTTTCTTTACCATTTCAATGTTAGAATATATTTTTCCTAAGGACTTTAGTCCATTAATTACATCTGTAAATCTAGTGAACATATCACTAATCGATTCTCCTTCCTTCATCCTAAAAAGCTCATAATCATGTGTGAGCATACCTACTTTTGTCTCCTTCACTTGGGTTGTACCCTCATGAGTTATTGCCAATTTATCCCATATTTGCTTGGCATTATCACACCCGGATACTCTATTATATTCATTAGGACCTAAAGCACAAAATAATGTGTGCATAGCTTTAGCATTTAGTTGTGCACATTTAATGTCATTAGAATCCCATTCATCTTCTTCTTTGGGGATATCTCTTCCCTCTATTTTCTTTGTAGGGATTTGAGGTCCCTTAACTATAATTCTCCATACTTCATAGTCATTTGCTTGAATGAATAGCATCATCCTAGTCCTCCAATATGAATAATGTTCACCATTGAACATGGGAGGTCTAACCGTGGAGTGCCCCTCTCCTATCAAACTAGTTGCTACATTGTTAAGAGCCATTTGATCGTTTTCTAACTCTTAGGAAGTTGTTCCTACGTGATTAAAGAGTCATAGCTCTGATACCAATTGTTGGCTCTACCGAGAGGGGGGGTGAATCGGTTTTCTAACAACTATGGCAGATTTTAAATTAATCACAATTTAAACACAAATGATAATGAATAAAACAGTGCAATAAAACAATTTAAAGCAGAGAGAAGGGAAGAGAAACAAACACAGTCACTTATAGAGGTTCGGCCAACTCTTGCCTACGTCCTCTCTCCTTGACCTTCTTGTCAAGTGCTTTCTTTCTCTCTTTCAATAGAGCTTACAAATTTCCTTTTACAGGTTAAGGAATAACCTCACTACCTTTGGCAATACAGAAAAAGTATTCAGCCTCTTACAATATACTCTCACTGAGGAACAATCCTCTTCTCTTTTAAGATAAGACTGAATACAATTTAATGCTTTAAAGTGGTAGGACAAATGTAGCTTTTTTGCACTTAAGCTTTTACAATGATTCTCAATCAATAATCAATAGGGACACAAAGAATGAAAGAATTAAAGCTTGAGAATATTTGGAATATGCAGCAATAGTGTCTCTTCTTCTCTTTGTCTTCAATGCTTGGTTAAATACTGAAGGATGGGTAGTTGGAGCATTAAATGCTATTCTTCCCGTTGTGTTTTTGCAAAAACTAGCCGTTGGGTGCCTCCAGTAGAGTGCCAGATCGATCTTCCTTCTTGACAGATCGATCTCTTAGTTATAAATCCTGCAAGATTGAAGCACAAATACACAAGGAGATCGATCTCATAGGTTAGCAGATCGATCTGTTAGTTTAAAAGTAATGAGGCAGATCGATCTGTCGAATAGGCAGATCGATCTCCTTAACTCTCTGTTTGAAGTAAGATCGATCTCCAGATCGATCTGCCATGCAATCTCGTAGAGAGGAGATCGATCTCTCAACAACACAGATCGATCTCTTTAGCTCTCTGACTTTGAGGAGATCGATCTCTTCCTTACCAGATCGATCTCTCAACTCTGGCATTAGCCAGATCGATCTCTTAACCCTTGCAGATCGATCTCATTCTTCCTAAATGCCTTTACAACGTTTTAAGGCTAGGCAGATCGATCTCTTACTTCATGAGATCGATCTCTCATCAATTAAAAACCTAGGAGATCGATCTCTCATACCCCAGATCGATCTCTCATCAGCAGAACTCTAAGTTCTGGTACTAATCACTTCTAAACATGTTTGTATATCATCTTAACATTATTGAATTAACTTGTTTTGTCATTTCAAAATACATTAACTCAACAGTATGCTATATAAAACCAAATGGAAGCATTTATATTCATGCAACTTCCTTCCATTTACCACATTACTCATTTTGAGTTCCAATCACATCCAGTACTTGCAAGAACTCATTTCTTCATATTCATACAAAATGGGACTTGTGTGTACATTACAAATCATATTACACATACGTACATTGAATCCATGGACCTAAATCAATCATACTTTACATTACAAGTCCATTCATATTTATTTGATCCAATTACACACATTACCATTATACATATACGGGGTCTTACATGTAGTGTTTGATAATATGCCATAGTGAAGGAAATTTATGAAAAATTAACATTATGAGCTTAACATCGATTTAATATCGATTTGGAATGAGTTAATAGGCCTAAAATGAATCTATAGACTCCAGAAATGAAATGAGGCCTTATGAGCGTTAATAGAAACTATAGGTCGAATCGACTATAGTAAACGCACAATGTTCTGTTATATGGATCAAATATAATGTGAAATATGATTGTGTGCAGTCCTGAAGAGTTCGTTGATGGCGAATCGGACCGCATAAGTGAGCAACGCTAAGGAAATGGAATCACGCGTCGCGATTCCAGGTAAGGGAATTTTGTGAGTATATAGAGGTAGCTGCTCGTATTTTGTGAGTTGATATAGGGCGTTTATGAAATGCATGAATGTTTAAGTAAATGGTTGTTGATATGCATGAATGGCTGTGAGAAATTATGTGAGATTTGGTTTTCGAAATGGTTCTTGAAAAAGGCGATAGTAAGGCTAATAATTGCATAAATCACGTGTTTTGAACGTTTTTCACAAAACACAATGATTTGATTTTAGTAAATAAAAAGATAGTCTAGCTAGTGTTTTATTGATGTTATTAAATAACACATGTGAAGTGCTAAACATGTTTGTGATGTGTTTTGAATGTATTTGAGCCACCTATCGTGTGTATGTGATTTAATTCACGCTGGTGCCTCGCTCGCGCTAGATTTCAATGTTTTCATTTGTATGAAACATGCTGGAGCTTAGCTCGCACATTGATTTGGAAACTATGATGATGTTTATAAACCATATTGGACCTTCTGCTCATACGTGGCTTTTGAGTGGTGTTTCTTATGAGTATAATCGTACTAGAGCTATGCTCGTACATGGTCTCTTTATGGTAGGATGCATGAGTCGTGCTTGAGCTTTGCTTGCACAAGTTTGCACATTGTGATACGTATGAGGCCGTGAAAGTTGGTAAGATCCTCAAGCCCTACATCCTTAAGCCAACATCCTTAAGCTCGAGGAGGTGGGGAGGCTCTGTTCGGTGTGGAGGCTCTCTTACGGTAAGATCCTTAAGCCCTACATCCTTAAGCCCGAGGAGACAGGGAGGCTCTGTTAGGCGGGGAGGCTTTCTTCGGTGGGGAGGCTCTCTTACAGAAGGATCCTTAAGCCAACATCCTTAAGCCCTAGAGGGGCTGGGATGCTCTCCTACATGGGTACAGAAGGATCCTTAAGCCAACATCCTTAAGCTCTGGAGGGGCGGGGAGGCTCTGTTCGGCAGGGAGGCTCTCCTACATGGATATGAAAAATTCTTGTTATGTGGTAGGTAAGACCTAGGAATGGCACCCCCAATCACAATATGAGTCCGTGAAATACACTGTACCGTGTATATCACATGGAGTACGATGTACCGCACGATAGTTATGTGATGAGAAAGTCTAACGAGGGATAATCCAGCTTCGTGCCAGCACGATACCCCTCACACCTGGATGCGTGTGGTCTGGGATGATTTATGATGTAGTTGGTCCACATATGCACTTTTGATATAGTGACCTGGTTTTTATACATATGTGTGATTGTGATTGTTCAAGGTAGACCCGAAGGAGGGGTCGAGCCTCGTGGAATTGATTTGTCAAATGAAAATGAGGTTGTGATAGTGAATTGATTTGATGGGATTTACGTATTTGAGATAGAGATGTAATTTAAAAAGGAGGTTTCTTAAATGAATTGCCATTTTTATGAGTTTAATAAGATGAGCATGAGATGTTTTCACATGTTGATATTTCATGTTTTATATGCCAATTTTACTTGATTTTGATACATGATATATATGTATACGCATATGGCATAGTTTTATCCCTCATGCTCCTATTATAAATGATTTATACATAACACTATCAGCATATAGATAGAGTAGATATCTACAATGCTTGCATTATCGCCTTACTTAGCGTGTGGTTGTTCATCCTTCTCTATTTTCCCCCTCCTACAGAGCGTGCATAGTAGCCCAGAGAGGACTCAGGCGTGGTATTTTGGACATCCGTTGCATCTCCATCACTCATAGGTATATACACAGTGATTCCTTTTGTATCTAAACAATGTAAAAGCACAGTAGTCATTTGAAATGTAATTATAGGGGATGTAGATGTCAGAAATCATATTTTGTATAAGTAAACGATTAACTTAGAATATATGACATCATTTCATTAAATTGTGAATGAATGGTAAGTGGTGGTTATTATTGACTCACAACCCAACTGTATATGGTGAGTTGTTCACGATCGAGTAAGGTAACAGTAAAACGTGAAAAATTTATTAAGATTTTCGGTAAAAAGGAATGAAAAAGGGTTGTGACAGAGATTGGTATCAGAGTTGAGTTGGCCTGATGTGAGTCAGTAATAAAACATAGAAAAAGTACATCCCCATGTTACTGTGCTTTTGTTTAGATATAACTGTGTATATCATGATGGATTAAGCTTAATAAATGATTTTAAATATAGGAAGTTAGGCATTATGCCAATTACGCGCCAAGGTAGAGGGGCGAGGGCATGTGCTAGAGGCCGTAGAGGTAGGCCTGAGAGCTGTGCGGAGCCACAGACTGATTAGGCTCCACAGGACCCTGCTGAGAGAGTAGAAGATACAGAGACACGCTTCGCTAGGATAGAGCGAAGTATTGAGAATTTGGTTGAGATAGTCACGCAGGCCTTGGGTGCCAGTGATAGACTAGGTTCCGCAGCACATCCTACGACTAGACAGGCAGCTGTAGAGGCGAAGAGACCTCAGACTGCAGAGATAGCTATAGTTACACCACCTCCAGCCCAGGATATAGCTTCTCATATCGCTCCACAGCAGAGCGGTAGTGATTTGGGTTATGGCTGCGACTTGAGTAGGTTGCGAGAGTTCCAAGTATTAAAACCCCCAGTGTTTAGAGGGGTGAAGGACCCGGTTATTACGGAGGACTGGGTGTATGAGATGGAAAAGCTATACCGATTTTTTCGATGCACTTCAGCTGAGAAGGTTGCCTTTGTCGTGTTTATGTTTAAAGGCGAGGCAGAGCATTGGTGGAGATCCACCGAAGTTATATTAAGGGCTAGACACTCTGAGATCTCATGGGAGATATTTATAGAGGCCTTCAGGAGACAGTACATTCCAGCTACCGCACAGAGGAAACTACGGATGGAATTTATGAATCTGGTTCAGGGGAACCGTACTATGGGAGAGTATGAGTCCAAGTTTATGTCCTTGGGGAGATATGACCCGGACACGGTGGGTAGTGAGACCCGGAAGATACAGAAGTTCATGGATGGATTGAGATTGGCCATCCAAACTAAGCTAGCCCCATTTGATATTCAGACTTATGAGGAAGTAGTACATAAGTCTCAGTTGTGTGAGCAAGATTTTGAGCGGAATGCCTTCGAGCTTGGAAGAATCAGTGTTAGAAAGGACAAAGACCAGAAGAGATCCGGGATGGATATAGGGGCTAGGAGAGGAGGCCAAAGATATTTCGAGAAAAGGCCTAAGATTGAGGAGGTGCAGGAGAGAGCTGCTAGACCTCCCGTATACCAGGCCTTGACTGCACCGAGGGGTATGGTTATTGGAGGACCACGACCTACTTGTGAGAGGTGCAGGAGATGTGATAAATTTCATGGGATTAGGCCCTATCCGATGACCCCTATGGTGTGTTTCAGATGCGAGAGACCAGGACATATAGCTAAATATTGTCCCGAGAAGATGGAGATTGCCCCACAGAAGGGCAAGGAGCCAGAAAGAGCTCTAGTTGAGATGGCTGCCCCGAGGAGGAGGGTCACAGCTGAGGAAAAAGGGAAGAAAGTAGCGGGTGTGAGGTGAGGAAGAGTACATGCACTGGATTAGGACACCGCAGATGCTTCGACATATATGATTAAAGGTACAATCTGAATCTTTGATTTAGAAGCATTGGTATTATTTGATCCTGGTGCCACGCATTCTTTCATATCACCTTCCTTTGCACATAAATTGTTGAAGTATGTGAAACCTACATTGATGGATAAAATGTTGATGATTTCCACACCCATGAATGATAGTCAATTGACTGAGCATATATGTAGAGATTGTAAGTTAAAAATAGAGGGAAGGAAAATGATAGCCAATTTGATTTTATTGAACATGAATGATTTTGATGTAATATTGGGAATGGATTGGTTGGTTACCAATCGTGTTGTTATGGATTGCCATGCTAAGATATTGATTTTCAGGATTAGACAATCTTGTTGTAAACTTTGATGAAAAGAAATGAAAGCACATGATTGATATGAATAAAATAAGTATGATTTAATATTTAATTCTTGAGAGATGAATGTACTATTTATTTTGAATATGGATGTGATGACTTGTGATACTATCGGTGGAAAGAATGATATGAAGGGTTCATTGCCTACGTGATTGATATAGATGAGGCACACTCAAAATTGAGGGACATCCCCGTGATTGTGGATTATTCTGATGTCTTTCTGGATGAATTACCAGGACTACCACCTGAAAGGGAAATAGAATTTTGCATAGAGTTAGTGCCTGGTATCGAGCCAATATCGAAACCACCATATAGAATGGCACCGATTGAGTTAGAAGAGCTAAAGAAACAATTGCAAGAGTTGTTGGAGAAGGAGTTCATAAGACCGAGTGTCTCACATTGGGGGGCACTGGTATTGTTTGTAAGGAAGAAGGATGGAAGCCTCCGACTGTGTATAGATTACCAATTGTTGAATAAGGCCACCATTAAGAACAAATACCCCCTTCCACACATAGATGATTTGTTGGATCAGCTTCGAGGAGCCCAAGTGTTTTCTAATATAGACCTGCGGTTAGGTTACCATCAGTTGAGGATCAGGAGTGGAGATATACCCAAGATAGCATTTCGTACCTGTTATGGCCACTACGAGTTTATGGTGATGCCATTCGGATTGACGAATGCCCCTGCAGCATTTATGGCGCTGATGAATGATGTATTCAAGCCATACCTGGACAAGTTTGTGATTTTATTTATAGATGACATTTTGGTCTATTCCAAGTCCAAGAAAGATCATGTGGAGCACTTAAGGATAGGTCTATAGACCCTCCGAGAGGAAGAATTATATGCCAAACTCAGTAAATGTAACTTTTGGTTAGAGCATATCTCATTTCTGGGCCATGTTGTGTTGAAGGATGGAGTATTGGTGGATCCATCCAAGATAGAGGTAGTTGTACAGTGGGAACAGCCTAAGACAGTTACTGAGATCAAAAGCTTTTTGGGATTGGCAGGGTATTATTGGAGATTTGTAGAGGGTTTCTCTAGACTAGCTCCTCCATTAACACGCCTCACATGGAAAGATGTTAAATTTGTATGGGATGAGGCATGTGAGAGGAGTTTTGAGGAGCATAAGCATCGATTGACCACTGCTCCAGTTCTCACCATCCTTACTAGCTCAAGATGATTCTCGGTGTATATGGATGCATCACACCAGGGACTGGGCGGTGTGCTTATGCAGGATGGGAAAGTAGTTGCCTATGGATCTAGACAATTGAAAGATCATGAGAGGAACTACCCGACACATGATTTGGAGTTGGCGGCCGTGGTATTTACTTTGAAAATATGGCGCCACTATCTCTATGGTGAGAAATTTCAGGTGTTCCCAGATCATAAGAGCCTTAAGTACATGTTCTCGCAGAAAGAACTGAATATGAGACAGAGGAGATGGCTCGAACTTTTAAAGGACTATGATTGTGAAATCATGTACCACCCGAGTAAGGCAAATGTAGTTGCCAATGCTTTGAGCAGGAATAACCTTGGGTTGGTGTCTTATATGATGGTACGGGAACATGAATTGTTGGAACAATTTGCGAACCTCAGTTTGGATGTAACCCCACCTGGATATGAGAGACTTGAGATCATGGCTAGTTTGAGACTAGAGCCAGAGTTTATTGGCCGTATTCGGTAGGCCCAGCAGAGCGATCGACGGTGCATCGATTGGCTGAGGCAGATACAGACAGGTGTGGGTAGTGATTTTGAGTTGAGTACAGATAGCTTATTGAGGTTTAGAAGCAGAGTATGTGTTCCTGAGGATCCTGAGATCAGGAGATTAATTTTATCAAAGGCTCACTCATCGAAGTATACGATACATCTGGGAAGTCCCAAGATGTATCAAAACCTTCGAAAGGTTTATTGGTCGTCTGAAATGAAAAAAGACATTGCTGAATATGTTGCTAAGTGTCTCGTTTGTCAGTAAGTGAAGGTAAAGCATCAGAAGCCTGCAGGATTATTGCAGCCTCTACCGATATCGACTTGGAAGTGAGAGCATGTCACCATGGATTTTGTGATGGGGTTGCCGAGGACCCACAGAGGTCATGATGCCATATGGGTTATTGTGGACCGGTTGACTAAGTCCGCCCATTTCTTAGCTATGAGAGCTACCGATACTCTGAGTCAGTTGGCGAACCTGTATATTCTAGAGATAGTACGGCTCCATGGTGTACCAGTGAGCGTTGTTTCTGATAGGGATGCCCGCTTCACTTCCCATTTTTGGGAACATTTTCAGGAAGTGTTGGGGACCCGACTGAGTTTTAGCACCGCTTTTCATCCTCAGACAAATGGGCAGTCAGAGAGGATTATACAGACCCTAGAGGATATGTTGAGAGCGTGTGTGCTGGATTTTAGAGGCTCCTGGGATAACCACCTACAGTTAGCCGAGTTCACCAATAATAATAGCTATCATGCGAGTATCGGGATGACACCCTATGAGATACTGTATGGACGCAGGTGTTGATCCTCCATTGGATGGGAAGAGGTTAGTGACAGATAAATCTTTGCTCTGAACTTAGTGCAACATGCATCTGAGGACATCCGATTGATATGTGAGAGATTACGGACAGCTCAGAGTCGGCAAAAGAGTTATGCTGACAAGAGACGAAGACCACTGGAGTTTGATGAGGGTGAGTCGATATTTCTAGGAGTTTCACCATCGAAGGGTATTATGAGATTTGGTAAGAAGGGCAAGTTGAGCCCTAGATATATCGGACCCTTCGAGATTTTGGAGAGAGTGGGAGATAAGGCGTATAGGTTGGCATTGCCACTGGACTTGGCAAATGTACATAACGTTTTCCACGTCTCGATGCTTCGAAAGTATCACCTGGACCCAGCACACGTGATAAGATATGAGCCGTTGGAGCTCAATGAAAGTATGACATATGTTGAGAAGCCGGTTCGGATATTGGACAGAAAAGAGAAAGTGTTGCGGAATAAGACAATTCCTTTGGTGAAAGTTCTTTGGTAACATCACATAGTGGAAGAAGCCACATGGGAATTGGAGAACTTAATACGGGAGAAGTACCCCTAACTTTTTGAAGAGTGACTTGGTTCTAATTTGGAGGACCAAATTTCTTGAAGGAGGGGAGAATGTGAGACCTGTATATGTATGGTTGTAACGTGTGTAATTGGATCGATTAATGTGAATGGACTTGTAATGTAAAGTGTAATTGATGTAAGTCTATGGATTCTATGTACATATGTGTAATATGATTTGTAATGTACATATATGTTTCATGGTGTATGAATATGAAGAAATGAGTTCTTATAAGTGATGAATGTGAATGGAACTCAAAATGAGTAGTGTGGTAAATGGAAGAAAGTTGTAAGAATATAAATGCTTCCATTTGGTTTTATATAGTATACCTTTGGATAGGGGTGTAAACGAACAGAACGTTCGGTGAACCGTTCATGAACCGTTCGGTTACTGTTCGTTTATGTTCGTTTATTAAGCTTAACAAACGAACACAAACAACATTTTTTGTGTTCGTTTATTAAACGAACGAACATGAACAGAGGTGTGGTTCGTTCGTTTATGTTCGCGAACAAGCTCGTTTATGTTCGTTTATTATTCGTTCGTTTAAAGTGTCATTTGTTGTTCGTTCGGTTATGTTCGTTTGTTGTTCGTTTAATGTTCGTTTGCTGTTCGTTTGTAATTTATTAAAGTATTAAAATTGCTTATATTATATAATTATATAAGTTATATGTTATATAATTATAATATATACTAAAATATTAAAGTCGTGTTTGGTGCATATTTTATTTATTTTATACTTTAAAATTTTTAGTATTAATTTTTTAACTTTTAATGTATTAATTCTTAAATTTCGTTGTGTTATATTTAAGAATTTTAATTGGATGATTTTAAATTGTATTATTATTTATGTAGGATTTAGTATTTATGTAAGATTTTTAATATTTAATATTAATTTTCAATTTGTATTAATATTTAACGTGTTCGCGAACACGTAAACGAACATGTTCGCGAACGCTTAAATGAACATGTTCGCGAACGCTTGTTCGCGAACACGTAAACGAACATGTTCGCGAACATGTTCACGAACGAAAACGAACAGTATTAAAAAATAAACGAACGAACACGAACGAACACCTTAACGAACACAAACGAACACGAACAACACTAAAAAATAAACAAACAAACATGAACATCAATCGTTCGTTTGTGTTCGGTTCGTTTACAGCCCTACCTTTGGATATACAAGGAATACATAAGTTTTAATGTGAATAAGGTATGAATGGATGCCATTTTCAAGTCATAAAGGTGAATGGATAACAAAATGACTATGGCAGTAGATTAAGGATGTTTTGGTGTAAGTTGCAGCAGGAAAACTATGAAAAATTTGGAAAGTATGAAGGCCAGATCGATCTCATAGGATGAGAGATCGATCTGGAAGAGCCAGAATGCTCTTAGGCAATGGAATAGAGCAGATCGATCTCCAATGGGGCCAGATCGATCTCCTAACCATTCTGTAATGAAAAGATCGATCCTCAAGCATACAGATCGATCTCCTTAGCTCTCTGTTTGGGAGCAGATCGATCTCAAGCTTCGACAGATTGATCTCATGCTTAAATTGCCATGAAAAAGAGGGATTTAAGGGGACCAGATCGATCTCCTCTTGGTGCAGATCGATCTCCTCAAGTGATTTCTATAAAAGGAGTGCTGAAAATCTAAACATTTTAAGAAAAACACCATCCTTCCATTTTCAACCCAAAAACCTAACTTTCTATCTCTAAAATCAGTCATTTTCAGTAAGAATTAAAGGGAGGCCATTAGACACTAAGTTGCTCATCTTGAGGAAGAGAACAACATAGTTGGAACCCAAAATCCCATTGTTGGTATTGAAGGAGCTAAGGGCATTGACATTTGGAGCAAGAAGAAAAATTAGATTTGGTAAGCTTATAATACTCCAGCCTGAGTACATTATGTATTTAATTAATTTTGGAGTTGATTGGCATGTATATGGATGATAGAAATCATCTAGAAAGCAATGGGACACATATAACCTAGAAAATGAAATGCCTCTAGTGTGAGAAAGTGTGATTTGGGGAGTTGGTGGTTTATGGGATTATGATAAGTTGTTATTTGTGTAATGTGGATGATTAGAAATGGGTAAATGAAGCTACATTGTGGGTTTTGTGAATTGATGAGAATGAGCACATGTAGTGTTTGATAATATGCCATAGTGAAGGAAATTTATGAAAAAGGAACATTATGAGCTTAACATCGATTTAATATCGATTTGGAATGAGTTAATAGGCCTAAAAGGAATCCATAGACTCGAGAAATGAAACGAGGCCTTATGAGCGTTAATAGAAACTGTAAGTCGAATCGGCTATAGTGAACGCACGATATACTGTTATATGGATTAAATATAATGTGAAATATGATTGTGTGCAGTCCCGAAGAGTTCATTGAAGGTGAATTGGACCGCATAAGTGAGCAGCGCTAAGGAAACGGAATGACGCGTTGCGATTCCAAGTAAGGGAATTTTGTGAGTATATAGAGGTAGCTGCTCGTATTTTGTGGGTCGATATAGGGCGTTTATGAAATGCATGAATGTTTAAGTAAATGGTTGTTGATATGCGTGAATGGCTGTGAGAAATTGTGTGAGATTTAGTCTTGAAATGGTTCTTGAAAAAGGCGATAGTAAGGCTAATAATTGCATAAATCACGTGTTTTGAACGTTTTTCACAAAACACAATGATTTGATTTGAGCAAATAAAAGGATAGTCTGGCTAGTGTTTTATTGATGTTATTGAATAACACATGTGAAGTGCTAAACATGTTTGTGATGTGTTTTGAATGTATTGCGTGAAAGGTGTTTTCGGTAGGTAAGTACACCCGAAACACCTTAAATACTTTAACTCGCTAAAAAGGTCCATTTTACCCTTTTTAGCTTCTACTCCCGTTCTTTACGTTCGGAACTAAATCAAACTGACTTTCCTTCATAAGCTTTCTATATTTTCTCATTTTAAGTTGTTATTTTCAGTCAGAATGATTCAGATCCACTCGGTTTAGCCTGTGACTCTTATAGCTCACACTAGACTTTTATGTAGCTTATGCGTGATAAATCATTTCACATACTCTTTAAATCTAGTAAATACTCTTCTTATGATTCAACTATAATAATAGAGTGTTCATACACATAGGAATCATAAGGAACAGGCTACATAAAATACGGGTCTGACAATCCTCCCCTACTCAGAAAATTTGGTCCTCCAAATTAGAACCAAGTCAGTCATCAAATAGATGAGGGTGCATCTTTCACATCAGACCCTCAGCTCCCAAGTAGCCTCCTCTGAAGTATGATGCTGCCAGAGAACCTTCACTAATCCGATAGTCTTTGATCTCAATACCTTCTCCTTCCTATCCAATATCTGAATTGGTTGCTCAACATATGACATGTCCTATCGGAGCTCCAAAGGCTCATAACTAATCACATGTGCCGGATCCGGATGATACTTTCGAAGCATCGATATGTGGAAGACGTTATGGACACCTGATAAGTCCGGTGGCAATGCCAACCTATAAGCCTTATCTCCCACTCGATTAAGTATCTCAAAGGGTCCAATATAACGAGGATTTAGCTTTCCTCTCTTCCCAAATCTCGCTATGCCCTTGGAAGGAGAAACTTTCAGAAACACGGATTCACCAACTGCAAACTCTAGTGGCCTTCGTCTCCTGTTAGCATAACTCTTCTGTCTACTCTTAGCTCTGATACCATTTTGTCGAGACCCATCCTGACTTAACCAAAACCACTACAAATTTTTTACATTTTTAATGTACCTTTCCTCTCTTCAATGGTTGGGCTGTGATTCGATGTTAGCTTCCTCGCATACCATATCATCTATTATCATACATACATGTCAATATACTGTTACTAACTGTAACTTCTTTCTATAATATATGTGAGCTCATATAAAAGCTAATACAACTACATTCCCCATAATATATATCGTATACATCACTGTGCTGTTTCTATGTTTAGATACATAACCGTACAAAATATGTATACCTTTCGATCGATAGGAAATAACAGCGGACAACAGGAATACTATCACTCAAATGCTCTCACTCTACTACTGATGCTCTGTAGAGAGATATAGGAGAAAGGGGGTGAGCATACAACGTACTCAGTAAGGAAATCAGGCAAGCAAGTAGACATCTACACTATCTACTCAAAATAATGCTATGCCTCAAAAACATCATTTCCTTAACTCACTTTAAAAGCATGTCGTTAAATATATATATATATATATATATATACTTATACAGATTAAATCCCACGTACAGAAATCATGCTTTCTTTTTCAAATGTTGGCATGTAGTGCAAAATAATGCATCTTTATAATATCACAATGCCTTTAGATAAATCATGCCATGTATATTTAAATCACAGTGAATATGGCATTTAAATCATTCACATCACAACAACCGAATTCTGACCCATCCCTCAGGTCTATCCGTAAATAAATCAGTCAATCAGGTGATATATCATGTGAGACTCTGTGGTGAAATGCAAAATGCAATAGTATCCTGGACTCTGGCCATATCCGATAATGGTGATCTCAGGCAACACAGATCTCGATGTGCGGGGCATCACTGCTACAACAGAGGCTCTGTTCAGTGGGAGGCTCTCTTACGGAAGGATCCTTAAGCCAACATTCTTAAGCCTTGGAGGGGCGGGGAGGCTCTGTTCGATAAGGAGGCTCTCCTACATGGGTACAGAAGGATCCTTAAGCCAACATCCTTAAGCCCTGGAGGGGCGGAGAGGCTCTGTTCAGCAGGGAGGCTCTCTTACATGGATATGAAAAATTCTTGTTATGGGGTAGGTAAGACCTAGGAATGGCACCCCCAATCACAATATGAGTTCGCGGAGTACGCTGTACCATGTATATCACATGGAGTACGATGTACCGCGCGATGGTTATGTGATGAGAAAGCCTGGCGAGGGATAATCCACCTTTGTGCCAGCACGATACCCCACTCACCTGGATGCGTGTGGTCTAGGATGATTGATGATGTAGTTGGTCCACATAGACACTTTTGATATAGTGACCTAGTTTTTATACATATGTGTGATTGTGATTGTTCAAGGTAGACCCGAAAGAGGGGTCGAGCCTCGTGGAATTGATTTGTGAAATGAAAATGAGGTTGTGATTGTGAATTGATTTGATGGGATTTACGTATTTGAGATAGAGATGTAATTTAAAAAGGAGGTTTCTTAAATAAATTGCCCTTTTTATGAGTTTAATGAGATGAGCATGAGATGTTTTCACATGTTGATATTCCATGTTTTATATGCCAATTTTACATGATTTTGATACATGATATATATATGTATACTCATATGGCATAGTTTTATCCCTCATGCTCCTATTATAAATGATTTATGCATAACACTATTAGCATGTAGATAGAGTAGTTATCTACCATGCTTGCATTATTGCCTTACTGAGCGTGTGGTTGCTCATCCCTCTCTATTTTCCCCCTCCTACAGAGCGTGCATAGTAGCCCAGTGAGGACTGAGACGTGATATTTTGGACATCCGCTGCATCTCCATCACTCATAGGTATATACACAGTGATTCCTTTTTGTATCTAAACAATGTAAAAGCACAGTAGTCATTTGAAATGTAATTATGAGGGATGTAGATGTCAGAAATCATATTTTGTATAAGTAAATGATTAACTTAGAATGTATGACATCGTTTCATTAAATTGTGAATGAATGGTAAGTGGTGGTTATTATTTACTCACAACCCAACTGTATATAGTGAGTTGTTCACGATCGAGTAAGGTAACAGTAAAACGTGAAAAATTTATTGAGATTTTTGATAAAAAGGAATGAAAAAGGGTCGTGACAGGATATACGTGGATTCTTTGTTGATCCTGATTTTTTATCTTATGGAATGTTGACCGATATGGTTGAAGATACTGGTTATGCCACAGTAAAAACCTTTTGTTTTTTGAAACCAGGACATGACTTAGAGAAGGTCTTAGAATAGTATATGATAACGCTTCGTTTATGTTTATAACATATCATATGACAAGTGCAGGAGAGTTAAATGTTTATGTTGAACATGATGTATCTATAGGTCATGTTATAGAAAGGTCTCATTATTTCCAAACGTTCTAAATTTCCCAATTGAGTCCTTTGACCCCAATTAGAATTTTATTCCAAATGAGTCAAATGTCTCAAATACATTACATGTGGTAGATATAACAGGAGGTAGAAATGTAAAATAAAATAGAGAAAGTGGTGCATCAAATATAGGTGATCCTTCAAACGTGAGTGGTCCATCTAGCTCAACAACCATTGCTTTAAATGATGATAATGTCAATGGGTCCAATATTGCTAAGTCAGATAGTATTGATGAGGATAATAAGGATATTCTAGAGGATAAGTGGGTGTTTGATAAGGAGGATGAAGAAATTGGAGAAATAAGACATTTGTACATGGAGTTTAGGCAAAAAGAAAAAAACAATCTTTTAGCCCTGGTAATGTCTCGACAGAGGTAGATTTTGAAGCTCTAATTGATGAAATTAGAAAGAAAAAAAAAAGGGTCTTGGAGAGGTAGAGAAAAATAAGGGAGGTAGAAATTCTAATAGGAGTGACAATGATTATTTAGATTCCTTTGATATTGGTCGTTATGAGAGTAGTGAGGATAGTTAGCTTGTCACGACCCAAATTACCTAAAATCACTACAAATTTTTCGCTTTTTCTTTCATTTTCTTACCCGTCGTGAACAGTTACACTACTAACAGTTGGGCTATGATTCGGTGTTAGTCACCTCTCACCTATTTACCATTTCATTTCCATAATCACATTCACATATCAGAGTTTACTATCTGTTGACTTTAACTAAATACATACACATTGATATTTATATAACCTTACATCCCCGACATCATATCCATTTATAGTACTGTGCAATTACATATTTAGATACAAAATTATATGAATGTGTATACCTGGTCTTGATAGGACGCAGCGGATAACTGAAACGCAAGACTAGTGTCGCTCTCTTCTACTGAATGTACCCTGTAGGGTGGAAAATGAATGGGTGAACGAAACTTGCTCAGTAAGGCAATAATGTAAGCAGGTAGATAACTATACTATCTACGTGCTGATAATGTCATGATATAAAATCATTTATATTTGGAGCATGAGGTATGACTAAAACGATGCCACATGTATGTATATATCATATAAGAGAAATCATGAAATCGACATGTAAAACAAACATGGAAAAATCATCATGTATGACATCTCATGCTTGTCACATTAAAACTTATTTGTGTTCATCATAAACTCATCATGTTAAAACTTATTTGTTTCATCATAAACTGATCACGTTAAAACTTATTTGTTTTATCACAAAACAACCACATCAAGGTTAAACCCATTCCCCGGGAATACCTTGATTTATTAAATCGCATTTCTTTTAAAAACATAATCGAGACATTACCCCTCCCTCGGGTTTGTCCCGGTCTATTCAAACTGTATGATATCATGTGAGGCATGTAGGTTACTGTATGAAAATCGAGGACTATGGCTATATTATGTCCCTGTGATCCCAGGCTACATGGATCCCGGTGTGCGGGGCATCACAACTGCAACGGGAGGTGGGGTCAAATCCTACCCGCCAGAATATCAAGTAACATCATCGAGTCATCATGACTGCACGGTACAGCGTACTCTGTGTGACATACACGGTACAACGTACTTTGTGGACCCATATCATAGTCTGGAGGTACCTGCCGTAGGTCTTACCCACCTCAATACTATGTCGATAACCAACCCATGTCTCAAAGTATACATGCGAGCATATCAACTCTCTGCGACACATAGTCTATAGGAGGCTTCCGCACGACTATATGCATGTCAACTCACATCTAGTGCGAGCGAAGCTCCAGCACCACGCTATGCATATCATGATATCTAAAATCTCGTGCGAGCGGAGCTCCAGCACGGTTTTGTGCACACACAAATTTCTCGTACGAGCAATGCTCCAGTACGGCTTTTCATGAGTAATAAATCAGTAAACTTTAGTGCGAGTAAGACTCTAGCACTCTTTTTACTCGTGTAAATATAATAGGTGGCTCAATCTTGATAAAACATCTTTTGAAATCGTAACCAGTACAAACCGGTACCCTTTCGTATAATTCATAAAATCAACAGCCAACCTATGTGCATATTTGCTTAAATCAAAGCAATACATTCACATAAAACATTAAAACATGATAATCATGCAATTTATCTGTCTTACTACCCGTTTTGTAAATTTTACTCCCAGGGGCAATATCGTCTTTTTCCTTTATTCACCTATGCCTCGGTTTTCGTAAAAATTATTATTTCGTTTCTAGATACTTAAAGAAATAAATCCCCTCAAAAATACGTATAGAAATCTCTATGCGCCTATAAAATTCCCTTACCTCGATTCACGTGTAAACTTATCTCGTCTCGATAATACCCAATCTCTCAGTCCAAATGCGCACCAACCAAGTCTACGAAACTGCATATAATCACATAATTGGGGTCAATTCAATTATCTTTATCAGTATATCACATTTACTGAGCGAATCTAACGTACTGGGCTCGTTTTACTTTATTGGGCTCAATTACACCTTAATGGGCCTCAACTCATTTTCAGCCTGTTTATACTAATTAAATCCCTTCTTCGGGTCTATTGGGCTCTCAATACCCATTGGGCTTTGTTCCAAACTCTTTGGATAGCCCATATACTATTTACGGTAATTATGTTACAATTCCGAATAATATTCCTTTTTTTTACAGAATTAATCTGTAAATTCCGTAAACTAATCGAAACTCTGTATTGAGGACTCTAATTGTCGAAATTAAAATGTACTTACCCAATGTTATGCAGGGTACGAGAATCGGAGCTCAATCGGCTCTCGTTCGGGCTCTGTCGTAAAACTGCACAATTATATATTTAATTTCGGGTTAATTTTTTGATCAAATATAATTTAAATAAATTTCTCGAAAATCAAATCGATAATTTTTTTACCTCGTATCGACTTACTCGAAGTTCGGTGTATCCTCAAAAATTCTTTCCCTTTTTCCTTTTTCTCTTTTTCTCATTTTTTCCTCTCTTTCTTGGTTGAACCAGTGCGGTCTGGTTCAACCCGGTTCAGACCGGTCCGGTTCAGTCCGATTCACTCCGGTTCGGCCGGTTCAAGGCCTCGTCGGCCAGTTCTCTATCGGCTTTCGTCGCCAGCAGCTTCGTTGGGTAGTCCGATTCACAAATCTGGCCTCGGTTTCACTAAGGGTGGCCGGTCCGGTGTATTCTCCCTTCGCCGTCAGTGCCATTCCTCTTTTTCGTCGTTTCCGACGCCGTCTGTTGGTTTCGGCGGCTGTGGCCACCACCAATCTGCTCATCTTGGCCTCGGGGACGTTCGACGATGGTCGGGTTGTCCAGATCGGCGTCGGTGGCCGCCGTTTCCTTTTTCGCCGTCACGGTTTCGGTTTTCTCCCTTTCTCACGCCGTTCGCCGTCGTTCACCGCTTCGTTGGTGTCGGTGGCTCGGCTGGGCTGCCGCTGATGGCCGCCTCAGGTCTGAACTTACCGTCGGTCTCCTCTAACGGTGCCACAGAAGTCGGGCTCAGCTTCCGTTTTCCAAATCGCAATTTCGCGATTTTTCCTTCATTTTTTTCATTTTTTTAATTAATTTATTTTTTTTATTTATTATTATTTTTATTACTATTATATTCAATTAAATATATTATTTGGCAAAAATATCTAAAAATATTTATATTTTATTCTAAATTCATTAATTTAATTTAATTTAATTTAATTTATTTATTATATTTTAACCCTTTTTTTCGGTATAATTTTTCTGTATTTTCGGGATATTGTCCCGAGTGACTTTTCGATATTTTTAAAAATTTTGGATCTTGATCAATTGGACTCGAAATTGTATAATTTCCTCATTATCGATCAAGAATCCTAATCCTTATTTTTAATTGAATTTTTCTTATAGAATTTATCCCGAATTTTGATCTTTTGACCGTTTTACCCTTGCACGTGTTCGGGATTAATTTAGACCAAGTTCCCTTCACGAATACTCATTCATTTCGTATTTTAAATCCTTATTTCCAGTCTAAATCTCATTCGTTTAATTTGAGACTATTTCAATCCTTTCTTTCACGAACTTGCTCATTTTGTGTTTTAACTAAATTCGGGTCTTACATAGCTGGTATACAAGAAAAGCAAGAAAATGTTCTTTAATCCCTTTGGGCCAAAGCCTAAATTTTGAACTTGGTATGATTTTTACAGGTACCATGTAATTTAAAGATGCTTTTATAGGTATGTTATGGCTAAGAGATTTGATTTTGTGTTTACTAGGAATGAGAAAGATTATTAGAGTTAGAGGTAAGGAAAATGGTTGTCAATTTCTAATATATGCTAGTAAAGATAATAAGGCTATTTAAGGTTAAAACATTAGTAAATAAGCACCAATGTTCCATTACTTTTTCAAACTCTAGGGCTAATTATAAGTTTGTAGGATAGCATTTCCTTAGCAAGTTGAGAGTAATTCCTAAGTTGAAGTTGGTTGAAATGAAACGGCTAGCAACGGAGGAGCTAAAGGTTGATATTAATCTAACTATTTGTAATAGAGCAAGAAAATGGGTTTAAGAAAAATAAATGGCAAAGTAGTGTATAAGTTCAGTAGGCTGTTTAACTATGCACATGTTTTGAGGATAGTAGATGAAGGCACTCATGTGGAACTTATTGTGGAAAAGCTTACTCCAACAGAAACTCGTAAATATAAAAGATTATGTCTGCTTTAGTGCCCTTAAGGCGGGGCTTAAGGAGTTTTGTAAACCTATTGTGCATTTAGATGAGTGTTTTTTGAGGGGACCCCTTAAGGGTGAGCTTCTAATTGTATTAGGTTAAGATGGTAATGATCAAATATATCCCATTACTTAGGCAATGGTTAAGGTAGAGAATAAGTACACTTGGAGGTGGTTTCTTGAAAATCTTTAAGCTTATCTTGGGTTTGCAGATGGTGATGGGTTCACTCTCTTAAGTGATATGCACAAGGTGTACATAATTATTTAAGAGTTCTTTATTTTTGGGTAAATTCTATGTAGGTCTCTAAGGTTCGAGCCTAATTCAACTTGAGTCCATTAATATTAAAAATGGACACTCTGCCCCAAACTTATCTATTTTGTAGGACAAGTTATTCCTTTCGTTAGTCAGTTGTTCAGTCAATCGTTAAAAACTTAATTTTGAGACCATTTTACCCCTTAAACCTTTTGAAGCATTTTAAATACTTAAGCCAATCAATACTAAGAACTACTAGGCTTTGAAAGGTTAGTTTTTTCTTTTTTAATTTATTTTTTGTTTATTTATTTACTTACTATTTTTTGTTTATTATATTTATTTATTAGGTTCTGCACTAAATAGAACATTATTATTGTTTTTATACCTTGTTTTAGTCGCTAACTTAATACAGTACCTAATAAATAAAAATAATAAAATAATAAAAAATAAGTACATAAATAAACAAAAAATAAATTAAAAAGAAAAAAATTAACCTTTCAAAGCCTAGTAGCTCTTAGTATTGATTGGCTTAAGTATTTAAAGTACTCCAAAAAGGTTTAACGGGTAAAATGGTCTCAAAATTAAGCTTTTAATGGTTGACTTAGTGGTTGACTAACAGAATGACTAACTTGTCCTGAAAAATAGAAAGTTTGAGTTGGAGTGTCTTCTTTTTTATACTAAAGGCTAAAGTTTGATTAGGGTCGGACTTTAGGAACCTAGATGGAATTTACCCTTTATTGTTTTTTTCTCACTTGTTATTTTCATCATTTTGATTTGGTTTCCGTTTTAATGAAGGGTTTGAGGGTTTGAGAGATGAGATTACTTTGTGGTTGCCAAAGAATGATAATAGATTTTGTGTTAGACATTACTTTGCAAACTGAAAAAAGGAGAATCGAGGTAATGATTTGCACATTTTTTTTGGGTATGTTATATGTCAACAAATGAAGCATACCTTAAAAGCAATGCAAAAGAACTTGGAGCATTGAAGAAATCAGCTCTGATAAGCATTTTGAGCAAAACTCCTAAACACCAGTGTAGGATTTTCTTTCTACTAGAAGTCCCTCTAACGTGGTAAATAATAATTTTACCAAAGCACTTAATTTTACTATCATAAGGGTTAGGCATATGTCTATTATCTCCATGTTCGAATAAATAGCGATATGTCTTGAGTAGTATAGTAAATAATTAACAAGAAACATATGCTTCTTGGAATACTTTGTTTTATCCCAAGATTTGTGAGAAGATAAGTGTGTCACGACCCTTTCTACCTAAAATCACTACAATTTTTTTCGCTTTTTCATTTCCTTTCCCGGTCGTGAACATTCTCACCAATAACAGTTGAGCTATGAGTCAGTATTAGTCCAAATCTATCACTCTTTACCATCTACTATGCCATTTCTTTTTTAATTTATTCGTAAGCAAGCGCATATACCTTAAATTGAAATTTGATACTTGTACGTGTCTATTAATATTTACATCCCCCATATTATATTCCAAAATGATTACTGTGCTATTACATGTTTAGATACAAAATGAAACCAATGTGTAAACCTATCGGTGATGGGAAGCAGCGGATACCAGGATGTAAGTCCTCGGCCACTCACTAATTATTGTGTGCGCTCTGTAGAGGGGGAAAATGAAAGAGATGAGCAACCACACTCTCAGTAAGGCAATAATGCAAGCAGGTAGATAACTACACTATCTAAATGCTTATAATGCCATGGCATAAAAATCATTTATATCCAGAGCACAAGATACTATTAAAACTATGCCACATGTATATACATATATCACGTACCGAAAACATGAAAATAGGCATGTAAACATGGAAAAATCATCATGTCAACGTCTCATGCTCAACACATTGGAAAATTCATCATAACACAATCCCTCAAGGTTTAATGCATTGTTAAACTTAGTAAAACTCATCATAAAATAATGTATCATCCTTTAACAACATCCCACAAGGTTTGACCCATCCCTCGGGTTTACCCTGGATAACACAAAATGTGTTTAGTGTATATAAAACCATGTGATATCATGTGAGACAGGTGGTCACTGTATATAATCGAGGACTCTGTTGGTAATCTATGTCACTATCATCCTAGACCACACGGATCCCGGTGTACGGGGCATCATGCTACAATGAGAGGTGGGTCAATCCTACTCGCCAGACTATAAATCAACATCATCACCACATGGTACAACGTACTCCATATGATATACACGGTACAACGTACTCCATGGACCCATATCACAACGTACTCCTGCCGTAGGTCTTATCTACCCCATACCATGTATAACCGACTCAGTCTTAAGTGTACATGCGAACATCTCATCCATGTGACTAATAGTCTACACGAGGCATCCAGCACGACTCGTGTGAGTATCTCATCCGTGTGACACACACTCTACACGAGGCATCCAACACGACTCATTACATATCACAATGTGAAAAGCCCAGTGCGAGCAAAGCTCTAGCACGATTTCATGCACAATCAGTAAAAATCTTCGTACGAGCAACGCTCTAGTACGACTTTATGCAAAATAAATAATGGTGAAATCATGTACAACCATAGCTCCAGTACAGTTATATGCATAAGAAAGAAATGAAACCTATGTACGAGCAAAAGCTCTAGTACGACTTGCATGCATCTCAACTCAATATATGGTGCGAGCTAGGCTCCAACACGTTTCATACATGTTAAGATATCAAAATCCAGTACGAGCAAAGCTCTAGCACGATTAAACTCCTATAAATCTGATAGGCTATTCATTTTCAACAAAATGCACTCAAAATCCAAGTTAGCACCCGACTCGTGCTATTTCATGAAATTATGAAATCAATAGCCAGCCTATCCGTAAATTTGATTAAATCGAAGCAATATATTTCATAAAAATATCAAAACAAGATATTTATGCAATTTTATTAGCCTTACTACCCTTTTTGTAAAATTTCTTATAAGGGTAATATCATCCTTTTCACCTATACTAAAATCTTTCGCAAAAATTATTATTTCTTTTCTAGGTAACCAAGCAAATCCAATACCCTGTGGGTACCCTCAAAATACGTGCAGCTACCTCTAAATACTCATAAAATTCCCTTACCTGAAATTACGTCGAGTAATTTCACTTCCTTAAAGCTGTTCGATCGCACAATCCGATTTGTTCCCAATATAATCTCCTGAGCTGCACGAAATTATTTACTAATCACATCAGTATAATTTCATATACTTCATTCTCACTTGCATGAAATTCAAATCAATGCATTGGGCCTGTTTACATCCATTAGACCTCAGTACATCTTTTGGACCTTATTTTCTCTTATGTCCATTTCGATTGTATTAATCATTTTTTGAGAATCTATTAGACTCATTAGGCTTAATGATTCATATTAGGCCAACATTAAGCTCACAATGCCTTAAGTTCATCACTTTTCGTCACTAAGGCATTTCATCATACACCTCATATGCCTACCTTGATTCATCATCTATCCCAACATATTGGTTTCACAAAACTATCTTAGAATCATACATATAACATTACCAACACCATTGTATAATCAATCCATAATTAAATCAACCATAGCTCTCTTTCTCACACTAAACCATTTTTTTGTCATGGTTGGTTCATCATACTCTAAGTAGTTTCAGCCAATAATACATATACCAAGTAACCCATAACAATGTCTAGATAAACATACTTGAAGTTGGTGTATTGAAAACTTACCTAGCTTATACTTCCTCACTTGGCCAAATCTTAAGGGAAGACTTTGCTCTTTCAATTCAGCAACTTGAATGTTGATTCCAAACTATGTTGTTCTCCTTATCACAATGAACAACTTTGCTAAAACAACTTTCTTCAAATCTGGTAGGGAAGTGATGATATTCTAGAGTGAGAAAACTAGGTTACTTTGTGAAAATGGAGAGATGTTTGATGTTTCAGGGAAGAAGACTCGACTGTTGAATCTTTTTATAGAATTGGCATTGTGAGATCAATCTCTTAGGGTGAGAGATCGATCTTTTTAGGTTGAACTACATGATTTTTTAGGTAAGTAAGCTGTGAGATCGATCTGTTCAAGTGAAGGGATCGATCTGCTCTTTGGGAAGGGATTGATCCTTTCTAGCCAAAAACCAATGGAGATCGATCTGTGTTTGGGAAGAGATTGATCCTTTCTAAGTAGAAGCAAATTGAGATATATCTGAACTAGGGAAGGGATCGATCTGTTCTTGGCAGAATCAAATGGGATCGATCTGCTTGAATAAGAGATCAATCTGTCCTTCATCTATAGGTTCCCAACTGCAGTTTTTCCCAAAATTTCAAAGAACAACTTGTTTTCAATTGCTTCACTATCCATTTTACATTCTATTCACACTTAGAGTATGAAAAGATCCATTTCTTATGATTCACGTATTATGTAACTTGTGTGTACATGATAGAATCATAAAAGATACATAGAATTCACTGACATTATACTATCAATTTGTGTTTGAGTCCTTATATTAGACTGAAGGGTTTAAATTCCATTCATTTAATCTGTGGCCACTTCAGCCCTTATTTTGTCATTATATGTATTCATGAGTATTCATGCATTCTCTTTGTAATTTCATTCACATTTATATGATCAAAAATCATTCGTCTTATGATTCCATTAACATATAATAAGGTCATACATACATGGTGTCTCACAAAGTGCTTCTTTCCATGTTAGATGGAATGGTTCAGAAGCATATGAAAGTTTTTGTAATGAGGATACATTTGTTGTTGATATCAAGGGTCTTAAGTGCGCTTATAGATTATAGGATCTTACTATTATCTCATGCCCACATAAAGTATGTGTCATACTGTTTAGGAAGGAAAAAATTGAAAACTATGTTTTAGATACTTACAGGAAAGAAAATTATGAAAAGTTGTATAGTTGTGTCCAACCGCCACTGATATGTGGAAGATTTTAGCTAAAGGTAAATATGAGTGCTATTGATCGAACAATTCCCAAAAAGATGCTTGGTAGACCAAGAAAAAATAGATTCAGGGAAGAGGATGAAGTAGAAAAAATATTAAGGAAAGGAAGGAAGATGAGGTATTAGAAATGCTTCCATTTAGGGCACGATTTCAGAAAGTGTCTAAGCAAAAATAATAGAAATTTAAGTACATTTATGCAATAATTGTGTAATATTTCAAATTGATCATTACTTATTCATTGATTTTGGATTTTATGACATATTTTTAGATGGGTTCTAATGAAGGTGTTTCAAATTTTCATTCAACTCAACTAGTAGCAAATGTTGATTTTATTAAAGTAGAAGAAGATCTTATAGATCTTAGATTTACATTTGTGGTAAGGTTATCTTTGCAAACTACTAATTTTTATTTTTATAATCATATATTAATTTGATTTCTGCTTACTTGTAGCTGGATATGAGAGTTTGTACCGAATATGTGTAATCAAAAGACTATCCAAGTGTACATACAA
This sequence comes from Firmiana major, assembly GCA_033439115.1. Classification (NCBI taxonomy): domain Eukaryota; kingdom Viridiplantae; phylum Streptophyta; class Magnoliopsida; order Malvales; family Malvaceae; genus Firmiana; species Firmiana major. The sequence continues at coordinate 13,225,873 of CM065899.1, read as the reverse complement.
TAAGGGGTAGAGTTTCAATTAATAGAGGAGCAAGGGGCATAGGTTCAAGGGGAACAAGTTCAAAGGGTATAGGTTCAAAAGGTAGTGGCTTAACACACTTAGTATCTTTCCTAACTATCCAAGTCTCATAAACTCCCAAGTGGCTTCAATTATACAGGTGCCTCAAGCTCCCCATGTGGCCCCTGTTGTCCAAGTGCCCCAAACTCCTCAAGTGGCCCTTACTATCCATTTGCCCCAAACACTCCAAGTGGCCCCTACTATACAAATGCCACAACTTACCAAGTGGCCTTTGCTATCTAAGTGCCCCAAGCTATATTTCCATTCCCATTTCATGCACCTATAAGACAACAACCAGTAACAGTATTGGCCACAACCCAAAATCCCCAACTCTAGTAGAGGTAGCTACACTAACACAAATGTTGGCCACAAGATCACCATTGTCACTAACAAGACAATCACCATTAGAAGAAGCACCAATCAAAAGACCAGTTAGAAAAAAATGGTCCACATAGAGGAAAGGAAAAGTTATTGCACTTAGAACAAGACGAAAAAAGATAATGAGAAAATAGTGTTGTAAATACAAAAATGTAACTAATAGTTTTTAGTTTGTACTTCGTTTTAAATAGTTATAATCCAAAAGTTTTTTAGTTTGTACACTTTACAATTTTTATTTCATTTTATTTATTTCGCAGCTTAGCTTTAGCAACCAATAGTTGTCACACCCCGACTTCGGGTGCCTTTCATCCATACATATACCACATACGGTTGGGTTGTGAGCCGATGCAATTACTAATTCCATACATTTATAGTGGAAATATTTAAAACTTTAATTCACACACTCTCAGACATGTGTGTAGATATACAAAATCAATTGTATAAGTATAATACCATTACATAACATCCTCATACAATTATCTCATTGTCAATGTATGACTATGCGATACAAAATGATAGATACAAAATGCTTATGTGTATACTGTCACGACCCAATTCCATTCTCTTTAACCGAAAATCACTGAAAATTTTTCGCGTTTTACTGTTACCTTACCCGGTCGTGAACTAAACTCACCACACACTGTTGGGCTGTGAGTCAATAATAAACACCACATCTCATTCATTCTCAATTAATTAAAACGATGTCATACATTTGCATTTAAATCTTGTACTTATACAAGTGCATGTTTACTAACATCTACATCCCCCATAATTACAACTCAAAAGAATACTGTGCTTTTACATTGTTTAGATACAAAAGAATCACTGTGTATATACCTCTTAGCAATGGAGATGCAGCGGAGTCCAAAATACCACGCCTCAGTCCTCACTGGGCTACTATGCACGCTCTGTAGGGGGGAAAGTAGAGTGGGATGAGCAACCACACGCTCAGTAAGGCAATAATGCAAGCATGGTAGATAACTACTCTATCTACATGCTGATAGTGTTATGCATAAATCATTTATGGTAGGAGCATGAGGAATAAAACTATGCCATGTGAATATACATATATATCATGTATCAAAATCATGTGCATTGGCATATAAAACATGGTAGAAACATCATGTATAAATCATCTCATGCTCAATCTCATTTAAATTCATAAAAGGGCAATTCATTAAGAAACTTCCTTTTTAAACCAACATCATCAACCTCTTTCTCAACACATAATTGCCACCAAATCAACTCACAATCACAACCACATTTTCATTTTCACAATTTACGCATGTGCATAAAAACTAGGTCACTATATCAAAAGTGCCTATGTGGACCATTACATCATAAATCATCCCAGACCACACGCATCCAGGTGTGCGGGGTATCACGCTGGCATGAAGATGGATTATCCCTCACCAGACTTTCTCAACACATAACCATCATGCGGTACATCGTACTCCATGTGATATACACGGTACAGCGTACTCCGCAGACTCATATCGTGACTGGGGGTGTCATTCCTAGGTCTTACCTACCCCATACCAAGCGTTTTCCATATCCGTGAAGGAGAGCCTCCCTGCCGAACAGAGCCTCCCTGCTTAACAGAGCCTCCCTGCCTCCTCGGGCTTAAGGATGTTAGCTTAAGGATGTAGGGCTTAAGGATCCTTTCGTAAGAGAGCCTCCCCACCGAACAAAGCCTCCCCGCCTAACAGAGCCTCCCCGCCTCTTTGGGCTTAAGGATGTTGGCTTAAGGATCTTACCGTACCATGTAGGAGAGCCTCCCTGCCTAACAGAGCCTCCCCACCCCTCCAGGGCTTAAGGATGTTGGCTTAAGGATCCCACCGTAAGAGAGCCTCCCCACCAAACAGAGCCTCCCCGCCTAACAGAGCCTCCCTGCCTCTTTGAGCTTAAGGATGTTGGCTTAAGGATGTAAACCTTAAGGATCTTACCAACTTTCACAACCTTATACGTATCTCAATGTGCAAACTTGTGCGAGCAAAGCTCTAGCACGACTCATGCATCTTCTCATAAAGAGACGCGTACGAGCATAGCTCTAGTACGGTTATACCATAAGACAACCACTCAAAATCCACGTACGAGCAGAAGCTCCAGTACGGTTTATAAATATCATCATAGTTTCCAAATCAAGGTGCGAGCTAAGCTCCAGCACGTTTCATACAAATGAAAACATAGAAATCCAGCGCGAGCGAGGCTCTAGCGCGATTTATGTCATACAAATGTGATAGGCGGCTCATATACAATTTATCAATCCCGGCAATCGGGTTTAGCACTCACAAATGCTTTTCCACAACAACAATACAATACTAGCCAACCTATCTACAAGCTTGCTTAAAACCAAGCAATTTCGTTTTGAAAAGCATCAAAACAATAGATTTATGCAATTATTAGCCTTACTATCCCATTTCATAAAATCCACTTCAAAACCAAAATCACGCATATACTCATCATCATTCACGAATACCATCAATCATTTATTTGAGCAACCATGTATTTCATAAAACACCCAATAATCACCCACAAGTTTAAAGTACGAGCAGCTACCTCTATATACTCACAGAATTCCCTTACTTGGAATCGCGATGCGTGATTCCACTTCCTTAAGCTGCTTACTCGTACGGTTCGATTCGTCTTCAACGAACTCTTCGGGACTGCACAAAATCGTATCCCGCATTATATTCGATCCATATAATGCAACCCTTGTGCTTGCTATAGTCAATTTAATCTATAGCCTCTATTAACGCTTATATGGCCTCGTTTCATTACTTTACCCATAACTCGAGTTTATGGATTCTTTTGTAGGCCTATTACTTATTCCGAATCGATAATAAATCGATATTAAGCTCATAGTGTTCATACTTCATGAATTCCCTCACTATGGCATTTATCAAGCATATTCATACTCATTTCCACAATTCCTCCAAACTCACAATGAAATCTCATTTAACCATCTAAAATCATAAGCATCATCTCACTAACAACTTTAGCATGCCCATAAATCATAAACTCATTCAACCCATATATTCTCACATCATACCCATTCTAGGTTACACCAATTCCACCACATCCCTAGATAATTTATCCATCAATAGTCATGCCAAACAACTCCAAAATCAATTAAATAGACAATGTATTTGGATTGGAGTGTTAGAATCTTACCAAATATGATTTTTCCTCTTGCTCCAAATGGCAATGCCCTTAACTCCTTCAATTCCAAAAATGGGAAGATGCCCTCTCACTATGTTGTTCTTCTCTTTGATAGGGACAGCTTTGCCTCTAATGATCTCTCTTCAAACCTCACTGAAAATGGCTGATTTTAGAGAGGCAAAGTTAGGTTTTTGGGTTGAAAGTGAAAGGTTAGTGTTTTTCCCGATATTTCTTGATTTTCAGCCCTCCTTATATAGAAATAGCTTGGGGAGATCGATCTGATTCAAGAGGAGATCGATCTGGTCCCTTAAAATCCCTCTTTTTCACGGCATTTTTAAGCCTGAGATCGATCTGTCGAAGCATGAGATCGATCTGTCAAATCATGAGATCGATCTGCTCCCAAACAGAGAGCTAAGGAGATCGATCTGGGTGCTTGGGGATCGATCTTTTCATTACAGAATGCTTGGGAGATCGATCTGGCTCCATTGGAGATCGATCTGCTCTATTCTTTTGCCCAATTAAGAGCATTCTGGCTCTTCCAGATCGATCTCTCATCCTATGAGATCGATCTGGCCCTCATGTTTTCCAGATTTCCTGCAGTTTCCTTACTGCAACTCATACCAACACATCCTTAATCTATTGCCATGGCCATTTTCTCATCCATCCATCTTTATAACTTGAAAATGGCATCCATTCATACCTTATGCACATTGAAACTTGTGTGCATCCATTGTATGTCCAAAGGTATGCTACATGAAACCAAATGGAAGCATAACTCCATTCCATTTTACCACACTACTCATCTTGAGTTTCAATCACATCCATCACTTGCCAGAACTCATTTCTTCATATTCGTACTCAATGAAATTTGTATGTACGTTACAATTCATATTACACATACATACATTAAATCCATGGACTTACATCAATCATACTTTACATTACAAGTCCATTCATATTATTTGATCCAATTACACACATTATCATTATACATATACGGGGTCTTACATTCTCCCCTCCTTCAAGGAATTTGGTCCTCCAAATTAGAACCAAGTCACTCTTCAAAAAGTTGGGGGTACTTCTCCCATATCAAGTTCTCCAATTCCCACGTGGCCTCTTCCGCCGTGTGGTGTTGCCAAAGAACTTTCACCAAGGGAATTGTCTTATTCCGTAACACTTTCTCTTCTCTGTCCAATATTCGAACCGGCTTCTCAACTTACGTCATACTCTCATGGAGCTCCAACGGCTCATATCTTATCACGTGTGCCGGGTCCGGGTGATACTTCCGAAGCATCGAGATGTGGAAGACGTTGTGGACATTTGCCAAGTCCGGTGGCAATGCCAACCTATACGCCTTATCTCCCACTCTCTCCAAAATCTCGAAGGGTCCGATATATCTAGGGCTCAGCTTGCCCTTCTTACCAAATCTCATAATACCCTTCGATGGTGATACCCTCAGAAACACCGACTCACCCTCATCAAACTCCAGTGGTCTTCGTCTCTTGTCAGCATAACTCTTTTGTCGGCTCTGAGCTGTCCGTAATCTCTCACATATCAACTGGACGTCCTCAGATGCCTGCTGCACTAAGTCCGGAGCAAAAATCTGTCTGTCACCAACCTCTTCCCATCCAATGGGGGAACGGCATCTACGCCCGTACAATGCCTCATAGGGTGCCATCCCGATACTCGCATGATAGCTATTATTATAAGCGAACTCGGCTAACTGCAGGTGGTCATCCCAGGAGCCTCTAAAATCCAGCACACACGCTCTCAACATATCCTCGAGGGTCTGTATAGTCCTCTCTGACTGCCCATCTGTCTGAGGATGAAAAGCGGTGCTAAAACTCAATCGGGTCCCCGGCGCTTCCTAAAAATGTTCCCAAAAATGGGAAGTGAAGCGGGCATCCCTATCAGAAACAACACTCACTGGTACACCATGTAGCCGTACTATCTCTCGAATATACAGGTTCGCCAACTGACTCAGTGTATCGGTAGCTCTCATAGCCAAGAAATGGGCGGACTTAGTCAACCGGTCCACAATAACCCATATGGCATCATGACCTCTACGGGTCCTCGGCAACCCCATCACAAAATCCATGGTGACATGCTCCCACTTCCATGTCGGTATCGGTAGAGGCTGCAATAATCCTGTAGGCTTCTGATGCTCTACCTTCACTTGCTGACAAACGAGACACTTAGCGACATATTTAGCAATGTCTCTCTTCATTCCAGACCACCAATAAACCTTCCGAAGGTTTTGATACATCTTGGTACTTCCCGGATGTATCGTATACTTCGATGAGTGAGCCTCTGATAAAATCGTTCTCCTGATCTCAGGATCCCTGGGAACGCATACTCTGCCTTTGAACCTCAATAAGCCATCAGCACTCTGCTCAAAATCAATACCCACACCTGTCTGTATCTGCCTCAGCCAATCGATACACCGTCGATCGCTCTGCTGGGCTTGCCGAATACGGCCAATCAACTCTGGCTCTAGTCTCAAACTAGCCATGATCTCAAGTCTCTCAGATCCAGGTGGGGTTACATCTAAACTGAGGTTCGCAAAGTGTTCTAACAATTCATGTTCCCGTACCATCATATAAGACACCAACCCAAGGTTCTTTCTACTCAAAGCATCGGCAACTACATTTGCCTTACCCGGGTGGTACATGATTTCACAATCATAGTCTTTCAGGAGTTCGAGCCATCTCCTCTGTCTCATATTCAGTTCTTTCTGCGAGAACAGGTACTTAAGGCTCTTATGATCTGTGAACACCTGAAATTTCTCACCATAGAGATAGTGGCACCATATTTTCAAAGCAAATACTATAGCCGCCAACTCCAAATCATGTGTCGGGTAGTTCCTCTCATGATCTTTCAACTGTCTAGATCCATAGGCAACTACCTTCCCATCCTGCATAAGCACACAGCCCAGTCCCTGGTGTGATGCATCCGTATACATCGAGAATCCTCCTGAGCTGGTAGGAATGGTGAGAACTGGAGCAGTCGTTAATCGACGCTTAAGCTCCTCAAAACTCCTCTCACATGCCTCATCCCATGTAAACTTAACATCCTTACGCGTGAGGCGTGTCAACGGAGCAGCTAGTCTGGAGAAACCCTCTACAAATCTCCAATAATATCCTGCCAATCCCAGAAAACTCCTGATCTCAGTTACTGTCTTGGGCTGTTCCCACTGCACAACTGCCTCTATCTTGGATGGATCCACTGATACCCCATCCTTTGACACAACATGCCCCAGAAATGAGATCTGTTCCAACCAAAAGTTACACTTGCTGAGTTTGGCATATAATTCTCTCTCTCTCGGAGGGTCTGCAGAACTATCCTCAAGTGTTCCTCATGATCTTCCCTGGACTTGGAATACACCAAAATATCATCAATGAACACTATTACAAACTTGTCCAGGTATGGCTTGAATATATCATTCATCAATGCCATAAATGCTACGGGAGCATTCGTCAATCCGAATGGCATCACCAAAAACTCGTAGTGGCCATAACGGGTACGAAATGATGTCTTGGGTACATCTCCACTCCTGATCCTTAACTGATGATACCCTGACCGCAGATCTATCTTAGAAAATACTTCGGCTCCTTGGAACTGATCCAACAAATCATCGATTCTTAGAAGGGGGTACTTGTTCTTAATGGTGGCCTTATTCAACAACCGGTAATCTATACACAGTCGGAGGCTTCCATCCTTCTTCCTTACAAATAGAACCGGTGCTCCCCAAGGTGAGACACTCGGTTTTATAAACCCCTTCTCCAGCAACTCTTGCAGCTGTTTCTTCAGCTCTTCCAACTCTATCGGAGCCATTCTATAGGGTGGTTTCGATATCGGCTCTGTACCAGGCACTAACTCAATGCAAAATTCCATTTCCCTTTCAGGTGGTAGTCCTGGTAATTCGTCAGGAAAGATATCAGGGTAATCCGCAATTACGGGTATGTCCCTCAATTCCAGGTGTGCCTCATCTATATCGACCACATAGGTAATGAACCCTTCACATTATCCTCTCCATCGTTAGTAACATAAACCATCACTCCACATTCAACATTTATCATAAACAATAAATTTATCTCTCAAGCATTATGCATTTAAAAATCATACTCTTTTATTTACCACAAGTATACAAGTTTCATATCATTTCTTTTCATCAAACTATACAATAAGATTGTCTAATCCTGAAAACATCAATATTTTGGCATGACAATCCATCACAACACGATTGGTAGCCAACCAATCCATTCCCAAAATTACATCAAAATCATTCATATTCAATAAAATCAGATTGGCTATCATTTCCTTCCCCTCTATCTTTAACTTACAATCCCTACATACATGCTCAGTCAATTGACTATCATTCATGGGTGTAGAAATCATCAACATTTTATCCAACAATGTTGGTTTCACATATTTCAACAATTTATGTGCAAAGGAAGGTGATATGAAAGAATACGTGGCACCAGGATAAAATAATACCAACGCTTCTAAATCAAAGATTCGGATGGTACCTTTAATCACATCCGTCGATGCATCTGCAGTGTCCTGGTCCAGTGCATGTACTCTTCCTCTGCTCACACCCGCAGCCTGTTTCCCTTTTTTCTCAGCTGTAGCCCTCCTCCTCGGGGCTGCTGTCTCAACTGGAGCTCCCTCAGGCTCCTTGCCCTTCTGTGGGGCAATCTCCATCTTCTCGGGACAATACTTAGCTATATGTCCTGGTCTCTCGCATCTAAAACACACCATAGGGGTCATCAGACAGGGCCTATTCCCATGAAATCTCCCACATCTCCTACACTAATCAGTAGTAGGCCGTGGTCCTCCAATAGTCATGCCCCTCGGCGCAGTCAAGGCTGGGTATACGGGAGGTCTAGCAGCTCTCTCCCGCACCTCCTCAATCTTTGGCCTCTTCTCGAAAAATCTTTGGCCATCTCTCTTGGCCACTCTTCCAAACCCGGATCTCTTCCGGTCCCTGTCCTTTCTAACACTGACTCTCCCAAGCTCGGAGGCGTTTCGCTCAAAGTCTTGCTCACATAACTGATCCTTATATACAGCCTCCTCATAGGTCAAGATGTCAAAGGGAGCTAGCTTAGTCCGGATGGCCAATCTCAATCCATCCATGAACTTCTGTATCTTTCGAGTCTCACTACCCATCGTGTCAGGGTCATATCTCCACAATGACATAAACTTGGACTCATACTCGTCCACAGTCCGGTTCCCCTAAACCAAATTCATAAATTCCATCCGCAATTTCCTCTGTGCGGTAGCTGGAATATACTGTCTCCTGAAGGCCTCTAGAAATATCTCCCACGAGATCTCAGAGTGTCTGGCCCTCAAAATAACCTCGGTGGACCTCCACCAATGCTCGGCCTCGCCTTTCAACATAAACACGGCAAAGGCTACCTTTTCAGCTGAAGTGCATCGAAAAAACCTATATAGTTTCTCCATCTCATACACCCAATCCTCCGTAATCACTGGGTCCTTCACCCCTCTAAACACTGGGGGTTTCAGCGCTTGAAACTCTCGCAACCGCTCAAGTCAGTCATATCCCAAATCGCTACCGCTCTGCTGTGGAGTGATAGGAGAAGCTATATCCTGGGCTGGAGGTGGTGTAACTATAGCTATCTCAGCAGTCTGAGGTCTCTCCGCCTCTGCAGCTGCCTGTTCCGTAGTAGGCTGTGCCGCGGGACCTCGTCTGTCACCGGCACCCAAGGCCTGCGTGACTATCTCCACCAAACTCTCAATACTCCGCTCTAACCTAGCGAAGCGAGCCTCAGTATCATCTGCTCTCTCAGCAGGGTTCTGTGGAGCCTGCTCAGTCGGTGGCTCCGTACGGCTCTCAGGCCTACCTCTACGGCCTTTAGCGCGTGCTCTCGCCCCTCTACCTTGGCGTGTAACTGGCATAGTGCCTAACTTCCTGTATTATAATAATTCATTAAGCTCAATCCATCACGGTACACACAGTTATATCTAAACAAAAGCACAGTACTATGGGGATGTACTTTCCTACGTTTTATTAATGACTCACATCAGGCCAACACAGCTCTGATACCAATCTCTGTCACGACCCAATTCCATTCTCTTTAACCGAAAATCACTGAAAATTTTTTGCGTTTTACTGTTACCTTACCCGGTCGTGAACTAAACTCACCACACACTGTTGGGCTGTGAGTCAATAATAAACACCACATCTCATTCATTCTCAATTAATTAAAACGATGTCATACATTTGCATTTAAATCTTGTACTTATACAAGTGCATGTTTACTGACATCTACATCCCCCATAATTACAACTCAAAAGAATACTGTGCTTTTACATTGTTTAGATACAAAAAGAATCACTGTGTATATACCTCTTAGCAATGGAGATGCAGCGGAGTCCAAAATACCACGCCTCAGTCCTCACTGGGCTACTATGCACGCTCTATAGGGGGAAAAATAGAGTGGGATGAGCAACCACACGCTCAGTAAGGCAATAATGCAAGCATGGTAGATAACTACTCTATCTACATGCTGATAGTGTTATGCATAAATCATTTATGGTAGGAGCATGAGGAATAAAACTATGCCATGTGAATATACATATATATCATGTATCAAAATCATGTGCATTGGCATATAAAACATGGTAGAAACATCATGTATAAATCATCTCATGCTCAATCTCATTTAAATTCATAAAAGGGCAATTCATTAAGAAACTTCCTTTTTAAACCAACATCATCAACCTCTTTCTCAACACATAATTGCCACCAAATCAACTCACAATCACAACCATATTTTCATTTTCACAATTTACGCATGTGCATAAAAACTAGGTCACTATATCAAAAGTGCCTATGTGGACCATTACATCATAAATCATCCCAGACCACACGCATCCAGGTGTGTCGGGTATCACGCTGGCATGAAGATGGATTATCCCTCACCAGACTTTCTCAACACATAACCATCATGCGGTACATCGTACTCCATGTGATATACACGGTACAGCGTACTCCGCAGACTCATATCGTGACTGGGGGTGCCATTCCTAGGTCTTACCTACCCTATACCAAGCGTTTTCCATATCCGTGAAGGAGAGCCTCCCTGCCGAACAGAGCCTCCCCGCTTAACAGAGCCTCCCTACCTCCTCGGGCTTAAGGATGTTAGCTTAAGGATGTAGGGCTTAAGGATCCTTCCGTAAGAGAGCCCCCCCACCGAACAGAGCCTCCCCGCCTAACAGAGCCTCCCCGCCTCTTTGGGCTTAAGGATGTTGGCTTAAGGATGTAGGGCTTAAGGATCTTACCGTACCCATGTAGGAGAGCCTCCCTGCCTAACAGAGCCTCCCCGCCCCTCCAGGGCTTAAGGATGTTGGCTTAAGGATCCCACCGTAAGAGAGCCTCCCCACCAAACAGAGCCTCCCCGCCTAACAGAGCCTCCCCGCCTCTTTGGTCTTAAGGATGTTGGCTTAAGGATGTAAGGCTTAAGGATCTTACCAACTTTCACAACCTTATACGTATCTCAATGTGCAAACTTGTGCGAGCAAAGCTCTAGCACGACTCATGCATCTTCTCATAAAGAGATGCATACGAGCATAGCTCTAGTACGGTTATATTCATAAGACAACCACTCAAAATCCACGTACGAGCAGAAGCTCCAGTACGGTTTATAAATATCATCATAGTTTCCAAAACAAGGTGCGAGCTAAGCTCCAGCACGTTTCATACAAATGAAAACATAGAAATTCAGCGCATTTATGGATTCTTTTTAGGCCTCGTTTCATTACTTTACCCATAAGTCGAGTTTATGGATTCTTTTTAGGCCTATTATTTATTCTGAATCGATAATAAATCGATATTAAGCTCATAGTGTTCATACTTCATGAATTCCCTCACTATGGCATTTATCAAGCATATTCATAATCATTTCCACAATTCCTCCAAACTCACAATGAAATCTCATTTAACCATCTAAAATCATAAGCATCATCTCACTAACAACTTTAGCATGCCCATAAATCATAAACTCATTCAACCCATATATTCTCACATCATACCCATTCTAGGTTACACCAATTCCACCACATCCCTAGATAATTTATCCATCAATAGTCATGCTAAACAACTCCAAAATCAATTAAATAGACAATGTATTTGGATTGGAGTGTTAGAATCTTACCAAATATGATTTTTCCTCTTGCTCCAAATGGCAATGCCCTTAACTCCTTCAATTCCAAAAATGGGAAGATGCCCTCTCACTATGTTGTTCTTCTCTTTGATAGGGACAGCTTTGCCTCTAATGATCTCTCTTCAAACCTCACTGAAAATGGCTGATTTTAGAGAGGGAAAGTTAGGTTTTTGGGTTGAAAGTGAAAGGTTAGTGTTTTTCCCGAGATTTCTTGATTTTCAGCCCTCCTTATATAGAAATAGCTTGGGGAGATCGATCTGGTTCAAGAGGAGATCGATCTGGTCCCTTAAAATCCCTCTTTTTCACGGCATTTTTAAGCCTAAGATCGATCTGTCGAAGAATGAGATCGATCTATCTAGACATGAGATCGATCTGTCAAAGCATGAGATCGATCTGCTCCCAAACAGAGAGCTAAGGAGATCGATCTGGGTGCTTGGGGATCGATCTTTTCACTACAGAATGCTTGGAAGATCGATCTGGCTCCATTGGAGATCGATCTGCTCTATTCTTTTGCCCAATTAAGAGCATTCTGGCTCTTTCAGATCGATCTCTCATCCTATAAGATCGATCTGGCCCTCATGTTTTCCAGATTTCCTGCAGTTTCCTTGCTGCAACTCATACCAACACATCCTTAATCTATTGCCATGGCCATTTTCTCATCCATCCATCTTTATAACTTGAAAATGGCATCCATTCATACCTTATGCACATTGAAACTTGTGTGCATCCATTGTATGTCCAAAGGTATGCTACATGAAACCAAATGGAAGCATAACTCCATTCCATTTTACCACACTACTCATCTTGAGTTTCAATCACATCCATCACTTGCCAGAACTCATTTCTTCATATTCGTACTCAATGAAATTTGTATGTACGTTACAATTCATATTACACATACATACATTGAATCCATGGACTTACATCAATCATACTTTACATTACAAGTCCATTCATATTATTTGATCCAATTACACACATTATCATTATACATATACGGGGTCTTACATATACATTTCTTATACCTTAGCAACCGGTGGGAGCTAATCAACACAAAACCAATCTGGAGACCACCTCACTGCTCTACTTCTCAGTATCTGGAGGGGGAAAAATAGTGGGATGAGCAAACCACAACTTAGTAAGGAAAAAAATGCTAACAAGTAGATACTGTACTAACTACATAGCCCATGCATGATTAACAAAATCCTCATTTATTATAAATGAAGTTATCAATAAAAAAATGCATTTAAACCTTTTTCTCTCATAGGCATTTTCATAAAACCGATGCTCACTATTTCTGTTTAAGAAACACATCATAAAACAGTGTTATCAGAACACGAGCATTCAAAATAGGATATTTATCAAATCATAATATCTCTTTTCTTTTCACAAACCATTTCATTTCATCACATTTCTCTTATCTCTGAGACAGGTAGAGAACTTTAGGCAAACAAATATCCACGACATATGGCCATAGTCAGTGATCCCAGGCCTCACTGATCAGGTGTGCACATGGCATTATTCGTCTGAAGGGGGATGGGTTAGTCCTACCCTCCGGCTCATCTCAATCATCATCATCATCTTCCTCATCACATCACATAAACTCACGGTACAACATACTCCATGTGTCATCTACGCGATACTCGTACCCACGTGTACACAACATGATACATAGTATTTCTCGGACAACAACACGATACAGCGTATGCTCATGGACCCAGTCCATCTACCCTATACCGATGGACTTCTCGTCCTAAACCATGTCTCATATACCAGGCGAGTAGAATTAGTGTGACACATAGTCTCCGCAAGACTCCAACGTGGTATCTCTCAGTGCGAGCAACTGCTTCTAGCACCGTATCATCTCAAATCATTGTGCGAGCTAGGCTCCAGCACATTATCATCATCATAAAACCACGTGCGAGCTACGCTCCAGCACGGTTTATCAAAATCATGAGAACATATGCGAGTAAAATCTCCAGCATAGTTAAAATCATCAAAACAGGTGTGAGCTAAGGCTCCAACACCAATTCACATCTCAAATTTGATAGGTGGCTATTTTCTCTTTTAAAACTCAAATCATGTTTATTAATGTAGCATGTCATTCCATGCTAAACATGCGAAACTAGCCAGCCTATCCAATTATCTTTTTTTATCACAAAACAACGTATAGTTGTAAAAACATTAAAAACATGCATATCAGGCTGTTTTCCTTCCCACATCCCATTTTCACAATTCATACCATAATACATTTCAATTCACTTATGGCTCAACTACTAAAATCACTGTAAAATACGTACAAATATCTCTATCGCTAACATACAATCCCTTACCTCGAATCGCGCTTGTATTCTCCTTCGTCTCTTTTGCTCCGTTCACGATCCGGGTTAATCGTGTTCCGACATATTCCAATCTACTTGTGTAAATCATTAAGTTATTTTCCTTTCCTTCTCCCAAACATTCATATTATCATTTATTTATCTATTCATACTTCTCAAGCCTTTTATCGTATTTCACCTTTTTCCATTAGTACCACTATATCTTATCTTAAGTTTTCCATCACTTCTCCATAAGTATTTCTTCATGAATTCCCTCTTAATATCACTCACTCATCACTAAAGTCATCATTTCCATCAATATTTCACATACCATTCAACCCACACAATGTCTAGAAACTCACATTTAAAGCTTGAGGGTTGAAGAACTTACCTAGCTTAACTCTTTGCTTAGTCAAACTTGTGGTAGTCTATACTCCTCCTCTTGATCAAACTAATGTGGGATTTGTTTTTGGTATATTGTTCTCCTTACTCCAAGGAACAACTTTCCCTTCTTGAGTTTCTTCCAAATCTGGCTGGAATGTAGTGATATTTAGAGTGAGAGAGCTTGATTCTTTGAGGAAATGGATGGGTGCGGGTTTAGTAGGAAGGAAATTAGATTTTCAGCTCAAGCCCGTGCTCTTTTTATAAATGCAGAGACATGAGATCGATCTGGTCCCTTGTTGAGATCGATATCTGCATGGTTTGGTAGTCCTTTTAACCTAATATAACTACTACCAGATCGATCTTCTCTTCATAGTGAGATCGATCTGTCGCAGGCAAAAATCCTTTTGGAGATCAATCTGCTTTTTGTAGGAGATCGATCTTCTCCTCACAATTCTTAACGAGATCGATCTATTTGTAAAGGGGAGATCGATCTGTTTCCTTGCGTGAGATCGATCTCTCCCAGGTCGAGACTTAAGGAGATCGATTTGCCTTCCCATGAGATCGATTTGCCTTGTTTAATTGAACTAATACTTGACATTTTGTGAGAGGGGATCGATCTCTCCTTTATGGGAGATCGATTTGCTCTTACCTTGCATCCCAATTTTTACAGTTTTCTGCAGATTTTCACTTTGAAATTCATCCTTAGTTGCCTAATACCTCATTTTACACTCCGTACACAACCAACATATAATAGTATCCATTCCATATAATTCATAGGCAATAAAAGTCGAGTGGCTGCAATTGGTAGGGTATTTTCACTTCTCAGGAAGTGCAGTAAGTACTTGAGGAATTTTGGGATATCATGCCCCACGAGTGAGTTGCCAAGTGCCCCATAAGAAGGCAGTCTACCACAAGATCGAGTTGGAGCCCAAGTAACATTACAAAGGCATAATGATAGTAGGGTCGGGATATCCCCGCCCTTCGAACCGGACTTGAAGGTCTCCCCTCATTTGGCTGTCTTCAGGGGAATCCTAACGGTTGATTCACTTCTAAGAGCGGATTCTAGCACAACAGCTTAAACAATACTTATTTGGGCTTTTGCAAGAAGGGCGTTGTTCTCAAGTGAGATAGGGGGACTTTAGGATATGCCTTCCCTGTCTTATGTTATTGTAGCTGTTGATGCTTCGCTACCGGAGCTTGTCTACTTGCGGAAGATAGTAGTAAAATGATCGATTCATTCCTCCACTGTCAACTATCCTGCAAAAATTCCAAGCTTAAATAAGGAAGCTGATGAGTATGAAGGTATTGGATTTTATAAGGCATTAGTTATTATGTGTTTAACTTACATTCTTTATAACCTCTGATATTAGCTAACAATTAGATACTAATATGTTTTTTCATGTAATATAGGATCTATGAGATGAGTTGTTTAGAAGGAAAATGCAAGTAAAAGGAAAAGGCAAGTTTTAAATGACATATGTGTAAATTAAAGCAAAGATGTCAATCAGAAAAGGGGTAAAAGCAAAAATTCAACCAAACAAAAAAAATGAAAGTCCAGGATTCCTTAGATTTGCTAAGGGGATCATGTTATGGTTGTCTTTATTGTTACAAAAAATCTTGTTATTAGGATTTAGCTGTGGATTTTATTTTGGATTTAATTAAAACTGTGATAATGGTTAAAACTATATTTTGGATGTCCTATTGTGCTTGTGTGTAACTGTTTGGAGACTGTTACAATTAGGCTTGAATGCAACTATTTGGAGGTTGTTAGAATTAGGTGCAGCCGAGATGTTCTTTTTGCTTTGTCATTTTGACATTGATGAAAGATCCAAAGATTTCATTAACTTCTTAAGGAATGCATGTTATGGTTAATGTTATGGTTGCCTTTGTTGTCAATAATATGTTGAAATTAGGACTTAATTGTGATTGATGTTAACTATGTAGAGGTTGCTACCATTACGTACAGCTTGGATTTTCTTTTTCTTTTGCCATTTTGGCTTGAATGAAAATTATCCATGTGATCATTTTGCTCTTTTTGTTAGCAATACAATTTTGCATAAGTTAGGTTACTAATTGAAGCTTGCAAATTGTACAACAAAATGAACAAAATGAACAAAATGAAACCTTATAATATGTAATCAACCAAGATATTATATTGCCAAATTTTTTTAAATTCAACATGAGATAACAAAACATTACACTATATTAAATTCTATAGCCAAAGAACTACATAAAGACTAAAATATAAGGTAAGAAAATGATCCAGGAGACTACCAAGCCAATCTTGTACATGCATGCAAGATGTTTAGTCTTTGCCATCATTCTTTTATAGGTTTTCATCTTCTTTTTTTGAGTTTTAACCTTATTCAGTAAAACATTCACTTCATCAACTTTGTTCATATTCATTTCTTTCTAGCTAATAGAAATACCCATAAACATTGGTTTGTAACACATGCTAATACCTCAAATTAGTACCCAAATGTTTATCAACTTTAGTTACTAATCTTAGCAAAATCAAATATGAAATTGAATTATACATTACCTCTTTGTATTTTGAGCACAGTATTTTGAGCACCCATAAAATTTCTTCCTTTTGTTCCAAGGAGTCATTGAGGTACATGTAAGACCTGATATTTTCGAGTGCATTTAAAAAAAATGCAAAAGGATTGAAATGGTATTCCTGAACACGTGCAAGGGCAAAATGGTCAAAAGAACAAAATTCGATAATAATCGGGACAAGAAAATTTAATTAAAAATATGGGATTGAGAAATCTTGATCAATAATGAAGAAATAATTAAATTTCGGGTTAAATTGATCAAGATATGAATTTATTGGAAATAAACCGAAATTTTCGTATCGAAAAATAATCCCGAAAATAATTGAAAAATATACCGAAAAGTCGAAATAATACCGAGAAATTAATTAATTGATTTAATGAATTAAATAAAATTTTTTTAAGAATATTTTGGGATATTTTGGATTTTTAATAATATTTTAATGAATAAAATATTATTAAAAATAAATTAAAAATAAATAAATAAAATTTTAAAAAAAAAGAAAGAAACGAATTCTGAAACAAAAGAGAAAAGAAATAGAAACGGGGAGAAGCGAAACAAGCGAGACCGAGGAAGAGGTTCGTCACCGGCGAGACCCCGGCGGGGCTGAGGGGCCGACGAGGGTTGGCGAAGGTCGGCCGACCTCGGGCGAACCATCACCGGCAAAGACACCCCGTGGAGTCACCGAAAAACGCTGGAAAACAGAGGAGATGCCGCGGGGAAGAAACGTCG
This sequence comes from Firmiana major, assembly GCA_033439115.1. Classification (NCBI taxonomy): domain Eukaryota; kingdom Viridiplantae; phylum Streptophyta; class Magnoliopsida; order Malvales; family Malvaceae; genus Firmiana; species Firmiana major. The sequence continues at coordinate 13,208,100 of CM065899.1, read as the reverse complement.
ATCGGCGGCCATCGGCGCCGATTCGACCCCAGCCGAGGCCCGATATAGGAAGCCCAAGCCATGGCGCACCGAACGGTGGTGGAATCGCGCCGGGAACCGGTCGGACGGCGTCGACATGACCAAATGTTGCCTGAACCGACCGAACCGGACTGAACCGATCGAACCGAACCAGACCGAACCGACGATCCGAACCAGGTTGACCGGACCGGACCGGTTCAGCCAAAAAGAGAGGGAAAAAAGGAAGAAAAAGGGAAAAAGAAAAAGAGGAAAAATTGGAGAAACTTCTTGTGATGCAATCGAGCTTCGGGTAAGTCGATAAGCGGTCAAATTGACCGATTTAATTTTTTGAATATTTAATTTGATAAATAATCGACTGAAAGTTTACCCGAAAAATATATTTAATTGTGTAGCTCGACGATTGGCATCAACTGAGAGCTCGAGACAGCCTCGATTTGAGTACTATCATGGAATAACGGGTAAGTAACCCTTATTTACGACAATTTTGCATCATTATGCGTGATTGATATTTAACGCATAAATTACGGATTTAATTTCCACATAAATGAATTAAATTCTGAAAAATTGGATAAATTGTCGCAAATACTAAATTGAGATATCTGAGAATTTAGAACGAGGCTAAATAAATACTGCTGGGCCCAATGAGCCTAATAGGCCTCGATAAAGTGTGGTAAACGGGCTTAAGGCCGATTAAGGCCCATTAAGGTGCAATCGGGCCCAATATGAGAAACGGGCCCAATGATTTAAAATTAAGCCCAGAAAATTATGAAATACATTAAATTGTATTGTATTTGACCTGATGAATGTGTATCCGCAGTTCCGGAGATTTGATTTGGATTGAGAGCAAATCGGATTGCGTGACGAGTCATCAGTGGAACGGTCAGACTGTACAGAAAAATGAGGTAAGGGAATTGTGTGAGTAGCTAGAGGTAGCTAGGCATAATTTAATAGATTTTGTATACACTGATTATGTATGTATACGCGATTATTGTATAATGATCCTAAAAGTGGTTTAAATGAATTTTAAGGATCGAAATAGGTGAAATGTCTATTTTACCCCTATTGAGGGAAGTTCACCTAAGGATGGTGAGAGCATGACATGCATGAAATGCATGATTTAAGGAACTTTTCAAATTAAGGGATTTTATTGGTTTTTAATCAAAGCAAATCGATAGATTGGCCAGTAATTGTTTAAATTTCACAAGATAACACTACGTAGGTGTTATTTATATTTAAATGGAATTCTTTGGAAAATGGGCCAACTATCATGTTTATATGGAAACAGATAGTGCCGACACGTAGTTCGCACTATATCTACGTTTGTGAATGTGCATAAATGTGCTTGAGCGGTTGCTCGCACCGACTTGTGTGACATCATATGCATGAAATGTGCTAGAGCATGGTGCTCGCACTGATTTTTATTATTGTGGAATGAGAAGTGCTAGAGCCTAGCTCGCACTCTGTTTTGACATGTTTTGACATGTTTTGATTTGTTTTGACGTGGTATGCATAAAATAGTGCTGGAGCGATTGCTCGCACTACTTTTAATGATTTGACATGCATGAGAGATGCTGGAGCTTAGCTCGCATCCTGTTTTGATTTGATATTTCATAAAGTCGTGCTGGAGTGAATCTCGCACGAGATTTGATTTAATTATGCATAAAGCTGTGCTGGAGTGTAACTCGCATGAGATTTGATTTACTTGAGCATTCATTTGTGCTGGAACGTTGCTCGCACAAAGTTTTACGTAGTTTTCATAATTCATTTGAATGTCGTACTGGAGTTTTTCTCGTACGAGGTTTTCACTGAATTTCTATACATATCCGTACTAGAGCATTGCTCGTACGTGGATTTTACTTGAAATTATAATCAGTTTAAGTCGTACTGGAGCGCTGCTCGTACGCAGATTTTACTGATTTTTATTGAAACCGTGTTAGAGCTTCGCTCGCACGAGATTTTCTGATATCATGAATGTGCATGGAGTCGTGCTAGAGCTTCGCTCGCACAAGGATTTATATTACATGCATATAGCCGTGTTGGAGCCTCCTGTAGACTGTGTGTCACATTGAGATGATATACTCACACGTGCATTCTGAGACAGAGATGATATGGGTGGATAAGACCAATTACAGGCACCCCTGATTGAGCTTGGGTCCACGGAGTACGTTGCACCGTGTATGTCACGCGGAGTACGCTGTACCGTGGGGATTGTTGGAGTGGAGTGGCATTAGCCACGAGGCAGCAAGCCTTGCCCTCGCAATCCTGGTGTTATGCTGTTCTGGCGGGTAGGACGACCCACCTCCCGTTTCAGGTGTGATACCCCGCACACTAGGTACCGTGTTGCCAGGGATCACTAGGATATGGCCATAATCCTCGATGTTACTGATAATTACCTGATTGTCTCACATGATATAACTTGTGGTCTGTTAGACCAGAGTAGACCCGAAGGAGGGGTCAGGCCCCCGATTTGACGAATTTATGATTTCATATGATTTTATGATATGTGACTCTGAAAGAAGGGTGGTTTTATAACTGAAGTTTTATAATGAAATTTTAACGAATTGTTTTATGAGTTTGAAATGGAATTATGAGATTGTTTTATGAGTTGATCGACCCAAAAGGGTTAGTTTTTACTACAGTTTTAATGTATTGATTTAAATGCAGTAGCATGTGAAGTTTTCCATGCTTTCAATTGAAATTCATGATTTGTCTTACATGACATGAAAGACTGCATGATCTTGATTAAATTCATGCTTAATATGATTTAATGATGTCACATAAAATGCTTTGAATGCATGAATTACATGATTTATATATGCACAAATAGTTTTGGATAAACTATGGCATTGAATATGCATGACTTTGTGCGTGAAATTTTAAATGAAACGAAATGGATTTAAGGGCATGGCATTATGAGCATGTAGATAGTGGAGCTATCTACTTACTTGCATAATTGCCTTACTGAGCGTGTGGTTTGCTCACCCCCCTTATTTTCCCATCTTTTCAGAGCACTTGTAAAAGTTATTGAGCGGCTGAGGACTTGCATGCTTAATATCCGCTGCTTACTGCTTCCCATCGAGAGACAGGTATACACATTTGTATAGTTTTGTATCTAAATATGTAATGCACAGTACTGTAAACGGACATTGATGTCGGGGATGTAGAGTTATAAATACCAATGTGTATGTATTTATTTAAAGTCAAAAGATAGTAAACTCTGATAAATGAATGGGATAAGGAAGTGGAATGATAAATAGTGTGAGGTGACTAACACCGAATCATAGCCCAACTGTGTTGTAGGATGGTCACGACGAGAGAAAGGTAAGAATTAAATAATAAATGAAAAAGCAAAAAATTTACTCTGATTTTTAGGTAATTCGGGTCGTGACAGGTTAAATGGTATCAGAGCTTAAGTTGGCCTGATATGAGTCGGTGTTAGTGGTTAAGAAATTACATCCCCATGTACTGTGCATTGTTTAGATACAATTGTGTATATCGAGATGGATGTGCAGCTAAGAATTTTGTTTTAAATGCAAGAATACACTTAATAACTAATAGCCGCTATGGTTGAGAGGCGAGTACACGAGCTCGAGGCCGTAGAGGTTGGCCCGAGAGTTGTACTGAGTCACCACATGAGATTCAAGATGAGATCGACGTGGAGGCTGGTATTGAGAATGCCCCACAGAGTCCGACAGAGAGATCGGACAGAGTCTGACAGAGAGATCAGATAGTATTGAGATACGCTTCGCAAGGTTGGAACGGAGTGTAGGGAATATTTTGCGAGCTAATTGCTCAGAGTATTGATAATTCTATATTTTTAGAATTATTTGTGCTTAATTTCCTAATTATTTATTTAAATCCCCAATTTATTTTGTTAATTATCCCCTTTATTTAATTAAAATTCTCATGTTTGCAGATAAATCAAATCCGGATGAATTTTGAATATTTCGGTAGAAAATGGACCGAAATTGGACTAAAATCGAGATTGAGCCACGCGGACAACACGAGTCATGCCACCGAGCACATCCAATTGGACAAGAAGACCGATGACATGGACATATCTTTTCGAGGAGCCAATGGTGTGAAGACAAGTGGCCAAAAAAAATGCCAACTCATCAAGGATGTGAAAATTACCATTTTACCCCTAGTGTGTTTATAAATAGGAAAGGATGACAATTGAAAGTGTTATGTAATTTTTAGGAGTAGTGTAGAAGTAGAATAGGAGTAGGAGTAGTGTTAGTGTAGAAGTAATTAGAGTAGTTTAGTTAGATTAGTTTAGTTTAGTTGTTGTTATTTTTAGAAACTTTTTTCCCAAAACCATGTTCTTCATCAATCTTTGTTAAATTTATGTTTCAATGGATAATCAACCTTTTGTTTTCATGCTCTCGGTTTCTTTCCCATGGAGTATCTAATTGTCAAGTTCATCTCCTTGTCTTTGCTCTTCTCGGTTTTTCCTTAATTTTTCAATTTTGTTTTCAACTTTGTTCTTAAATTCTCGGTTTGCTTCCGTTTAGTTTTATTCTAGTCTTTCCTTTCGGTAGTTGTCATCAAAGCTGTAGTGAGTTTAGTTTCTTAAGTCTTCACACCGTGTTCGTGTTGCAATGAGAAGGCTTGGAGGTTGCGGTATTCTTCCAATCATCTGTTGCAGAGCATGTCTCGGCAGAGGAGCAGCTGAACCTGTGCAAATGAACCGTGCGTGACCACTGCATGAAGGTGAACTCTGGACCCCTGTTGCGGTACGTGGGATGAGGATGGATGCAGCAATGCATGACTGAACAGAGACAGCAGCAGCATAAGCAGGTAGAGACGGCATCGTAGCAGCAAACAGGGACCAATTTATCCTCTGTTCTGCTCTGTTGTAGAACGGTGCACAGCTGCTGTGTGGTCCTTTGAGAATGGCAGCAGGTGGAAGTTTGTAGGACTGGTGCAGTACATGGAAGCCAAGAAAAGCTGGTGAGAGTTGGTGAAGCAAGCTGGAACAAAGCTTGAAGCAGCAGACCAGCGGAAACAGCAGCGGACCAGCGAACACGACCACGCCTGGACCAGTTACCAACCCGAGCCACCTGGAGAAGGAAACGTGCACGGTTATGCATGGAGCTGGTAGTGGGCAGCAAGCTTGGACAGGACATGGACAGCAACAGCAACCCGTGAAGCATGAGCAAGCCAACACGCCAAACAGCATGGGCAGCAGCCACCAACCCGAGCCCCACCTGGAAAACAAATTGCAAATGGATGATGAACAATGTTTTGGGAGGGAAGGATTTAAATTCTTAAGGCTTGTTTGGCTAGCTCATTTTAATGTTGATTAATTCATTTTTGCATGCATTTTAGTGAGATTAATTTCAATGTTTTTAGTTAGCTTAGTTAGATTAATTTCAATGCATTAGTTTAACTTAGATTTAATTTGGGTATTAAGTAATTTTTATTCTAGTATTAGGGGTAGTGCTTAAAATTAATTTAGATAAACTCATGCATTTTAATTAAGTAGTTTAATTGCATTTTTAGGTTAGTTTAATTGTAGTTTAATTTTATTGCTTTATTTTCATGATTGCATTTTATTTTAATTGTGTTAGTTAGTTTTAACTGTTTTAATTTCTTTTGTAGGTTTTCGATTTTAATTGCTTGGAGTATTGTAAGTACTTCTTGCTTGGCTTTATTTCCTTTATTTTCTTTATTTTATTGCTTTAGGTATTTCAATTCTAGCTATGTAGATCACTCCCTTTAATTCCATAATTTGCTAGAATATACTTAGGGTAAGATTAACCGGTAGTTAATTAGGCTAGTCAACTTCTCTGTGGGACGATAATTTCGGGACTCAAATCCCATTATTACTTGTACGACCCGTGCACTTGCGGTAGATACCCTTAGGGTCGATCAAGTTTTTGGCGCCGTTGCCGGGGAAGTCTTAATTAGCCATTAGTTAATATCGGTGAAATTATGCTTAGGTGTAATTCTAGCTTGTAAATATTTAGAACCTTAGCTTAGGTTAGTTAAATTTTCTCTTAATTAAAATAAAAAAAAATTGAAAAATTGAAAAATTAAAAAAATTAAAAAAATTTTTTTAAGGACTTTTAGATGATTGCAAGTGTAGAGCCAGAAGTTTTAATTGCTTTCCTTTAGATCCTGAAATCGAACGAACTCTTAGAAAAATTCGAAAGGATTCTAGGAAATTTATAGCTCCGCTGCAAAGCATCATGACAGAAAATAGGAAAATTAAGACAGTCAGAGATTATGCAATGCCGACTATTGAAGGGTATTATTCCGGCATTAGGCCACCAGCTGTCCATGCAAACAATTTTGAAATTAAGCCCGCAATCATCCAGATGATCCAAACTTCTCTACAGTTCAGTGGGCTTCCTTACGATGACCCACATGCTCACCTTGGGCAATTCTTGGACTTGTGCAACACATTTAAATATAATGGATTATCTGACGATGCTGTTAGGCTTAGATTATTCCCCTTCTCACTTAGGGATAGGGCGAGACACTGGTTGACCTCTCTGCCTCCGGGATCAATTTCCACATGGGATGAGTTAGCCCACCAATTTCTAGCCAAATTCTTTCCTCCCTCTAAACTAGCCCAACTTCGTAGCAATATATCTTCCTTTGCCCAGTACGACTTTGAATCTCTTTATGAAGCATGGGAACGATATAAGGAGCTTCTTAGGAAGTGCCCTCACCACGGCCTACCTCTATGGCTTCAAGTCCAAACTTTCTACAATGGACTTACAAGCCAGAATAGGACCATAGTGGACGCTGCTTCGGGTGGAGCCTTGATGTGCAAAACAGAGGAGGAGGCTTACGAGTTGCTAGACAAAATGGCGACTAACAACTATCAATGGTCCTCGGAGAGGCAAATGCCAAAGAAGCCGGTGGGTATTTATGAGCTCTACACGATGTCCACCTTGACTTCTCAGATAGCCAATCTTACAAAGAAGGTGGAGTCGCTCAGTACCCAGTATAATCCTCCCACCAGTCCTAATCCGATTTATTCTGTCCAAAGTCCTTTTCTTTCCTGCGAGCTGTGTAGTGGTACCCACTCTGTAGATAGGTGTCCGCTCAACTTAGAATCGGTTCAGTATGTTGCCCCTTCTCAAACGCAACAAAACAACCATTTTTCAAACACCTACAACTCAGGGTGGAGGCACCATCATAACTTCTCCTGGAGCCAAAACCAAGGGCAACCTTCTAACTCTAGATCTATAAAACCCCCTAGTTTTCAAACTCCACCGGTTCAGGTACCACCACAGCCGCAAATTCCATATCACTCGCCTCATCAACCATCCCCACTTCAATTTCAATCTCATCCATCACCACCACCACCACCACCACCACTCATGCAGCCCCAATTCTACCACACACCAGTAGCTGAGAAGAAGCCTACATTAGAGGAGATGTTCACGACTATCCTGCAAGATCAAGCTGCTTCACTTAAGAACTTAGAAGTTCAGGTTGGACAAATAGCTAGCTCTCTTAGCCAACATCCTCAAGGGACCCTTCCTAGTAATACTGAAGTTAATCATGATAAGCAAATGGAGGGTAAGGAACATGTTAGATCTATCACCCTTAGGAGTGGCGGAGAGCTAGATGAGCCACAAGTCAAGTCCCAACCTGAACAGCACATAGTTGAAGAACACATAGGTTCTAACGAAGCAGCTCAGAAAGAGCAGGAACATCAGGATCGGGCTGCAAAATTAGGCGCTTCTTCATCTATACCTTCTTCTTATTCATTGCCTTCCTCGCCCTCTGATGCTACAAAGTTGACGATGAGAGTCCAAGATCAGGAAGTAAAGTTTAATGTGTTCAAACCTGTGAAGCTCCCTGATGACTCTCAAGAGTGTTTCAAGATAGAGATTGAGGAGAATATAAGGCTTAAGCATATAATATCTGAGAGAAAGAAGGAAGTAGATATGGCTCAGGAGGGCAATACCCTGTCACCACTTTGGATGACCCTCCTACTCTTCGCCCTGCTGCTGAGTGTTGTCTTCTTCAGCTGCATTTGAAGTGGCTGTCTTTTCATGTTCACTTTGTATATAGTTCTTTTTCTTTTCGGCTGTTTCTTTCTTTGTTTATTTTGCAGGTTTCTTTTCTCGTTTTATGCTTTCAATCAAAGCTTCGATTGTTCATCAACATCAGAAAGGGGAGTACTCTGTTCTTGAGCTTAAATTCTTATATTATCTGCACACTGAGGACACTGTGCACTTTAAGTTTGGGGGATGGGATATTATTTGAGCTATTTTGTGAAAAATTGAAAAAATTTTCAAAATTTTTTCGAAAATCTGAGAAGGAATTTTCAAAATTTTTTCGATAATATGAGCTTAAATTGCTTGATTTTGGGATGATTTAGTGCTTAGCATGTAGTTTTCCCATATTCCAATGATATGACCCCATGATTTAGTCTGACTTTGATTGAATAAGAAGCATGATTATAGGAAAAGCATGAAGTTGAGTTCTTGAATTTGTCTTAATTCGGATTGTGATTTCCTCATCTTATGCACATGTCATGTCATAAATCGGTATATTTATTTAGAGAAAGCTTATGTGTACATAGTATTGCATTTGTTCAGTTGATTTTGTGCATCATATTCTAGAATTTGTTTGATCTAATCTCGAGGCGAAATATTAGATCACACTTGATTAGGGAGATGATTTAGGCCATCTTTGGATCGTTTGAGCCTTTCTAGCTATCCTTGTACATATTCTACCCCTAGTCACCCATTTGGGCCAAATAAGCTTTTCTCTGTAAATACACCTGCTTAATTTTTCTTAGCTTAAATACTTTTTCCTATCCCTTACCCCGAAAGCATGAAAAGTCATTGGATATATTGTGAGCTGTATGGGTATTAAGTGATTGTGAAGGAGTGTGTAAAAAAAATAAAAATAAAAATAAAAAAAAAGAAAGAAAGAATGACGAAAAAAAAAAAGAGAGAAAAAGAACAAGAAAAGAAAAAAAAATGCTTAGTGAAATAAATAAGTTTGGGGGAAATGATTAAAGCTCTTACATTAAGATCCTAGAAGTAATGCATGTTAAGGGGTAATTAAACCTAAATCGACTTTATCATACCTTAGCCCCAGCCTTACATTACAAGCTTAATGAAGTCCTATTAATCTTTGGTTAAGTGTGACTACATTAGTGGAGAGAGAAGTGAAAAGCAAACTTATGGGAATGATCACATGTCATTGACTTTGCATTCACTATGTTGCATAATCTGATCCGGATAATGTACTGTGAAGTGACTTAGACATCTTTCACACACTCACGAGGAGTCCAATTTGGGTTAGGACTTATGATTGAATAATTCTAAGTGTTGGACTTGTAATTGTGAGTCTTTGATTTCATAGTCTGTACTTTTTCTTTGAGGATGATATTGGGGAAATTATTATGTTTTTGTACTTGTCATTCCTACAATCATTTTGTTTTGCTTGAGGACAAGCAAAAGCTCAAGTTTGGGGGTGTGATAATTCTATATTTTTAGAATTATTTGTGCTTAATTTCCTAATTATTTATTTAAATCCCCAATTTATTTTGTTAATTATCCCCTTTATTTAATTAAAATTCTCATGTTTGCAGATAAATCAAATCCGGATGAATTTTGAATATTTCGGTAGAAAATGGACCGAAATTGGACTAAAATCGAGATTGAGCCACGCGGACAACACGAGTCATGCCACTGAGCACATCCAATTGGACAAGAAGACCGATGACATGGACATATCTTTTCGAGGAGCCAATGGTGTGAAGACAAGTGGCCAAAAAAAATGCCAACTCATCAAGGATGTGAAAATTACCATTTTACCCCTAATGTGTTTATAAATAGGAAAGGATGACAATTGAAAGTGTTATGTAATTTTTAGGAGTAGTGTAGAAGTAGAATAGGAGTAGGAGTAGTGTTAGTGTAGAAGTAATTAGAGTAGTTTAGTTAGATTAGTTTAGTTTAGTTGTTGTTATTTTTAGAAACTTTTTTCCCGAAACCATGTTCTTCATCAATCTTTGTTAAATTTATGTTTCAATGGATAATCAACCTTTTGTTTTCATGCTCTCGGTTTCTTTCCCATGGAGTATCTAATTGTCAAGTTCATCTCCTTGTCTTTGCTCTTCTCGGTTTTTCCTTAATTTTTCAATTTTGTTTTCAACTTTGTTCTTAAATTCTCGGTTTGCTTCCGTTTAGTTTTATTCTAGTCTTTCCTTTTGGTAGTTGTCATCAAAGCTGTAGTGAGTTTAGTTTCTTAAGTCTTCACACCGTGTTCATGTTGCAATGAGAAGGCTTGGAGGTTGCGGTATGATTCCAATCATCTGTTGCAGAGCATGTCTCGGCAGAGGAGCAGCTGAACCTGTGCAAATGAACCGTGCGTGACCACTGCATGAAGGTGAACTCTGGACCCCTGTTGCGGTACGTGGGATGAGGATGGATGCAGCAATGCATGACTGAACAGAGACAGCAGCAGCATAAGCAGGTAGAGACGGCATCGTAGCAGCAAACAGGGACCAATTTATCCTCTGTTCTGCTCTGTTGTAGAACGGTGCACAGCTGCTGTGTGGTCCTTTGAGAATGGCAGCAGGTGGAAGTTTGTAGGACTGGTGCAGTGCATGGAAGCCAAGAAAAGCTGGTGGGAGTTGGTGAAGCAAGCTGGAACAAAGCTTGAAGCAGCAGACCAGCGGAAACAGCAGCGGACCAGCGAACACGACCACGCCTGGACCAGTTACCAACCCGAGCCACCTGGAGAAGGAAACGTGCACGGTTATGCATGGAGCTGGTAGTGGGCAGCAGGCTTGGACAGGACATGGACAGCAGCAGCAACCCGTGAAGCATGAGCAAGCCAACACGCCAAACAGCATGGGCAGCAGCCACCAACCCGAGCCCCACCTGGAAAACAAATTGCAAATGGATGATGAACAGTGTTTTGGGAGGGAAGGATTTAAATTCTTAAGGCTTGTTTAGCTAGCTCATTTTAATGTTGATTAATTCATTTTTGCATGCATTTTAGTGAGATTAATTTCAATGTTTTTAGTTAGCTTAGTTAGATTAATTTCAATGCATTAGTTTAACTTAGATTTAATTTGGGTATTAAGTAATTTTCATTCTAGTATTAGGGGTAGTGCTTAAAATTAATTTAGATAAACTCATGCATTTTAATTAAGTAGTTTAATTGCATTTTTAGGTTAGTTTAATTGTAGTTTAATTTTATTGTTTTATTTTCATGATTGCATTTTATTTTAATTGTGTTAGTTAGTTTTAACTGTTTTAATTTCTTTTGTAGGTTTTCGATTTTAATTGCTTGGAGTATTGTAAGTACTTCTTGCTTGGCTTTATTTCCTTTATTTTCTTTATTTTATTGCTTTAGGTATTTCAATTCTAGCTATGTAGATCACTCCCTTTAATTCCATAATTTGCTAGAATATACTTAGGGTAAGATTAACCGGTAGTTAATTAGGCTAGTCAACTTCTCTGTGGGACGATAATTTCGGGACTCAAATCCCATTATTACTTGTACGACCCGTGCACTTGCGGTAGATACCCTTAGGGTCGATCAAGTATGTATGTGATTTAAGGGTGAGTCGAAACATTGATGGAAGCCCACTCGACCCATCTTAAGAGTTAGACATCCAGAATGGACTTGGAAAATAATTCTAGATGTATTCCGGAGACAGAATATCCCGGATATTGTTTAAAGAAAATTACAGATGACATTCTTTTCTCTGACCCAGAGGAACTGATTGATTAACGAGTATGAAACTCTGTTTGTATTCTTGGGCAGATGTGACTCAGACACTATGAACAGTGAGAGTCGAGATGTCTAAAAGTTCATGGAAGGAACTCAGATTGTCAATTAGAGTCTGACTAGCCCGTTAGAAATCACTACCTAGGCCGAGGCAGTGCGCAGACTACAGTTGTGTTAAATAAGATCATGAGTTGCGCGCCTCTGAGATTGGGAAAGGTAGTAAGGGCCGAAATAAAGACAAAAGAGAATGGAAAATGATAGAGATGTCAGAATGGAAAAAGGTAGATTGGTAAAAACTTAGAGCTGATAAATCACTGGGTAAGTTGATTGATAAACCCCAGTGTATCTAATTTCAATACTTTTGAGGGGTATTATGATTTGAGGACCCCGACCTGCTACGTAACAGTATAACAGAGTAGCAGTGTGAACAGTGTAAGATGTGTGGTAGTTACCACGGAAATAAGATGTTGGACGAGGGCGAATATATGCCTTGGACCAGGACACTATGGATGTTTCATATGATGTGGTGGAAGATACCACACTAGTTAATAATAATTATTTTAATTGATCCTGGTGCCACACATTTATTCATACCGCCTTCAATATAAGTTAGTGAAAAATGTGAAGCATGTACCCTTAGGCATGAGGATGATGGTTAACTGATTTTCACTAACTGAATAAGGGTAAAGTGGATTGTAAGTGTAACAAATAATGAAAGAGTTGGTTATAAGTGATATATGAACGGAAATAAGCTTGGAGATGTGATAGATCCTGCATACAAGATATATTGGAATAAAAGGCGTATGCAAGGTAAGGATATCTTCGATATGCAAAGTAATTTGGATTAAGCGGTATGTAGTCAAGTCTGAGGGTTAATAAAGGTATTTTAAATTATTCCCTGCCTGAAGACTTGACAAGTCGATAAGCGCACACATAAGCTATAAATTGAAAAAATCGACAGTCGTAATATATGCATTTAAAATTTGGATACCTTTGCTGGTACGATAAAGAGATACAAAATTTGATTAATCATGAAGGTTTAAAAATTAAAATTTTATAAAGCCGTTAATATAAGAAAAAGAAATGACGTGAGCTAGTATCTTGAACAGAAGCGATTTCGAAATGACATTATACGTTTATGCGTACATAAGTTAAGATATGGATGATTGAAATATTGAGTGGAACTCAATTTCAATGAGGTATTTAAACCTTACCTGGACTGATTGGTTATCATCTTGAGTGATGATATTTTGATGTATTTGAAGTCCAGGGAAGAGCATGATTAGCAACTGGAAACTATCTTACAGACGTTGTTAAGAATTTCTTGAAATGGGCTACTCAGTTGACACATTTGTTTGGAAAAGGATTGAATACGAGTGTTATGATAAGTATGAGAATGGTTGCAGTGAGTTTTAGTGTATTGAAGTAATAAACTGACCACCGTAAGTATTCTCACTATAACCAACAGCTCAAGAGGTTTCAGTGTGTATGGATACCTCCAAATAAGGATTGAGCTATGTATTGATGTAAAATGGGAAGATAGTCGTTTATGGATCCAGATATGTTCAAGGACCATAAGAGAAACTATCCGACCCATGATTTAGAGTTGGCAGCCTAAGCGTTTACGCTGAAAGTATGGCGCCACCACTTATACGGTGAGACATTTCGGGTATGCACTGATCGTAAAAGCCCCGAGTATCTGTGTTCATAGAAAGAGTAGAATATGAGATAACCAAGAGGGTTAGAGCTTCTAAGGATTATGATAGTGAACATTGTACCACCCAGGAAAGGCTAATGTAATAGCTGATGCCTTGAGCAGAAAGAGCCTTGGGATGGTATCACATATGATGGTCAGGGAGCGAGAGCTACTAGAGCAGTTGTGAACCTCAGTAGTGATATGGATCCCTTCTGATGATGACGGTGATTGTGTGACAGCTAGCCTGAGGTTAGAACCGGATTTGTGTGACCGAATTTGCCAGGCTTAGCGTGATGATCGGCATGGTGTCGATAGCGTGGGTCAGATTCAGAAGGGTACAGTGACAAAGGTCACAGAGAGTGATGATGACTGACAGAGGTTCAGAGATAGTATAAGTGCTCTCCAGGACCACAGTTGATGATATAGTATTATTGTCAGAAGCTCACTCTTCGGGATATACAGTGCATCCGGGAAGTAAAAAATATATCGAAATCTCGAAAAGGGTATTGGTGGTCAGATATGAAAAGAAATATTGTAGAGATTGTAGCAAAGTGTCTCGTATGTCAGCAGATTAAGGTAGAGTACAAGAAGTTACAGAGTTATTGCAACCTCTACCTATATTGACATGGAAATGGGAACGAGTTACCATGAATTTCGTGATGGGTTACAGAGGACCCGGATGAATCACGAGGCTATCTGGGTGATAGTCGATAGATTGACTAGTTTACCCACCTTCTGGTTATGAAATCCCTAGATACTCTGAGTGTGTAGGCGGATTTATGTGTATGGAAAATTGTGAAATAATATGTAGCGTTCCAAGGAGCATGATATCAGGTAGGGATTCCCGCTTTACTTCCCACTTCTGGGAATATGTTTTTGAAAGCTATGGGAACCTGATTGAGTGTTAGCACAGTTTCCACCCTTAGACAGATGGTCAGTCAGAGAGGACTGTACAGGTTCTGGAGGATGTGATGAGAGCGTGTGCCATTGATTTTATGAGCTCCTGGGATGATCAGTTGTTGCTAATCAAATTCGCCAATAATGACAGTTGTCACTTGAGTATCGAGATAACATTTTATATGAGGCATTGTATGGTCGTAGGGAGTTGTTTCTCGACTTGGATAAGAAGAAGTGGGTGACAGATAGAGAATTGTTCCCGAATTGGTAAGACAAACCTCTGAGGATGTTCAGTTGATTTATGAGAGATTAAGAACACCTCAGAGCAGATAGAAAAAGCTATGCTGACAAGAGACAGAAATCATTGGAATTCACCGAGGGTGAATTAGTATCGTTGGCAGTTACTTGTCTTAAGGACGTAACGAGATTCAGATAGAGATATTGGACAAGTGGGAGGTAAGACCTGTAGGTTGGCATTACCACTTGAATAAACAGGCATCCACAATGTGTCCTATCTTATGATGTTTCGAAAATAATATCCGGATCCAGCATATGTGGTCGGATTTGAGCTCCAACAGTTTAGCTCAATGAAAGTATAACGTATGATTGGAAATCGATGTGGGTATTAGACGGAAGGAGAAAGTGTTAAGGTTTAAGATGATCTCCCTAGTTAAACATAATGGTAGTATTACACTCCGGAGAAAGTCACTTGAGGATGACAGTATATGATACGATAGATGTACCGGAGTTGTGTTATGGACTCATATTACTTGGTTCTAATTTGGAGGACCAAATTTCTTAAGTGGGGGAGATTGTAAGACCTGATATTTTCGAGTGCATTTAAAAAAATGCAAAAGGATTGAAATGGTATTCCCGAACACGTGCAAGGGTAAAATGGTCAAAAGACCAAAATTCGATATTAATCGGGACAAGAAAATTTAATTAAAAATATGGGATTGAGAAATCTTGATCAATAACGAAGAAATAATTAAATTTCGAGTTAAATTGATCAAGATATGAATTTATTGGAAATAAACCAGAATTTTCGTATCGAAAAATAATCTCGAAAATAATTGAAAAATATACCGAAAAGTCGAAATAATACCGAGAAATTAATTAATTGATTTAATGAATTAAATAGAATTTTTTTAAGAATATTTTTGGGATATTTTAGATTTTTAATAATATTTTAATGAATAAAATATTATTAAAAATAAATTATAAATAAATAAATAAAATGTTAAAAAAAAAAGAAACGAATTCTGAAACAGAAGAGAAAAGAAACAGAAATGGGGAGAAGCGAAACAAGCGAGACCGAGGAAGAGGTTCGTCACCGGCGAGACACCGGCGGGGCTGAGGGGCCGGCGAAGGTCGGCTGACCTCGGGCGAACCATCACCTGCAAAGACGCCACGTGGAGTCGCCGAAAACGCCAAAAAACAGAGGAGATGCCACCGGGAAGAAACGTCGATCGGCCGCCATCGGCGCCGATTCGACCCCAGCCGAGGCCCGATTTAGGAAGCCCAGGCCATTGTGCACCGAACGGTGGTGGAATCGCGTCGGGAATCGCCCGGACGGCGCCGGCATGACCAAATGTTGCCTGAACCGACCGAACCGGACTGAACCGGCCGAACCGAACCGACGGTCCGAACCGGGTTGAACCGGACCGGACCGGTTCAGCCAAAAAGAGAGGGAAAAAAGGAAGAAAAAGGGAAAAAGAAAAAGAGGAAAAATTGAAGAAAATTCATGTGATGCAATCGAGTTTCGGGTAAGTCGGTAAGCGGTCAAATTGACCGATTTAATTTTTGGAATATTTAATTTGATAAATAATCGACTGAAAGTTTACCCGAAAAATATATTTAATTGTGTAGCTCGACGATTGGCATCAACCGAGAGCTCGAGACAGCCTCGATTTGAGTACTATCATGGAATAACGGGTAAGTAACCCTTATTTACGACAATTTTGCATCGTTATGCGTGATTGATATTTAACGCATAAATTACGGATTTAATTTCCACATAAATGAATTAAATTCTGAAAAATTAGGTAAATTATCGTAAATACTAAATTGAGATATCTGAGAATTTACAACGAGGCTAAATAAATACTGCTGGGCCCAATGAGCCCAATAGGCCTCGATAAAGTGTGGTAAACGGGCTTAAGGCCGATTAAGGCCCATTAAGGTGCAATCGGGCCCAATATGAGAAACGGGCCCAATGATTTAAAATTAAGCCCAGAAAATTATGAAATACATTAAATTGTATTGTATTTGACCTGATGAATGTGTATCCGCAGTTCCGGAGATTTGATTTGGATTGAGAGCAAATCGGATTGCGTGACGAGTCATCAGTGGAAAGGTCAAACTGTACAGAAAAATGAGGTAAGGGAATTGTGTGAGTAGCTAGAGGTAGCTACGCATATTTTAATAGATTTTGTATACACTGATTATGTATGTATACGCGATTATTGTATAGTGATCCTAAAAGTGGTTTAAATGAATTTTAAGGATCGAAATAGGTGAAATGTCTATTTTACCCCTATTGAGGGAAGTTCACCTAAGGATGGTGAGAGCATGACATGCATGAAATGCATGATTTAAGGAACTTTTCGAATTAAGGGATTTTATTGGTTTTTAATCAAAGCAAATCGATAGATTGGCCAGTAATTGTTTAAATTTCACAAGATAACACTACGTAGGTGTTATTTATATTTAAATGGAATTCGTTGGAAAATGGGCCAACTATCATGTTTATATGGAAACAGATAGTGCTGACACGTAGTTCGCACTATATCTATGTTTGTGAATGTGCATAAATGTGCTTGAGCAGTTGCTCGCACCGACTTGTGTGACATCATATGCATGAAATGTGCTAGAGCATGGTGCTCGCACTGATTTTTATTATTATGGAATGAGAAGTGCTGGAGCCTAGCTCGCACTCTGTTTTGACATGTTTTGACATGTTTTGATTTGTTTTGACGTGGTATGCATAAAATAGTGCTGGAGCGATTGCTCGCACTACTTTTAATGATTTGACATGCATGAGAGATGCTGGAGCTTAGCTCGCATGCTATTTTGATTTGATATTTCATAAAGCCGTGCTGGAGTGAATCTCGCACGAGATTTGATTTAATTATGCATAAAGCCGTGCTGGAGTGTAACTCGTACGAGATTTGATTTACTTGAGCATTCATTTGTGCTGGAGCGTTGCTCACACAAAGTTTTACGTAGTTTTCATAATTCATTTGAATGCCGTACTGGAGTTTTTCTCGTACGAGGTTTTCACTGAATTTCTATACATATCCGTATTAGAGCATTGCTCGTACGTGGATTTTACTTGAAATTATAATCAGTTTAAGTCGTACTGGAGCGCTGCTCGTACGCAGATTTTACTGATTTTTATTGAAATCGTGTTAGAGCTTCGCTCGCACGAGGTTTTCTGATATCATGAATGTGCATGGAGCCGTGCTAGAGCTTCGCTCGCACAGGGATTTATATTACATGCATATAGCCGTGTTGGAGCCTCCTGTAGACTGTGTGTCACAGTGAGATGATATACTCACATGTGCATTCTGAGACAGAGATGATATGGGTGGATAAGACCTATTACAGGCACCCCTGATTGAGCTTGGGTCCACTGAGTACGTTGTACCGTGTATGTCACGCGGAGTACGCTGTACCGTGGGGATTGTTGGAGTGGAGTGGCATTAGCCACGAGGCAGCAAGTCTTGCCCTCGCAATCCTGGTGTTATGCTGTTCTGGCGGGTAGGACGACCCACCTCCCGTTTCAGGTGTGATACCCCGCACACTAGGTACCGTGTTGCCAGGGATCACTAGGATATGGCCATAATCCTCGATGTTACTGATAATTACCTGATTGTCTCACATGATATAACTTGTGGTCTGTTAGACCAGGGTAGACCCGAAGGAGGGGTCAGGCCCCCGATTTGACGAATTTATGATTTCATATGATTTTATTATATGTGACCCTGAAAGAAGGGTGGTTTTATAACTGAAGTTTTATAATGAAATTTTAACGAATTGTTTTATGAGTTTGAAATGGAATTATGAGATTGTTTTATGAGTTGATCGACCCGGAAGGGTTAGTTTTTACTGTAATTTTAATGTATTGATTTAAATGCAGTAGCATGTGAAGTTTTCCATGCTTTCAATTGAAATCCATGATTTGTCTTACATGACATGAAAGACTTCATGATCTTGATTAAATTCATGCTTAATATGATTTAATGATGTCACATAAAATGCTTTGAATGCATGAATTACATGATTTATATATGCACAAATAGTTTTGGATAAACTATGGCATTGAATATGCATGACTTTGTGCGTGAAATTTTAAATGAAACGAAATGGATTTAAGGGCATGGCATTATGAGCATGTAGATAGTGGAGCTATCTACTTACTTGCATAATTGCCTTACTGAGCGTGTGGTTTGCTCACCCCCCTTATTTTCCCATCTTTTCAGAGCACTTGTAAAAGTTATTGAGCGGCTGAGGACTTGCATGCTTAATATCCGCTGCTTGTTGCTTCCCATCGAGAGACAGGTATACACATTTGTATAGTTTTGTATCTAAATATGTAATGCACAGTACTGTAAACGGACATTGATGTCGGGGATGTAGAGTTATAAATACCAATGTGTATGTATTTATTTAAAGTCAAAAGATAGTAAACTCTGATAAATGAATGGGATAATGAAGTGGAATGGTAAATAGTGTGAGGTGACTAACACCGAATCATAGCCCAACTGTGTTGTAGGATGGTCACGACGAGAGAAAGGTAAGAATTAAATAATAAATGAAAAAGTGAAAAATTTACTCTGATTTTTAGGTAATTCGGGTCGTGACAGTACAAATCAGAGCCCTCAATCCAAAATGACAAAAAAATTTTCTCTCTGTCGCTACTTCTACTTTGGGTTTATAACTCTTGCTTTGGTTGCTTATACTTTCAGCCATTTTCGATGTTCGTCACTCAATTTGAAACAAAAGAAAGAGAAAAGGGAACGTGTTTCTTCAATCAATGCTACTTCAATTGACGTTAGTTGCCATTCTCCTTAATAAGTTTCTCTTCACTGTGAAGAATCGACATAGGTAAGGTAAAGAAAAGGTTAACGATATAAATATAAAAGAATTATAGAAAGGAAAATAAAAGAAATAAATGATTTAAAGAAAATAAATAATATAAATGACATTAGTTTTTTTTTTTAATGAGCTGAATATTAGAATTAGGAAATGATGTGGAAATAAAAACCAAATGGCATAATGTCATTGGCTATAGTGGCCACGTCAGCGAGCTTTTTAACAGAGTCAACTTTTGGGTTAAAGTGGTTGACATAAGTGAAGTTCATATATGACAGTGACAAATTTTCTTTTGGTAGCAAAGTGAAAAAAGTAGAATAGTTAAGGGGCCAAATGACTCTTTTATCTTGAGAGGCATTGAGATATTGTCAAAAATTTGGATTTGTCTGTTGTTAAATAGTTTGTAGAAATAATCACGTCACAATTTTTTAATGTTATTGTTCTTAATTAGAGTTCTTTGGTACTCATTCTTTATAAATTTCACAAAACTTAAGTCACAACTTCTCCCCTCTCTTGCTCACTCCAATCTATATATCTTTTTCTCTCTATCCTTTATGTCCAACTTGTTATAAATCTTTTTTACAACCTTCACTTTAGCTTTTGTCATCTCTCTTTTTACCTTCTACCTAACTTACTTGTATTTTGTGAAGCTCTATTTGGTGTTGCTTTTCTTCAAAGTCTTGTAACAATGTTGTTTAATCTTTATAGCTTTCATACGTAATTCAGTCGACCATATTGCATTCTTTCCAATCGGTGCTCTTTTGTTCAATACACTTAGTATTTATTTACCCACCTCCCGAATGTATTTTTTCATCTTGCTCCATCGTATATTTGGGTTTTCTTTTGTTGTCCTTTTTTTTAGATCCAACTATTTTTACATACTGCATGACAACATTTTTTTCGCTTCCACCATTGAATTCTTGTAACTCTTTTTCTTGATTCTTTCAATGCTATTTATGAATTTTTAAAATTATTAATTTATTTTGAATATATTAAAATGTACAAAATTAATTATAAATTCTCATATAAAAGTATTATTATAAATAATATTTTAACTAATTTAAAATTTTTTTAAAGCACTAGCAAGCAAAATATCCATGCATAAATTTGTTTTGATAAATAACTTTTTCTAGTTTTAGTGGACACTATATATGAAGAATTACGTAAAACCAACATTATTTTTAGTTACTATCATATAATAACGTGGTTTAGGGAAAATAAAAGTCAAATCTCCAAAATCTCAATCAAATGAAAATTCGGATAGATGTTAAGGGTTGACAACTTTAGATATGAGAGATATGGAAAATAGATTCACAAATGTGTTAAAAATTAGTAAAAATTTTAATTAAAAATTAATGAAATTTATATATAAATTTTATAAAAATTTAAAACTAATTTTATTTTTTTAGTGTAATTTATATTAGAATAATTCTAAAAATTGAATTTTTAAGTGCCAATAAAATCCACTTCATATTCTTTGAAATACATATAATTTGTATCATAAACTTATTTTCATTAAATCAATTATCATTAATTCACATTTGTGAGACCCATATTTTCATGACTAAGACTTAATTTTAAGTTAAGATGATGTGAATGTTATGCAGGCCCAAAGTGATCAAAGCGCTCGTGATTGTGGAACAGAGCTCTATGGCACAAAAATCGAGGTAGGACTCTAAACCTGAGAATTCTCTTAAGAATATATGTAAGTTCATTAAATAATATTAGGAAGTGAAAACTAAAGTAACAGAAGTGAAAAAGCTAATAAAAATCGAGTTTACGATAAACCGAGAAAAGTGGGCCTAGTTAAGAAATAAATTTGGAATAAATTATAAAAATTCAAAAAAATTATTCTGAGGCCATGGAAGGTTAGTATAAGATAATATTTACTTATAAAATTAAAATAAATAGGAAATATGGAGGTTTGGATGTTTAAATGAATTTTTAAAGTGAACCAAAAGCTCAAAGCCATTTTGCTTGGTATTGACCCAATCGAGTAAAATGAACTCAATCGGGGAAATTTTCTTAAACAAGTGACCCTCAACTTTTTATGAGAGATACTAGAGACATAATAGAATATTTGAGAAGTGAGAAATTGGAAGAAATTAGACTAGAAATATTTTTTTGGGGATTTTACAAAACATGACAGAAAATCTGCACAGCACAGTCAACTGACTAGCTCATGTACACTTTGGTATTTTAAGCTCATACAATGGTCCAAAAATTCTCATCTCATCCATATTATTACCCCACTTACTAAGCTAACGGTAGCCTTTGGAATCACCCTATTTGCTTTCCTATCCCGAGAGATCCAACCATTTCTTTCTCTTTTTCTTCCTGTCGAAATGTGACTATGTAGTCTTCATTGAGAAATTTTTTCGAGGCCCTTCCGGCCAGATTCAGGCAATGACAAAGAAGGAAAAAAAAATCTTCCCCTGTGATTCCTCTACAACATATCAAAAATTCAACCCTAAATAAGTTCATTTACTTGGTGAAAAGTTAGAGATAATTTTGGAGGTCAGAACTGCCTTGTTCATGAACAAGTGAAAGCTTGGATTTTTTATGAATGTGATTGATTTTTCTTCGGTTTTTGAGTAAATCTAAGTTGTATATTTGATGATTTACAGTTTACGGCTGATTTGGTGATTTATTGGAGTGATTAGCTTTGGTAAAAGGTAAGAGAAAATTTTGTGAATGATGAAGATGATGAAATATGTTAATGTTTGATTATTTTTAAAGGTTTTTAGTTAAGTGAAATTAATTGGAATAATTTGTAGAATGCTTAATGAATTTGGCCAGCCTAGGGTTTTTATGTTTAAGATGAAATATGATTTGATTTATGGTTAATAGATGTTTGAATGATACCGAAGAAACTCGGTTTATAGTTCGGTTAAGCGAAAAACCCAAAAATAGTGAAAATTGAGTAATTTGGGTACTTTGAGTGGTTAAATAAAGTATAGGATAGATGTTTAAACTATTAAGTTGACAAGCCTTTAATTTGTTGGAAAGAAAACTAATGAAATAGCTTAAATCGAGATTTTATTGGTAAAACCAAGAAAATAAGCAAAGTTGGTGAAATTGGTCAACTTTAAGGAAATGAATGCATACTTGAGTATGTTAAAGTAAGATTGAACTATATACGATGACTTGATGTTGTTTTGGATAGCTCGGGAAAATTGACACGTCTAACGAGGCTATACCAGATCTCGGTGAAGTAACTTCGTTTAAACCTAGTAGAGGTAAGGGGAGTAATTTGGCATAGTTCTGACTATCTATATGTAAATATGAATTGTGAAATGATTTCACGAATATATTTATATTCATGAAATGATTTATAAAACATGTTTATGCCTATGAAATGATTTATGAAGCATGGTTATGCATATGAAATGATTTATGAAGAACATTATGAAGTATGAAACTGTGAGAACTATAAATTTGATGAGATTTGTTGAGTGAGAATTGTAATTTGGTGAATGTAATTATGATATATTGATGTACACGCAAGTTTTAAATTTAATGAAGTATGAGGAGATGAAGTTTTTGAGTCTTAAATGTGTGTGGATTGAATTATGACCTATGGAGTAGATTAAGGGGAGTTTTGCATTGAGTTTCCTACAATTGATGCAGCAGCAGCAGAATCTGTGAAGGCCAGATCGATCTCTAAGGGATGAGAGATCGATCCCATAGCTCTAGAATGCAGAAGATATGCGAGAACAGGCAGGCTGATCGATCTCATGAGGAAACAGATCGATCTGCTAAAGCCTTGCATAGCAAGGATCGATCTTGTCATAAGGGTAGATCGATCTCCTTAAGTCTCGGCATGGAAGAGATCGATCCCCAATTCAAAGCCAGATCGATCTGCACTTAGTTTTCCTATGAAAGCAGATCGATCTCCACCCTCAACCAAATCGATCTTGTAGTTGTTGAGGGAGTAGTTTGGAGCAATTGAATCGAGCAGAGATCGATCTCCTTCAATACCAGATCGATCTCATAAGCCCTGTCTATATAAGGACCATGGGATTTTCGCCTGGAAATCGAGCCCTCCCATTTCCAAACCTAAATCTTCTCCATTTTCACCCAAACCAAACTTTCTCTCTCTAAGATTCACCCTATTCTAGACGAAATTAGACAAAGGGGAAAGAGACAAAGTTGTTCCACTTGGAAAGGAAAACAACATACTAGAAAATCAAATGTAGGCTTGAACAAAGAGAAGAGACAAGCTAGGTAAGCTCACAAGACCTTTGTCCTTGAGCATTATCATTTTATATATGGGTGGATAAACATACATGTTGGTAAATGGATATATATGTGTATATAGGTGTAATTGGTTGAAAATGTCTAAGTTATGAGGGAAACAATCAATGGGTATAGTTGAGAAAATGAAATGTGAGTTTCTTGGGATGATTATGAGCTAGCGAAAGTGATGATAGAGATGTGGGAGAAATTTTAAGACAATGTGGGTATTTAGAAGTGGTAATTCGGATATAGTATAAATATGGGTATAAATGAGAATGATGAGTGTTGATGATTTAATTATGGATGGACAGCTCGAGAATCTGACGCAGAAAAACGAGGCTAGTCTGAGAAACCGAGGATATTGTACTACTCAAGGTGCAAGAGGTAAGGAAATAAACCATTTGTGCTTGTGAGTTTTCTAATGAGTGAAATGTTTTATGAGCATGAAAAAGAGTTTGATTGATGAGCATGTTTTATGAGATGATTCGATGTGTTGATAAACGTGTGAGTGTTTTACCTGTTTGAGCTCGATTTTCAATGTGATTTGTGAAATTGTGAATACATGTGGTTTATAACCAAAATGGATTTTTTATGATAACCATCATGAGCTCTACGTGAAGGTAAAACAATTTATATACAACAATGACATGTTTTATTGTGTGAGTATTTTGCTGGTTTAAGCTCGATTTGATGAGTTTTGTGTAAATGTGAACACAATGTGTTATAATCGAAATAGGTTTTATGATAACCACTATGAGTTCTACGTGAAGGCAAAACAATTTTTATTGAGACTATGGCTTTTCATGAGATTGCATATCGGGATTTACTCTTGTAGCATGTAAGGTCGGGCCGTGCTCTAGTAGCATGTAAGACCGACGCCTCCGTTCTAGTAATGTGAGATGACCCCGCTCAGCGGTAGCGATGGGTGGCATTGCTTTAATAGCATGTAAGGTCGGGTCGTTCTTTGATACCATGTAAGACCGACGGCTGTACGACTCTAATCAAGTCTACATGGAACCATGGCCATGTGTGTATTATTATCGATGAAATCCCTTGATTGGGGATGTCCGCCTTGGGGACGAGTTCAATCGTTTTGATATGCCATGACGTTGATTTCATATGAGTCTTATAAATGCCTAGTCTCAATTTATGTGATGAAGATGTGATTTTACAACTGCGATTTATATCATGCTTTGAGATTTGATATAATGTGATTGGTGATTTTTATCGCGTGCTTTATGCTAATACCATTATTTTACACAGTTATTTCTATAACGACTTGCATGCTCATTATTTTCCATTATATTATGATTGTGATGATGATTTTCATAACTTCCCTTATCCTCCTTACTGAGCGTTTTGGGAGCTCACCCTTTTTCCTCCCTCCTCCAGATTATTTGAAGTAAGCGAGATAGCGTCTGTCGCGTACGTGATATAGGTTGGTGGAAAGGTCCTCCCCAGGCTATCGCTTGTACACACTTAAGGCATAATTCAGTTCATTTTATATCCAGACAATGTTGTAATACAGACACTAGTAATGAGTATTTTGGGATGTAATTAGGTTGATATGAAAGAAATGAGTTGAGACTTATGGGTTGATTCTTTTTGGGATATTATGTAATTGATTCATTAAGTAAGAGTTGTATGATCTTGGGATAATGACTAGTGTTAAAACGTAAGTGGACACATGACACTGTAAAGGAATACACTCAGAGTTGTTAGTTTTGTTTTAAGAAAAATTTTAAATTAGTCATATTTTTTGCACTTCCAAGCTGTCACAGAAACTCATGAAAATTTTATAGTTGTCTTTATGACTTTATATTCATGTTTTAAAGGAACTTTTGATGATTTTCAAAAGTATGTGAGTAAAGAAAAAGAGATTTTTGAGACTAAAAGGCTAACCATATGCATGGCTACTGCTTGTGGTGCTTCGGCTCCACCACTTGAGTGCCGATACGTAGGACCCTTGTAGCGCTTGATTTCACCTGTGTGGTGGTAGTCTCGCTACTCATGGTTTATGATTATGATTTCTGGTAGTATCTCGTGCCCGCATAGCATGCATGAATGTCTCCAGCACGGAGAGTGCCTTTGGTGCCCGTGCCCTAGCTATGTGCTAGTGAATGTATGAAAAAAATAGATACTACCCATGTTTATGAATTGTTATACGACTCTGATCCAATCTATAGTCCCCCACCATGGCCATCTGTATGATTATGACCCTCTACGGAGGATGACATGTATGATGCATGACTCATAAAATAGCCTAGTCTCCACATTTATAAATGATGATGATTTCATGAAAGTATAAATGATGATGATTTCATGAAAGTATGAATGATGATGATATCATGAAAGAAATGATGAATGAAAATGATTTCATGGTAGAAATGATGAAAAATGATGATTATATGAAATGAATCTCGAATGATGATTATTTCACAAAAAGAATTATGAATGATGTGGTTTCATGAAAGCAAACTATGCATGAGGATATTTCCCAGATAGGAAGCATGGTTTTATGTTTTTAAACAAAGAGATGCATGGTATTAAAAAGGGAAGTATACACACATATGATACTTTTTTGTATGAATGTTTTACGTACGAAATCAAGTTTATACGTACATTTAAATGATTAATTTTCAAGTTAGCTGATGATTTGATTTTTCATAAGTAAGGTATGAAAGTATACTTTGGATGATTTCCCCCATTTTTTTTATAGTTAGAATTATCTTAAATTCATTTCTTACTGAGCTTTTTCCTAGAAGCTCACCCCCTTCTCTTCATTTCAGAGTACCTGTAGTAGGATCGTTAGCTATCACAGAGTATTCAAGTAGTTGGTGGAGTTGGTGCCTCCCAACCTACTTTTGGCATAAGCTCAGGTAAATCACCGGATATGTATATTACAAACTTGTATTTGTATAGATACTAGATGTATAATTTTATTTTGGGATGTAATCAAAGACTTATGAGTAGTATGTGATTTTTTTGGGATGTTTTGTTTTGGGCTCGAACTCATGACATAGTCCTAGTCGACGCTCTGCTGGTACCACTGAGCCAACTCCTTCACCCTTTTAAATGCCGACGGATTCATCTTAAGAAAGTCCTTCAACCGACTCTTTCCTCCATCATCGGGCCTGGTTTGTGCCGGTGGCTGAACGACGGGTGGCATTGGGTCAGTCTGTATAGGAGGTGGGGGCAAATCCTATGGTTGTGTAGGAGCCAGGATAGGTGTGGTACCGAGGCATTAACCCCGAAATGTTGCGCAAATAGCACCACCATCTGCTCAAACCCCTGTCGTACATTTTGCTCAAGCCAATTAATTCGAGAGTTTGGACTCTCTGGCTGTGGTTCAGGTGGTGGAGGTGTGGTTAACCGAGATGAGGGTAATCTTTGACTTTTTGGGATGCACTAATTCGGAGAGGGTTAGTATGGGTACCTACATGCTTAAGGAACAACCACGGTGTTGGTGGAACACCACCTAGAGTATATTGACCGCTATCCATCCAGTGATCAGTTGAGAGACTTTTCAGTCGACTTTTAGGACCCAATATATTCCTCGCGCTGCCCAGAGGAAGATGAAAGCAAAATTTTTGAATCTAGTACAGGGCAGCATGATAGTCAATGAATATGAAAACCGATTCACTGCTTTGTTGAGATATGATCCGGAGACTGTCAAGGATGAGTAATGATGTCAACAGCAGTCGATGTTACAACAGTCGATGTTGTGGGCCCAAGAGGGGTGGCCATGGCCAGTTGGGCTAGTCTGACTGGGCTGGGCTATTACACTGGAGCAGGGGATGCAAACTATGAAAGAGGGGCTCAATGCCCTCACAGCTATGTTTGCCCAACAGTTTGGGGCAAACACTTCAGATACTGGTGCTACTACGCCTGCACATCCTCCTCCATAGGCCCCTCAAGCACCTCCAGTAGCTCAGCCTCAGGTACAGATTGTGACAAATAATAGGGACAAAGGCAGGATGAAAGACTTTCTGAAAATTCACCTTTTAGAGTTTAAGGGTGTTAAAGAACTAATCCGAGCTGAGGAATGTTTAACACACTTGGAAAGGATATTCAAATATTTAGAGTGCACAAATGCAGAAAGGGTTAGAATGGCCACATATATGTTGACTGGTTAGGCCAGTGTATGGTGTAGAGCTATTAGAACTCATTTCATGTCCCGACATCCATAGATTACTTGGGAGACCTTTTTTACTGCTTTTAGGGGTCAGTACGTACCACCTGCTGCCTATGAGAAGATGCAGACAGAGTTCTTAGGGTTAACACAAGATAGTATGACTGTTGATGAGTACGAGAATAGATTTACTTCACTCATGCGGTATGACCCAAAAATCGTTAGAGATGAGCAGCACTGAACCCAGAGATTTTTATTCAGATTGAGACTTGCTATTCGAGACAGACTGCTTGGTCTCTGTATCACAAAATACAGTGATGCCCTGGAGAGGGCACAAGATGTAGAGAGAGGTCTTAATGTTACTCAGGCACAGTATAGAATCAAGGGGAAAGTAAAGAGCAAGGGTAAGAGAGTGGAGATCTCTAAAACAAAATCAAGGAGGAGTCAGCCAAAGAGATTGAGACTTGGTGAGGTTCCAGTGAGAGCCGATAGGCCCGTGGCTCATGATATTACCCCTATAGCCACCTGAGAGCAATTAATGACCAGAAAGAGTTGTCAGGAGTACGGTAAGATGCATAGTGCTCCTTGCCTCATGAGATCGGGTCTATCTTTTAGATGTGGCGAGAGAGGACATCTGATGAGAGATTGTCCACCATGGCAGACCCCACATCCACGAGATCAACCTCCCCCACTGTCTGAGAGATTGCCTAAAAGGCATACATGAGAGGGTCAAAGACAGGCCCCTCAAAGACGGGCTACAGCAGAAGAAAAAAGGTAAAAAAACCAGTCACCAGAGGACGAGTCTTCACGATAGATCAAGAGACAACAGATGCCTCATCCAATATTATTAGAGGTAATCGCCTTGTCTACAATCATATAGCTAATATGTTATTTGATTCGGATCCACACATTCATTCATATCACCTCAGTTTGTAAAGTGTTTGCATGTAAAGTTTGACCTCTAGATTATGTATGTCACATTAGCACTCCCCTGCATGAGACACAATAACTAGTAGAGCGTGTAGGAATTGTGAAATTAAGGTGAGAGATAAGGTCATGATAGAAGATCTAATTTTGTTAAATATGGACGACTTTGATGTAATTTTTGGGATGGATTGGCTAGCCACTAATCAGGGTAAGTTTAGACTACTATACCAAAACTGTAACCTTCTTCTTACCTGATAGGTTTGAAGTATGTTTTGCCAGTAAGAAATAAAATGAAATGCCTGCTGTTTATATGATTTTTTATGTTCTATTGTGGTAAAGGATTTATAGCTTCTGTTTTGGATATGAATCGAGAACATCCAAGTATCTAGGATATATCGATAGTATGCGAGTTTCTAGATGTGTTCCCGGATGACCTACCAAGGTTACCAGATACCCAGCCAATCTCTAAGACGCCCTATAGAATGACACTAGTGGAATTGGAAGAGCTGAAGAAGAAGCTGCAATAATTGTTGGACAAGGGTTTTATTAGACCCAACGTGTCACCGTGGGGAGGTCCAGTTTTATTTGTCAGGAAAAAGGATGGTAGCCTCCAGTTATGTATAGACTATAGAATGCTAAATAAGGCCACAATAAAGAATAAGTACCCCCTGCCCAGAACCGGTGATTTATTTAATCAGTTGAGAGGGGCTTTAGTGTTCTCGAAGATTGATTTGAGATCTGGCTACCACCAGTTGAGGATCAAGAAGGAAGATGTGGCCAAGACAACATTCAAGACGAGGTATGACCACTATGAGTTCTTAGTAATGCCTTTTGGCTTGACTAATTCCCTTGCTGCTTTTATGAAGTATTCCAGGATTTCTTAGATCAATTTGTGATTGTCTTCATTGATGATATATTGGTGTACTCTAAGATCTGAGAGGAACATGAGCAGCATTTGAGGATAGTGCTCCAGACCCTTCGAGAGAAACAGTTATATGGGAAACTGAGTAAGTGTGAATTTTAGTTGGAGCAGATATCCTTTCTCGGTCACATTATATCTAAGGATGGGGTATCAGTTGATCCATCTAAGGTTGGGGCAATACTCAAATGGGAAAGACCAAGGACTATAACTGAGATTCGAAGTTTTTTGGGGCTGGCGAGGTACTATAAGAGATTTGTTGAGGGCTTTTCTAAGCTAGCAGCTCCACTGACTAAGCTCACGCGTAAAAGGACACCTTTTGTATGGTCAGAAGCTTGTGAGCACAGTTTTCAGGAGCTTAAACAGAGATTAACTATCGCGCCTGTCCTAATTCTCCCTAAGTGGTTTAGGAGGATTTACGGTATACTGTGATGCTACTCACCAGGGATTGAGATGCGTACTAATGCAACATGATCGACTAATAGCCTATGGTTCCAGACAATTGAAGGACTATAAGCGAAATTTTTTCACCCATGATTTGGAGTTAGCCGCTGTAGTATTTGCTTTAAAGATTTGGCGACATTATCTATATGGTGAGCGATTTCAGATATTCACTGATCACAAGAGTTTGAAGTACATATTTGATCAGAATGAGCTGAACATGAGATAAAAACGGTGGTTAGAACTCCTTAAGGATTATGACTGCGAGATTGTGTATCATCCGGGTAAGGCGAACATGGTGGCAGATGCTCTCAGCAAGAAGAGTATAGTATCGTACATGATGATCAGCGAATGAGAGCTTTTAGATCAGTTCACCAGACTTCAGATTAATGTTGAAGAAGCAGAGATTGGGTTTATGGCTGGCCTACAAATTGTGCCCAGCATCTTAGATCGGATTAGAGCAGGGCAGAGAAATGATCATAGGTTATTGGATATAGTTAGCCAAGGAGAACAAGCTTCACAATCAGATTTTATGGTCAGTGATGATGGTCTGTTGAGGTTCAGAGGCCGAATTTGTGTATCGAGTGATGATACCTTAAGACGGTAGATTTTGAAAGAGTCTTATTGTTCTTGTTACACCATACACCCAGGTAGTACCAAGATGTTCCATGATCTATGTAAGGTGTATTGATGGAGTGGCATAAAACGAGATGTAGTGAAATTTATGGCTAAATGCTTAGTGTGCCAACAGGTTAAGATTGAGTACCAGAAGCCCGTAGGACTACTTAAGCCCTTACCAGTGCCTACGTGAAAATGGGAACACATAACGATGGACTTTATTATGGGTTTACCGAGGACTCGAAGAGGTCACGATGCAATCTGGGTAATCGTACACAGATTGACTAAGAGCGCCCACTTTCTAGCTATGAAATGTATAGATTCTTTGAGTGCCTTAGCAGAACTATATGTCAGAGAGGTAGCTCAATTGCATAGGGCTACCTTGAGCATCACATCTGATAGAGATTCTAGGTTTACCTCGAGATTTTGTACCCACTTTCAGGAAGCCTGGGATCTCAGTTAAACTTCAGCACCGCCTACCATCCTCAGATTAATGGTCAGTTTGAGCGAACTATACAGACCTTGGAGGATATATTAAGGGCCAGTGTATTGGATTTTAAGGGTTCATGGGATCACCATTTGCCCCTTGCAGAGTTTGCCTATAATAACAACTACCATACTAGTATTGGGATGGCACCTTATGAAGCTCTGTATGGCAGGAGTTGTAGATCCCTAATCGCTTGGGAAGAAGTGGGTGACCGAAAGATTATGGCTCCTGA
Source organism: Firmiana major (assembly GCA_033439115.1). Taxonomy (NCBI): domain Eukaryota; kingdom Viridiplantae; phylum Streptophyta; class Magnoliopsida; order Malvales; family Malvaceae; genus Firmiana; species Firmiana major. The sequence goes on along the minus strand of CM065899.1, from coordinate 13,176,676 downwards.
TTTAGTGGAACAAGCAACGAAGGGCATTCAGGTTATATGTGATAGATTAAAGGCTGCTCAGAATAGGCAAAAGAGTTACGCCGATATGCGTAGACGGCCACTTGAGTTTCAAGAAGGGGACTTTGTGTTTCTGAAGGTATCTCCAAATAAGGGCATCATGCGTTTTGGGAAGAAAGGGAAGTTGAGTCCTCGCTACATCGGTCTGTTTGAGATACTAAAGAAAGTGAGAGAAGTTGCTTACCGGTTAGCTTAACCTCCACAGCTTTCTGGAATCCATAATGTCTTCCACGTCTCAATGTTGAGAAAATATAATCTGGATCCCTCTCCTGTCATCGAGTATGAAGCCTTAGATATTCAAGGAGATATGAATTATATGGAAGAACCTATTCAGATCCTTGATAGGAAGGAAAAAGTACTTCAGGCGAAAAGGATTCCATTGGTTAAGGTTCTCTGGCAGCACCACTCTATAAAATAGGCGACTTGGGAACTAGAGAGCCTTATGAGATAGAAGTACCCTTGATTATTTGACGGACCAAGTTGAATTTGGAGGACCAAATTCTCTAATGGTGGGGAGGAATGTGAGACCCAGATTTTCATGACTAAAACTTAATTTTAAGTTAAGATGAGAAGACTAAGACTTATGTGAATGTTATGCAAGCCCAAAGTTATCAAAGCACTCGGGATTGTGGAACGGGGCTTGGTAGCACGAAAACTAAGGTAAGGCTCTGAACTTGAGAATTCACTTAATAATGTATGTAAGTTCATAAAATAATGTTAGGAAGAGAAAACTAAAGTAATAGAAGTGAAAAAGCTAATAAAACTCGAGTTTACGAGAAACCGAGAACAGTGGGCCTAGTTAAGAAATAAATTTGGAATAAATTATAAAAATTCAAGAAAATTATTCCTAGGCCATGGAAAGTTAGTATGAGGTAATATTTACTTGGAAAATTAAAATCAAGAGGAAATATGAAGGTTTGGTTGTTTAAATGAATTTTTAAAGTGAACCGAAAGCTTAAAGCCATTTTGCTCGGTATTGACCTAATCGAGTAAAATGAGCTCAATCGGGGAACTTTTCTTAAACAAGTGACCCCCTAATTTTTATGAGAGATACTAGAGACATAATAGAATATTGGAAAAGTGAGAATTTTGAATAAATTAGACTAAAAATATATTTTTTGGGGATTTTACAAAACAGAGCAAAAAATCTGCCTAGCACAATCAACTGACCAGCTCATGTGTACTCTTGGATTTGAAGCTCATCCAAAGGTCAAACAATTCACATATCCTCCAGATTATTACCCCATTTAATAATCTAACAGTAGCCCTCGGAATCACCCCATTTACTTTCCTATCCCAAGAGATCCAACCATTTCTTTCTCTTCTTCTTCCTGCCAAAATGTGACTATACAGTCTTCATTGAGCAATTTTTTTGAGGCCCTTCCGACCAGATTCAGGCAAAGACCAAGAAGGACAAAATTGTCCCCTGTGAGTCCTCTACTATAAAAAATTTAGCCCCAAAGAAGTTCATTTTCTTGGTGAAAAGTTAGTGAGAAGTTCGAAGGTCAAAACTGCCTTGTTCATGGGCAAGTGAAAGCTTGAATTTTTTTATGAATGTGATTGTTTTTTCTTGGGCTTTTGAGTAAATCTAAGTTGTATATTTGATGATTTATAGTTGAAGGCTGATTTGGAGATTTATTAGAGTGATGAGCTTTGGTCAAAGGTAAGAGAAAATTTATGAATGATGAAAATGATGGAATATGTTAATGTTTGATGATTTTTAAGGGTTTTTAGTTAAGTGAAATTAATTGGAATAATTTGTAGAATGCTTAATGAATTCGGCCAATATAGGGTTTTAATGTTGAAGATGAAATGTGGTTTGATTTAAGGTTAACAGATGTTTAAATGATACCGAAGAAACTCGGTTATAGTTCGGTTAAGCGAAAAACCCAAAAAGAGCGAAAATTGAGTAATTTGGGTACTTTGAGTGGTTAAATAAAGTATAGGATAAATTTTTAAGCTATTAAGTTGACAAGCCTTTAATTTGTTGGAAAGAAAACTAATGAAATAGCTTAAACTGAGATTTTATTGGTAAAATAGAGAAAATGAGCAAAGTTGGCGAAATAGTCAAAATTGGTCAAATTTAAGGAAATAAATCCATATTTGAGTTTGTTAAAGTAAGATTGAACTATATACGATGACTTGATGTTGTTTTGGATAACTCAGAAAAATTGACACGTCTAACGAGGCTATACTGAATCTCGATGAAATAACGTCGTTTAAGCCTAGTAGAGGTAATAGGTATAATTTGGCATAGTTCTGACTATGTATATGTAAATATGAATTGTGAAATGATTTACAGATATATTTATATTCATTAAATGATTTATAAAACATGTTTATGCCTATGAAATGATTTATGAAGCATGGTTATGCTTATAAAATGTTTTTATAAAGCATGTTTAAGTTATGAAATGATTTATGAAGAACATTATGAAGCATGAAACTCATGAAAATTTTATAGTTGTCTTTATGACTTTATATTCATGTTTTAAAGGAACTTTTGACGATTTTCAAAAGTATCTGAGTAAAGAAAAAGAGATTTTTGAGACTAGAAGGCTAATCATATGCATGGCTATTGCTTGTGGTGCTCCGGCTCCACCACTTGAGTGTCGATTTGAATTGTCTGGATAGAGATACGAATTTTAAATGAGAAATTATAGTGGGTCCAATAAGGAAATTCGGTCTAAATTGGTCCCGAAAGTGTAGAAAGGTAAAACGGTCAAAAGATCGAAATCCGGCATAAATTCTATAAGAAAATTTCATTAAAAATATGGAATTGAGAAATCTTGATCAATAACGAGGAAAATATTGAATTTTAAGTCCAATTGATCAATATATGAATTTATTGGAATTAATCGAAATTTTCACCTCGAAAAATTATCCCAAAAATATTGGAAAAATATACCAAAAAGACGAAATAAGATAGATAAATTTATTTATTGATTAAATAAATAAAATATAGTTTTTTTGTTGATATTTTTTTATTTTTATAATATTTTAATGATTAAAATAATAATAAAATAAATTATAAATAATAATAATAAAAAGGGGAAGAAACGAAGCAAAGACAGGCGGACCGAGGGAGACCTCTGCACCGGATGACCACTGGCGACTTGGAAGGCCAGAGAACGGTCGGTGAGGGGCGACGATCATCGTACGACCCACCAGCAGCCGTGACGCGCCCCACCGACTCTGAAATCCGGCGGATCGAGGGAGAGAAGGCCGAGAGGGAGAAGAGAGAATCGGCGGCCACCGGCGGGGTTTCGGTCCAACCCAAGGCCAGCCGAATACTCCCCTACTCCAGGCGCACCGATTGGCACCAGAAACGGCCCGAGAATCGGTCAAAAAAGAAGTGAACGACGACGGGGAAGCCTGAACCGGTACAGATCGGTTCAGTGAGAGTGCATTGTGCTCATCAGACCGTACCGATTCAGCCAAGAAAGAGAGGAAAAAGGGAGAAAAAGAAAGAAAAAGAGAAGAAGGAAAAAAATGAAAGATTTTCGGGGATACATCGGACTTCGGGTAAGTCGGTAAGAGGTCAAAAGTGATCGAATTGACTTTCGAGAAATTTATTTAAAATTATATTTGATCGAAAATTAACTCAAAATTAAATATAAAATTATGCAGTTCGATGAGAAATCGTGTACGTGAGCCCGATAGAACTTCAATTTGCGCACCATCGCATAATCTCGGGTAAGTAAAGCTCATTTACGACAATTTATGTAATTATCGCGTATTAAAGATATATTTTACGAATTACGGATTAAATTTCGCTTTTAGTGGATTATATTGAGATTTTTAATTAAATTGTTGTAAATGATATACGGGCTATTCAAAGAGTCTAGAAAAAGGCTGAATAAGTACTGATGGGCCTAGTGAGTCCAATAGGCCTTGATGAAAGAATTAATAAGTGGAAACGAACTTAATACGGACTAAGGCCCATTAAGGTGCAATCGGGCCCAATAAAGTAAAACAGGCTCAGTGCTTTAGATTCGATCAGTAAGAGTGGAATACTGATAAGTATATTAGAACTGACTCAACACGTGGTTATATGCAGCTCCGTAGATTTGGTTTGGAGCGAATTGGACTGAGAGACCTGGTACGGCCGAGACGAGATAAGCTCGCACGTGATTCTAGGTAAGGGAATTTTACAGACTGCTGTAGGTAACTTTACACAATTTTAACATCATTTACATTGCCTAAAATTGGCTGAAGGGTCTAAATTTAAAATAAGAATTTTGGTGCTCGGATGGACAAATGACCAAAATACCCTTGTGAATGGTAAAATTTCCAAAATTAGGAAACGTTGGGAGGAGCAAGAACAAGAGGTTCCTGCTTGTTTTTGAGGTGTTTTGACACGTGCATGAGTAGGCTGGTTAGCTTTTAAATAAAAATGCACAACATTGCATATTTTCAACAATGTGATTTCTTTTGAAAATTGTTTTGAGATAACAGAGCCGCCTACGTGATTTTATGAAAATGTGATGTGCTAGAGCTCAGCTCGCACGAGTTTTGATTTGTGTGATGCATGCATTAGTGCTGGAGCAAAGGCTCGCACTAGAGTTTTACATGCATAGGTGCTGGAGTCTAACTCGCACCAGATTTTCATATGATTTTCGTGACAGGGTGCTGGAGTCTAACTCGCACTAGATTTTCACTTGTTTTTTTATAACACAGTGCTGGAGCCTAGCTCGCACTAGTTTTAGATGATTTCGACAGAGTGTTGGAGCTTAGCTCGCATTAGATCTTATGAGATTTTATGAAACGCGTGCTGAAGCTTAGATCGCACGAGATTTTCCTTGATTTTATGAGAGTGCCGGAGCATCGCTCGCACTGATTTTATAGACATGTGATGAGCCGTGCTTAGAGCGTCGGGTAGACTGTGTGTCACGCTGATTAAATATGCTCGCACGTGCGTTTTGAGACAGGCATGATTATTGATATGAGATATGGGTCCACGGAGTACGTTGAACTGTGCAAGTAGCATGGAGTACACTGTACCGTGCTAGGATTGATTATGTAGCTTCTTCGGATGCGAGTGGCATCTTTGGATGTGAGTAATCGGGCAGGACCGACGGGATGGACTGACCCACCTCCCAGGGCGGTTCTCGATAGTGGTGAGACCCCGCACATAGGATCCGTGTAGCAGTGGGATCACGAGGATGTTTTGTGAATTTTTGTGGGAGTTTGGATCACCCGAGGGAGGGGTTGGATCCTGACTGAGATGTGATTTTGATGAGAATGAAACTGGAATTTAAATTGAAACGCATGACGTTATTTCCATACTATTTAAACCCAGGCGTGATGTAAACTGGTTTTACATGACATTCATTGTGTTGCATGTTACTATTGCTTTGAAAAACATTTGATTTCATGGTTTTCTGTGAGTCAGGAACACCCGAGAGAGGGGTTGAGTCCTAGCCGTGTTGTGAAATTTTAACGAGAATGAAATGATTTAAATGGTTTGCATGTTAAGTTTTCCATGCTCTTTGAAATCCATATGTGAACTTGTTTTACATGACATCATGAATTGTAGAATCTATTTTGAAATGTGTGGAGAAAGGGTGGTTTATGCATGGCACCACGTTCATGTAGGTTGTATGGTTACCTACTTGTTCGTAGGATTGCCTTACTGAGTTTGATGTGCTCACCCTTTCATTTTCATACACAGATTTCTTTCAGTAGACTTTGAGGCGACTGAGTACTGTATTCCTAATATCCGCTGCTGTCCATCACTTGAGGTATATACACCTGTACCTATTGTATTTAAATAAGAATAGCACAGTAACATGTCTGTAAGTAACTTTCGGGGATGTATAGACACTGTAAACACTTGTAAATGATTAGGAAAGAATTAATGAAAAACTCATGTGTTTACCTTTCCTTTAATAATGAATTAAGTTATATGGTGAATGAAATGTGGGACTAGCATTGACACACAGCCTAATTGTTAGTGGAGTGTGGTCACGATCAGAGGACAGGTAAGTATGAAAGAAAAACGAAAAATTTACTCTGATTTTTGGGTCGTGACAGACACGTATTATGCATGACTCATGATATAGCTTAGTCTTCATGTTTATAAATGATGATGATTTCATGAAAGTATGAATGATGATGATTTCATGAAATAAATGATGAACTAAAATGATTTCATGGTAGAAATGATGAAAAATGATGATTATATGAAATGAATCTCGAATGATGATGATTTTATGAAAAGAGTTATGAATTATGTGGTTTCATGAAAGAAAACTATGCATAAGGATATTTCCCTGATAGAAAGCATGGTTTTATGTTTTCAAACAAAGACATGCATGATATTAAAAAGGGAAGTATACACACATATGATACTTTCATGTATGAATGTTTTACGTACGAAATGAGATTTATACGTACATTTAAATGATTAATTTTCAAGTTAGCTTATGATTTGATTTTTCATAAGTAAAGTATGAAAGTATACTTTGGATGATTTCCCACATGTTTTTTTTATAGTCAGAATTATCTTAAATTTATTTCTTACCAGACTTGTATTTGTACTGATATTGGATGTATAATTTTATTTTGGGATGTAATCAAAGACTTATGAGTAGTATGTGATTATTTTTGGGATGTTTGAGTCCTGGGAAGTGAATTAACTTAAGAAATCGATCTTCTTATGGATGTGGTAGTTGATATGCATGAATTTGTAAGGTAATAAAGATAAGAAATAAAATCAACTGCCTTGTGGATATAAACTGTGCTTATTTGCAAGAGGATAGGGTATAAAATAAGCCGTTATATTGCCGAAATTTCTAGCAAAAATTTAAATGACAAAAAGAATAACTAAATGAAAGAAACAGAGACCTTACACTGAACAAGAATGCAACTTAAGTAATAAATGAGATAAAAGAAAAAAAGTTAACCCCTATTTCTGCACTTCCAAGCTGTGACAACATTAAATAGAACTTATATATCTTAATAAAATAAAAAATGAAAAACAAACAAAAAATCTTCTTAAAAACAATTATATTTTGAATCCATTTAAAATAAAAAATTTTCAAGAAATTGTAAGAGAAAAAGAAAAAAACAATAAAAAAGAAAGGATAAAATTATTGATAAGAGAAAAGAAAAAAACTATAAAGAAGAAAGGATAAAAATTTCGATATTAAGAACTTATCATAAAAAAGTGATAAAATAGTTTTTTTTTAAATTTAAGATAAAAATAATTTTTGAAAGTATATAGTATTAATCATATGTCTTTTAAAAATGATTATGTGTCAATTTATTATAGGTACATAAAATTTTACTTTTTAAAATCATTTTAATATAGTTTATTATATATATACATATACACATTAGTTTTATCATAAATATACATATTAATTTTCGTGTTTAGTAATAGAGGGTTACAGAAAAATATATACGAATTGCGATTTGGCACCTGAGAGAAAAAAGATTTTTCATATGGGGCGGGCATGGACGTAAAAATAACAGAAAAACTCGTAACCTCCCAGAGCAAACGTGTACGATTAGTATTGACTGTAGAGGAAGCTGTTTCCAGCACGCGTCCCCAAAGAAACAGTTGTAAGAGACGGCAAGCAAAAAGGTGGCTTGATTGAAGGGTCCAACCCACGTGGTTTAATCGCTACGGGCCAGCCGCCAGCTTTGGGTCCTTCTCACTTCTCAACTACCGTGGTCTGACCATCAACTCCGAGAAGTCAAAATCCCCCCGTCTTTCTGTAACAAATTTGACCTCCTCTATATATATTAGTTACACTCCCTCTCTTTCTGTCATAATTGTTACTAAAACTCAAATCTTTGGAGGGAGAAAAGAAAAGGCGTAGAAATGGCCATTTCAATTACCAGGTGCTGTCTCAACGTCTCCCCTCCAAATCCAACTCCTGGCTTGGACATCTCTTCTTCTAACTCCAAGGCATTCCGAATTGAATGGTAAATATATCCACTAATTTGCCTCTTTTTATTGTACTACTCGGCAAGATTTTAATACTTGTCGAATTGATTTTCTTAGGCCGAGGGATGACAAATGGAGAAAGCAATGTTTATTGGGGATGGCTTCCATGATAATTGGATTACAAGTAGGCGATGTAAATGACAGCAACGCCTTTGCTAAAGAATTCTCCTCAGTACTCATCACAGAATCAAACTCGAGAGTTGCAAGATGGAGTGATAAAAGAATGTGCCCTCCATGGCATGCAAATTCGCTAGAGACGATCGTGCCGGAGAATCTTCCAAGGCCATCAGCTCATCGTAGATGGGAGGATATTGGATTCTCCAAGAATGCTCCAGCAATCAAAGTGGCCGTAGTTACAAAAACAAGAAATAGTTGCTTCTTTATGTAATTCTACGATGTTGTAGATCAAATCAGACAACTATAAACAGTATTTCGTCCGAAGTTAACAAATGATATAAAATGATTGATACTTTGACAAATTTTATTATTTGCATATTTTCTATCGTCATCGTGGATCGAGGAATGAGTTTCAATTGTTGCAGAGTTGTAGTACGTACTAGATTGGTGTTGTTTGAGTTTGTCTAGTACATTTGCAGTACAAATTGAATGAATATCTATGGTCCATGGAGGAGCCATTGTGGACCATACAAGCTCGACCTCTTGGGCCCATGCCTGGAATTTAGATTTTTGGGTTTTATTATGGGCTTAGCAAAAGGCCGAAGTTGATGAATTTTTTATGGGTTTTTGGATCTTCTAAGAAGCCTAAGAATCCACAATTTATGTATATGTAAGGTAAAATATTAAAATTTTATGTTAAAATTTGTACTAATATGATAAATTTAAATCTTTTTTTAGTTTTTCTTTTTTATATTTTTATACAAATTTTATTAACTTTTAACTTATATCACCTTTTTATTTTTAATTTGTATTATTTTTTTCCTTGTCTAATAACTTAGGGGCCGTTTGGTATCTTAGAAGGAAAATGATTGCAAGGTAAAGTGATTCCTGGGAAAGTGATTGCTGAGAAAATAACTTTGCAGCATTTGATATGCAATGTAAAGTTATGTTTAAATTGCAGGGAAAGTAACTTTACAGCGTTTGGTATGCATTCACTTTACTGGGAAAGTTATGTCAAATTTAAAAAATACACATAATTATAAAAAACAACTTTAATGCAATGAAAAAATTAATTAAAATGAAAATGTAAATGATATAAAATTATATTATTAATATTGCTCATTATTTGTAATTCTAAATTTTCATGATTATTAATTTAAATTTTAATTAGTATATTATTACAAATTCATTTATTAATTTAAATTTACAAATTTATTAATTTACAAATTTATGTATTATTAATTTAAATTTTAATCCATCTATTATTTTTAATGAATGTCATAATAATTTATTTTAGTCCTTATAAAATATTTTTTTTATGTATGATAATTACCTATAACATCCATGAAAGTATTTTTGTGTTTTTGGTAAAAGGATAATTTAGGTAAAATTTGTGTAAAATTAATTTTGCAGCCAAGGCCGTAAAATGATTATAGCCTACTTAGATTGCAATCACTTTGCAGCTTTCACTTTACATCCAACTTTTTTGATAACAAACGTACTAATCACTTTGCGCCCAATTAAATTGCAGCGCAAAATTATTACTCCCCTCTTACCAAATGGTCCCTTAGTTCAAATGAAATGAGAAAGTTAGAGTTATTAGACTACCTTCCATTTGCCTTGCTTTTGGTTGCAATGGACTGACAATAGTGAAGCCCAAGAAATAGATTTGAAGGAGTGTAAATAGCATGCAATGTAATGTTGAAATTCTTTATTAGGATTAGTAATTTCATGATAATAAAACCATGCATGTGGATAATATAGCTCCAGGGCAAATTTTTGGCATCTTGTTATAATTAATCTAGTTATTTAAGTTTAATTATATGAGCTCAGAATAAAAGTTTACTACCAGTTATGACATTTCTCCCCGTAGTTCTATATTTATAATTTCATTTTCTCATTGATTAATCATCTTTATGTATGCAATAGAATTTCTTTTATTCATCGTTAACAGTCATCAGCTGTCAAGCAATCTTTCTTCTCAAACAATTTCTTTACCAAGAACATTCTAATCATCAATGAAATTAAAATTGAATCAAATTTTTTGAACAAAGTAACGATTGTAGATTTTTAATTAATATTCAACTTCATAGTTATTAATATTTTACGATATACGATAGGTATCTTATGATACGAGTCGATTTACTATAAAATTGAGAAGTATCCATATAGAGAATCTATTTTATCATAAACCGATAGCATATCTATCGATACACAAGCAAATCAATACGTTTGGTATGATACACCAATGCACTTCGATACGTTTTGTTGTGAAATTGAGTTAGATCCAATCCAAATTTGATTTAACTCAATTAGCTAAAAATGTAATTTTAATAGATTTTTAACTTAAAAAAACTTAAAAACATATTCTTTACAAATTTTGATCTTTAAATAATTTTTTTATAATTTTAATTAGTACATTAAAATAAAAATATAAGTATTTAAAAATATATACTACCAACGTGTGAATTGTTTGAAAATAATAATATTTTTTTATCACATTCGCACTTAATCTTATTAATAAGTATAAATTTTTTATTTTAATTTATCTTATATGTATATGTATTATTTAAAACTAATTTTAAATTTTTTTATTGTATCTTACGATACGATACTCGATACTTGATTCTTAGAACTAAAATTTTGATTTACAATACTTATCTCCATTTGATAGCCATGTTCAACTTCCTAACCTCAATTCGATATTCAACTACTCTTGCAAAAACCAAAAGAAAAAAAAAATTTTGATGGCTAGGAATTTCTCGGTTTCCATACATCAAGTAAACCCGTTGACAACTCAAGTAAGTGAAGACTCACTTGAAGGTCCTCTACAAGTGATAATGTCACGCCCCGAAAATGCGAAAAATAGGGCTAATTTAAAACTTTTTCTCATTAATTCACAATTAAAGGTGCATTCCTGTGCAGTGTCATACATCATCATAATTATCATGCCTCAGGATCTCATCACAACATAGTGTATATTGAATCATATACATTACTCAATTCCAAGTTAATTAATCCTAATACATCCCATATAATGATATACATCAAGTGTCTGTAATTACAATAATAGTCTGGGTACATGAAAAGATAAAAGGTACCTCAAAGTACAATATATATGTGGCCTGGAGCTTGAATCCTCCACTAGCCACTACTCCGTACGTCGCAGGGAAGTCCTTATTCACTTGAAGAACTCTGGGGGGAAAAGAAAACAGGGTGAGCTTCTAAATCGCTCAGTAAAGGGGGTAGGGGACTCATTTCATAAACCAAAATGCACAACACAAAGCATTTATTTGTATGTGAAACTCATTTGAAAACCATAGCATGAAAATACTCAAAACGACACTCTCATGTGTCAAGTCATGTGAAAACATGAAGTAAAAGGCTCACTCTAGAGCAAAACAAAGCATGGGAAAATAACGCGTTAAAACGCTTTCTCAAATAACGTGGCACAGCCACAAATCACACGTGGCAAAGCCACTGGTTTAATTTCTCACGTGGCACAGCCACAAATCACACGTGGCAAAGCCACTGAATTATTTTCTCAACGTGGCGCAGCCACCAATTGGGGTATAACGTGGCACAGCCACCAATGGGTTTTCTCAACGTGGCACTGCCACCAATGGGGTATACGTGGCACAGCCACCAATGGGGTTTTCTCAACGTGGCACTGCCACCAATGGGGTATACGTGGCACAGCCACCAATGGGTTTTCTCAACGTGGCACTGCCACCAATGGGGTATACGTGGCACAGCCACCAATGGGGTTTTCTCAACGTGGCACTGCCACCAATGGGGTATACGTGGCACAGCCACCAATGGGTTTTCTCAACGTGGCACAGCCACAGAATAAATCATTCTCACGTTACCAGAACGGAGAAGAAATCGGGCTTACATGCTACCAGAGCAATGCCCGGTGTGTACTCACAACTACACACCTAAGTCTTATCACATAAGACGGGTTTGCCTTCACGTAGAACTCGTAATGGTTTTTCTCTCATAAAACTCATTTGAAAACCGTTTTGTACTCAACACAAAACGTAATAACAATCGAGTTCCAACCGGCAAAGCACACGCACATATTTCTCAAATCTCATATTGCCTTAACGTAGAGCCCAGTTATAAACTCATAAAACATTGGGCTCCAACAGGCTATAAAATCGTGTGCAATTTAATCTCAACACAAAACACTCAACATGCTTGTTTATAAATCATAAATCATGCTATAACAGTTTACAAATCACATACACAAATGGTTTAGATTTCCCTTACCTCTTTGCACCTCGTATAGTGCAATCGTTCCCCCGTATCACGGACTAGCCTCGCATTCCACTCTGGAACTCCCGAGCTGTCCAAACGATGTTAAAACATCAATACTCCACATCACATAAGCCTCAATTCTCAAAATCGAGCATAATTGCTCATAACACCTCAATTCTCTTGATTTCTCGCAACTCCACCCTAAACTACAACCTCATTTTCAATATCTCAATGTTCGATATTCCTCATGCCAATTATCTAGGCAATTCTCTACATTGTCCAATTTCCATTTATAACTCACAATTTCCTAAATTCACCAAAACTCTCAATATACATATCATTCCTACCACATTGAAATTTAATCACTCCCTAGTCATATTTCAACCATTTCAACACCCATTCAACCACCAATAACATCGAAATCAACTCAGATATCAAGATCGAGGTTTAGAAATTACCCAAAGTTTGTGAGACGCACAACTCACGCCTCGATCCGATTCGTCCTTCGATTTCCAAGTATGTTGTTCTCCCTTTGATGAGGAACAACTTTCCTTCTTACCACAATAACTGATTCGGCCGGAAATGGGTGATTTTGAGGAGTGAGAAACTAGGTTTTCTGAAAAATGGAGATTTTGAAAGAGAGAGAAAGTGATTTTCAGGAGAAAACACGGGTTCCTTATATAGACTGGAGGTAGGAGATCGATCTGCCTCTTGATGAGATCGATCTGTGTTTGAATTTTGGGGACGATCTGGGCAATTTTATGCCTAGGAGATCGATCTGTCGAAGGGTGAGATCGATCTCTTTATGGCTTTATGAGATCGATCTGTGCCTTGAGGAGATCGATCTTCTCCCAAACAGAAGCATTTGGAGATCGATCTCTTCCTCATGAGATCGATCTGCTCTCAAACAGATTCATAAGGAGATCGATCTCTTCCATTGGAGATCGATCTGCTACTCAAAATTCCTTCTCCCTCGTCAATTATAACTCACCAGATCGATCTCTCATCCTCCCAGATCGATCTGTCCTCATAGTTCATGCTTATTTTACACATTTAACATATAAATCTCCAATTATAATTCCCATAATTCACTTAGCTCAATAAATTACACTCCAAATTATTAATACATCATTAAAATATGTCTGAAATTCTCAGATCTCACAGATAAACTCCACTTAAAGTGGTAATTTAACATATAATGAAAGTTTGTTTACATGTTTAGTGTGATGACATATGTATATAGGGGTGTCGGATCGTGTTGGGTTGACACAACCTATTCAAATGTTAGCCCATATGTCAATAGATCAAGCTGACACAATTTTATTTTTTAATGGACCTTGTTGGCATAGTGCATGAAAATTAAAGGCGTGGTTAAACACGACACATGACCTATATGTAACAACCCGATTTACACACATTTTGGTTGGGCTACGAGTCGATAATAGGTCAGAACAATTGTGACACCCCGTATATGTATAATTGTAATATGTACATAGAAATGTAAATGGAGTTATACTATGAATTCGTAAGTGAAGTATATATGATGTAAGTCCATAAGTTAATGTACACACTTGTAATAAGAGTTGTGATTGTACATGCAAGTTACATTATGTATGAATGTGAAGAAATGGACTTAAATATGTGAAGAATGTGAGTAAAATGGAAAGTGAGTAGAGTGGTAAAATGAAAGGAGGATCGCATAAGTTGTGCACTTCCATTTGGGTTATATTAAGTACCTTTGGTCATACAAAGATTCTACACAAGTTTTAATGTATATGAAGTATTAATAGATGCCATTTTCAAGTCTTAAAGATGATTGGATGAGAAAATGACCATGACAACAAATTAAGGATGTTTTGGTATAAGTTTCTGCAGGAAACTGCAGCAAAATCTGGAAATTATGCAGGCTAGATCGATTTCGTAGGATGAGAGATCGATCTGGATGAGCCAAAGATGCTTGTATTTGAGCAAAGGAATAGGGCAGATCGATCTCCAATGGGGCCAGATTGATCTCCTAAACATTCTGTAATGAAAAGATTAATCCTCAAGCATACAGATCGATTTCTTTAGCTCTCTGTTTGGAGCAGATCGATCTCAAGCTTCGACAGATCGATCTCATACTTAAAATGCCGTGGAAAAAAGGAATTTAAGGGGACCAGATCGATCTTCTCCTTGTGCAGATCGATCTCCTCAAGCTATTTCTATAAAAAGGGCATTGAAAATTTACAGATTTTGGGACAAAACCATTTCCTTCCCTTTCCAACCCAAAACCTAATTTCTCTCTCTAGATCCAACCATTTTCAAGGAGATTTGAGGGAAGACTATTAGAGGCAAAGTTGTTCACATCAAAGAGAAGAACAACATACTTTGGAGGCATTTACCCATTTGTTGGATTGAAGGAACAAAGGACATTTCTAATTGGAGCAAAGAGGAAATCTAAAGAGGTAAGTTTATAATGCACAAATCCAAGTACATTTTTCTAGTTGATGATTATGAAGTTGATTTGGGTGTGCACATTGTGGGTAGAACTACCTAGAATACCATGAAATGAATATAACCTAGAAATGAGTTAGTGTGAGAAGTGAAATGTGGTGGAATAAATGATGAATGGGATATCTTGAGATGATAATGGTGTTGAGGAGATAATTTTAAGATAATAATATGGAATGAATAGAGAGGCTTACCCAAAAAGGATAAAATGAGTGTTTAAGGCATTTGGTGGAATGTATAGTTGAACGAGAGTTAGCAATACTAACTCGAACGTATGATGAATAAATTGTAGCTTCCGAGGATACACCAGAGCGAGTTGAGCCAAGAGCGTGAGAAGCTAAGAGGAAAATAGTCACACCAAGTAAATCGAGGTAAGGGAATTGTGTGGACTCTTAGAGATATCTGTGCGTAATTTGGGCGCTTAATGATTTGCTAGAATGCATGAGATGTTAGGAAATGAAATTGGGTGATTGAGGGGCAAAAGTTAGGTGTTTGATAAAAGTGCATGAAAATAAAAGCATAGTGCTTTAGAAAATCATGTTTACTTGCTTTTTAGCAAGTGATTGGTAGGTTGGCTAGCATTTGAAATGAATTGCAAAAGAAATGAGTTGTTTTGGTTTGTTAACCACACTTTACAAAGAAATGAGCCACTACATTGTTTTCGTGAGAATGAAAGCGTGCTAGAGTATGACTCGCACGAGATTTGATGTGTTTTATACACATGAGTGCTAGAGCTTAGCTCGCACTAGTTTTCACGTGGATTTCATACTGGTTTTGGCCTGGTGCTTGGAGCTTAGCTCGTACTAGATGCCCATCTTATTTGTTGATGTGCTTGGAGCTTCGGGTAGATTGGGTGTCGCATCGATTAAATAGGCTCGCACGTGCATTTGGGATGTTTTGACATGTTGATAGCTATGTTAGCAGCTTCAAGTAGACAAGAGGTCGTACCGATTAAATAGGCTCACACGTGCGTTTTGAGATGCGGTATGATATGATGTGTTGATTGGGTCCATAGATTATGTTGTACCGTGTTGAGATTGTGATATGCCGTATTCGGACGAGATCTACTATGGACCAGTGGGCTAGATTTAACCCACCTCCAGTGTGGAAGCAGATAGTGCTGATATCCCGTACACCTGATCTGTGTAACTGGTATCACAGGTTATAGCCATAGACCTAGAGGTTATTACCTTTTATTGAATTGCCTATCTCACATGTATAATGCTTTATGAATAAATCCATGTTTTAAATGATTTGTGGGTCAGGATAGTCCGAGGGAGGGGCTGAGACCTGACAAGTATTGAATTGTTTTGAGATATCGATTGTTAATGGTTTAAAGTGCACCGAAGCATGATGACTAATGCCATGCTTTATTGTGAAAAATGCATGATGTTTAATGCCATGCTTATTTGAGAAAACCCATGATGGGTAATGCCATGCTTTATTGTGAATTATGCATGATGATTTATACCATGCTTTGAATTGAATTGTGCACTGGATTTTAATAGCATGAATGCTTTACATACCATTAACACAATCATACACTGATGTTTTGAGATAAAATGATGAACTAAATGCTTTTGAGCATGGCATCACGATCACTTTGATAGTGCAGTACCTACTTGTTCGCACGATTGCCTTACTGAGCGTGTGGTTTGCTCACCCCCCTTATTTTTCCCCTCTCTACAGAGCTTTGATAGATTGTGGGCGACTGGAGGCTTATCCCTTTTTGGTATCCACTGCATCCCATCGCTAAAGGTATACACACTTGAATTATTTTGTATCTAAACTAGACATAGCACAGTAGTATTTTGTATGTAACTATTGGGGATGTAAAACAAAGTAAACACATGTAACAACTCTGATATATATACATTTATACAAGTGTTTACTCATAAATAATATACAAATTGAATTGGTATGATGGAGTGAGTTAGACGTCGACACACAACCCAACTATTGAGGAGAGTAGTTCACGATCGGGAAAGGACGAATAATAAATGATGCATGAAAATGCAAAAATTTGCACGTATTGTGGTAAGTTGAGGGTCGTGACAACAATAATCAATCTAATAAATTATTTTCTTGGTAACAATTTCAAACATAATTCCAATAGAGGCACCCTTCAATTAATCATCATAATTGTTCTTTCATGTTCACATTCCCCAAACACATCTCTCTATACATTACTGTACTTACAAAATTTAGATACAACAATAGATGTCTATACTAAGTATACCTTTAACACGGGTGAATACCTTGTTGACGTGTGGCTGTGCAAATTTATTTAACTTATAAAGCAATCCCAACTACTAATGAGGCTATGTGGAAGAAAGTAAGGGGGATGAGCTCAATGTGCTCAGTAAAAAAAAATGTGGTAAGTAGATAAATGCTATATATATATATCAGCAAAATAGGCTTATCAGAAAAAATATACAAAGCCACTGTCAATTTAGTAAAATCAGAGTCAGAAAATCAAAAGCAGTGTCAATAACGATAATATAAACAATTTTACTACAGTATTTACAAAATCCCATAACTTTAATCAGTGGAATAAACAATCTTCAAAATCACAATACAGTTCATGCGGTCAATTCAGTAATCCAAATAGACGAGGCAAGACAAAACATGCTATAACGATAATCAATATGACAATTGGCCAATGTCAGTGACTTCGAGTATCACTGATCAGGTGTGACGGGATGTCAATCACCGTGGGAGTGGTCAGCTACCCAGTCGGCTCATAATACAATATGTCCGAAGACTAATAGCACAATACAACGTACTCTCATGCATGTTGCACGGTACATCGTACTCTCGTGCAAATAGGTCAATGCAAGATCACACAACAATACACGATGACTCCAGCATGGTTTCACTCATAAATCATATTAAAATCCAGTGCGAGCAATTCAGTGTGACACACAGTCTATACACACTCAGGCACTTTTGCCAGTGTCAATTTATAAATAATTTATTTTCTTTAAAATCGCTGTAAAATTTAGTTCGGAAATAAATCCTTTCAGAAGGAGGCTAACTAGCCCTTTTTTCGGTTTAAAATTCAGTGCACGATACAAGGCCATTAAAACTAGGGACTATTGATCTAAAATAAATGATTAAAACTATATCGATATTTATTTAAATAAATTTACTTAAATTTATCTTGGTGAAGATAGGCCAAGCAATTGATACTAAAGTTTTTCATAATTTTTCGTACTATAAAATCGGTCTAATGCCTTATAAAATTTTAATGCTTGTATATTCGACCTAGGATGCGATATCTACAAATCCACAGAAAATACATGAATCTATCTCTAGTAACACACATAATTTTCCTTACCTAGGTGTCTGCCCGTAGTCCTCAACGCCTTAGTAACTGGAGTCAATTGGCCCGGTCTACTTGATTTATTTCCCCGGAGCTCTTTTCCTCGGGTATCCCAATTTTTCTGTGTATTCTTTCCTATCTCCAATATTCTTTTTTTGAACTTTCTCCTCGATTCGTGCCCTTTTTCTCTTTTCTTTCTTCATTGCATTGTTTCTTAACCGGTTGACACTGTTCATGTCTTCATCGTTTTTCTTCTTTCCTTCCCGGCACTGCAACCTCCTTCATTACCATCATCACGTCTTGGTCCTCATCCTCCCAACACTCAAACTCAGTTTTCCAGCTCAGTTTCCTCCCTCGTCTCCCTCATTTTGCTTCACTTTCACCTCTGTTTCTCGGGTCTTCTCTCGACTCACTCTCTATTTCAAGATTCCACATTCGGCTTCTGCCTCAGCTTTCCGTTTGGCTTCAATTTTTGTTCCTTTCACCCTCAGTTTCTCCTCCAGCTGCTGGCCGAAAGGTTTGACCTTCCTCTCCTCATTCTCACGCCAGAAAATCCTTTCTTCGATTCTTCACCATGGTTCCTATAGCCCGAGGAGGAACTTCCCCTGATCCAACTTCTTCTTCTTAGTCTCTTGCTCCACTATCACTTCCCCTTTACTACTTCTGCCCTCTTGGTTATTTTTCTGCTTGTAACATTGTTCTACTTTGATCTCGCTCTTTTTCTTTTGTTCACAACCTCTGTATTTTATTCTCCTATCAGCTTCTTCATTTCCTGCTTTAAAATTTTCTTTCCTTCTCTCGTTTTTCTAACTCACACACTCAAATTCTCAGTTTCAGTTTTAAACTTTCGCTCCAGCCCTTATGCTTCACTCTCTTTATTTCATCAGTTATATAACTTTAGCCATGCTTCCACGCCTTCCTTGATCTACTCTGTTTTCAGTTCGTGTCCAGCCATCTTCACGTTTTCTTTCTTACACTTCCTGTCTCCTATCATTTCATTTCTGCATGCAACCTACTTCTTCAGTCTTCAACTGTAGCTTTTCAGTCCCATTTCCTATGACATTCCCTCTTATTGAGACCTAAACTACTCCCACTACTTCTGCATCTCCCACTACATATACATTGATTTATTATAATGTTTTCAGACTTGTAGGCAGTAAACTTCCTGCTATCCCCCTGCCTAGTCATGACAATCATCATCCAACCCCTCGATCACCTGTTTTGATCCACGGTCTGCTGCCCTCCTTCACTTGTTTTATTTCACAGTCTACATTAGTCCATATTATATACATATACCTGCCTTTCCTCGTGGTTTTTTCTCACCTACCACTATCTCTTAATTTCTAACTAATGTTTTAGGTATAGGTGATGCCGATGGTGGTAACTTCACTTTTTTTTTTTATCATTTTTCTTATTTCCTTCAATTGCTGCTAATGACAGTAACTTGCAGGCTCGGGATTGGCTTCATTTTAGAAGCTAATCCATGGGTTGTATTAAGTATAAATGTATATTTATACTTACTCTCATACACACATATTGAAAGACCTGTGAATTTTGTGTACTTTAACTATGAGATTTATAGTTTGGAGAATGTAGTTATGATATTGCAATGTACACACAAGTTTTGAATCTAATGTAATATAATAAGATCAAGTTTTTAAGGCTTAAATGTGCATGGATTGAAATATGGACTATGGAGTAGATTACGGTAAGTTTTACATTGAGTTTCCTGCAATTTGGTGTAGCTGTAGTAGGATCTGTGCATGCCAGATCGATCTCCAAGGGAAGAGAGATTTATCCCATGACTGCAAAATGCAGTAAGTGTGTAATAGCAAGCAAACAGATCGATCTCATAAGGGAGCAAATTGATCTCATGCTGCCTCAGCCTAGCAAGAATCGATCTTATCACAAGGGCAGATTGATCTCCTTAAGTCTCAGCCTGGAAGAGATCGATCTCTACCCTCTAGCAGATCGATCTCCACTTAAAAGAACAAATCGATCTCCACCCTCGACAAGATCGATCTCCACCCTCGACAAGATCGATCTTGTAGTTGTTAATGGAGCACTTGAATCAAGTAGAGATCGATCTCCATCAATGCCAGATCGATCTCATGCCCTCTGCCTATATAAGGATCCCGAGATTTTACCTAGAAATTGAGCCTCTCTCACCTGCAAACTCCAACACTCACCATTTTCACCCAAACCAAGCTTTCTCTCTCAGATTCACCATATTCTAGATAGAATTAGACAAAAGGTAAGAGATAAAGTTGTTCCTCTTGGTAAAGGGAACAACATACTAGAAAATCAAGGATTAGATTGAAATAAAGGAAAGGACAAGCATTCTACAAGTTTGGTCAAGAGGGGACAAGCTAGGTGAGCTCACAAGACCCTTATTTTCTTAAGTAGTATCATTTTATATATTAGTGAATGGATATATGTGTGTGTATATATATATATATATATATATTTGGTTGGAAATATCTAAGTCATGAGGGAAACAACTAATGAGTATAGTTGGAAAATGAAATGTGAATATCTTGTATTGATTATGAGCTAGCTAAGGTGATGATTAAGATGTAAGAGAAGTTTTGAGACAATGTATGTGTTAAGAATGGTAACTTAGATATAGCATAGATATAGGAATTGTTGTGGATCCGTCCCACAGACGGCGCCATATGGACGGGAGGCCCACTCAACCGTATTGTCCGCTTTGGGTACGGCCCATTGGCAGCCTGCGTTCGCAGGGCCCGAACCAAGGGTTCCCCTCACGGTTTTCTTTCGCGTCCCCAGGGCTTCGAACTCGGGACAAGTCCCTCATCCTACTCACCCTGGTACTATTGAGCTCACTGAGCTCAATGGTACCAGGGTGCGTAGGATGAGGGACTTGTCTCGAGTTCGAAGCCCTGGGGACGCGAAAGAAAACCGTGAGGGGAACCCTTGGTTCGGGCCCTGCGAACGCAGGCTGCCAATGGGCCGTACCCAAAGCGGACAATACGGTTGAGTGGGCCTCCCGTCCATATGGCGCCGTCTGTGGGACGGATCCACAACAAAACGCGCATTTTTGTTGTCGTCTAGCTCAGCAGGTAGAGACTCAACCGTATTGTCCGCTTTGGGTACGGCCCATGGCAGCCTGCGTTCGCAGGGCCCGAACCAAGGGTTCCCCTCACGGTTTTCCTTTCGCGTCCCCAGGGCTTCGAACTCGGGACAAGTCCCTCATCCTACGCACCCTGGTACCATTGAGCTCACCTGGGGACGCGAAAGAAAATCGTGAGGGGAACCCTTGGTTCGGGCCCTACGAACACAGGCTGCCATGGCCGTACCCAAAGCGGACAATACGGTTGAGTGGGCCTTCCGTCCATATGGCGCCGTCTGTGGGACGGATCCACAACAGGAATAAATGAGGTGAAAAGAGAAATGAGAATGATGAATATTGACAATTTAATGATGTTTGGACAGCTCAAGAATCCGATATGGGAAACGAGGCTAGTCCAAGGACTGGAGGATATTATACCACTCAAGGTGCAAGAGGTAAGGGAAATAAACCATTTCTGCTTGTGAGTTTTCGAATGATTGAAAACATTTGATAGCATGAAAAAGGTTTAATGAAATGAGCATGTTTATGAGAAATGAGATGATTTGATGCTTTGATGAACGAGTAAGTGTTTTATCGATTTAAGCTCGATTTTGATGAGTTTTTTTTGTAACTGTGAATATAATGTTTTATAACCGAAATGAGTTTTGTAATAACCGCTATGGGCTCTACGTGAAGGCAAAATGGTTTTCATACAATAATGACATATTTTACTGAGACCAAGGCTTGTCATAAGATGCACATCGATACTCTGCTTTGACATCATTGAGTGGCCTTGCTCTGGTAGCATGTAAGATCGGGCCTTACTCTAGTAGCATGTAAGACCGATACCACCGTTCTGGTAAAGAGAGATGACCCCGCTCTGGTAGCGATGGGTGGCATTGCTTTGAATAGCATGTAAGACCGCAACTGTACGACTATGATCAAGTCTACAACAAATCATAGCCATGTATTAATGTCGATGTTTCCCTCTTTTGAGGATGTTCACCTTTTGGTCTGGCATGGATTAGCTCCTTTAAAACATCAACCTAGCCCTTCATGGCTGCAACATGAAGAGGGTTTTTTTCTTCTTTGTCACGAGCTAGGCATATGTCAGGGTTCACAAATACCAATGCCTTAACTATTTCAACATACCCTTTTGTCGAAGCTAAGTGAAGAGCTGTTGAACCCCCAGAATCTGATAATCTGGTAAGCTCTGGCTTTCTTTGTATAATCTCCTTCACAAAATCTGTATGTCCAAGCATTGCTGCTACATGCAAAGGAGTCTCAGTGGTATAATTAACAAGCACTCTGTCCAAAAGCAAGCGATCATGTTGAATCAATTCCAAGAAGGTATTTACACTCCCTTCTTCTGCTGCTTCATAAAGCTTTCTTTCCAAGATTCTTGCCATTTTCTTGTGTCTGATGGATGATCAGGAAAAACATGGAATGAACAGGACAATTATCCCTGGCGGCTGGCGTTGGTTAAGTATTCATAGATGAGAGAGTTTTAAGTCAAATTTCTAGAGCTCGAATCTGATAGGTGCCACATCAAATTTGTTTGATGGATAAGTTTTTCTCGGTGGTGATGTTTACAAACCAGTTGACTAAGATTTATAAATGGTTTTAATTATTTATATATGAGTTGAGATTTGACAAATGAAATAAGTATATTATGTTATACTAATGTCAATAATGATAACAGCTTCGAAAATCACCTTGGAAGCTGATCGGACTGCTATAGTGAGCAGCACCAAGGAAGAGAGGTCACGTGACGTGATCCGAGGTAAAAGAATTTTGTGAGTAGCTAGAGATAGCTACACATATTTCAAATAGAATTTTGATGTTATATGATATATAAACTCCTATGAATAGGCATGTTGTTGTGATAAGGACCAATGAGGATAAGTGTGTTTTATCCAAAAATAGGGTGAACATACCTTAAAGCATGTTGTGACTAAGAATCATGAGTTGCATGATAGAATGGCTAATGTTTTCATGTATATGCGAAACAACACATTTGAGTGCCTATTTGATTTGAGTTGGGTGAATTATGATTTTAAAAGCCATCTATCAGGTTTTGTGTGAAAACCATAAGTGCTAGAGAATACTCGCACTATATTTTGAGATATACATCATGTAGTACTGGAGTATATACTCGTGCTACCTTTTAATGCGTGTTATACATGATAGAGTACTGGAGCTTAGCTCGTACTCAAATTTCACATATTATACATTATAGAGTATTGGGAGCTTGGCTCATACTCGTGTTTTTACATGACATAGTGCTGGAAGCTTTACTCGCACTAGAGTTGTGTCATTGTGATACAGTCGTGTTAGGAGTTTACTCGTACGTACCAATTTTTTTAAAAAAACATGAAACGGCCGTGTTGGGAGCCAGTGCTGACTGTGTGTTGCACCGATATTATATGCTCACACGTACATTATTTTGAGATAAGCTCGAGGGCTATCGAAATAAACCATGGTATGAGGACTAAGACTCATGGCGAGCATCCCGACTATGAGGTATATCCAAGGTATGAGGACTAAGACTCATGGCGAGCATCCCACCTTGATATAGGGTTCATGGAGTATTGTGTACCGTGTATGTCATATGGAGTATATTGTACTGTGAGTACTTGAATGTACTTGGATAGGACTGGTTAGCAGTGGGAGCGAGATCTAGTGGGATCTAGTGTGCTCCGAGATCAGGTTCTCAGATTGAGAGCTGACGGTAGAGATTTGACCCACCTCCCGTTACAGCAATTGTGAGACCCCGCACTCCGAGTACTGTATAGCCTGGGATCATGGAAAATGAGTTATTATCATACACTCAGAACATGTAGTCGCCTATCTCAGTTTTCTTTTCATGCAATGTGAATCAATATTTCTTGATTGAATGATCACATGGTTTTATTATATGAACATGTGAATTTGTGAGTTATGAAAAGGGTAACCCGAGGGATGAGTGATGTAAGACCCGTATTTTGGATGTAAACTTTATGAAATCATGAGAATGGTGATGTATTTGTAATGCAAAGCATAAGTGATGTAAGTCCATGGATTCGATGTACATACTTGTAATATGAGTTGTAATATACACACAAGTTTCATTTTATACGAATATGAAGAAATGAGCTTTTATAAGTGATAAATGTGATTTGAGCTCAAAATGAGTAGTGCAGCAAATGGAATGAAGTTGCATGAATTGCATACGTAATTATACTCTTATTTGGCTATGAATTGTTTACCTTGGATTATACAAAGAATAAACATAAGTTTTAATATGTATAAGGTATGAATTGATGCCAATTGCAAGTCTCAAAGGTGGTTGGATAAGAAAATGACTATGGCAGCAAAATGTATGAAGTTGGGTATGAGTTACTGCAGAAAATTGTAGAAAAATCTAGAAATATGAAGGCTAGATCGATCTCATAAGATGAGAGATCGATCTGGAAGGGCTAAAATGTTCTTATTTGAGCAATAGAACAAGACAAATTGATCTCCAATGGAGCCAGATCGATCTGGTAAACATTCTGTAATGAGAGGATCGATTTTTGGTGCAAACAGATCAATTTCCTTAGCTCTCAGGTAGGAGCAGATCAATCTCCCCTAGGTACAGATCGATCTCCTTAAGCTACTGCTTGGGACAGATCGATCTCAAGCCCTCGATAGATCAATCTCACGCTTCAAAAATGTCAAGAAAATGAGGGATTTTAGAGAACTAGATCGATCTCATGCCTCGACAGATCGATCTCATCAAGCAATTTCTATAAATAGGAGCAGTGAAATCTGCATTTTTCCGAGACAGAACCTTTCCTTTCCATTTTCTAAATAAAACCTAGTTTTCTCTATCTAAAATCACCTCATTTCCATTAAGATTTGAGAGGAAGCTTTTAGATACAAAGTTGTTCATCTTAAAGAAGAGAACAATATAGTTTGGAATCAAAGCCTCACATATTAGATTGAAGGAGTAAGGGACATTCTCATTTGAGGGAAGAAGAGAAACTAGATTGGTAAGTTTCTAATACTCCAGCCCAAGTACATTGGTCTATTTGTTGATTTTGGAGTTGATTTCTATGTGTATTAATGATTGAAATCACCTAGAAAGTATTAGAACTAATGTGACCTAAAAAATGGAATGAGTCTAGTGTGAGAAAGTGTAATTTGGATGAGTTGGTGATTTGTGGGATTTGCTAAGTTGTCATTTGAGTAATGTGGATGATTAGAAAAGGGTAAATAAAGATACATTGTGGCTTGAGGGAAGTTATGAGAAATGAGCACATGTAGTGTTTGATGATATGCCATAGTGAAGAAATTTATGAAATATGAACACTATAAGCTTAATATCGATTTGATATCAGTTTAGTATGAACCCATGGGCCTAAAGGGAACCATAAACTCGATATATGAATAGAGAATTAAAAGGAGATCTTATAAGTATTAAGGGAGGCTATAGGTTGAATCGATTATAGCAAGTACAAGAGTTGTGTTATATGGACTAATTTGATGTGATTTATGATTATGTGCAGCTCCGAAGAGTTCGTTGGAGACAAATCGGGCCACACAAGTAAGCAGCTCTAAGGAAGTGGAATCACGTGACTCAATTCTAGGTAAGGGAATTTTGTGAGTATATAGAGACAACTACTCATATTTTATGGGTATATAGGGCTTTGAAAATGTGCATGAGTTTATAGAAATGTGTTTGACAATGTATAGAAATTACTACGAGTATTGGTATGAGATTTGGTTGTTTGAAATGGTATTATAAAGAAATGGGATAGTAAGGCTAATAATTGCATAAAACACGTGTTTTGAGTGTTTTCACAAAACACAATGCATTGTTTTCGAGCAACAAATGGATAGGCTGGCTAGTGTTTTAATGATGTTGTGGAATACATTTGTGAGGTACTAAACCCGATTTTTGGGATTATTTTGATTGTGTATGAGCCACCTATCGTAATTGTGTGATGTAAATCGAGCTGGAGCCTCGCTCATGCTAGATTTTGATGCATTCATTTTTATGAAACGTGCTGGAGCTTAGCTCGCACCTTGATTTGGAAACTATGATGATGTTTTATAAATCGTACTGAGGCTTCTGCTCATACGTGGATTTCTTCATGGTTTGATGCATAAATGCCGTACTAGAGCGTTGCTCGTACGAGGTGGTTTAGTTATAATACATGAATCATGCTAGAGCTTTGGTCGCACAAGTTTTCACACGGTGGTACGTATGAGGTCGTGGAAGTTGGTAAGATCCTCAAGCCCTATATCCTTAAACCCGAGGAGGCAGGGAGGCTCTGTTCGGTGGGGAAGCTCTCTTACGGTAAGATCCTCAAGCCCTACATCCTTAAGCTCAGGAGACGGGGAGACTCTGTTCGGTGGGGAGGCTGTCACACCCCACTTTCGGGTGCTCTTTATCTATACAAACACTATCTACGGTTGGGCTGTGAGGCGATGCAATTACTAAAAATTTCATTCATTTACAGCGAAAAATTTTAAATTTTAATTCACACTCCCAGGTGTGTATAGATATACAAAATCATTTGTATAATAGTTTATCTTTACATAACATCCCCATAAAACTGTTACATTTCCAAGGTATAACTGTGCAATACAATATATTAGATACAAAATACTCATGTGTATACAAATCTTATACCTTTGCAACTGGTGGGAGCTGTCCAACACAAAAAGGGATCCAAAGACCACCGCTCTCCTACTTCTCAGTATCTGGAGGGGAAAAATAGTGGGGTGAGCAAACCACAGCTCAGTAAGGAAATGAATGCTAGCAGGTAGTTATCGTACTACCTACATAGCCCATGCATGTGAAAGCAAAATCCATGTTTCAATGTAAATGGAAATATTACTAGAAAATGCATTTAAACATTACTTCTCACATAATCATTTTCATGATAACAAGTATATAATACTCTCATTTGAAAACATGTCATAAACGGTGCTATCATAGCATGAGCATTCAAAATGCGAGAGGTTTATCAAATCATAACTCTCTTCGCTTCTCTCAAATTATTTCTTTTATGAGTTACTCAATTTCTCGTATCTTTGAGACAGGCATGAAATTTCGGCAATCAAATATCCACGACATATGGCTATAGTCAGTGATCCCATGCCTCATTGATCAGGTGTGCACAAGGTATCACTTCGCTTGAAGGGGGATGAGTCAGTCCTACCCTCCGGCTCATTTCAATCGTCCTCATCTCCTCATATACTCACGGTATAAGGTACGCCATATGTCATCTACATGATAATCGTACTCATGTGCACCCAACACGGTACATAATATACCAACGGACGACTACACAGTACTACGTACGACCATGGACCCAAGTCCATACTCCAACTTCGATGGACTTTTCATCTTAAACCGTGTCTCATATACCAGGCAAGCAATCAGCGTGACATAGTCATCGCAAGGCTCCAGCACGATACGATTTATTGTTAAGGCCTAGCCCATTCCGAGGCCATCAGCTGGCATCCCCTTGGGTCCCAGACCCTTAAGTTTACCTCAACTCAGTAAAGATAGGTGCGAGCAAAGCTCCAGCACTTTCTCAAAACCATCGTGCAAGTTAAACTCTAGCACGGCACATCAAAAGCATAGAAACATGTGCGAGCTAACACTCTAGCACATAGTCAAAGTCATTAAAACGGGTGTGAGCTAGAGCTCCAACACCAATCTCATCTCAAATCCGATAGGTGGCTATTTTCTCTTTTTTTTTTTAAAAAAAAAATACTCGAAACATGTTTATTTATGCAGCATGCCTCTCCATGCTAAAACATGTAAGATTAGCCAACCTATCATCATCATTTCTCAATCACAAAATATCAATACAAAATTGAGAAAAACATTGAAAACATGCATATCATGTTATTTCCTTACCCCATCCCATTTTCTTAATTCATATATATCATATTACATTTCATGCTTCCACATCATTTCATAGAATTATAATGTCGTACTAATTCTAGCGATATATCTATGAAATTGTCGTAAAATACGTACAAACATCTTTATAGCTAACACACAGTCCCTTACCTCGAATCGTGCTCGTATTTCCTTTGTCGCGTATGCTCCGTTCGTGATCCGGGTTATATGTGTTTCGCGTATTTCAAGCTACACATATAAATCATCAAGTTATTTTCTTTTTCCTCTTCTAACCCTCCACATTGTTATTTTTTGATTTATTCATCCTCTTCAACCCATTAAATCACATTTCATCTTTCTCACAAATCTCATTATACTTCTCTTAAGCTTTCCACCATTCCTCATGGATTTTCTCACCATAAATCCCTTTCAATATTACTCAATCATCATTTCTAACTATATTTCACATCTCATTCAACCCATTAAATGCTTAGAAACCCATATTTAAAGCTTGAAGGTTGAAGAGCTTACCCTTTTTCTTAGCCAAACTTGTGATAGCCACAACTCTTTCTCTTGATCACACCAATGTGTGATTTTTGAATATGTTGTTCTCCTTGCTTCAATGAACAACTTTCCCTTCTTGAGCTCCTTTAGATTATGGCTGTAATGTGGTGATTTTTAGAGTGAGAAAGCTTGGGTCTTGAGAGAAGAATGGCAGGTGAGGTTTGGTGAGGAAGAGTTCTGAGTTTTCAATCCAATCCCGAGCTCATTTTTATAGATACAAGCTTATAAGATCGATCTGGTCCTTGTAGAGATCAATCCCTACACATTTGGTAGTCCTCTTCACCTAACGTAACCACTCCCAGATCGATCTTCTCCCATGATGAGATCGATCTGCCTCTTGTAGGAGATCGATATGTTCTTTATAGAACCCTTAAGGAGTTCAATTTGTTTGCCTTAAAATCGATCCTCTCATTACAGAATGCTTCGCAGATTGATTTGGCTCTATTGGACATCGATCGGTCTTGTCCCATAGCTCAAAATAAGGTCATTTTGGCTCTTCCAGATCGATCTCTCATCCCATGAGATCGATCTGACCTTCATATTTTTCAGATTTTCTATAGTTTTTCTATAGTAACTTCACTTAAAACATCTTAATTTGCCACCATAGTCATTTTCCCATTCATCCACCTTTGAGGCTTGAAAATGACTTTCATTCATACTTTATACACATTAAAACTTATGTGTAATCCTTATATAACCAAATGTACACAATATATAACTAAATGGAAACATAAAGACTTGCACCACTTATGCATTTTCATTCCATTTTACTCCAATACTCATATTCCATTCCACTCACATTCATCATATATCAAAGTCCATTTCTTCATATTCATACTTGATGCAACTTGTATGTACATCACAACTCTTATTACAAAAGTGTACATTAATCTTATGGACTTTTCATCACATATGCTTCACATTACTAGTACATTACAATACTTCATGAGTTCATTTACATATGTACAAGGTTAAACCTATACGGGGTCTCACAGAGGCTCTCTTATGGAAGGATCCTTAAGCCAACATCTTTAAGCCCTAGAGGGGTGTGGAGGCTCTGTTCTGTAGGGAGGCTCTCCTACATGGGTACAAAAACTCTTGGCATAGGGTAGATAAGACTTACAGCTAGCACCCCCATCCACGATATGGGTCCGCGGAGTACATTGTACCGTGCATATCACATGGAGTACGTTGTACCACATTATTGAGATATTGATGAGAAATTCTGGCGGAGAACTAACCCACATTCATTTCAGCATGATACCCCACACACTGAAATCCGTGTGGTCTGGGATGATTTGAGACATAATTGGCCAATGTAGTCTTTGATATATAGTGACCTGTCTCACTTGATAATGCATAATACCACATGATTTTTATACATAAGTGTGATTGTGATTGTCCAGGGTAGACCCGAGGGAGGGGTCGAGCCTTGTGGGATTTTGATTGAGAAAATGGTGATGATATTTGTGATAGAAATTTGTGATGTGATTAAAAAAAGATGTTTCTTAAATGAATTCCCCTTTTTGATGAGTTTTAAATGAGAACAAGCATGAGATGATTTTACATAATGATGATTCCATGTTTTATATGCATATTTCCATGATTTTCAATACATGATATATGTATATGTATATGGCATTATTTTATTTCCTCATGCTCTAATTATCAAATGATTTATGCATAACACTATCAGCATGTAGATAGAGTAGTTATCTACCATGCTTGCATTATTGCCTTATTGAGCGTGTGGTTGCTTATCCCTCTCTATTTTCCCCTCCTACAGAGCGTGCATAGTAGCCCAGTAAGGATTGAGGCGTTCTATTTGGATATCTGTTACATCTCCATCACTCAGAGGTATATATACAGAGGGATTCTTGTTGTATCTAAACAATGTAAAAACACAGTGATCAATTGAAATTGTAATATGGGGGACGTAAATTTTATAACACCTAGTATGTATGAACATACCACTTAACATCTGGACGTATGACAATACTTTTGATTTATTTGGAATGTGAATGGTAAAGGATGATTATTACGCCTCACAGTCCAATAGTGTAATGGTGAGTTGTTCACGACCGGGTAAGGTAAGAGTAAAATGCGAAACATTTATAGCGATTTTTGGGCTAAAAGAATAAAATGGGTTGTGATAGAGATTGGTATCAAAGCTGTGTTGGCCTGATGTGAGGTAGTAATAAAATGTAGGAAAAGTACACCCCCATATTACTGTGCTTTGTTTAGATATAACTGTGTATGTCATGATGGATTGAGTCTAATAATGGTTATGAAATACAGGAAGTTAGACATTATGCTTGTTACACGCCAAGGTAGAGGGGCGGGAGCACGTGCTAGAGGTAGGCCTGAGAGCCGTGCGGAGCCACAGACTGATCAGGCTCCATAGGACCCTGCTGAAAGATTAGGGGATACAGAGGCTCGCTTCGTTAGGATAGAGTGGAGTATAGAGAACCTAGTTGAGATAGTCACTCAGGCATTGGGTGCTGGTGATAGACGAGGTCTCGTAGCACAGCCTGTTACTGGACAGGCAGTCGCAGAGGCAGAGAGACCTCAGACTGCAGAGACTGCTACTGTTACACCACCTCCGGTCCAGGATACAACCTTTCCTATCACTCCACAGCAGAGCAGTAGTGATTTGGGTTATGACTGCCAGTTGAGCAGATTGCGAGAGTTCCAAGGGTTAAAACCTCCAGTGTTCAGAGGGGTGAAGGACCCAATTATTACGAAGGATTGGGTGTACGAGATGGAGAATTTATACAGATTTTTCAGATGTACATCCGCTGAGAAGGTAGTCTTTGTCGTGTTTATGCTGGAAGGTGAGACAGAGCACTGGTGGAGATCCACTGAAGCTATTTTGAGGGCCAGACACTCTGAGATCACCTGGGAGATATTCTTGGAGGCCTTCAGAAGACAGTACATCTCAGCTACCGCACAGAGGAAACTGCGGATGGAATTCATAAACTTGGTTCAAGGGAATTGTACGGTATATGAATATGAGTCGATATTTATATCTTTAGGGAGATATGATCCGGACACGATGGGTAGTGAGACTTGGAAGATTCAAAAGTTTGTTGATGGACTGAGATTGCCATCCGGACTAAGCTAGCCCCATTTGACATTCAAACATATGAGGAGGCGGTGCACAAGGCTCAGTTATGCGAGCAAGACTTTGAGTGGAATGCCTCCGAGCTTTGAAGGATTAATGTCATAAGAGACAGAGATCAGAAGAGATCTGGGAGAGATAAAGCGGCTAAGAGAGAAGGTCAAAGATATTTTAAGAAGAAACTTAAGATCAAGGAGGTGCAGGAGAAAGCTGCTAGATCTCCCATGTACCCAACTTTGACTGCATCAAGCGGTATGGCTATTGGAGGACCATAGCCTACTATTGAGAGGTGCAGGAGATGTGATAAATTTCATGGGACTAGGCCTTATTCGATGACCCCTGTGGTGTGTTATAGATGTGAGAAACCTAGACATATAACAAAGTATTGTCCCAAGAGGATGGAGCCTGCCCCACAGAAGGGTAAGGAGCCAAAGAGAGCTCCAATTGAGACAACAGCCTTGAGAAGGAGGGCTAAGACTGAAGAAAAACAGAAACTTGCAGTGGGTGTGAGCAGAGGAAGAGTGTACGCACTGGACCAGGACACTGCGGATGCATCAACGGATGTGATTAAAGGTACCATCTGAATCTTTGATTTAGAATCATTTGTATTTTTTGATCCTGGTGCCACGCATTCTTTCATATCACCTCCATTTGCACATAAATTGTTGAAGCATGTGAAACCTGTATTATTGGATAAGATGTTGATGATTTCCACACTCATGAATGATAGTCAATTGACTAAGCATGTATGTAGGAATTATAAGTTGAAGATAGAGGGAAAAGAGATGGCAGTCGATTTAATTTTATTGAATATGAATGATTTTGATGTAATTTTGGGAATGGATTGGTTAACTGCCAATCGTGTTGTTATGGATTGTCATGCCAAGACATTGATGTTTTCAAGATTAGACAATCTTATTGTAAAATTTGATGAAAAGAAATGAAATGGAAAGAGCAGGTTTATTGTAAATGAAAGAGTATAATCCTAATATGTGATATTTGAGAGATGAATTCATTTGTTTATTTTGGATGTTAATGTGATGGTTATATTAGTAACGGTGGAAAGGATGATGTGAAGGGTTCATTACATACGTGGTTGACATAGATAAGGTACACTCGAAATTGAGAGACATTCCAGTGATTGTAGAATTTCATGATGTCTTTTCGGACGATTTACCAGGGCTACCACTTGAAAGGGAAATGGAATTTTGCATAGAGTTAGTGCCTGGTACCGAGCCGATATCTAAACCACCGTATAGAATGGCTCCGATTGAGTTGGAAGAGCTGAAGAAATATCTACAAGAGTTGTTAGAGAAGGGGTTTATTAGACCGAGTGTCTCACCTTGGGGAGCTCTAGTTCTATTTGTAAGGAAGAATGATGGAAGCCTCCGACTGTGTATAGATTACCGGTTGTTGAATAAGGCCACCATTAAGAACAAGTATCCCTTTCCATGCATAGATGACTTATTGGATCAGCTCCAAAGAGCCCAAGTATTTTCAAAGATAGATCTGCGGTCAGGGTACCATCAGTTGAGGATCAGGAGTGGAGATGCACCCAAGACAGCATTTCGTACTCGTTATGGCCACTACGAGTTCTAGGTGATGCCATTCGGATTGACGAATGCCCCACAGCATTTATGGCACTGATGAATGATATGTTTAAGCCATACCAGGACAAGTTTGTAATTATTTTTATTGATAACATTTTGGTATATTCCAAGTCCGGGGAAGAGCATGAGGAGCACTTGAGAGTAGTTCTACAGACCCTCCGAGAGAAAAAGTTATATGTCAAACTCAGCAAGTGTAACTTTTGGCTAGAGCATATCTCATTTCTGGGCCATGTTGTGTCGAAGGATGGGGTATCAGTGGATCCATCCAAAATAGAGGCAGTCGTGCAGTGGGAACATGCCAAGATAATTACTGATATCAGAAGCTTTCTAGGATTGGCATGTTATTATCAGAGATTTGTAGAGGGTTTCTCTAGACTAGCTGCTCCGTTGACACGCCTCACGCGTAAGGATGTTAAGTTTGTATGGGATGGGGCATGTGAGAGGAGTTTTGAAGAGCTTAAGCGTTGATTGGCCACTACTCTAGTTCTCACCATTCCCACCAGCTTAGGAGGATTCTCTATGTATACGGATGCATCACACCAGGGACTGGGCTGTCTGCTCATGCAAGATGGGAAGGTAGTTGCCTATGGATCTAGACAGTTGAAAGATCACGAGAGGAACTACCCAACACATGATTTAGAGTTGGAGGCCATAGTGTTTGCTTTGAAAATATGGTGCCACTACCTCTATGGTGAGAAATTTCAGGTCTTTACAAACCATAAGAGCCTTAAGTACCTATTCTCACAGAAAGAGTTAAATATGAAACAGAGGAGATGGCTCGAACTCCTGAAGGATTACGATTGTGAAATCATGTACCACACGAGTAAGGCAAATGTAGTTATCGATGCTTTGAGCAGGAAGAACCTCAGGTTGGTGTCTTATATGATGGTACGAGAACATGAGTTGTTGAAATAATTTGTGAACCTTAGTTTGGGTGTAACCCTGCCTGGTTCAGAGAGACTTGAGATCTTGGCTAGTTTGAGACTGGAGCCAGAGTTGATTGGTCGTATTCGACATGCTCAACAGAGCAATCGATGGTGTATCGATTGGTCAAGTCAGATATAGGCAAGTCTGGGTATTGATTTTAAGTTGAGTATGAATGGCTTATTGAGGTTCAGAGGCAGAGTATGTGTTCCCGAGGACCTTGAGATCAGGAGACGATTTTATCATAGGCTCGCTCATCAAAGTACATGATACATCTGGGGAGTACCAAGATGTATCAAAACCTTTGGAAGGTTTATTAGTGGTCTGAAATGAAAAGAGACATTGCTGAACATGTCGCTAAGTGTCTCGTTTGTCAGCAGGTGAAGGTAGAGCATCAGAAGCCTGCAAGGTTATTGCAGCCTCTACCAATACCGACATGAAAGAGGGAGCATGTCACTATGCATTTTGTGATGGGATTACCAAGGACCCACAGAGGCCATGATGCCATATGGGTTATTGTGCATCGATTGACTAAGTCAGCCCATTTCTTAGCTATGAGAGCTATCGATACTCTGAGTCAGTTTGGCAAACCTATATGTTCAAGAGATAGTACGGCTACATGGAGTACTAGTGAGCGTTATTTCTGATAGGGATGCCCAATTCACTTCCCATTTCTAGGAACATTTTCAGGAAACGATGGGGACCCAATTGCGTTTTAGCACCACTTTTCATCCTCAGACAGATGGGCAATCAGAGAGGACTATACAGACCCTGGAGGATATGTTGAGAGCGAGTGTGTTGGATTTTGGAGGCTCCTGGGATGACCACGTGCAGTTAGTCAAGTTCGCCTATAATAATAGCTATCATGCGAGTATCGGGATGGCACCCTATGAGGCACTGTATGGACGCAGATGTCGATCCCTCATTGAATGGGAATAGGTTGGTGACAGACAAATTTTTGCTTCCGACTTAGTGCAGTAAGCATCTGAGGACGTTCAATTGATATGTGAGAGATTACGGATAGCTCAGAGCCGGTAAAGGAGTCATGTTGACAAGAGACGGATACCACTAGAGTTTGATGTGGGTGAGTCGATGTTTCTGAGAGTTTCACCTTCGAAGGGTATTATGAGATTTGGTAAAAAGGGCAAGAGCCTCAGATATATCGGACCCTTCGAGATTTTGGATAGAGTGAGAGATAAGGCATATAGGTTGGCATTGCCACCGGACTTAGCAAATGTTCATAACGTCTTCCACGTCTCTATGCTTCAGAAGTATCACCCGGACCCAGCACATGTGATAAGATATGAGCCATTGGAGCTCAATGAGAGTATAACCTATGTTGAGAAGCCGGTTCAGATATTGGACAGAAAAAAGAAAGTGTTACGAAATAAGACAATTCCCTAGGTGAAAGTTCTTTAGCAACATCACACGGTGGAAGAGGCCACATGGGAATTGGAGAACTTGATACGGGAAAAGTACCCCCAACTTTTTGAAGAGTGACTTGGTTCTAATTTGGAGGACCAAATTCTTTGAAGGAGGGGAGGAATGTAAGACCCGTATTTTGGATGTAAACTTTATGAAATCATAAGAATGGTGATGTATTTGCAATGCAAAGCATAAGTGATGTAAGTCCATGGATTCAATGTACATACTTGTAATATGAGTTGTTACGTACACAGAAGTTTCATTTTATACGAATATGAAGAAATGAGCTTTTATAAGTGATAAATGTGATTTGAGCTCAAAATGAGTAGTGCAGCAAATGGAATGAAGTTGCATGAATTGCATAAGTAATTGTACTCCCATTTGGCTATGAATTGTATACCTTGGATTATATAAAGAATTCACACAAGTTTTAATATGTATAAGGTATGAATGGATGCCAATTACAAGTCTCAAAGGTGGTTGGATGAGAAAATGACTATGGCAGTAAAATGTATGAAGTTGTGTATGAGTTGCTGCAGAAAACTGTAGAAAAATCTGGAAATATGAAGGCCAGATTGATCTCATAGGATGAGAGATCGATTTGGAAGGGCTAAAATGCTCATTTTTGAGCAATGGAACAAGACAGATCGATCACTAATGGAGCCGGATCGATCTGCTAAACATTCTGTAATGAGAGGATCGAGTTTTGGTGCAAACAGATCGATTTCCTTAGCTCTCGGGTAGAAGCAGATCGATCTCCCCTGGGTACAGATCGATCTCCTTAAGCTACTGCCTGGGACAATTCGATCTCAAGCCCTTGATAGGTAGATCTCACGCTTGAAAAATGTCGAGAAAATGAGGGATTTAAGAGAACAAGATCGATCTCATGCCTCGACAGATCGATCTCATCAAGCAATTTCTAAAATAGGAGAAGTGAAATCTGTATTTTTTTGAGATAGAACCTTTCCTTTCGATTTTCCACCCAAAACTTAGTTTTCTCTATCTAAAATCACCCAATTTCCATTAAGATTTGAGAGGAAGCTATTATATACAAAGTTGTTCATCTTAAAGAAGAGAATAACATAGTTTGGAATCAAAGCCTCACATATTGATTGAAGGAGCAAGGGACATTCTCATTTGGAGGAAGAAGAGAAACTAGATTGGTAAGTTTCTAATATTCCAGCCCAAGTACATTAGTCTATTTGTTGATTTTGGAGTTGATTTGTATGTGTACTGATGATTAAAATCACCTAGAAAGTATTAAAACTAATGTGACCTAGAAAATGGAATGAGTCTAGCGTGAGAAAGTGTAATTTGGATGAGTTGATGATTTGTGGGATTTGCTAAGTTGTCATTTGAGTAATGTGGATGATTAGAAAAGAGTAAATGAAGCTACATTGTGGGTTGAGGGAAGCTATGAGAAATGAGCACATGTAATGTTTGATGATATGCTATAGTGAAGAAATTTATGAAATATGAACATTATGGGCTTAATATCGATTTGATATAGGTTTAGTATGAATCCATGGGCCTAATGGGAACTATAAACTCGATATATGAATAGAGAATCGAAATGAGATCTTATAAGTATTAAGGGAGTCTATATGTTGAATCAACTATAGCAAACACAAAAGTTGTGTTATATGGACTAAATCGATGTGATTTACGATTATGTACAGCTTCGAAGAGTTCGTTGGAGACGAATTGGGTCACACAAGTAAGCAGCTCTAAGGAAGTGGAATCACATGACTCGATTCCAAGTAAAGAAATTCTGTGAGTATATAGAGATAGCTGCTCGTATTTTGTTGGTATATAGGGCTTTGGAAAAGTGCATGAGTTTATAGAAATGTGTTTGACAATGTATGGAAATTACTATGAGTATTGGTATGAGATTTAGTTATTTAAAATGGTATTATAAAGAAATGGGATAGTAAGGCTGATAATTGCATAAATCACGTTTTTTAAGTGTTTTCACAAAACACAATGCATTATTTTCGAGCAACAAATGGATAGGCTGGCTAGTGTTTTAATGATGTTGTGGAATAGCATTTTTAAGGTGTTAAACTCGATTTTTGGGATTATTTTGATTGTGTATGAGCCACCTATCGTAATTGTGTGATGTAAACTGCGTTGGAGCCTCGCTGGCGCTAGATTTTGATGCATTCATTTGTATGAAACGTGCTGGAGCTTAACTTGCACCTTGATTTGGAAACTATGATGATGTTTTATAAACCATACTGGAGCTTCTGCTCGTACGTGGATTTCTTCATGGTTTAATGCATAAATGTCGTACTAGAGCGTTGCTCATATGAGGTAGTTTAGTTATGATGCATGAATCGTGCTAAAGCTTTGTTCGCACAAGTTTTCACACGGTGGTACGTATGAGGTCGTGGAATTTGGTAAGATCCTCAAGCCCTACATCCTTAAGCCCGAGGAGGCGGTGAGGCTCTGTTCGATGGGGAGGCTCTCTTATGGTAAGATCCTCAAGCCCTACATCCTTAAGCCCGAGGAGGCGGGGAGGCTCTCTTACAGAAGGATCCTTAAGCCAACATCCTTAAGCCCTAGAGGAGTAGGGAGGCTCTGTTCAGCAGGGAGGCTCTCCTACATGGGTACAAAAAACTCTTGGCATGGGGTAGATAAGACCTACAGCTGGCACCCCCATCCACAATATAGGTCCGCGGAGTACATTGTATCGTGTATATCACATGGAGTACACTGTACCACGTGATTGAGATATTGATGAGAAAGTCGATGGAGAACTAACCCACCTTCGTTCCAGCGTGATACCCCGCACACCAGAATCCGTGTGGTCTGGGATGCTTTGAGACATAGTTGGCCAACATAGTCTTTGATATATAGTGACCTGTCTCACTTGATAATGCATAATACCACGTTTTTTTTATACATAACTGTGATTGTGATTGTCCAAGGTAGACCCGAGGGAGGGGTCCCACCTTGTGGGATTTTGATTGAGAAAACGGTGATAATATTTGTGATAGAAAAGAGATTTGTGATGTGATTTAAAAAAAAAAAGATGTTTCTTAAATGAATTCCCCTTTTTGATGAGTTTTAAATGAGAACGAGCATGAGATGATTTTACATGATGATGATTCCATGTTTTATATGTCTATTTCCATGATTTTCAATACATGATATATGTATATGTATATGGCATAATTTTATTTCCTCATGCTCTGATTATCAAATGATTTATGCATAACATTATCAGCATGTAGATAGAGTAGTTATCAACCATGCTTGCATTATTGCCTTACTGAGCGTGTGGTTGTTCATCCCTCTTTATTTTCCCCTTCTACAGAGCGTGCATAGTAGCCCAGTGAGGACTGAGGCGTTTTTTTTTATATCCGTTGCATCTTCATCACTCAGAGGTATATATACATAGGGATTCTTGTTGTATCTAAACAATTTAAAAGCACAGTGATCAATTGAAATTGTAATATGGGGGATGTAAATGTTATAACACCTAGTATGTATGAACATTCCACTTAACATCTGGACGTATGACAATACTTTTGATTTATTTGGGAAGTGAATGGTAAAGGATGATTATTACTGCCTCACAGCCCAGCAGTGTAGTGGTGAGTTGTTCACATCCGTGTAAGGTAACAGTAAAATGCGAAAAATTTATAGCGATTTTTGGGCTAAAAAAATAAAATGGGTCATGACAGGTGAGGCCCAGATTTCCATGTTTTTAAACATGATGATATGCCATATTGTTTTGATTTAAGTGAATGGCATGAGAAAATGTGATTTGTGTGAAATTATGTGAGAAATACAGTATTTACGCACAAAATGCTGAGGTTGTTAAACCAGCATATTTCCAGTTTTATAACTGATGTTTTGTATCTATCTATATATATATTGCATAAAGCTTTAAGCAGGATGCATGCTTTAGATACGAATAGATAAGAAAATGATTTCAAGGCATGAGCATACTATTTTGTAGATAGTGTGGTTATCTACTTTCTTGCCTGATTTCCTTACTGATCTATGAGTTCACCTCCTTATTAATTCACTCTTTTCAGAGCATCCACAGTAGGTGGACACGGCTGAGGGCTGATATTCCCTGATCCGCTGCATATCCATCTTGTGAGAGGTATACACACTTGACATTTTGTACTGAACATTGTAAAAGCACAGTTATGTAACAATTGTACGGTCTGGATGTATATGTACAAATAATTGTATTTATGTACGAGAGTTATTATTATAGAAAAGAATATTAACTTTTATGTATATTGTGAATGAATGTGAATGGGTGACTAATATTGAATCACAGCCCAACTATTTGGTGTAGAGTGATGACAGAGGAAGAGGTAAGTTTAATGTGAAAAATTTGTGGTGTTTTGGGTAGGTCACGTGTGAGAGGAGGGCATGACAGTAAGCTTTGTCTCCCACTCGGTCAAAGATCTCAAAAGGTCCAATATAACAAAGACTTAACTTCCCCTTCTTTCCAAATCTCACTATGCCCTTGGAAGGAGAAACTGTCAAAAATACTGAATCTACTACTAAAATTCCAAAGGTCTTCGTCTACCGACTCTAAGTTGTTCTCAGGCTCTCACAACTTAATTGTACATCCTCAGAAACTTGCTTAACCAAATCGGTAGCAAATATCTCTCTTTCACCCACTTCTTTTCATCCAATCGATGAACGACATCTTCGACCATACAACACTTCATACGGTGTCATTCCGATACTTGAGTGGTAGCTATTATCATATACGAATGCTGCTAACATTTGAGACATTTAGTCACAAGTTCAGTTATATATCTTATCATACTTGATTACCAATGTTCTTTCAGGAGATTTTGATAAATCTTACAATTCTCCGGATGCGAAGTATATTTCTATGAATGAGTCTCTGACAATATCAATTCCTTTAACTACAAATCATTAGGTTCACAATTCTGCTTCTAAATCTTAATAATTCATCACTACCGATACCAAATCTGTTATAGTACCCTTTGGTATCAACTGGCTATATCGATACAATGTTCATCATTACGCTGAACTTGTATGATTTGATAAATTAAATCTGGTTTCAACTCTCAGGCTAGCTACCATGTAATGAATGTCAGTCCCAGAAAGGAACCACATCCGATTTGAGGTTCACAGAACATTCCAACAATTTGCATTTCCTGATCATTACATAAATATAACACTGTCTCGAGGTTACTTCTGCTCAAGGCACTAGTTCTAGCCATTTCTTTTTCTTATGTTTAATTCCTTGTATGAAATTTAATATCTAAACTTTCATGATCAGTAAAATTCTATAATTTCCCCACCACACAAGCAGTGGTGCCCTAACTTCAACGTAAATATTATAATTTCCCATTCCAAATCACGAGTTAGGTAGTTCTTCTCATGATCTTTTAATTGCCAAGATCTATAAGCAGTTGACTTTCTATTCTGTATTATCACGCAGCCCAGTCCCTATCTCAAGGTATTTGTATACACTTTTCTCTTGGGTTATGGTTTAGGATATTTCTAGACGTTGTCAAGTTTCTCAGACGTGGAGATATTTTGAAATACCTTAATTAGCCATCAAACCTGACCGCACAAACCAATTATAGCCAAAGGGTTTCATGATTCAGTCCAAATTAAAAGTAGGATACTAAAATTTACCGCAATTCTCATTTATCCTTTAGACACAATTCATTCTCAATTCATATCACTTAATCCAAATCATTTGATACACCAGAAGTAATCATACATTGTGTGCATCTCTTATTCCAAGTATAATCTGTATTCAGGATTTATCATACTTTAAAACTTGTCTCATCTCGTATATCAGTTATAACAAAACTCTTTTCTTATTCAAATTAAGTCTCGTACTCGAACATAAACACATTCAAATTACAATCCTTAGATTCGAAACGTATTCCATACTCCAAAGTGTCCTTTTTTTATACCTTAAAACTTTGAATCTTCTTAGCAGTTTTGGGTCCTTTCTACTGATCTATAACCTCTATTTTAGGAGAATCCAATTGACTCACATTCTTGACACATCGTGACCCAAAAGACTCCGGACCTCCTTAAAAGTAATGTCAGCATGCTCCAAAATGGATCACTCGGTCATATGGTCCTTTTACCATATAATTCCTGTAAATTTTTTTCGCACTTCTAATTCAATCAAAGCCATTCAGTAGAGTGGTTTGAATAAGTAGTTCGATACCAAGTACTAGATCACCTCAAAACTTCAACTTTCTATTTAGTGGTAACTCTAATAGATCATCCGAATATATGTCGAAAAACTCTCTGTCTATAAGAATGTCTCTTTATTCTGGACACGCCCTATCCTTATCAATCACGTAAGCAGTGAGACCTTTAAGTTTTATTTATACAATTAGTTCTGTAATTCATCTAATTATGGTAACTTTACTCTTTCACTATCACTCTTTCTTCAGCAGATATCTTTCTGTCACACTCTTTACCTTTCCCATTCTTAGTAATTTCAAAGACATACAGTCGCGTCTTATCCACACAGTTGTGCCTGACACACTGCTTCCTTAAACTAACATCAAATAGAGCTATCCTAGCTCGATTGAGGATCCCAATATCTCCTATGAGTTTCTGTACTTCCTTCATTTCACATCTCCACATATATGGATTATACTTCTTCTAAAATCATAAATTTAAATTTATATTCATTCTCGGACTTATTACCTTATGTCTGATTCACAATTCCAT
Source organism: Firmiana major (assembly GCA_033439115.1). Classification (NCBI taxonomy): domain Eukaryota; kingdom Viridiplantae; phylum Streptophyta; class Magnoliopsida; order Malvales; family Malvaceae; genus Firmiana; species Firmiana major. The sequence continues at coordinate 13,134,159 of CM065899.1, read as the reverse complement.
CTGTAATCACCATTGTGCTTTATCCGAAATGTGTTGCCATCTAAAGACATCCAGGAATGTATCCCATGTGACCCTCTAGTGTCGGGTCCTCATATCAGATTGAGGGGAACTTTTCTTAACGTTCGACTTCCCCTTTCAATATCAATGCTGTAAAAGCTACCTTTTTAATAGTAGTACTCCTTAAAATCCATATAATTTCTCCGATTCTTTAACACAAAAGTTACAAAAGCAACTTTCTCGGTAGAGTTACTTCGAAAAATCATAGAGCTTTTCCATCTCATTTATCCAACCTTCTGAAATCACTACATTCTTAACCTCATCGAAAAACAGAGGCTCAAACTTCTAAAATTACCCCCAGTCTATTAAGTTCGCAATTGTATCCTCATAATCCATATAAGTTTTCCAATTTAGTTATCCAGTTTTCCATTACAATTTGATCCTTGACTACAGTATATAATAGTGTACATCCTACCAAAATTGTCTCAATCTTTCTCATAGTCATACCTCAATCATTATCATTATCATTGTGCCGCTATCACTTGACCCAACAATGTCATCATTGTCTCCATGTCCCACTTAGATTTTTGAAGCGGGCTTCAAAATTTTCAGTTAAACCATATGGTGTACACTCAGATGAGGATTCACTATATCTCTCGGCCTACCTCTACGACCTCGAGAAATAGTTCCTTTTTTGTCCACTAGTATGGTTGTAATACCAACCACTCATATCTATCAGTTTTCCTTCATTTAATAACATAGTTTCTCAATAAAACACAGCTAGGTATACCCGTTTGTATCTAAACAAACTACAGTAATGTTGTGGATGTGAACTTTCCAAATTTCTCTTACTTCTAATATCGACTTGTATCAGGCCAACCTTGCTCTGTACCAACTTCTGTAATGACCCAAATTTGGCGCTTTTTGGTTGGGCTACGAGTCGATAATAGAATTAGAATAGTAAATTTCGTTTGTTTAAACACGTTTCTTTATGACAAAGTTAAGCATAAAACTATTATATTACAATGTGATCGTGATGACATCCCCATACATATTTCTATATACATTACTATACTTGCAAAAATATTAGATACAAAGGAATTGCTTAAAATTGGGTATACCTTCGACGCAGAAAGATACTCCGCGAAACCATAATTATACGAAACGCCCTACTAACGGAAGTGGTCCAAGTTACTAATGGGGCTTTGTGGAGGAAAGTAAAGAGGATGAGCTCAACATGCTCAATAAGAAAAACCTTATAGCAGGTAGATAAATACACTACCTATATAAGCATTTTCCAAATAGAGGTTTTCATGTAAACATACAGAAAATGTGGCAGTTTAGAAATACCAGGGTCTGAAAATCGAAAACAGAACTAATATCGATAGTATATACAGTTTACTGCATTAGATATAGAATATCAAAAAAACTTTAAGCAGTAATTTAAACAATTTCCAGTTAACACAAAGCCACTGCCAGTTCCGTAAAATCAGAGTTGAAAATCCATAGTAATTACAGTATAAGCAAGGAACAATAATCAAAACCAGTTTGAAAAATTTATACAGCTGAAAAAGTGACGACTGTGTGGCACTTTACTCCCGCAGGATTCAAGAGGTGGCCCCCACAGTGTTTATGCAGTAGAAAAGCACAGTTTCATATAGTTAAATCAGTTCACACAGTCACATCAAAAAATCCAAATAGACGAGACAAGTTAGACATGCTATATTAAAAATCAGAATGAAAATTGGCCAATGTTGGTGACTCCAGGCAATCACGGGCCAGGTTTATCGGGATGTCAATCACTGTGGGAGTGGTCAGCTACCCAAATGGCTCACAGATCAGAATGTCCAAAGACCAAAATAAAAAACACAGTACATCGTACTTGCATGCGTGCTGCACGATACATCGTACTCCGTGAACCACAGAAACAGAAACAGATCATCACTGATGTAACAAACCAGTTCAGCTGGCCATGGCCACCCCTATGGGCCCACAAACAATGACTGTTGTGACATCGTCACACGTTAACATTAACAGTGTAGCATAATATCACCAACGCCTTTGTCTTAAAATCAGTGCGAGTCGGATCATGCGACACACAGTCAGCACGCGCACAAGCATATCACATATGTATTTCTTTATAATAAGATCATTTTTTCTCAAGTAACATATAAATTCATTTTTTTTCACAAAACAATTCAAAAGGGGATGACAAGCCATTTTTCGATGAAAAATTTCAGTACTTGGTACAGAGAAATCAAATCTAGGGGTTTTTGATCTAAAATCAATAATTAAAATTATAACGAAGTTTATTTAAATTAATTTAACCTTATAGCGATATAAAAAGGCTAACAAAATCGAGACCAAATTTTTTTTATAATTTTTGGAATTATAAAAGCGGTCTAATGCCTTCTAAATTTTTTATATCGATATAAACGACCTAGGATGCATATCTAGAAATCCATAAAAAATTACGTGAATTTATCTCTAGCAGCACACAAAATTTTCCTTACCTCGGTGTCTGTCTGTAGTCCTCAAAGCCTACAGGACGTTAAGAGTCGACAGGTCCGATCAACTTGGTTTATTTCCCCAAAATTTCGTACTAGTATTTGCAACAATATTTTTGAACAGTCTATGCCTCGAATTTCCCAGACTCTTTGTGTACTCTGATCTAACTTAAATTTTATTATATTCATATACACATAACAATAAAACTTTTTTTTTTCCAATTTGGCTTCGCGCCAAGTTCTTTTTCTTTTCTTTTCTTTCTTTCTTTTCTTTTCTTCTTCTTCTTTTTCATTTCGTCTATTGTTTCTTTATATTCTCATCCTCTTAGCTGGACATGTAAGACCCGTATTTTGGATGTGAACCTTATGAATTCATAAGTATGATGATGTACATGTAATGTGAAGCATAAGTGATGTAAAGTCCAAAAATTCGATGTACGCATGTGTAATAAGAGTTTGGAATGTACATACAAGTTTTATTATGTATGAATATGAAGAAATGGACTTTTATAGGTGATGAATGGGATTGGAACTCAAAATGAGTAGTGTGGTAAAATGAAATGAAGTTGTACTTCCATTTAGTTTTGAATTGTGTACCTTTGGTTGTACAATGAATACATACAGGTTTTAATATGTATGAGGTATGAATGGATGCCAATTGCAAGTTTTGAAGGTGGATGAATGAGAAAATAACTATGGCAGCAAAATGTATGAAGTTGAGAATGAGTTGCTGTAGAAAACTGTAAAAAAAAAAATGGAAATATGAAGGCCATATCGATCTCATAGGATGAGAGATCGATCTGAAAGAGCCAAAAATGCTCTTATTTGAGCAATGAAATAAGACAGATTGATCTCCAATGGAGCCAGATCGATCTGCTAAACATTCTGTAATGAGAAGATCGATTTTGGTGCAAACAGATCAATTTTCTTACTCTCAGGTAGGAGCAGATAGATCTCCCCTGGAAGTAGATCGATCTCCTTAAGCTTTTGCCTGGGACAGATCGATCTCAAGCCCTCGATGATCGATCTCATATATTCAAATTGGTGTGAAAATGAGGATTCAAGAGGACCAGATTGATCTCACGTATCGATCTCACGTTTCAACTGATCGATCTCATTGAGCAATTTCTATAAATAGGAGCAGTGAAATCTGCAAATCACGGAAACAAACCCCCATTTCTTCCATTTCAACCCAAAACCTAGATTTCTCTTCCTAAAAGCCACCCATTTCCAGTAAGATTTGAGGAAAGCCTATTAGATACAAAGCTGTTCCTATCAAAGAGAAGAACAACCTACTTTGGATTTAAAACCCCATTTGTTGGATTTAAGGAGCAAGGTGTATTTTCGATTGGAGCAAGAAGAGAAACTAGATTTGTTCCGAAGAGTTCATCGGAGACGGATCGAATCGCACCAGCAAACAGTTTTAAGGAAACGGAATCACGCGATACGATTCTAGGTAAGGGAATTTTGTAAGTATATAGAGGTAGCTTCTTGTATTTTATGGGTGGATATAGGGTGTTTATGAAATGCATGACTGTTGAGAAAATGATTGATGATGTATGCGAATAGCTACGAGTATGTATGAGATTTGGTTTTGAAACGATTATTATAAAAAAGGATAGTAAGGATAATAAATGCATAAATCATGTGTTTAAAATTTGTTCACATAACACAATACTTGGCTTTGAACAAATTAATGGATAGTCTAGCTAGTGTTTGAATGATTTCGTGAAATAGCACTTGTGAGGTGCTAAACCCGATTTTGGGATTGCTTTGATTTTGTAGGAGCCGCCTATCGTATTTGTGTGATATAAACGCGCTGGAGCCTTGCTCGCGCTAGATTTGATACTTTCATTTGTATGAAACGTGTTAGAGCTTTGCTCGCACCTTGATTTGGAAACTATGATGATGTTTTATAAACCGTACTAGAGCTTATGTTCGTACGTGGATTTCGAGTGGTTTTCTTATGCATATAACCGTACTGGAGTTCTGCTCCTACATGGTTTCTTCATGATTTAATGCATAAATGTCGTACTAGAGCATTGCTCGTACGAGGTGGTTTAGTTATGATGCATGAATTGTGCTAGAGCTTTGCTCGAATAAGTTTTCACATTGTGGTACGCATGATGCCATGGAAGTTGGTAAGATCCTCAAGCCGTATATCTTCAAGCCAAAGAGGGAGGGGAGGCTCTGTTCGGTAGAGAGGCTCTCTTACGATAAGATCCTCAAGCCCTACATCCTTAAGCTAGAGAGGGCGGGGAGGCTCTATTCTGTGGGGAGGCCCTCTTACGAAAAGACCCTCAAGCATAACATCCTCAACCCAGAGAAAGCTGGGAGGCTCTGTTCGACAGGGAGGCTCTCTTAAATGGATACGGAAAGCCCCATGTACACTTGAGACAATGGAGGTTACATTTGGTATGGGGTAGATAAGACCTACGGTTGGCACCCCCTACCATGATATGGGTTTGCGGAGTACGTTGTATCGTGTATATCACATGGAGTACGATGTACCGCGTGGTGGTTATGTGATGAGAAAGTCTGGTGAAGAACTAACCCACCTTCGTACCAGCATGATACCCCGCACACTTGGATGCTTGTGGTCTGGGATGATTTATGACGTAGTAGGCCGACATAGTCCATTGAGATATAGTGACCTATCTCATATGATATTACATAGTACCACATGGTTTGATACATGAGTGTGATTTTATTTTGTCCAGGGTAGACCCGAGGGAGGGGTTGAGCCTTGAGGGATTTGTGATTTAAAGAGATTTGTGATGGGATTGATGTGTTTTGAAAAGTGATAACTCGTGTGAGATGTTTTGTGTAAGAGATGGATTTAAAAGGATGTTTCTTAAATGAATTCCCTTTTGTGATGAGTTTTAAATGAGGTTGAGCATGAGTTGAATTTACATGTTGATATTCCATATCTTATGCCCGTTTACATGATTTTCCATACATGATATATGTATACTCATATGATAGTTTTATTTTCTCATGCTCCGATCATAATGATTTATGCATAACATTATCAGCATGTAGATAGAGTAGTTATCTACCATGCTTGCATTATTACCTTACTGAGCGTGTGGTTGCTCATCCCTCTCTAGTTTCCCCCTCTATAGAGCGTACACAGTTGCCCAGTGAGGACTGAGGCGTTTTGTTTTGGACATCCGCTGCTTCCATCGCAAAGAGGTAGACACACAGGGATTCTTTTTGTATCTAAACATGTAAAGGCACAGTAGTCAATTGTATTGTAATGTGGGGGATGTAAAAGTTAAAAACGTGTCATGTATAACTTAACTTTCAATGAATGACACTTCTTTTGTTTTAATTGAGAATGAATGTTGAGTGATGGTTATTTATTGACTCACAGCCCAACGGTGTAGTGGTAAGTTTGTTCACGACCGGGTAAGGAAAGGAAAATGCGAAAAATTTTCAGTAAATTTAGGTTAAAAAGGATAAAATGGGTTGTGACAGGACATTTCTCTTCCGTTCCTTCCTATTTTTTGCCACCATCATCATCATCACCTTTCCATCTAGGCCATCCCCTATCCAACGTTGTCGGCATCCATTTTAGCCTTCCACCATGACTACCGTTACTGAGAAGGAGCTTCCCCCTGTTCTTGACATCAATTCTGTTTCGTCTATTAGCTCTATTTCTCTTGTTTTCACGCTACGTTTTCTAGCTTTTCCTTCCTATATTAACTTCTCCCTTTACTCACAACCTCAACTCTATTTTCCTATGCACCGAAACCTTCAAGAACTGTGGAGGTCAGCCTCGGTTTTACCTCTCTTTCTTCTTTCTTTAAACAGATCATTATTTTTACTGTTTACTCTTCTCCTCGTAAGCCTCCAACAGCAATAACATGGTCCTTCCCTTGCTCTGCCTCTTCTCTTCCTTTATCATTTCAAGCCTTCTCTTTTCCATCACTCCCTCGGTTCTATTTTCAGGTTCCACCTCACGTCTTCTTACAACATTTTTTTCAATCCACCTGGACAACAATATGAAGCCAATACATAGCCTTCATCCTTTCTTTCCTTACTTTGCTTGTCTATAACCCACGTTTATAGCCACTTTCCAAGCCAAATTTCCTGTCCAATCCACGTCCCTACTTGTCTTGTAATTCTGCTTCTTATTTCCAGCACAGGAAAATATCCAATAAAGCCTCATACTTCCCTCTTTTCTCTTCCTTCTTTCTCTTTTCTTTCCTATTTTACAGAACTTGAAACCGTAACTGCTCTCAGTTCCCTCTTCCCTATTCAGTTTGTTTTTACTTAGTTTTCAGTGTAGAGGATAGCGTGAGGGAGTAAGGAAGTAGATAGATGGGAAGTGGTGTGAGGGAATGGAGAGGAAATGGGAGTGGTTCGACCACTGACTCACCTTCTTCTCACTTCAGTTCTACTCCATGCACATGGCCTGACAATAGGACAACTCCACTGCCATCTACTTTCACTTCAATTTTATTGCTTTTATTTCATTTTTTATTTCCTTGTGTCAGTTTCCTTGGCTGGTCCAGATTCATCAGCACCACTCATTCTCTTCTTTTCCTCTCATTCGCCGAATGACATACTTGCTTCTCTGCCCTTTTTCTTCAGCTGCTGCAATTTAGCAACGAGCTTTACACTCCTCGGGATTGCTTTTTTCCATTGGCGTTTCTTTCCTCTCACTATCGAATCACCATCTCAACTCCATCTCTTCATGTCATACCCTCCATTAAATTTCATATGTATATATATATATATAAATACACACACACACACACACACACACACACACACACACACACATATATATATATATACACACACATATGCAAGTACACTTATATGGGAATGCAGTAAGAGGCTTTCAGCCAAATGAGTATTTGTGTACTCATGTATTTATATATATATATATACATATGTATATTATTCATTGATATATATATATATATATGTATATGTATATGTATATGTACATATATATATATATATATATATTCATCCATATACTTGATTTAAAGAGTGAACATGACTTTACTCCCCCATATGTATAGATATACATATATCTGTATTTATGCGCTTGGTAACTTCTTTATAAAATGATTTTAGTCTAGTAGTTGCACTTATTTCTTGTTTAGATATTCCTCCTTAGAACCATTATAATTTAATTAAATTCATTCCTCCAAGTCTCACTATGGAGTAGTATAATTTTAATTTAAATCCTTGACCAATTGAACAAAATTTTTATCTCGATGATTAATTTGTTAATCATGGATAAAACAAAGTGCATCAAAATTCACGATATTTACATTTTAACATTCCAACTTGCATCACTTTAACTCATAATTTCTAGTTTTTACAAACTAACTAGACAAAAAATAAGTAAACAACAATTCGACATTCCAAAAATGAATTAAATGCACATAGATAATGTCATATGATGAACAAATTACCTAGAGTAATGCACACATTCCACTGAGAACTTGATCCATTAATTTGACAATTTAGCTTTTGAGTAAAATGACAGAGCACCCACTATACGTAAGCTTTCCTAGCCATTCGCATCTCTTTGTATAGAGTCTTGATAAATTAAAGGAATCACATTAATTCAAAGTACAAGTTAGTAAAATTTGTTCAGTTAAAAATGTCACTCGAATAAACAGCCAGAATTAATATATATATATATATATATATATATATATAGAGAGAGAGAGAGAGAGAGAGAGAGAGAGAGAGAAAATCATAAGCTTATAAAACTTGAGATAAAATATTTCTTGCTAATAGTATTCCTCGAAATCCTTCTACAACAGTTTAAAGATTAATTTTTTGGTCAGAAAACTAACGTGCAATAACAAAGGAACTGACAATCAAAAAAGTGACAAACTTAACAAAACAATGACAAACTAAACAAAACTATAAAAACAACAAAATCATAAAATTAAAAATTAGCATCAATTAAACTATAGAAATCAGAAAAGAGAGTTTTTTAAAAAACAATCTTTCTTTATGTAGGAACTAGATTATGTAAGCAAAAAATGTCTTTCAAATTTATAAAAACAAAGGACAAAAATTATAAAGAATAAAAATAGTAAAAAATAACATCAAATAAACTTGGAAAAGAAATTACATTGCATAATTCATAAATGCAAATGGTTAATCATCACAATTATAGTGGTTTCATGGTGTTCCATTTATCGTGAGGGTAAAAATAAAAATGGTTTTTTACGGTTTTTTTTTCAAAATGAGGTTTTATCGAAAATGTTATTTAGAGTAAACAACGTCAGGAGTAGGTTATCATCTGATGATAATGGTTTTTCTATTCAAAATGAAGTTAAGTTGAAAATGATTTTTTGCAGGGCAAAATAAGATAAAGAGAAAGAAATGGTGGCCTTCAAAATGAGGAAGGATTTGAAGAGTGAGAAGTAAACCCTAAGTCCACTTATAAGCTATAAATAAAAGAGAAAAAATTGTGGTTATCATTTAAACACGTATTTTATTATAATAATTTAATTTGAAGTTACATAGAACTGCTATGTTTAATATAAAGATCATGGTCTATTTAAAAATTAGACTACGCTTAGAAGAAAATCGTAGTCTTATATCATTGTACGTGAATATCGGAAGACAGAACATCAGATACAAAAGATAACGTTTAAAATCATAAACAGTAATTAAATTTATTCAAACAATAAATGCATATCATAAATAACTAAAATCATTACTAATGTACATGAATCTTGGAAGAAGAAACACTGTGTACAGAATACTACGTTTAAACAAAGTAATTATAGTAGTCTATTAATAAATAAAAATTATAGTTAAATTTATTTAAATTGTCTTTTCATAAATGACTTGATAGAAGTCTTGTCTGAAACTGAAATGATTTTTTAATGTACTTAATCTTGGAACAGAAAACACTGAGCTTTGAGTCACTTTGTAAAAAAAAATAAAAATATTAATATATTTATATACTTTTAATATAATTTGAATCTTGGCAGATAGAACATTAACCATCGATCCATAAAAGACTACATTTGAAACTAAAAATCATAATCTATCTATATACTTGTTAATGTACATAAATCTTGAAAGATGAAATATTGAGTTTTGAGCAATAAAAGACTACATTTGGAGCAAAAATAGTATTTTTTTATATCATTAAGTTTAGATATAATATTTTCTTTTAGTATCTCATATTACCCTTTTACTATAAACGAATTTAGAGTCTTAGCACCTAAAATCTAAAAAGATAAAATTTAAAAAACTGTAGTTAAAGATATTAGACTACGCGTATTTTTAGCAACCGTAGTTAATATTTTTATTTATGTAATGCCCTGGAAATGCCGAAATTAGGGCTGATTTAAATTGTTTTTTAACATAATCTTATACTTAAGGTGTATTCCTGTTCAATGTCTGTTCCTAACTTATCATTCATTCTCGAACCGTTATATACTGTAACCTCATGAATTACCTGCTTTTTCATTCTCATAGATATACAAAAGTAATTACATCCCAAATGTTCCTTTACATACAAGTATCTATACTATACAGGATGTCTTGATACAAATGAAATATACCTTAACTGTGTACAAGAGGTAGCCTGGGGAGAGTCTCGTCCATCAGCCTATATCGGGTACGCAATAGGCAAGGAGGTGAATACTGTAAATAATCTAGAAGGAAGAAAAAAAAGGGAGGTGAGCTTCAAATAGCCCAGTAAGGAGTGCTTTTAAATAAAAATAGTATTCAAAACATTTCGTAAAATAATGATACTAAATGACAGAGTTCCATTTTCATAGCAAACGGTTAGAAAATCATATAGGATGCATATCCAAATCATATACCTTTTTCATACCACAACATGATTCATATATATTTTTTACTTCAATTTAAAATCACAAAAATTCAAAGTTTGCATAACCAAGCATAGGTGATAGACGAATCTACAAAACCAAAATATGGAGACTAGGCAATCACTATTAGTGTCATGAGGGTAATGTGAGAACTGTAAATTTTATGAGTTTTGCTAAGTGAGAATTGTAAATTGGTGAATGTAATCATGATATGTTGATGTACACGCAAGTTTTAAATCTAATGAAGTATAAGGAGATGAAGTTTTCAAGTCTTAAATGTGGTTGGATGAGACAATGATTATGGCAGCAAATTAAAGATGTTTTGTGTGAGTTACTGTAGAAAACAACAGTAAAAATCTGGAAAACATAAATGCCAGATCGATTTCATTGAAGGAAAGATCGATCTGGACGAGCCAAAAATACTCTTACTTGAGCAATGGAATAGGGCAGATCGATCTGCTAAGAGTTTTGTAAGTGAAGAGATCGATCCTTAATACAAGCAGATTGATTTCCTTAGCTCTTGAGTTGGAGCAGATCAATCTCCTTCTTTAGCCAGATCGATCTCCTTAACTCTCAGCTTGGAAGAGATCGATCTCTACCCTCTAACAGATCGACCTCCACTTAGTCCTTTATGAAGAGCAGATCGATCTCCACCCTCGGCCAGATTGATCTTGTAGTTGTTGATGGAGCAGATGGAGCAGTTGAAATGAACCAGAGATCGATCTCCTTCAATACCAGATTGATCTCATAAGCCCTGTCTATATAAGGATCATGGGATTTTCGCTTGAAACCGAGCCTTTCTCTCTGCAACCTAAATCTTCACCATTTTCACCCAAACCAAGCTTTCTCTCTCTAAGATTCACCCTATTCTACACGAAATTAGACAAAGGGGCAAGAGACAAAGTTGTTCCTCTTGGAAAGGAGAACGACATACTAGAAAATCAAAGGTGGGCTTGAACAAAGGGAAGAGACAAGTGTTCTACAACTTGGTCAAGAGAGGACAAGCTAGGTAAGCTCACAAGATCCTTAGTTTAAGCATTATCATTGGGTATATTTGTGAATAAATGCACATATATGTTTAGACATTTGGTTAGAGATGTTTAAAATGTCACGACCCAAAACTACCCAAAAATCAGAGTAAATTTTTCGCGTTTTGTTATTTTCTTTCATGCTTACCTGTCCTCTGATCGTGACCACACTCCACTAACAAATTGGGCTGTGCGTCAATGCCAGTCCCAACATACATTTACCATATAACTTAATTCTTTCTCAGTCATTTATAAGTGTTTACAATATTTATACATCCCCTAAAGTTACTTACAAACATGTTAGTGTGCTATGCTTATTTAGATACAATATGTACAAGTGTATATACCTTAACTGATGGGCAGCAGCGGATATCCGAAATGCAGTACTGAGTCACCTCAACTTCAACTGGAGATTATCTGTGTGAGAAAATGAAAGGGGTGAGCACATCAAGCTCAGTAAGGCAATCCTACGAACAAGTAGGTAACCATACTACCTACATGAACGTGGTGCCATGCATAAACCACCCTTTCTCCACACATTTTAAAACAGATGATATGAGTTATGATGTTATGTAAATCCATTCGTATGGAAAAATTCAACATGCAATTATTTCAAATCATTTCTTTCTCGTTTAAAATTTCACAACAAGGCCAGGACTCTACCCATCCCTCGGGTGGTCCTGACTCACATAAAACCATAAAAATCGATTTACATTCACACATGGGTTTGAAAAGCATGGAAATAATCATCATGCACGTTTGATTTTAAAAACCCAATTTTAATCTCATCAAAGTCGTCAACATGCGAGACGAGGCAACATCTGTATATCGATAATAACCAGGACTATGGCCGTGTGTCCTCGTGAGCCCCTCTGCTACACGGATCCTAGTGTGTAGGGTCTCACCCTGATCGGGAACCGCCCGGGAGGTGGGTCAATCCAACCCGTCAGTCGTATCCGATCCCACGCATCCGAAGATGCCGTATCCGAAGATACCCCGTATCCGAAGATACCACACGGTACATCGTACTCCATGCTACTTGCATGGTACATCGTAATCCATGGACCCATATCGCCCTAGGTACTCCAGCCCAAATGGCCTGCTTCCCACAGAGAGGTTTTGTTTCTTATATCATATCTCAATACTCATGCCATGTCTCAAAACGCACGTGCGAGCCTATTTAATCGGTGACACACAGTCTACCCGATGCTCCAAGCACGGCTCATCGCATGTTCTCATAAAATTAGTGTGAGCGATGCTCAGTACTCTCATCAAATCAAGTAAAACTAGTGCGTTTTAATTGTCAGAGCCCGCATTACATCCCCACAAGGCCGCCAACCTCATCCCTCACTCTCACCCCACTTAAGAGGTATTTTGAGTCTGTTGGGCCTTTTGGCTGACTCCAAGGGCAGACAGCGCTACTCTCAACAAATCTAGTAAAACTAGTGCGAGCTAGGCTCTAGCACTCTATATATGAATCACATGAAAATCTTATAAAATCTGGTGCGAGTTAAACTCCGGCACCCTGTCTCAAAAAAGCATGTGAAATCTGGTGCGAGACTCTAGCACCTATGCATGTAAAACTCTAGTGCGAGCTCTCGCTCCAGCACTAATGCATGCATCACCCAATTCAAAACATCGTGCGAGCTGAGCTCCGGCACGTCACATGTAAATAAAAACACGTAGGCGGCTCTGTTTCCTCAAAACAGTTTTCAAAACAAATATATCGTTGAAAGTATGCAATGTTGTGCATTTTCTTTCAAGGTTAGCCAGCCTACTCATGCATGCATTAAAATGTCTCCAGAACGAGCAAAAACCTCTTGTTCTTGCTCCTCCCAATTTTTCCTAAATTGTAAATTTTACCCTCAACAAGGGTATTTTGGTAATTTGCCCATTCGGGGCACTAAAATTATTATTTGACCTCTAGACCCTTCAGATAATTTTTAAAAGACTGCAAATGAACTTAAAATTTCATAAAGTTACCTCTAGCAGTCCGCAGAATTCCCTTACCTTATTTTCCTGTCGAGTCTAACCTTTTCTTTCCCCACTGCTGTCTCGTCGCGCAGTCCGATATGCTCCCAATCAAACCTCCGGAACTGCGTATAAATATTCCTCAGGTCAGATAACATACAATTTAATTGTATTTCCTATTTTCTGGGCTTAATTTAAATCATTGGGCCCATTTACCCCTATTAGGCCCGATTGCACCTTAATGGGCCTTAATCGGCATTAAGCCCGTTTTTCACTTAATTTTCACATTATCGAGGCCTATTGGGCTCATTGGGCCCACTAATAATTTATTGAGTCTCGTTCTAACTCTTGAATAGCTCAATTGATTATTTACGACAATTTATCAAAATTTCCAAAATCTAATTCAATTTATGCGGAATTTAAATTCATATCACACATAACGATGTAAATTGTCGTAAATAATGGTTACTTACCCAAGATTCCATGCTAGTACGCAAATCGAGGCTATCTCGAGCTCTGTTGGATGCCAATTGTCGAGCTACACAATTTCATAATTTTTCGGGTAAATTTCCAGTCGAATAATAATTAAATAAAATATTCCAAAATTTAAATCGGTCAATTTCGACCGCTACTGACTTACCCGTAGCTCAATTACATCGCCGAGATTTTTCCCCAATTTTTCCTCTTTTTCTTTTTCCCTTTTTCTCCTTTTTTCCTCTCTTTCTTGGTTGAACCGGTTCGGTCCGGTTCAGACCCGGTTCAGACCGCCGGTTCACCCCAGTTCACTCCGGTTCAGGGCCTTGCTGGCTGATTCTCCGCCGGCTTCCACCGCCAGCAGCTCCGCTGGGTCGTCCGCATCTCAGATCTGCCCTCAGTTTCGGTCGAGGTCGCCGGAAAGTGGCCGGTCCGGCCTGTTCTCTCCTGTCGTCGAAACCCATTTCTTCTTTTCGCCATTTTCGGCATTTACCGGCATCTTCGCCGGTCATTTATGGCATCAATCGGCTCGGCATTAAGTGAGGAAGCTTCGGTCGGCGGTGGTCGGGGTCAAATCTGCGCCGGTGGCCGCCGATTTTGCTTCCTCTCTCCGCGGGTTCTCCCTCCGTTTTCGGCCTCCTCCGACGTCGGTGTGGCGCGTCACCGGTACCAGGGAGGTCATCGGCCTCTCCTCTTCCATTTCCGACCCTTCGATTGGCCGTTGGTCACCGGACGGCTTCCTCGGTTTGGCTTCGTTATTTCCGTTTTTTCTTCTCTCTCCCCGACCAAATTCTGTTTTTTTATCAATTAACTAAGTAATTAATTAATTAATTATTTTTATTATTATTGTTTAAATCATTAAAATACTTTAAAAATTTAAAATATCTACCAAAAATTATTATTTTATTCCAAATTAATTAATTTAATTTTATTTAATTTATTTATTATATTTTAACCCTTTTTCGGGTATAATTTCTCTGTATTTTTTGGATATTGTCCTGAATGACTTTTCGGTATATTTTTCGATTATTTTCGAGATTATTTTTCAAACTAAAAATCCCGATTAATCCCGATTAATTCCAATAAATTGATATCTTGATCAATTTAACCCGAAATTTAATTATTTCTTCGTTATTGATCAAGATTCTCAAATCCATTATTTTTAATTAATTTTTCTCATCAAATTAATTTCGACTTTCGGTCTTTTGACCATTTTGTCCTTGCACGTGTTCGAGAATTCCATTTCAGTCCTTTTTACATATTTAATTTCGTGTTTTAACTAAATTCGGGTCTTACATAATCTCCCCCACTTAAGGAATTTGGTCCTCCAAATTAGAACCAATTCATATGAGTCCATATACAACTCCGGATACATCGATCGTATCATACTCTTAAATTCTCATGTGACCTTTTTCGGAGTGTATTACTACCAAAGGACTTTAATTAAGGAGATCATCTTTAACCTCAATACTCTCTCTTTCCCGTTTAATGCCCGAATCAACTTTCAATATACTTATATTTGCATTAAGCTGAACTGTTGGATCTCATATCCTATCACCTATGCTGGATCTGGATAGTATTTCCGAAGCATCAAAAGATGGGACATAATGTGGGTGCCTACTTATTCAAGTGGAAATGCCACCTACAGGTCTTATCTTCCACTTGTCCAATCTCTCAAAAGATTCAATCCAGCGAAACTCAATTTACCTTCTTCCAAAAGTTCGCTATGTCCTTATTCTCTTAGGACAAGAAACATTTCAACCATACTAATTCACCCTCGGTGAATTCCAATACTTTTCTATCTGCTCTGAGGTGTTCTTAATCTCTCATCCCTAACTAAACATCCTCAGAGACTTATTATCCAAAGTCAAAAATAATTCTATCTGTCACCCATTTTTTCTTATCCAATTTGGGGAACAACCCCTGCAGCCATACACTGCCTCATATCTTGTTATCCCGATACTCAAGTGCCAACTGTCGTTATTGGCGACTTCAATTTGTAACAACTGATCATTCCAGGAGCTTATAAAATCAATAGCACACGCTTTCATCGGATCCTCCAGAACCTGTACAGTCCTCTCTGACTGACCATCTGTCTGAGGATGAAAAGTTATGCTAATACTCAGCCGGGTTCCCATAGCTTCCAAAAAAAAAAATATTCCCTGAAGTCTGAAGTGAAGCGGGAATCCCTATATGATACCATGCTCACTGGAACGCTACATAATGTTCCACAATCTACTTTATACCTGAATCCACATACACACTCTGAGTATTTGGGGATTTCATAACTAGAAGGTGGGTAGACTTAATCACTCTATCGACTATCATCCAAATAGCCTCGTAATTCACCTGGGTTTCTGTAACCTATCACGACATTCACGGAGACTTGCTCTCATTTTTCGTGCCGTGTCGATATAGGTAGAGGCTGCAATAACCCTGCAGACTTTTAATACTCTACCTTATTCTGCTGACATACTAGGCACTTTCCCATAATCTCTACCATGTCTCTTTTCATATCTGACCACCAATACCCTTTCCGAGATTTTGATACATTCTTTACTTTCCGTATGCACCGTATATCTCGAAGAGTGAGCTTCTGACAATATTACTATCCCATCAACTGTGGTCTTGGGGAGCACTCATACTGTCTCGGAACCTCTGTAAATCATCATCACACTCTGTGAACTCTATCACTGTACCCTTTTGAATTTGACCCAAACTATCGACACCCTGCCGATCATCACGCGAAGCCTGTGCAATCCGGGCACGCTCATCCGGTTCTAATCTCAGGCTAGCTGTCACATAATCACTGTCATCATCAGAAGGGATCACATCACTACTGAGGTCCACAACTGCTCAAGCAGCTCACGCTCCCTGACCATCATATGGGGTACCATTCTGAGGCTCTTTCTACTCGCGGCATCAACCATTACATTAACTTTTCCTGGGTGGTACAATTTTCACAATCAAAATCTCTCAGAAGCTCTAACCCACTATGTATTCTCATATTCGCCTCTTTCTGTGAAAAACAGATACTCGGGGCTTTATGATCAGTGCATATCCAAAATTTCTCACCCTGTACAGAATAGTACCATATCCCCGGTACAAATACTACCGTTGCCAAATTAAAATCATGAGTCAGATAGTTTATTTCATGATCAATGTCAGACCCAGATTTTTGTAGCTTATTTCCTTATGATTCCTATGTGTATGAACACTATGTTATTATAGTTGAATCATAAGAAGAGTATTTATTAGACATAAAGTGTTATTGAAATGATTTAACACGCAAAAGCTACATAAAATGCCTAATGTGAACTATAAGTGTCACAGGCTAAACTGAGTTATTCTAAATCGTTTTGACTGAAAATAAGAACTTAAAATAAGAGAGCATAGAGAACTCATGAAGGAAAGTCAGCTTGATTTAGACCCGAACATACAAAAACGAGAGTAAAAGCTAAAAAGGGTAAAATGGACCTTTTTGGCGAGAAAAGGAGTTTCGGGTAAAACTATCCACCGAGAGCGGTTGGAATATAAAGACGAGAGTGTAAGACATAATATATGACACTTTCGAAATTTGGAGAAAAAGTCAACTTAGTCAATGGTTAAGGAAAAAGTCAACTATAGTTAAGAAAGTGGACTTTTGCCATAGTTGACTAATCATGGTTAAAAATTAACCTAAGTGTGGAGAAAAATTTGGGGAAAAATATTCTTGGCCAGAATACAAGATAATCATCCCCGGAAGTAAGGAAAATTTATTCGGAAGGATTCCGGAATAAATTAAATGGTTAAAAACGTAATGGGCCTAAGGTGAAAATTTTAAAGCCCATTAAGGTATACTAAATGTATATCGAAATTTTTAGGTCCTTTAGACCGAATTGTTGGACCAATTGATCGGCCAAATTTTGAGACAATAAAAGGCCCGAGGTATAGTAAAAATTTCAGCCCGAAAGACCATTAGGAAAGCCCAAACCGAGAAGCCCAATTGGAAAAGCCCATGAGATAAATATCTAACCATAGTTAAAGTTAACTATGACTCATAAGGTGACTCATAAGGTGACTCATGGTTCAGATTTGGAAAGTCAAGCATAATGGATGAAAAGTAAGGCTTAATGGCTAAGTAAGTGGCTTATAAATGCAGCCACACCATTGTCATCTTCACCACACCAATTCCGGCTAGGAGAAAACACCATTGAAACATAAACATCCAAGCTTTCTCTCACTAGAAATCACTAGGAATTAGACATATTTGGAACTTGCATTCTTCATGGAAGTTGTTCCAAATTGAAAGGAGATTAACATATGTTGGAATTGGCTATCAAGGAGCCATAGAGTGCAAACCGAGAGCCTCCAAAGTTTCGGCCAAAGGGTGAACACAACAATTGGTATATTTTCTAATTTCCAATTTCATATATGTTAATGTATGAATGATTTTAAGTATGTTAATGTATGTTTTAAGCATTGAAACATATTAAATCACCATGAAGAGGGTTAGGCCGAGAGTGATCAATGGGATATTGAAATATGTCAATTTGATTTTAAGACATAAATGGATTAGTACACATGTATTGATGTTAATGGTATAATTAGAATTA
The DNA here is from genome assembly GCA_033439115.1 of Firmiana major. NCBI lineage: Eukaryota > Viridiplantae > Streptophyta > Magnoliopsida > Malvales > Malvaceae > Firmiana > Firmiana major. Next base: position 13,115,752 of record CM065899.1, on the reverse strand, counting down.
ATCAAATTGATTAATTAATACATGTAAATTGTTGGCAATCAAGGTGTTTGATAAAATGCCTAAATGAACAATATGATGATTGGTAATGTTGCCTACCAAGTGTTTGTGAAAATACCTAAGTGAAAATGGCTAGGAAATAGGCATGTATGGCATGCCATGGTGGAAAACCGAGAATGGCTAGCTCTTGGCCATGGCATGTGACCAAGAGGCCCAATGGGCCAAGCCCAATATTTTTAGGCCCAATAGGGTGTAATGGGCCTAAGACAAGCCCAATAAGAGTTGGTGGGCCCCACAAGCCCAAAAGGCCCAACAAAAGTAAATAGTAAAATGAAAATGGACTTAAGGCCTAGTTAGGCCCATTAAGGATTTTAAGGCCCATTAAGGGAAATTAAACTGTATTAATGTGTAATACAGTAGGAAAATTATAATTAACCTGAGGAATGGTTATTTACAGCTCCGGAGTTTACATCGAGAGCTGATCGGACGGCGGGAATTAGCAGCACCGAGGAAGTGAGGTCACGTGACGTGATCCGAGGTAAGGGACTTTTGCAAGTAGTTAGAGATACCTGCACGTATTTTCAACTGCTTCTGCATTCACTTAAAAACTCTGAGGGTCAGAGAAAGTGAATAATAATTATTACGACTCGATAGTGGCAAATTATGATTTTGCCCCTAGTTAGTCAAAAAGTCAACTTTTGTGAGAAGTTGCAAAAAGCATGGAAAATACTATTGTGAGTGTTTAATTGCTATTAGCATGAAAATAAATAGATGGACTAATGATTTTAAGGTTGATATGACTTAAGCACACTTTATGGTGCTGATTTTAATGTTTTCTAAACAATCCCTTTTAAATAGCCATCTATCATATTATGTGAGAATGAATCGTGCTAGAGCACAGCTCGCACTGGGATTCATATGTTTTCCACATACATAGTAATGGATTTTGATACGCACTAGATTTTCATGACGTGCATGATAGAGTACTAGAGTTTTACTCGTACTCAGCTTTGAATGATATATGCATGACAGAGTGCTAGAGCGTTGCTCGTACTCGATTCTTCATGGTTTATACATAACACAGTACTGGGAGCTATTGCTCGTACTTGATTTTGATATTGTGCATAGCATAGTACTGGGGGCTATTGCTCATACTTGATTTAATACATAAACTATGCATTGACCTAGTTGCTAGAGATTGCTCGCACTAGAGTTGAGTTTTGTGATGTGAAACAGTGTTTGAGCGGAGTGACGACTGTGAGTCGCACTCAAGACGCACATTGTATGTGATATGTAATACATGTTAAAACCCATGCCTGAGTCCTTGTGTGACTGTGTGTCATAGCTAGAGAGGATATTCGCATGAGGTTGATATAGACGTGGTATACTTATTTCCATAGTTTCGAGGGCTAAGTCCTATGGGAGGCACCCTGGCTGTGAGGGTCCACGGGTGTACTTTGTACCGTGTTTGAGACACGAGGTGTACGCTGTACCGTGTGTTACGTAGCTGGCGGTTGACATTGGACTGACCATCCTCCCGTTACAGCAGTGATTGCCGCACACCGAGTACTGTGTTGCATGGGATCACTTTTCGAATATGATCATAATCCAGGATACTATTTGCATTTACCACAGAGTCTCACATGATATATCACATTGATTGACTGATTTAAACTGCGGACAGACCTGAGGGATGGGTCGGACTCCGATTTGTGTTGTGAATATTTGATGCCATATTTATTGTGATTTAAATATACATGGCATGATTTACATAAAGGCATGATTTATATACAATGCATTGTTTTGCACTACATGCCTATATTTGAGAAATAAAGCATGACTTCTGTACATGGGATTTATTCTGTACAAGTACATATATATTATATTTCAAGACATGCTTTTAAAGTGAGTTAAGGAAATAATGTTTTCAAGGCATAGCACTATTTTGAGTAGATAGTGTGGATATCTACTTGCTTGCCTGATTTCCTTATTGAGCACGTTATGCTCACCCCCCTTTTCTTTACATCTCTCTACAGAGCGTCAGTAGAGTGAGAGTTATCGTGGGAGAGTGTCCCAGAGTCCACTGCTAGTTCCTATCGATTCATCAGGTATACTTATTATGTACAGTCATGTATCTAAACATAGAAACAGTACAGTGATGTATACGTTATATATTATGGGGAATGTAATTGTATTAGATTTTATAAAATCTTACATGTATAATAAAAACAGCTACAGTCAGAATTAATATATTGACATGTATGTATGAGAATGGATATTATGGTAAGTGAAGACTCTGACATCGAATCACAGTCCAACCATTGAAGAGGAGAAAGGTATGTTAAAATGCGAAAAATTTATTGTGGTTTTTGGTTAAAGTCAAGGATTGAAACTGGGGTCCCTGACAATCAAGGAGTTGTCTGACTCTATAATTGACTATCTTCCCATTATACATCAATACACAGCTCCTTCATTATTTTGAGGTATCCATACTCACTGAGAACCTCTTAAGCTGTTGGGTATGGTGAAATTAATCACGGTGGTCAGTTCATACTTCACTACACCGAAATTCATGTCACATCTATCATCTTATTTATCATCTCATTCAGAGACCACGTTTTCTTAGTTAAACGTGTCAACTAAGTAGACCATATTGAGAACTCGCAACAACCCATTTGTAAAAGCCATTTTTAGTTATTGCTTACAATTTTGCCCTGGGCTTTAACTACACCCATCATATCATCAATAATGATGATTACAAATCGGTCCATATCCTTGACTTATTTACGCATAAGCGTATAAGATCCTTCAAAATCGCTTACGTTTTCAGGTACTAACCTACGTCATTTCCTTTTCTTATCTTAACGGCTCTTATTAAATTTTACTATGTTAACCTTTATGATTTGTCGAATTGTAATATTCTTATCGTCTTAGTAAAGGTATCCTAATGCTGAAGGTATTTATTACGACGATCGATTTCACGTTATAGGTTATATATATATAATTTTAGACGCTGTCAAGTCTTCAGGTAGGGAGGTATTTTGAAATACCTTTATTAACCTTCAGACTTAACCACATAGACTGGTTATGGTTATATCCATCTTAATCCTTGGTTATAATTTATATTCCCTACTTATCACTTAATCCCAATTACTTCGCATATTAAGGGTATTCCTTACCTAGCATATGTCTCTTACTCCAATACATCTTGTATTTAGGATCTATCTTATCTTAAAGATTATCTCCTTTCGTATATCCCTTATGACAAAACTCTTTCATTATTCATTCCGTGAGTACAATCCTTTACTCCTTTAATTTCAACTGTTGCACCTCTTTTTATCACTTGTCAACACTTATAGTATACTTTTCAGTGATGTTTTCACTCCTGTTTTCAACTTAAAATCTCTATATCCATATTTCGTTAATTAATCCTCCTCTATTGGGGTACTCATTTATCAGTATTGTGCCCAATGATGTAGCATTCATGCCTTTTACTCACTTATATGCGAATGAAGGCGGTATGAATAAATGTGTGGCACCACGATTAATGAACATATGTACTTCATTATTCATAACAAGTGTGGTATCTTACACCACATCCATGAAACATCAATAGTGTCCTGGTCCAAGACATCCTCTCGCCTTCGTCCAACAGCCTACTTTCCTTTTTCTTTTCGGCTATGGCCTCCCTTTTCGTTGCAGCTATACCAACGAAGTTTTTCTGTCTCTTTACTTTTCTGTGGGGCGATCTCGCCCAGCTCTGTGCAATCAAAATCAATGGTCCATCTTACCACACTTAACGGCCATTTTCATCAATACAGTGTAGGTATAGACCCTCCTTCCTTGGTATCTACCACACATCCCACACTGCTTACAGTGCTTACACTGATACACTGCTTCGTAGCAAGTCGGGGTCCTCCAATCAAAATACCCTTCAAGAGTGCCAAAATTGGATGCACTGGGGCCTTATCAATTATCTTACTCCATGATTCATCAAATTAAATCAAATCAAATCTTCTACCAATTACCATTTTCCCATTTTTAACATCTCTGTCATTTCTCGATTCTCTTTTCTATCTCTATTTCAGCCCTCACTACCTTTCCCAATCTCAGAGGCGTGCAATTCATGTTCTTATTTACCCAACTGTAAATCTGCGCACTGCCTCGATATAGGTAATATCTCACGGGCCAATCGGACTCTAATTGAAAAGTTGAGCCATTTCATAAACTTTTAGACATCTCGACTGTCACTTGTTCATAGTGTCGAAGTAATATCTGCCCAGGAATATAATTGAGTTTCATACTCATAAGCATACTCATTAATAAATCAAATACTCTGGGTAAGAGTAAGGACTTTTATCTATCATTTCTTTTAAACAGTGTACGGGATAATTCTGTCACCGGAATACATCCATAAACATTCCTCATATCAACTCTTAAGATGGGTCGAGCGGACTTCCACCAATGCTCCGACTCGCCCTCAAATCCCATGCATACTCTGAGCAATTTGCTCCCAAAATATTCTCCACACTCCGCTCCAACCTTGAGAAGCGTGTCTCAAAACTGTCCGATCTCTCTGTCGGACTCAGTGGGGCATGCTCAACATTAGCCTTCATTTCAATTTCATCCTAATTCTCACAGGTCAACTCAGCACGACTAGCAAACTTAGGTCTACATCTACGACCTCTGCCTTGTGCACTATCTCATCTAACGCGACTCATATTAGGCATTCCTGCATTCTCAACCATTTCTTAGTCAAAACCCATCTGGATATACACTATTGTATCTAACCAAGCACAGTAACACGGGGATGTAATTCCTAATTACTGACACTGACACACATCAGACCAATTGCTGCTCTGATACCACCTTTATATGTCACGACCCAAAACTACCCAAAAATCAGAGTAAATTTTTCGCGTTTTGTTATTTTCTTTCATGCTTACCTGTCCTCTGATCGTGACCACACTCCACTAACAAATTGGGCTGTGCGTCAATGCCAGTCCCACCATACATTTACCATATAACTTAATTCTTTCTCAGTCATTTATAAGTGTTTACAATATTTATACATCCCCTAAAGTTACTTACAAACATGTTACTGTGCTATGCTTATTTAGATACAATATGTACAAGTGTATATACCTTAACTGATGGGCAGCAGCGGATATTCGAAATGCAGTACTAAGTCGCCTCAACTTCAACTAGAGATTATCTGTGTGAGAAAATGAAAGGGGTGAGCACATCAAGCTCAGTAAGGCAATCCTACGAACAAGTAGGTAACCATACTACCTACATGAACATGGTGCCATGCATAAACCACCCTTTCTCCACATTTTAAAATAGATGATATGAGTTATGATGTTATGTAAATCCATTCACATGGAAAAATTCAACATGCAATTATTTCAAATCATTTCTTTCTCGTTTAAAATTTCACAACAAGGCCAGGACTCAACCTATCCCTCGAGTGGTCTTGACTCACATAAAACCATAAAAATCGATTTACATTCACACATGGGTTTGAAAAGCATGGAAATAATCATCATGCACGTTTGATTTTAAAAACCCAGTTTTAATCTCATCAAAGTCATCAACATGCGAGACGAGGTAACATCTGTATATCGGTAATAACCAGGACTATGGCCGTGTGTCCTAGTGAGCCCCTCTGCTACACGGATCCTAGTGTGCGGGGTCTCACCCTGATCGAGAATCGCCCGAGAGGTGGGTCAATCCAACCCGTCAGTCTTATCCGATCCCACGCATCCGAAGATGCCGTATCCGAAGATACCCCGTATCCGAAGATACCATATCCAAAGATACCACACGGTACATCGTACTCCATGCTACTTGCACGGTACATCGTACTCCATGGACCCATATCGCTCTAGGTACTCCAGCCCAAATGGCCTGCTTCCCACAGAGAGGTTTTGTTTCTTATATCATATCTCAATACTCATGCCATGTCTCAAAACGCACGTGCGAGCCTATTTAATCGGTGACACACAGTCTACCCGATGCTCCAAGCACGGCTCATCGCATGTTCTCATAAAATTAGTGAGAGCGATGCTCAGCACTCTCATCAAATCAAGTAAAACTAGTGCGTTTTAATTGTCAGAGCCCGCATTACATCCCCACAAGGCTGCCAACCTCATCCCTCACTCTCACCCCACTTAAGAGGTCTTTTAAGCCTGTTGGGCCTTTTGGCTGACTCCAAGGGCAGACAGCGCTACTCTCAACAAATCCAGTAAAACTAGTGCGAGCTAGGCTCTAGCACTCTATATATGAATCACATGAAAATCTTATAAAATCTGGTGTGAGTTAAACTCCAGCACCCTGTCTCGAAAAAGCATGTGAAATCTGGTGCGAGTTATACTCTAGCACCTATGCATGTAAAACTCTAGTGCGAGCTCTCGCTCCAGCACTAATGCATGCATCACCCAATTCAAAATATCGTGCGAGCTGAGCTCCGGCACGTCACATGTAAATAAAAACACGTAGGCGGCTCTGTTTCCTCAAAACAGTTTTCAAAACAAATATATCGTTGAAAGTATGCAATGTTGTGCATTTTCTTTCAAGGTTAGCCAGCCTACTCATGCATGCATTAAAATGTCTCCAGAACGAGCAGAAACCTCTTGTTCTTGCTCCTCCCAATTTTTCCTAAATTGTAAATTTTACCCTTAACAAGGGTATTTTGGTAATTTGCCCATTCGGGGCACTAAAATTATTATTTGACCTCTAGACCCTTCAGATAATTTTTAAAGGACTGCAAATGAACTTAAAATTTTGTAAAGTTACCTCTAGCAGTCCGCAGAATTCCCTTATCTTATTTTCCTGTCGAGTCTGACCTTTTCTTTCCCCACTGCTGTCTCTTCGCGCAGTCCGATATGCTCCCAATCAAACCTCTGGAACTGCGTATAAATATTCCACAGGTCAGATAACATACAATTTAATTGTATTTCCTATTTTCTGGGCTTAATTTAAATCATTGGGCCCATTTACCCCTATTGGGCCCGATTGCACCTTAATGGGCCTTAATCGGCCTTAAGCTCATTTTTCACTTAATTTTCACATTATCGAGGCCTATTGGGCTCATTGGGCCCACTAATAATTTATTGAGTCTCGTTCTAACTCTTGAATAGCTCAATTGATTATTTACGACAATTTATCTAAATTTCCAAAATCTAATTCAATTTATGCGGAATTTAAATTCATATCACGCATAACGATGTAAATTGTCCTAAATAATGGTTACTTACTCGAGATTCCATGCCAATACGTAAATCGAGGCTATCTCGAGCTCTCGTTCGATGCCAATTGTCGAGCTACACAATTTCATAATTTTTCTGGTAAATTTCCAGTCGAATAATAATTAAATAAAATATTTCAAAATTTAAATCGGTCAATTTCGACCGCTACTGACTTACCCGTAGCTCGATTACATCGTCGAGAGTTTTTCCCAATTTTTCCTCTTTTTCTTTTTCCCTTTTTCTCCTTTTTTCCTCTCTTTCTTGGCTGAACCGTTTCGGTCCGATTTAGACCCGGTTCAGACCGTCGGTTCACCCCGGTTCACTCCGGTTCAGGGCCTTGCCGGTCGGTTCTCCACCGGTTTCCACCGCCAGCAGCTCCGCTGGGTCGTCCGCATCTCAGATCTACCCTCAGTTTCGGTCGAGGTCGCCGAAAAGTGGCCGGTCCGGCCTGTTCTCTCCTGCCGTCGAAACCCATTTCTTCTTTCCGTCGTTTCCGACATTTGCCGGCATCTTCGTCAGTCATTTTTGGCATCAATCGGCTTGGTATTAAGTGGGGAAGCTTCGGTCGGCGGTGGTCGGGGTCAAATCTACGCCGGTGGCCGTCGATTTTGCTTCCTCTCTCTGCGGCTTCTCCTTCCGTTTTTAGCCTCCTCCGGCGTCGGTGTGGCGCGTCACCGGTACCAGGGAGGTCACCGGCCTCTCCTCTTCCATTTTCGACCCTTCGATTGGCCGTTGCTTGCCGGATGGTGGCTGTCCGGTCTTCCTCGATTTGGCTTCGTTATTTCCATTTCTTTCTTCTCTCTCCCCGACCAAATTCTGTTTTTTTATCAATTAACTAATTAATTAATTATTTTTATTATTATTGTTTAAATCATTAAAATACTTTAAAAATTTAAAATATCTACCAAAAATTATTATTTTATTCCAAATTAATTAATTTAATTTTATTTATTATATTTTAACCCTTTTTCGGGTATAATTTCTCTGTATTTTTTGGATATTATCCCGAATGACTTTTCGATATATTTTTCGATTATTTTTGGGATTATTTTTCAAACTAAAAATCCCAATTAATCCCGATTAATTCCAATAAATTGATATCTTGATCAATTTAACCCGAAATTTAATTATTTCTTCGTTATTGATCAAGATTCTCAAATCCATTATTTTTAATTAATTTTTCTCATCAAATTAATTTCGACTTTCAGTCTTTTGACCATTTTGCCCTTGCACGTGTTCGAGAATTCCATTTCAGTCCTTTTACATATTTAATTTCGTGTTTTAACTAAATTCGGGTCTTACATAAAACATGATGAAACCAACAAATAGGCTTAGTTAGAAATTTTAATGTGGATGTTTTGTGATGGTTATGAGTTAACCAAAATGTTAAGTTAGAATGAGTAAAAGAAAGAGATGGAAAATGAAAATGAGGTATATTGATGATTTAATGATGTGTGTGAATAGCTCAAGAATCCAATGCGGAAAACGAGGCTAATCTGAGAGCCGAGGATATTGTACCACGCAAGGTGCAAGAGGTAAGGGAAATAAACCATTTGTGCTTGTGAGTTTTCTAGTGAATGAAAACGTTTGAAAATCATGAAAAAAAGTTTGATGAATGAGCATGTTTTATAAGATGATTTGATGTGTTGAAATATGTGTGAGTGTTTTACCGGTTTGAGCTCAATTTTTTATGTGATTTGTGAAATTGTGAACACATATGGTTTATAACCAAAATGTGTTTTTATGATAACCACCATGAGCTCTACGTGAAGGTAAAACGATTTATATATATAACAATGGCATGTTTTTACTGTGTGAGTGTTTTACCGGTTTGAGCTCGATTTGATGAGTTTTGTGTAAATGTGAACACAATGTGTTATAACCGAAATAGGTTTTGTGATAACCACTAAGAACTCTATGTAAAGGTAAAACGATTTTTACTGAGACTATGGCTTGTCATGAGATGCACATCGAGCTTTGCTCCTGTAGCATGTAAGGCCGGGTTGTGCTCTAGTAGCATGTAAGACCGACGCCTTCGTTCTAGTAATGTGAGATGACCCCGCTCCACGGTAGCGATGGGTGGCTTTGCTTTGATAGCATGTAAGACCGGGCTATGTTGTGATAGCATGTAAGATCGACGGCTGTACGACTCTGATCAAGTCTACAACGAACCATGACCATGTGTGTATTATTGTCGACGAAATCCCTCGATTGGGGATGTTCGCCTAAGGGACGAGTTCAATCGTTGTCATGTGTCGTGACGTTGATTTCATATGAGTTTTATAAATGCCTAGTCTCGATTTATTCGATGATGATGTGAATTTTACTATTGTGATTTATATCACGCTATGAGATTTGATATAATGTGATTGGTGATTTTTATCATGTGCTTTATACTAATGCCATTGTTTTCCTATGGTTATTTCTATAACGACTTGCATGCTGATTATTTTCCATCAGATTTTGATTGTGATGATGATTTTCACAACTTCCCTTATCCTCCTTACTGAGCGTTTTGAGAGCTCACCCTTTTTCCACCCTTTCCAGATTATTTGAAGTAAGAGAGATAGCGCCTGCTGCATACGTGATATAGGCTGGTGGAAAAGATCTCCCTAGGCTATCGTTTATACACGCTGAAGGTATAATTCAGTTCATTTTATATCCAGACAATGATGTAATACAGACATTTGTAATGAATATTTTGAGATGTAATTAGGTTGATATGAAAGAGATGATTTGAGACTTATGGGTTGATCCTTTTTGGGATATTATGTAATTGACTTCATTAAGTATGAGTTGTATGATCTTGGGTATAATGACTAGTGTTAAAACGTAAGTGAGCACATGACACTGCACATGAATACACCCAGAGTTGTTAATTTTGTTTTAAGAAAAGTTTTAAATTAGCCCTATTTTTCGCGCTTTCAGACTGTCACAGATTTTCTTGGTATCAGAGTAAAGGGTGTCTAGTACTGTCAGTGTCGATAAATTAGAAATAGATTACATCCCAAGTGTTTGTATTGTCTGGTAATGAATTGAATTTAACGAGTAAAATCATGATCAATGCTTAATGATTACGCACAGACACGTAAGAGATAGATTATGAGGGGGAGAAGAGGATGTTTAAGGAGGCATGCACAGCCACCTCCACCACCTGAACCATAGCCGAAGAGTCCTAACTCTCGAATGAATCATCTAGAGCACGATGTACGTCAGGGATTCGAGCAGATGGCGGTGCTATTCGTGCAGTACTTTGGGGCTAATGCCTCGGGCACTACACCTGTGTCGACTCCCCCACCACCACAAGGACCACTCACACCCCCACCACAGACGGATCTGGTGCCTCCTGCCACACAGCCTCCAGTGCAAACCTAACTTGATGATAGAGATAAAGGTCGGATGAGGGACTTTCTGAAGATGAACCCATTGGCTTTTAGAGGGGTGAAAGATCCCGCAAAGGTTGAGGAGTGGCTGACTGAGTTACGAGTCATTTTTGACTTTTTGGGATGCACCGATAGAAAGAAGGTCAATATGGGTGCCTACATATTAATGGGACAAGCCCGAGATTGGTGGAGCACTACTCAGGGTATATTGGCGACTAGCCATGAGGTGATTAGCTGGGAGATGTTTCAATCAGCATTTAGAACCCAGTATGTGCCAAGAATTGCCTAGAGGAGGAAGTAAGCTGAATTCCTAAATTTGGCTCAGGGAAATATATCAGTTGATGATTATGAGAGCCGATTCACCACTCTACATAAGTATGACCCGTAGACTCTTAAGGATGAGGAGCTCCATACTGATAATTCTATATTTTTAGAATTATTTGTGCTTAATTTCCTAATTAATTATTTAAATCCCCAATTTATTTTGTTAATTATCCCCTTTATTTAATTAAAATTCTCATGTTTGCAGATAAATTAAATCCGGATGAATTTTGAATATTTCGGTAGAAAATGGACCGAAATTGAGCTAAAATCAAGATTAGACCACGCAGACAACACGAGCCTAGCACATCCAATTGGACAAAAAGACAGATGACATGGAAATATTATTTTTCAAGGAGCCAATGGTGTGAAGACAAGTGGTCAAACAATGCCAACTCATCTAGGATAAAAAAATTTACAATTGTACCCCTAAGTGTGTGTATAAATAGAATATGATGGCAATTGAAAAAATGGGGAGTCTAGGTTATAATAGAAGTAATTTAGGAGTAGGGGGCAACTTTAGTTTTTTTTAGGTTAAACATTTATTTTAGGTTTTATTTTTCAGAAATTTTCTTTTGAATTTTTTTGGCTGGTGACAGCAGCCACGATTCATCATATTTCTTCTAGGATTTGTTCAGTTTCTATTCCATTGTTATTTTACTGTTTAAGTTTTAATTTAAAGTATTATTTTTATTTTGTTTCTCTCAGTTTCCTTCCTAGTTTCGGTTTCTTTTTTTTTTTTTTTTACATTCTTCACTGTGAATCAGGGTTGAGCAAAACTCCCACGGGAGTGACTGCGTGAAGGTGGTAAGACACGGGTTGCACAAGTGAGGCTGCTCGGCTTTGCTGAACAGAAGTTGGAATTCACTATAGCAAGGAACCGAGAGCCACAAATCCATGTTCTCCTCTTTTTTAGATTATTTATACTGTTCATCATCTTCTTTTTCATTAACTTTTGTTTTCATCATATTTTACATTTTCTGTTTGTCTTTATTGTTGTGTGCAAGAATGATAACATGGAGGGGCGGTTTTAGTGCAGAAAATCGGATGCTGCAGCACCAAGGTGCTAAACATTCTCTGGTGTATTTGAGTTGCTCAGTAACAGTGCCCCCTGATGTTCTGCTGCTGTTATGAGGAGTTTTACGGTCTAGCAACGTAGAACCTGGCAGGGAATTAAGCTGTTGCATGCCGTGGATACAAACTGATGTGCAGTAAGGTGACGAGGCAGAAGATTGCAGGAAGACAAACATGAGGGGGGCAGTACTTAGGTGTTGTGGTTGCAGTGCAGGAATGTTTGGCAGTGCAGGAAAGCTGGGTTGGTCACTGGCAGCTGCATCTCTTCCTAGTTTTCGACATGTTGCTATTCGGTTTAGCCATTACAATATAATTATGATCTCCGTTTCCCTCATCTTCATGCTCTGTTTCTAAATTGATTTACTGTTTCATTGTCTCTTTGAATTTTCTGCTTTATTCTCTTTTTATTTCTATTCAAAAGTCAGGTCAGGTTAACTTATTATCACTGCATTTTTCTTCAACTGCGTTGGACTTCCCATCTTTCTACACTTAAAATTGTTTCTCGGTTGTGTTGGGTTTCATTTCATCTTCATTGTTTTGCATAACAATTAATCTTCTTTAATCATATTTTTGCTCCTGGTTCTGCTGGTGTTTGCATGTCTTGCTGTAGTTATCAGTACATGAAACGAGCCATAAGTATCAAGCGTAGTAATACTGAAGCTGATCTCAGGTCAGGCAAGGTGCTGCTGGAGATGCAGCTCAGTAATGGGATGCAAAGATTGTGCTATCAGTGCGAGAGCAGGTCGTGCAAGGTGTTAGTACAGAGCAGGAGCAAAACCAGAGCATCACCTGGACAGGTGCAATAGCAGTACGAGGCTGGGAGCAGGAGCCACAGCTGAGAGCTGACATGTTGCGGGTTGTACCTGATAAACATGCAGAAGATGTACAAAGCTAGCACCTGGAACCGAAGCAGTTGGAAATGAAACACCTGGAAAGAAAATGAAATGAAACAAAGAAGAGAGTGAACAGTGTTTGGAGGGATTTATTGGATGATTTAAACTTAAGGCTTTGTTTGGCATTCAACGCTTGCATTAATCCATTTTTCTTGCATTTTTAGTATAGTTTAATTAGTTGTTAGTTTAGGATAGTTGTTAGTTGTTAATTTAGATTAGTTCTAGTGTGTTAATTTGTTAATTTAATTTTTAGTCTTAATTTTTAGTTAGGAGTTAATTTTATATTAAATGTTTTAGGATTTTATTTTAGTTTAATTACATGAATTTTTATTTTAAGTTTGTTTAGATTTTAGCTTAATTAATTTTATTGCTTTATTTTCAAATTTGCATTTTATTTTAGTTGCGTTAATTAATTGTTTTAATTTTCTTTTGTAAGTATTTTCTTTAATTGCTCGGAGTTCAGTAAGCAAATCTTAGTTTAGTTTTATTTTCCTTCGTTTTTAATGTTTATTGTTTTCAGTACTTTTAATTAACCTTAGTAGATCATCAACTTAAAATTCATAATTCACTAGGATATACTTAGGGTAAGATTAACTGGCAGTTAATTAGGCTAGTCAACTTCTCTGTGGGACGATAACTCGGGACTCAAATCCCATTATTACTTGTACGACCCGTGCACTTGCGGACATATACCTCTTGGGCGTGTTAAGTTTTTGGCGCCGTTGCCGAGGAAGTTTTAATTAGTCGTTAATTAATATCGGTGAAATTATGCTTAGGTAATTCTAGCTTGTGAATATTTAGGGTGTAAATATTTAGAAGTTTAATCTAGATTAGTGAACTGAAAAAAAAATTCAAAAAAAATTCAAAAAAAATCAAAAATTTAAAAATTCAAAAAAAATTTCTAAGGACTTTCTGATGTCTGCATGCATAGAGCTAAGAGTTTTGATTGCTTTCCTCTAGATTCTGAAATTGAACGTACTCTTAGAAAAATTCGAAAGGACTCTTGGAAATTTATAGCTCCGCTGCAAAACACAATGACAGAAAATAGGGAAATTAGAACCGTTGGAGATTATGCAATGCCGACGATTGGAGGATATTATTCCGGCATTAGGCCACCAGTTGTCCCTACAAATAACTTTGAAATTAAGCCCGCAATCCTCCAGATGATTCAGACTTCTTTACAGTTCAGTGGGCTTCCACACGATGAGCCACATGCTCACCTTGGGCAATTCTTGGACTTGTGCAACACGTTCAAACATAATAGATTATCTGATGATGCGCTTAGGCTTAGATTATTCCCCTTCTCACTTAGGAATAGGGCGAGACACTGGTTGACCTCCCTGCCTCCAGGATCCATTTCTACATGGGATGAGTTAGCCCATCAATTTATTTCTATCTATGTTTTTCCCTCCCTCTAAAATGGCCCAATTTCGTAGTAATATATCTTCCTTTGCCCAGTACGACTCTGAATCTCGTTATGAAGCATGGGAACGATATAAGAAGCTTCTTAGGAAGTGCCCTCACCATGGCCTACCTTTGTGGTTGCAAGTCCAGACCTTCTACAACAGACTTACAAGCAAAATAGGACCATTGTTGACACTGCTACGGGTGGAGCCCTGATGTGCAAAACAGAGGAGGAAGCTTACGAGCTGTTAGAAAAGATGGCGGCTAACAACTATCTATGGTCCTCGGAGAGGCAAATGCGAAAGAAGCCGACGGGTATTTATGAGCTCGACACACTGTCTACCTTGACCTCTCAAATTGCTAATCTTACGAAGAAGGTAGAGTCGCTCAGTACCCAACATAATCCTCCTACTAGTCCTAACCATGTGTATTCTGTCCAAAGTCCTTTTCTTTCCTGCGAGCTGTGTAGTGGTACCCACTCTATAGATAGGTGTCCGCTCAACTTAGAATCAGTTTACTATGTTACCCCCTCTCAGACGCAACAGAACAACCCCTTTTCAAACACCTACAACCCAGGGTGGAGGAACCATCCTAACTTCTCCTGGAGCCAAAACCAAGGGCAAACTTTTAGTTCTAGACCTGTAGAATCCCCTAGTTTTCAAGCTCCATCGGTTCATGTACCACCACAACAGTAATTTTTTTATCACCCATTTCACCATCCCCATCCACCTCAATTTCAACATCATCCACCTCATCCACCACCACCGCCACAACCTACGCAGCCACAACTTTACCACGCACTAGCAGCTGAGAAGAAGCCCTCGCTTGAGGAAATGTTCATGACTATCCTACAAAATCAAGCTCCCTCAATTAAGAACTTTGAGGTTCAAGTAGGATAAATAGCTAGTGCTCTTAACCAGCGTCAACAAGGGACCCTCCCCAGTAATACTGAAGTTAATCTTGTTAGGCAAAGGGAGGGAAAAGAATATGTGAAATCCATCACCCTTAGAAGTGATAGAGAACTAGATGATGAACCACAAGTTAAGTCCCAACCTGAACACAACATAGTTGAAGAATCCTTAAGTTCTAACGAAGCAGCTCAGAAAGAGCAGGAACATCAGGATCAGGCTGCAAAAGACTCCAAGCTAGGCATTTCTTCATCTATACCTTCTTTTATTTCACAGCCTTCCTCATCCTCTGATGCTACACATGTTTCCACTACATCCTCTCCAGTTAGACCACCAGTACCTTTTCCTTAGAAGTTCCAAAATAAAAAACCGGTCACAATTCGTCAAATTTCTTGAGGTTTTTAAGAAGCTTCACATCAACATTCCTTTCGCAGATGCTTTAAAGCAAATTCCAAGTTATGTGAAGTTTCTGAAGGATATCCTCTCTAGGAAAAGGAGATTGAAAGATTATGAGACGGTGGCCTTAACTGAGGAATGTAGTGCTATTATCCAGAGAAAATTACCCCCCAAGCTTAAGAATCCCGGGAGTTTTGCCATAGCCTGCACTATTGAAAATTTATTCTTTGGTAGAGCCCTGAGTGATTTAGGAGCTAGTATAAACTTAATGCCATTGTCTATCTATTAGAAGTTAGGAATAGGGGATGTCAAGCCCACTACAGTGACTCTTTAGCTAGCAGATCGTTCCATTAAATATCCGAAGGGGGTCATTGAGGATATATTAGTAAAGGTGGACAAATTTGTTTTCCCTGCGGATTTTATTGTTTTGGACATGGAGGAAGACAGGGAAGTCCCCATTATACTAGGTAAACCTTTTCTAGCGACTGGTAGAACCTTAATTAATGTACAAAAAGGGAAGTTGACTATGAGAGTCCTAGATCAGGAAGTGAAATTTAATGTTTTCAAACCTTTAAAGTTCCCAGATGACTTTCAAAACTGTTTTAGGATGGAGGACATAAGGCTTGACCATATAATATCTGAGAGAAAGAAGGAAGTAGATAGGGCTCAGAAGGATTTAACTGTTAACATTTTGTCACCACTTTGGTTGATCCTCCTACTCTTCGCCCTGCTGCTGAGTGTTGTGTTCTTTAGCTGCATTTGAAGTGGCTGTATTCTTCTTTTCACCTTGTATATAGTTCTTTTTCTTTTTCTTTTCTGTTGTTTCTTTCTTTGTTTATTTTGCAGGTTTATTTTCTAGTTTTACGCTTTCAATAAAAGCTTCAGTTGTTCATCATCATCAGAAAAGGGAGTACTTTGTTCCTGAACTTTAATTGTTTATATTATCTGCACACTGAGGACACTGTGCACTTTAAGTTTGGGGGAGGGGATATCACTTGAGTATTTTTCAAAAATTTGAGCAAATTTGAAAATTTTTTCAAAATTTTTTCGAAAATCTGAGCTTAAATTATGTTATTTTGGGATGATTTAGTGCTTAGCATGTAGTTTTCCCATATTTCGATGATAAGACCCCATGATTAAGTATGATTTTGATTGATTGAGAAGCATGATTATAGGAAAAGCATGAAGTTGAATTCTTGAATTTGTCTTGATTCTGATTGTGATTTCCTCATTTATGCACATGTCATGTCATGAATCTGTATATTTATTTAGAGAAAGCTTTTGTGGACATATGATTGCATTTGTTCAATTGATTTTGTGCATTATATTCTAGAATTTGTTTGATCTAATCTCGAGGTGAAATATTAGATCACACTTAATTAGGGAGATGATTTAGGCCATATTTGGATCGTTTGAGCCTTTCGAGCTATCCCTGTACATACTTTATCCCTAGTCACCCATCTGGGCCAAATAAGTCTTTCTCTGTAAATACACCTGCTTATAATTTTCCTTAGCTTAAATTCTTTGTTCCAATCCCCTACCCCGAAAGCATGAAAGTCATTGGGATATATTTTGAGCTTTGTACATATGGGTATCTGGTGATAGTGAATGTTCAAAAAAAAAATGAAAAGAAAATAAAAGAAAAAGAAAAAGAAAAAGAAGAAAGAAGAAAAATACAAAAATAAAAAAAATGTTTAGTGAAATAAATAAGTTTGGGGGAAATGATTTGAGCTCTTACATTAAAGATCCTAGAAGTAATGCATGTTAAGGGGTAATTAAACCTAAATCGACTTTATCATACCTTAGCCCTAGCCTTACATTACAAGCTTAATGAAGTCCTATTGATCTTTGATTGAGTGTGACTACATTAGTCGAGAGAGAAGTGAAAAGCAAACTTATGGGAATGATCACATGTCATTGACTTTGCATTCACTGTGTTTGCATAATCTGATTCGGATAATGTACTGTGAAGTGACTTTGACATTTTCACACACACACGAGGGATCTAATTTGGGTTAGGACTTATGATTGAATAATTTTGAGTGTTGGACTTGTAATTGTGAATCTTTAAGATCATAGTCTGTACTTTTTCTTAAGGATAATATTGGGAAAATTATTGTGTTTTGTACTTGTCATTCTTACAACCATTTTGTTTTGCTTGAGGACAAGCAAAAGCTCAAGTTTGGGGGTGTGATAATTCTATATTTTTAGAATTATTTGTGCTTAATTTCCTAATTAATTATTTAAATCCCTAATTTATTTTGTTAATTATCCCCTTTATTTAATTAAATCGGAGGTTTTAGTGCAGAAAATCGGATGCTGTAGCACCAAGGTGCTAAACATTCTCTGGTGTATTTAAGATGCTGAGTAACAGTGCCCCCTGATGTTCTGCTGCTGTTATGAGGAGTGTTGAGGTATAGCAGTGTAGAACTGGGCAGGGAATTAAGCTGGTACATGCCGTGGATACAAACTGATGTGTAGTAAGGTGGCGAGGCAGAAGATTGCAGGAAGACAAACATGAGGGGGGCAGTACGTAGGTGTTGTGGTTGCAGTGCAGGAATGTCTGGCAGTGCAGGAAAGCTGGGCTGGTCACTGGCAGCTACATCTCTTCCTAGTTTTTGACTTGTTGCTATTCGGTTTAGCCATTACAATATAATTATGATCTCCGTTTCCCTCATCTTCATGCTCTGTTTCTAAATTGATTTACTGTTTCATTGTCTCTTTGAATTTTCTGCTTTATTCTCTTTTTATTTCTATTCAAAAGTCAGGTCAGGTTAACTTATTATCACTGCATTTTTCTTCAACTGTGTTGGACTTCTCATCTTTCTACACTTAAAATTGTTTCTCGGTTGTGTTGGGTTTCATTTCATCTTCATTGTTTTGCATAACAATTAATCTTCTTTAATCATATTTTTGCTCCTGGTTCTGCTGGTGTTTGCATGTCTTGCTGTAGTTATCAGTACATGAAACGAGCAGGAAGTATCAAGCGTAGTAATACTGAAGCTGATCTCAGGTCATGCAAGGTGCTGCTGGAGATGCAGCTCAGTAATGAGATGCAGAGATTATGCTAGCAGTGCGAGAGCAGGTCGTGCAAGGTGTTAGTACATAGCAGGAGCAAAACAAGAGCATCACCTGGACAGGTGCAGTAACAGTACGAGGCTGGGAGCAGGAGCCACGAATGAGAGCTGACATGTTGTGGGTTGTACCTGATAAACATGCAGAAGATGTACAAAGCTAGCACCTGGAACCGAAGCAGCTGGAACCGAAACACCTGGAAAGAAAATGAAATGAAACAAAAAAGAGATTGAACAGTGTTTGGAGGGATTTATTGGATGAATTAAACTTAAGGCTTTGTTTGGCATTCAACTCTTACATTAATCCATTTTTCTTGCATTTTTAATTAGTTGTTAGTTTAGGATAGTTGTTAGTTGTTAATTTAGATTAGTTCTAGTGTTTTAATTTGTTAATTTAATTTTTAGTCTTAATTTTTAGTTAGGAGTTAATTTTATATTAAATGTTTTAGGATTTTATTTTAGTTTAATTACATGCATTTTTATTTTAAGTTTGTTTAAATTTTAGTTTAATTAATTTTATTGCTTTATTTTCAAATTTGTATTTTATTTTAGTTGCGTTAATTAATTGTTTTAATTTTCTTTTGTAGGTATTTTCTTTAATTGCTCGGAGTTCAGTAAGCAAATCTTAGTTCAATTTTATTTTCCTTAGTTTTTAATATTTATTGTTTTCAGTACTTTTAATTAGCCTTAGTAGATCATCAACTTAAAATTCATAATTCGCTAGGATATACTTAGGGTAAGATTAACCGGTAGTTAATTAGGCTAGTCAACTTCTCTATGGGACGATAACTCGGGACTCAAATCCCATTATTACTTGTACGACCCGTGCACTTGCGGACATATACCTTTTGGGCGTGTCACATACAGAGTGATTCGTGTATGGACTGAGACCCATCATTAGAGACCGGTTGATAGGGCTCTGTATCACTAAGTTCAAGGTGCTTTGAGACGAGTACAAGAAGTAGAGAGGGGACTAGAGTTGGTATAGTCCTAGACTGAGTCTCGAATTTTGACTAGTGATAAAAGTAAGCGACTCGTGACCTCTCACACAGACCTTCAGCGGAGTTCTTTTAAGAGAAGACAATATGAGGGACCAAGGGGAAGAGTTGACAAACCCAGGATTCCTCCTATTATTAAGGAGACCCCTCGAGGTGTCAAACCAAAGGTTAGAGTCTGTAGAGATTGTGGCAGATCACATGAGGGAAGTTATCCTAGAACTATACAAGGATGCTATAGATGCGGGGACATGGGTCACAGAGTGAGGTATTACCCACAACTACAGAAGCCACATTCTCTAGAGGCTCCTAGACAGTAGCTATTGAGGACTATTCCCCAGAGACGGGCTACGGCTGTTGATAAAGGCAAGAAGCCGGTCACAGAGGGACGAGTGTTTGCTTTGGATAAGGAGACTGCAGACACTTTGTCCAAGACCATACGAGGTACACTTCTTGTCTGTAATCATGAGGCTCATGTGTTATTTGATTCAGGATCCACGCATTCTTTTATTGATGTACAATTTGCATGTAAACTGAGTTTGAAGTATGAATCCTTAGATTATATTTTACATGTAAATACCCCCATGCGTGAGTCCTAGAGGACTGATATAATGTGCAAGAGTTATGAGATCAAGGTGGGAGAAAGGTGATGTTAGCAGATCTAGTGATGTTAAATATGTGTGGTTTCAATGTTATTTTAGGGATGGATTGGCTAGCGACGAATTGTGTGAGTCTAGACTGCTACACTAAGACTGTAACTTTCTCCCTACCTGAAAGGTTTAGTGTATGTTTCAATGTCAAGGAATAAAGACGTGTGACATTAACGTGAAATTTTAAGATATTGTTATATCTTTGTTAAACACTGATTTAAATTGTTGATGTGAAGGTTACATCGCACTCATCTCTGATATGAGTCAAGAACATCCGAGGATAGAGGACATACTGGTAGTATGTGAGTTTTTGGATGTATTCCCAGATGAATTGTCTAGCTTACCACTGGAGAGAGAGCTGGAGTTCACTATCGAATTAGTTCCAGATACTCAGCCGATCTCTAAACCTCCCTATAGAATGGCGTTGGTCGAATTGGAAGAGTTAAAGAAACAGTTGCAAGAACTGCTTGACCAGGGTTTTATTAGACCTAGTGTGTCACCATGGGGAGCTCTGGTGTTGTTTGTAAAAAAGAATGATGGTAGTCTAAGGCTATGTATAGACTACAGATTGCTGAACAAGGCTACGGTGAAGAACAATTACCCCCTGCCAAGGATAGATGATTTGTTTAACCAGTTGAGAGAGGTTTCTATCTTTTCTAAGATTGATTTGAGATCGGGCTATCACTAGTTAAGAATCAAGAAAGAGGATATTTCGAAGACGGCCTTCAGAACTAGATATGGCCACTACGAGTTCTTAGTGATGCCCTTTGGATTAACAAATGCCCCTACTGCTTTTATGAGTTTGATGAATGAGGCATTTAGAGACTATCTAGATCAGTTTGTGATAGTCTTAATTGACGATATCCTGGTGTATTCTCAGTCTCATGAGGAACATGCACAGCATTTGAGGATTGTGTTGCAAGTGCTCAAAGATAAGCAGTTTTATGGAAAGATCAGTAAGAGTGAGTTTTGGCTAGATCAGATACCTTTCCTTGGTCATATTGTATCTAAAGACGGAGTGTCAGTTGACCCATCTAAGATAGAAGCTGTACTTAATTGGGAGAGATCGAGAATAGTTACAGAGATTCGGAGTTTCCTAGAGTTGGTAGGGTATTATAAGAGGTTTGTGGAAGGATTTTCCAGGATTGCTACTCCTTTAACTAAACTCACACGTAAGGAGACGTCTTTTGCATGGTCTGAGAAGTGTGAGCAGAGTTTTCAAGAATTGAAAAGGAGATTAACGATGGCACCTGTGTTGACTATTCCGAATAGATCGGGAGGCTTCGCAGTGTACAGTGATGCCTCTTAACAAGGATTGGGATATGTGCTCATGCATCATGGGAGAGTAGTCGATTATGGTTCGTGACAGCTAAAAGATCATGAGCAGAACTACCCCACACATGATTTGGAGTTTGCCGCAGTGGTGTTTGCATTGAAGATTTGGCGGTATTACTTATATGGGGAGAGGTTCCAAATATTTACTGATCACAAGAGCCTGAGATATATATTCGACCAAAAGGAGTTAAATATGAGACAAAGGAGATGGATGGAACTCCTTAAAGATTATGATTGCAAGATACTTTACCATCTGGGGAAGACGAACATAGTGGCTGATGCCTTGAGCAGGAAGAGTATGATATCTACTATGATGATCAAAGAATGGGATTTGTTGGAATAGTTCGCTGGACTCAGGATCAGAGTTGAGGAAGTAGAGGTTAGATTTTTGGCCAGTCTACGGATAGAACCCGATATTATCGATCAGATTAGAGCTGGGCAGCGAAATGATCAGAGGCTATGGAACATGGTTAGCCAAGCTGAACAGACATCACAGTCGGACTTCATGGTCAGTGACGATGGGCTATTGAGGTTTAAAGGTCGGATTTATGTTTCGAACGATGATACCCTGAAGCAACAAATACTAAGAGAGTCTCATTGTTCACGATACACTATGCATCCGAGAAGTACCAATATTTAAGAAGGGTGTATTGGTGGAGTGGTATGAAGTGAGACATGGCTGGATATGTGGCCAGATGTTTGGTATGCCAACAAGTGAAAGCTGAGTACCAGAAGCTCGGGGGATTACTTATGCCTTTGCCTGTGCCTACATGGAAATGGGAGCATATCACCATGGACTTTATCATGGGATTGTCGAGGACCCAACGAGGTCATGATACAATATGGGTGATTGTGGATAGATTAACGAAGAGTGCCCACTTCCTTGCCATCAAGAGCACAGATACATTGAGTACATTAGTCAAGCTATATGTTAGAGGGATAGCTAGACTACATGGGGCTCCAGTGAGTGTTACCTCTGATAAAGATTCCCGGTTCACCTCCAGGTTTTGGACTCATTTTCAGGAGGCCATGGGATCTCGGTTGAATTTCAATACCGCCTATCATCCTCAGACTGATGGTCAGTCTGAGCGGACTATACAGACCTTGGAGGACATGTTAAGGGCGTGTACGATGGATTTTAAGCGGTCATGGGATGATCACCTGCCTCTTGCTGAGTTTACGTACAATAATAGCTATCATGCAAGTATTGGCATGGTACCTTATGAGGCTCTGTATGGTAGGAGGTGTAGATCCCTTATAGCATGGGAAGAAGTGGGTGACAGGAAAGTAATTGCTCCCGAACTAGTTGAATAGGCAGTTTAGAATGTGAAGATCATTTGTGATAGATTACAAGCTACTCAAAGTCAACAGAAAAGTTACGCAGATGTGTGTAGATGGCTACTTGAGTTTCGAGTTGGTGATTCGGTGTTCCTTAAGATATCTCCCAATAAGGGTATCATGCGCTTCGGGAAGAAAGGGAAATTGAGTCCTCGATATATAGAACCGTTTGGGATTTTGGAGAGAGTGGGAGACATAGACTATCGGTTGGCTTTACCTCTACAGTTCTTTGGGATACACAATGTCTTTCACGTATCCATGTTGAGGAAATATAATCCGGATCCCTCTCATGTCATTGAGTATGAGGCATTGGATATTCGGGAGGATATGAGTTATGTGAAAGACCCCATTCAAATACTTGATAGGAAGGAAAAGGTACTTCGGACGAAAATGATTCCATTGCTTAAAGTTCTCTGGAAGCACCACTCACTGGAGGAAGCAACTTGGGAACTAGAGAGCCTTATGAAAGAGAAGTACCCTCAGCTATTTAATGGGTCAAGTTGAATTTGGAGGACCAAATTCTCTTAAGGTGGGGAGGATGTGAGAACTATAAATTTTATGAGTTTTGCTAAGTGAGAATTGTAAATTGGTGAATGTAATCAAGATATGTTGATGTACACATAAGTTTTAAATCTAATGAAGCATAAGGAGATGAAGTTTTCAAGTCTTAAATGTGGTTGGATGAGAAAATGACTATGGCAGCAAATTAAAGATGTTTTATGTGAGTTACTGTAGAAAACTGCAGCAAAAATTAGGAAAACATGAATGCCAGTCGATCTGGAAGAGCAAAAAATGCTCTTACTTGAGCAATGGAATAGGGCAGATCGATCTCCAATGGGGCCAGATCGATCTACTAAGCGTTCTGTAAGTGAAGAGATCGGTCCTTAATACAAGCAGATCGATTTCCTTAGCTCTTGGGTTGGAACAGATCGATCTCTTTCCTTAGCCAGATCGATCTCCTTAGCTCTCGACCTGAAAGAGATCGATCTCTACCCTCTAGCAGATCGACCTCCACTTAGTCCTTTATGAAAAGCAGATCGATCTCCACCCTCGGCCAGATCGATCTTGTAGTTGTTGATGGAGCAGATGGAGTAGTTGAAATGAAGTAAAGATCGATCTCCTTCAATACCAGATCGATCTCATAAGCCCTGTCTATATAAGGATCACGGGATTTTCGCCTGAAACCAACCAAGCTTTCTCTCTCTAAGATTCACCCTATTCTACATGAAATTAGACAAAGGGGCAAGAGACAAAGTTGTTCCTCTTGGCAAGGAGAACGACATACTAGAAAATTAAAGGTGGGTTTGAGCAAAGGGAATAGACAAGTGTTCTACAACTTGGTCAAGAGAGGACAAGCTAGGTAAGCTCACAAGATCCTTGGTTTAAGCATTATCATTGGGAATATTTGTGAATAAATGCACATATGTTTAGACATTTGGCTAGAGATGTTTAAAACATGATGAAACTAACAAATGGGCTTAGTTAGAAAATTTAATGTGGATGTTTTGTGATGGTTATGAGTTAACCAAAATGTTAAGTTAGAATGAGTAAGAGAAAGAGATGGAAAATGAAAATGAGGTATATTGATGATTTAATGATGTGTGTGGACAACTCAAGAATCCAACGAGAGAAATGAGGCTAGTCCGATAGCCGAGGATATTGTACCACGCAAGGTATAAGAGGTAAGGGAAATAAACCATTTGTGCTTGTGAGTATGAAAAAGAGTTTGATGAATGAACATGTTTTATGAGATGATTTGATGTGTTGAAATATGTGTGAGTGTTTTACCGATTTAAGCTCGATTTCTGATGTGATTTGTGTAATTGTGAACACATATAGTTTATAACCAAAATGGGTTTTTGTGATAACCATTATGAGCTCTACGTGAAGGTAAAATGATTTATATATATAACAATGGCATGTTTTTATTGTGTCAGTGTTTTGCCGATTTGAGCTCGTTTGATGAGTTTTGTGTGAGTGTTTTGCCGATTTGAGCTCGTTTGATGAGTTTTGTGTAAATGTAAACACAATGTGTTATAACCGAAATAGGTTTTATGATAACCACTAAGAGCTCTACGTGAAGGCAAAATGATTTTTTCTGAGACTATGGCTTGTCATGAGATGCACATCGGGCTTTGTTCTTGTAGCATGTAAGGTCGGGCTGTGCTCTAGTAGCATGTAAGACCGACGCCTCCATTCTAGTAACGTGAGATGACCCCGCTCTACGGTAGCGATGGGTGGCTTTGCTTTGATAGCATGTAAAACTGGGCTGTGCTGTGATAGCATGTAAGACCGATGGTTGTACAACTCTGATCAAATCTACAGGGAACCATGGCCATGTGTGTATTATTGTCGACGAAATCCCTCGATTGGGGATGTCCGCCTAGAGGACGAGTTCAATCGTTGTGATGTGTCGTTACGTTGATTTCATATGAGTTTTATAAATGCCTAGTCTCGATTTATTCGATGATGATGTGAATTTTACTACAGTGATTTATATCACACTATGAGATTTGATATAATGTGATTGGTGATTTTTATCACGTGCTTTATACTAATGCCATTGTTTCCTACGGTTATTTCTATAACGACTTTCATGCTCATTATTTTCCATCATATTGTGATTGTGATGACGACTTTCATAACTTCCCTTATCCTCCTTACTGACCGTTTTGAGAGCTCACCTTTTTTCCTCCCCCTCCAGATTATTTGAAGTAAGTGAGATAGCGCCTGCCGCGTACGTGATATAGGCTGGTGGAAAAGATCTCCCTGGCTATCGCTTGTACACGTTTAAGGTATAATTCAGTTCATTTTGTATCCAGACAGTGATGTAATAGAAACATTTGTAATGAATATTTTGGGATGTAATGAGGTTGATATGAAAGAGATGATTTGAGACTTATGGGTTGATCCTTTTTGGGATATTATGTAATTGACTTCATTAAGTATGAGTTGTATGATCTTGGGTATAATGACTAGTGTTAAAACGTAAGTGAGCACATGACACTGCACAGGAATACACGCAGAGTTGTTAATTTTATTTTAAGAAAAATTTTAAATTAGACCAATTTTTCGCGCTTCCGAGCTGTCACAGGTAATCACTACTTCATCCTCAAAAAAGGGCATCCTCCGCAAAGCTGTAGACTGTAGGGCTGTAGACTGGATCAGGGTTGAACAACGTCACAAAAACACCACACAGGCGGAAACAGATACTGCCACGAATGCGACATGACAGATACATAGAATTATGCATGTTATAGTCATGGCCTAGCCCGTTCATAGGCTGTCGGCTAGAATTCCCTTGAGTCCCTTTAAATTGACCCCCAAGTTTACCTTGACTAGCAAGTTTTCGCGCCCTTAGTCTCAAAACATTATGTTATCTTACTTAAAATATTTTTACATTTATTTGTACAAAGCTCACGAAAATTATGTCTCAGAAATCACATAAATATATATTCGTCCATAATTATTCGAAATTATAAAATTGTACAAAAATCGTGCACTCGTAGATAAAATGTGGGCTATAGATAGTTTTCAAAATTCGTGCTTGTTTTATAAAAGATTTTTCATGCCATAAATACGTATTTGCAATGAAGGAATATCGTTACTAAAATAAATTGTATCCCTTACCTAAAGGAGGCTGGGGCAACACTAAATTGTCAGGTACTGAGTTTGCCTCGTTTTATGTACCAACACCTCGAGCTGACCAAAATGATTGCAAAACCATCAAATGATGTTCAAATCCACCTCAACATACTTAAACGTAGCTCAATGTACTTAAATCTCACTAGACTCGATCATTTTGCCAACTTTCCCTACTTTTTCAGTTTTACCGATAAAGTGTCGGTTTAAGCTATTTCGCTAGTTTCTTTCCTTCTAATTGCAAACTCATTAACCTAAGGACTTACATACTAATTCCAGTCTCCTATTAACAATTTACAACATACCAAATTGTCAAATTTTCACGCTTTCACAATTCTCCACTAAACTGAGCTATAAACTGAGTTTCTTTGATATTAAACAATCATTCCACGACACACAATTCAACAAAATTTCATCTTTTCTTCAACATTTCAATGCTAGCCAAACCTACCCTCATAACTAGAAATTATTTCATCAGTTTCAACTTTAGCCAAAATTAAGCAAATTCATCAAACATAAACATATATCAAACTTATCATCTTCCAACAACTTTACCTCAGGTTTGACCAATTTTGACTTAAGATTCTTCCTCCCACAATGACTCTCAGCTATAGATAAACATGTATACAATTTAGAATCATAAAAAACAAACTCAAAAACCAATGAAGAAACTATAAATTTCAAGTTTCTCTCACCTTAGAAACAGGGCAAATTTTGCCCCTGTTTTTCTCTCTAGTTTTTCACCTAGCAAACGAGCTTGTTTAAGGTTGAATTTTTTATATGTTATAGAGGACTCAAGAAGGAAGATTTTATCCTTTTTACTGAACTCTAAAAGTAGTCGGAAGGTTGCTGAAAAATTTGCACAAGCTTGGCTTGGAGAAGACGCCTACGGCAACTTACGTAGGGGATAAGTTGTTGAGTTTAAGTCGGTTCGAAGCTTATTTTACCGTTTCCAGAAAGAGCCTGAAAAGGATCTTTTATTCTGAAAAAAAATCTCAATCAAAAAATTTTCAGAAGGTCTTCAAATTTAGCATTCTTATTGGGTTAGTAGATTTCTGGGCCAGGGTAGCCTGCAGCCCTGTTTTTGTAAAATCCATAAAAAATATTTCCAGCATAATTTCTTCTAAGTTTCCACTTATCATGTGTTATAATAAGTCCCTAGTATGTTCCATAAAACTTTAGGTCCACTTGTTTAAGAAAAGTTTCCTGTTTGAGCCCATTTTGTCCAATTTAGTCTTTACCGATTGAAATTTCTTAAAGTTTTCGGTTTATTTAAAAATTAATTTGATCACCGAAACCTTAAGATTTCCACTCAATTTTAATTCACTAAGTCAATTATGCCTTATACTAATTTCCTATGGCCTAAAAATAATTTTTATGATTTTATGGAATTTATTTTGAATTTATTTCACTTTCTAGGCCCAATTACTCGGTTTAGTGCTAATCCGAGTTTTTACTAACTTTTTCACCTTTAATACCTTAGTTTCAGCTTCTAACCACCAAAACATAGCTATACATGCAATCTTTGAGAAATTCTTGAATTTAAAACCTTACCTCTATTTTTGTGTCATGAGCTCCGTGCCACTAACCTGAGTGCTTCGTTTATTTCGAGCCCTACATAAACACTTAAGTAAGTCTTTGAACTTCTCATCTTTGCTTTTAAATAAATAATAGTACGAAAAAGTTAGGTTTCACATTCCTCCTCACCTTTTAGGAATTTGGTCCTCCAAATTTGGCTAGGTCCATCAAATAAACAAAGGTACTTCTCTCTCATAAGGCTTCTTCTGCTTAATAATACTACCAAAGAACCTTTACTAATGGAATTCTCTTTTACGAAGTACCTTTTCCTTCCTGTCGAGGATCCAAACAGGTTCTTTCACGTAACTCATATCTCCTTGAATGTCTAAGGCTTCATACTCGAGACATGGGAGGGATCCATATTATATTTCCTCAACATGGAGACGTGGAAGATAACATGTATCCTAGAATGTTGTGGGGGCAAAGCTAACCGATAGGCAACATCTCTCACTCTCTAATATCTTAAACGGACCAATAAAATATGGACTCAACTTCCTTTTTTTTCCCGAAGCGCATGATACCTTGCTCGAAGACACCTTAAGAAATACGGAGTCCCCAACCTGAAATTCGAGTGGCCATCTACACATATCGGCATAACTCTTTTGTCGACTTTGAGCAACCCGGAGTCTATCACAAATAACCTGTAGGCCCTTAGCTGTCTGTTCAACCAGATCGGGATTAAAAATTTTCCTATCACCCACTTCTTCCCAAGCAATAGGGGACCTACATTGTCACAACCCTCAACTTACCAAAATACGTACAATTTTTTTGCATTTTCATGCGTTGTTTATCAATCATCCTTACCTCAATCGTGATCAGCTACACACTCAACAGTTGGGCTGTGTGTCAATGTCTACCTCATCCATCCATAACAATTTAATTTCAAAAGTAAACACTTTTATAAATACATCAGAGTTACTGTTTACAAGTGTTTACATTGCTTTACACCCCCAATGTTTACATACAACATGCTACTGTGCTATATCTAGTTTAGATACAAAATAATTCAAGTGTGTATACCTTTAGTGATGGGATGCAGTGGATACCAAAAGGGATAAGCCTCCAGTCACCCACAATCTATATTCAAAGCTCTGTAGAGAAGGGGAAAATAAGGGGGGTGAGCAAACCACACGCTCAGTAAGGCAATCATGCGAATGGTAGATACTGCACTATCTACGTTATCCTGATGCCAGGCTCAAAAGCATTTAGTTCATCATTTTATCTTAAAACATGAGTGTATGATTATGTTAATGGTATGTAGAGCATTCATGCTATTAAAATTTAGTGCACAAGAATCAATTCAAAGCATGACATTAACCATCATACATATTTTATAAGTAAGGCATGACATTAATCATCATGCCTATTTCATAAGTAAAGCATGGCATTAAACATCATGCATCAGTGCACTTTAAAACCATTAACAACCATCATCTCAAAACAATTCAGCACTTGTCAAGTCTCAGCCCCTCCCTCGGACTGTCCTGACCCACAAATCATTTCAAACATGGATTTATTCTTAAAGTAATAAAGATGTGAGATAGGCAATTCAATAAGGGAAATAACCTTTAGGTCTATGGCCATAACCTGTGATATTGGCTACATGGATCAAGTGTGCGGGATATCACCACTATCTGCTTCCACACGGGAGGTCGGTCAAATCTTGCCCGCCAGTCCATAGCATATCTCGTTCGAAGATAGCATATCACATCTTAACACGGTACAACGTACTCCGTGGACCCACATCAACATATCATATCGTGCCACATCTCAAATGCACGTGTGAGCCTATTTAATAGGTACGACCTCTTGTCTACCCGAAGCTCCTAACACGGCTATCAACATGTCAAAATATCACAAATGCACGTGCGAGCCTATTTAATCGATGTGACACCCAATCTACCTGAAGCTCCAAGCACAACAACAAATAAGGTGGGCATCTAGTGCGAGCTAAGCTCCAAGCACCATGCCAAAACCAGTATGAAATCCATGTGAAAACTAGTGCGAGCTAAGCTTCAGTACTCATGCGTGTAAAACACATCAAATCTCGTGCGAGTTATACTCTAGCATGTTTTCATTCTCACAAAATCATGTAGGTGGCTCAATTCTTTGCAAAGTATGGTTAACAACCAAAACAATTCATTTCTTTTTCAAATCATTTCAAATATCAACCAACCTACCAATCATTTGCTAAAAAGCAATAAAACATGATTTTAAAAGCATTATGCTTTTGTTTTCATGCACATTCCTCAAACACCCAACTTTTGCCCTTCAATCACCTAATTTCATTTCCTAATATCTCATGCATTCTAGCAAAACATTTAAGCGCCCAAATTGCACACAGATATCTCTAAGAGTCCACACAATTCCCTTATCTCGATTTACTTGAGTGCGACTCTCTTCCTCTTAGTTTCTTATGGTCTTGGCTCGTCTTGCTCCGTTATATCCTCGGGAGCTGCGTTTATTCATCCAAACCACTTGAGTTAATATTGTTAACTCACTTTTTTGACCTCACTAGTCAATGTAACTCATTCATGCATTTTACAATGCTTTAATCCACATTTTACCCCTTTTTGGTAAACCTCACAATTTATTCACTAACAACATCTTAAAATCATACTCATAACACTATTATCACTTCAAGATATCCCATTCCTCATTAACCTCAATACATTCCACTTTCTCACTCTAGACCATTTCTAGGTCATAATCATTCCAATGCATTTTAGATAGTTTCTAACAATACTACACACCCCAATCAACCCCAAACATCAATAGCTTAACAATGTACTTAAGTTGGTGCTTTAGAAACTCACCTCTTTGGATTTCCTCTTTTCTCCAAATAGAAATGCCACTTGTTCCTTCAATCCACAAATGAGGAAAATACCTCCAAGCTAAGTTGTTCCTCTCTTCGATATGAACAACTTTATGTCTGATAGCCTTCCCTCAAATCTTCTTGAAAATGACCGAATTTGGAGAGTAAAATCTAGGTTTTTGGGTTTGGAATGGGAGGAAATGGTTTTGTCCCAAAATTTGCAGATCCAACTGCTCTTATTTATAGATTCAGCTTGATGAGATTGATCTGCCTTGAGTGGAGATCGATTTGGTCCCCTTAAATTCCTCTTTTTCATAGCATTTTCAAGCATGAGATCGATCTGTCGAAGCTTGAGATCGATCTGCTCCTAAACAGAGAGCTAAGGAGATAGATCTGTTCCATTAAGGATCGATCTGCATTTTACAAAATGTGTTAGGAGATCGATCTGGCTCTATTGGAGATCGATCTGTCTTATTCTATAGCTTAGAATAAGAGCATTTTGGCTCTTCCAGATCGATCTCTCATCCTATGAGATCGATCTGGCCTTCATATTTCCAGATTTTACTGCAGTTTCCTGCAGGTACTTACACCAAAACAACTTCAATTTGTGGCCATAGTCATTTTCTCATCCAATCATCTTTGAGACTTGAAAATGGCATCCATTAATACTTCATACCTATTAAAACTTGTGTGAAATATTTGTTTGACCAAAGGTACTTAATATCAACCAAATGGACGTGCATAACTTATGAAATCTTCCTTCCATTTTACCACACTACTCACATTCTTCACATGTTTAAGTCCATTTCTTCATATTCATAAATAATGTAACTTGTACGTACAATCACAACTCTTATTACATTTGTGTACATTAAGCTTATGGAATTTCATTACATATACTTCACATTACAAGTATATCACCATACTTATGAATTCATCTACATATATATACAAGGTTAAACCTATACAGGGTCTCACATACATCTTCTACCATACAAAGCCTCGTATGGTGCCATATCGATACTGGCATGATATCTTTTATTGTAGCGAAACTCTGCAAGGGGTAAATGATCGTCCCATGAACCCTTGAAGTCCAATGCATAAGCCATTAACATATCCTTCAAGGTTTGAATGGTTCACTCAGATTGACCATCAGTCTGAGGATGATAGGCGGTGTTGAAATTCAGTTGAGATCCCATTGCTTCCTGAAAATGGGTCCAAAATCTGGAGGTAAACTTGGAATCCCGATCAGATGTAATACTCACAGGCGCCCCATGCAATCAAGCTACCTCTCTAACATATAACTCTGTCAAGGCACTCAAGAAATCTGTACTCTTAACGGTAAAAAAGTGGGCACTCTTCATCAATCTGTCAACTATCACTCAAATCGTATCGTGACCTCTCTGGGTTCTCGGTGTACCCATAATGAAATCCATTGTTATATGCTCTCATTTCCACGTGGGCACAGGTAAAGACTTATGTAGTCCTATGGGCTTTTGGTGCTCAAATTTAACCTGCTAACACATTAAGCATCTGGCCACAAATTCTGCCACATCTCGTTTCATACCGCTCCACCAATACACCTTGCGTAGAACATGGTACATCTTGGTACTGCCCGGGTGCATGGTGTAACGGGAACAATCTCTCAAAATCTATTGCTTTAGGGTATCATCGTTCAAGACACAGATACGGCCCTTAAGCCTTAATAGCATATCATTACTGACCAAAAAATTTGACTACACGGTCTATTTCGTTTGGCTAACCATGTCCAATAACCTTTGGTTATTCCTCTGCCCCGATCTGATCCAATCCAGGATACTGGGTTTTATCTGTAGGCTAGCCATAAATCCAAACTCTGCTTCTTCAACATTGATCCTATGTCTGACGAACTGTTCCAGTAAGTCCTATTCTCTGACCATTATAGCAGAGACCATATTTTTCCTACTCAGGGAATTAACAACTATGTTCACCTTACCTGGATGATAAAGAATCTCGTAGTCATAATCTTTAAACAGCTTCATCCATCGTCTCTGCCTCATATTAAGCTCTTTCTTATCGAAGATGTACTTTAGACACTTGTGATCAATGAAGATCTGGAACCTTTCTCCATATAAGTAATGTCGCCATATCTTCAAATCAAACACCAAAGTGGTTTATTTCAAATAATGCGTGGGGTAATTTCGTTCATGGTCCTTAAGCCGACGCGAACCATAAGTGACTATTTTCCCGTGCTGTATGAGTACGCACCCCAGACGTTGATGGGAAGCATCACTGTACATTGCGAAGCCTCCGGATACACTTGAGATGGTCAAAATGGGTGTTGTAGTCAATCTCCATTTAAGCTCTTGAAAACTCTTATTAGACCATACAAACGGGACGTCCTTACGTGTAAGCTTAGTCAAAGGAACTACAATCCTAGAGAATCCCTCAACAAACCTCTTGTGATACCCTGTTAGTCCCAGAAAACTCAAAATCTCTATAACTATCCTCGGTCTCTCCTACTTGAGTACAACCTTTACCTTGGATAGATCAACTGACACCCTATCTTTAGATACGATATGACCAAGGAAAGCTATCTAATCCAGCTAAAATTCACATTTACTAAACTTTCCATACAACTGCTTGTCTCAGAGCTTCTAAAGCATAGTCCGTAAATTCTTTGCATGTTTCTCCCGGGACTTAGAATAGATGTGAGACCCTATATATGTATAACCTTGTATATATGTAAATGGAATTATAATATAGATGATTTTGGATCAAGTAAATGTGAATGAAGTTCAAATGAGAATGAATGAGTATCGTGGATGCATGTGAAAATTAAATAAGAGCTGAAGTAGCCACAAACTAAGTAAATGGAAACCTCAAGCATCCGGAATGAGTATAAGGATGCAAAAAGTATAAATGAGTGTAAGACTAAGAATTATACGAACCCTTTTGATTTCTGAGCGATACGCACAAGTTTCATAATATGGAAGTCATAGGAAATAAGCCTTACCATGCCCTAAGTATGAATGGATTTCAAAATGACTAGTCAAGCAATCAAAGGCAAATTAACCTTTGGAAATTCTGGGAAAACTGCAGTGGAAATGCAGAAAATGAAGGCCAGATCGATCTCCTATTCAAGGCAGATCGATCTCGTGTGCAAAACAGAGCAATCCCAAATGAATTTGCTAAGGCAAATTGATCCCCCACTCAAGCAGATCGATCTCTTTAACTCTCGAGTTAGAGCATATCAATCTCCCCTTAAGACCAGATCGATCTCCTTAGCTCTCTGCCTGAAGTAAATCGATCCTGTCTCATTGAGCAGATCGATCTCATGCATTCAATAGATCAATCTCATGCCTTCAAAATGTCATGAAAATGAGGAATTTAAGCAAGGCAGATCGATCTCCACTCTATGCAGATCGATCTCATCAAGCCAATTCTATAAATATGGAGCAGTTGGATCTGCATTTCATGGGAAAAAACCATTCCTTTCCATGTCACGACCCAATTCCATTCTCTTTAATCAAAAAGTACTAAAAATTTTTCGCGTTTTACTGCTACCTTACCCGATCGTGAACTAACTCACCACACACTGTTGGGCTGTGAGTCAATAATAAACATCACTTATCATTCGTTCACAGTTAAATAAAACGATGTCATTCATTCGCATTAATCATGTACTTATACAAGGACATGTTTTACTGACATCTACATCCCCCATAATTACATCTCAAAAGAATACTGTGCTTTTACATTGTTTAGATACAAAAAGAATCACTGTGTATATACCTTTAAGCGATGGAGATGCAGCGGAGTCCAAAATACCACGCCTCAGTCCTCACTGGGCTACTATGCACGCTCTGTAGGGGGAAAATAGAGAGGGATGAGCAACCACACGCTCAGTAAGGCAATAATGCAAGCATGGTAGATAACTACTCTATCTACATGCTGATAGTGTTATGCATAAATCATTTATGGTAGGAGCATGAGGAATAAAACTATGCCATATGAGTATACATATAAATCATGTATCAAAGTCATGTAAAATTGGCATATAAAACATGGTAAAACATCATGTATAAATCATCTCATGCTCGATCTCATTTAAATTCATAAAAAGGGCAATTCATTAAGAAACCTCCTTTTTAAACCCACGTCATAAAACTCTTTCTCATCACATACAATCACATCACATCAATTCACAGTCACAACCTCATTTTCATTTCACAATTCAAATCCACGAGGCTCGACCCCTCCTTCGGGTCTACCTTAAACAATCACAATCACACTTAGAGATTTAAAATCATGTGGTAGTAAGTAAATCAAGCAAGGAGACAGGATACTATATCTCAAGTGACTACATTGGCCAATCGTCACATATCATCCCAGACCACACGGATCCCGGTGTGCGGGGTATCATGCTGGTACGAAGGTGGGTTAGTTCTCCGCCAGACTTTCTCAAATCAAGTAACCACCACGCGGTACATAGTACTCCATGTGATATACACGGTACATCGTACTCCGTGGACCCATAACATGGTTGGGGATGCCTGCCATAGGTCTTATCTACCCTATACCAAGTGTAACCTTTATAGTCTCAAGAGCGCGTGGGAGTAACCTCAATACCAGGTCCTAGCCCCTCATGGCCTTGCTCGCCCCTGTTGGGTTCCCTGATTCAGGTCCTAACCCCTCACCCTCACCCCACTCAAAAGGTCTGTTAGGCCTGTTGGGTTCCCTGAATGGATTATGTTAGGTCCTAGCCCCTCACCCTCACCCCACTCAAGAGGTCTGTCAGGCCTGTTGGGTTCCCTGAGTTAATCCGTATCTCTCGCCACGGCCTCATACATACCACAGTGTGAAAACCAGCGTGAGCTACGCTCTAGCGCGAATTCATGCATCAAAACCAATCACTTCGTACGAGCAACGCTCTGGTACGGCATTTATGCATAAAATATGAAGAAACCATGTACGAGCATAGCTCCAATACAGTTATATGCATAAGAAAAACCACTCAAATCCACGTACGAGCGTAAGCTCCAGTACGGTTTATAAACATCATCACAATTCAAATTCAAAGTGCGAGCTAAGCTCAAGCACGTTTCACACAAGTGAAAACATAGAAATCCAGTGCGAGCGAGGTTCTAGCGCGATTTATGTCATGCAAATACGATAGGCGGCTCATACACAATCAAACAATCCCAGCAATCGGGTTTAGCACTCACAATTGCTTTTCCACAACAATAATAAAACACTAGCCGACCCATCTACAAGCTTGCTTAAAACCAAGCAATTCCGTTTTGAAAAACATCAAAACATTAGATTTATGCAATTATTAGCCTTACTATCCCATTTCGTAGAATCCACTTCCAAAACCAAAATCACACATATACTCATTCTCATTCATAAATACCATCAATCATTTACTTTAGCAACCATGCACTTCGTAAAACACCCAATATTCACCCATAAATTTAAAGTACGAGCAGCTACCTCTATATACTCACAAAATTTCCTTACCTGGAATCGCGATGCGTGATTCCACTTCCTTAAGCTGCTTACTCGTACGGTTCAATTCGTCTTCAACGAACTCTTCGGGACTGCACAAAATCATATCCCGCATTATATTCGATCCATACAATGCAACCCTTGCGCTTGCTATATCCAATATAATCTATAGCCTCTATTAAAGCTTATTTGGCCTCGTTTCATTACTTTACCCATAGTTCGAGTCTATGGACCTTCTTAGGCCTATTAACTTATCCAAAGTCGATATCAAATCGACATAAAGCTCATAGCGTTCATATTTCGTGAATCCCCTCACTATGGCATTTATCACTCATATACATACCCATTTTCACAATTCCTCCAACTCACCAAGTAATTCCATCTAACCATCTAAAATCATAAACATTACCCCAATAACAACTTTAGCATGCCAGAAATCATAAGCTCATTCAATCCCACATATCCTCACATTATACCCATTTTAGATTTCTAGGTCACACCAATTCCACTACATTCCTAGGTAGTTTATCCATCAACACTCATATCAATCAACTCCAAAATCAATTAAATAGCTAATGCATTTGGATTGGAGTGTTAGAATCTTACCAATATGATTTCTCTTCTTGCTCCAAATGGTAATGCCCTTAACTCCTTCAATTCTAAAAATGGGAAGATGCCCTCTCACTATGTTGTTCTTCTCTTTGATAGGGACAACTTTGCCTCTAATGATCTCTCTTCAAATCCCACTGAAAATGGCTGATTTTAGAGAGGGAAAGTTAGGTTTTTGGGGTTGAGATTGTAAAGTTAAGTGTTTTTCCGAGATTTCCAGATTTTCAGCTCTCCTTATATAGAAATAGCTTGGGGAGATCGATCTGGTCCGAGAGGAGATCGATCTGGTCCCTTAAAATCCCTCTTTTTCACGGTATTTTTAAGCCTGAGATCGATCTGTCGAATCATGAGATCGATCTGTTGAAGCATGAGATCGATCTGTCGAAGCATGAGATCGATCTGGTCCCAAACAGAGAGCTAAGGAGATCGATCTGGGTGCTTGGGGATCAATCTTTTCACTACAGAATGCTTGGGAGATCGATCTGGCTCCATTGGAGATCAATCTGCTCTATTCCATTGCCCAAATAAGAGCATTTTGGCTCTTCCAGATCGATCTCTCATCCTATGAGATCGATCTGGCATTCATACTTTCCAGATTTCTTGCAGTTTCCTTGCAACTCATACCAACACACCCTTGATCTATTGCCATGGCCATTTTCTCATCTATCCACCTTTATAACTTGAAAATGGCATCCATTCATACCTTATGCACATTGAAACTTGTGTGCATTCATTGTATGTCCAAAGGTATGCTATATAAAACCAAATGGAAGCATTTATATTCATGCAACTTCCTTCCATTTACCACAATACTCATTTTGAGTTCCAATCACATCCAGTACTTGCAAGAACTCATTTCTTCATATTCATACAAAATGGGACTTGTGTGTACATTACAAATCATATTACACATACGTACATTGAATCCATGGACCTAAATCAATCATACTTTACATTACAAGTCCATTCATATTTATTTGATCCAATTACACACATTACCATTATACATATACGGGGTCTTACATTCTCCCCTCCTTCAAGGAATTTGGTCCTCCAAATTAGAACCAAGTCACTCTTCAAAAAGTTGGGGGTACTTCTCCCGTATCAAGTTCTCCAATTCCCATGTGGCCTCTTCCACCGTGTGATGTTACCAAAGAACTTTCACCAAGGGAATTGTCTTATTCAGCAACACTTTCTCTTTTCTATCCAATATCCGAACCGGCTTCTCAACATACGTCATACTCTCATGGAGCTCCAACGGCTCATATCTTATCACGTGTGCCGGGTCCGGGTGATACTTCCGAAGCATCGAGAAGTGGAAGACGTTGTGGACATTTGCCAAATTCGGTGGTAATGCCAACCTATACGCCTTATCTCCCACTCTCTCCAAAATCTCGAAGGGTCCGATATATCTAGGGCTTAGCTTGCCCTTCTTACCGAATCTCATAATACCCTTCGATGGTGAAACTCTCAGAAATACCGACTCACCCTCATCAAACTCTAGTGGTCTTCGTCTCTTGTCAGCATAACTCTTTTGCCGGCTCTGAGCTGTTCGTAATCTCTCACATATCAATTGGACATCCTCAGATGCCTGCTGCACTAAGTCCGGAGCAAAAATCTGTCTGTCACCAACCTCTTCCCATCCAATAGGGGAACGGCATCTACGCCCGTACAATGCCTCATAGGGTGCCATCCCGATACTAGCATGATAGCTATTATTATAAGCGAACTCGGCTAACTGCAGGTGGTCATCCCAGGAGCCTCTAAAATCCAGCACACACGCTCTCAACATATCCTCGAGGGTCTGTATAGTCCTCTCTGACTGCCCATCTGTCTGAGGATGAAAAGCGGTGCTAAAACTCAGTCGGGTCCCCAGCGCTTCCTGAAAATGTTCCCAGAAATGGGAAGTGAAGCGGGCATCCCTATCAGAAACAATGCTCACTGGTACACCATGTAGCCGTACTATCTCTCGAATATACAGGTTCGCCAACTGACTCAGCGTATTGGTAGCTCTCATAGCCAAGAAATGGGCGGACTTAGTCAACCGGTCCACAATAACCCATATGGCATCATGACCTCTACGGGTCCTCGGCAACCCCATCACAAAATCCATGGTGACATGCTCCCACTTCCATGTCGGTATCGGTAGAGGCTACAATAATCCTGCAGGCTTCTGATGCTCTACCTTCACTTGCTGACAAACGAGACACTTAGCGACATATTCAGCAATGTCTCTCTTCATTCCAGACCACCAATAAACCTTCCGAAGGTTTTGATACATCTTGGTACTTCCCGGTTGTATCGTATACTTCGATGAGTGAGCCTCTGATAAAATCATTCTCCTGATCTCAGGATCCCTGGGAACGCATACTCTGCCTCTGAACCTCAATAAGCCATCAGCACTCTGCTCAAAATCAATACCCACACCTATCTGTATCCGCCTCAGCCAATTGATGCACCGTCGATCACTCTGCTGGGCTTGCCGAATACGGCCAATCAATTCTGGCTCCAGTCTTAAACTAGCCATGATATCAAGTCTCTCAGATCCAGGTGGGGTTACATCCAAACTGAGGTTCGCAAAGTGTTCTAACAATTCATGTTCCCGTACCATCATATGAGACACCAACCCAAGGTTCTTTCTACTCAAAGCATCGGCAACTACATTTGCCTTACCCGGGTGGTACATGATTTCACAATCATAGTCTTTCAGGAGTTCGAGCCATCTCCTCTGTCTCATATTCAGCTCTTTCTGCGAGAACAAGTACTTAAGGCTCTTATGATCTGTGAACACCTGAAATTTCTCACCATAGAGATAGTGGCACCATATTTTCAAAGCAAATACTACAGCCGCCAACTCCAAATCATGTGTCGGGTAGTTCCTCTCATGATCTTTCAACTGTCTAGATCCATAGGCAACTACCTTCCCTTCCTGCATAAGCACACAGCCCAGTCCCTGGTGCGATGCATCCGTATACACCGAGAATCCTCCTGAGCTGGTAGGAATAGTGAGAACTGGAGCAGTCGTCAATCGACGCTTAAGCTCCTCAAAACTCCTCTCACATGCCTCATCCCACACAAACTTAACATCTTTTCGCATGAGGCGTGTCAATGGAGCAGCTATCTGGAGAAACCCTCTACAAATCTCCGATAATATCCTGCCAATCCCAGGAAACTTCTGATCTCAGTAACTGTCTTGGGCTGTTCCCACTGTATAACTGCCTCTATCTTGGATGGATCCACTGATACCCCATCCTTTGACACAACATGCCCCAGAAATGAGATCTGTTCCAACCAAAAGTTACACTTGCTGAGTTTGGCATACAATTCTCTCTCTCGGAGGGTCTGCAGAACTATCCTCAAGTGCTCCTCATGATCTTCCCTGGACTTGGAATAAACCAAAATGTCATCAATGAACACTATTACAAACTTGTCCAGGTATGGCTTGAATACATCATCCATCAATGCCATAAATGCTGCGGGAGCATTCGTCAGTCCGAATGGTATCACCAAAAACTCGTAGTGGCCATAATGGGTACGAAATGCTGTCTTGGGTACATCTCCACTCCTGATCCTCAACTGATGGTACCCTGACCGCAGATCTATCTTAGAAAATACTTCGGCTCCCTGGAGCTGATCCAACAAATCATCGATTCTTGGAAGGGGATACTTGTTCTTAATGGTGGCCTTATTCAACAACCGGTAATCTATACACAGTCGGAGGCTTCCATCCTTCTTCCTTACAAATAGAACTGGTGCTCCTCAAGGTGAGACACTGGGTCTAATCAACCCCTTCTCCAACAACTCTTGCAGCTGTTTCTTCAGCTCTTCCAATTCTATCAGAGCCATTCTATAGGGTGGTTTCGATATCGGCTCTGTACCAGGCACTAACTCTATGTAAAATTCCATTTCCCTTTCAGGTGGTAGTCCTGGTAATTCATCCGGAAAGACATCAGGGTAATCCGCAATTACGGGTATGTCCCTCAATTTCGGGTGTGCCTCATCTATATCGACCACATATGCAATGAATCCTTCACATTATCCTCTCCATCGTTAGTAACATAAACCATCACTCCACATTCAACATTTATCATAAACAAATAATTTATCTCTCAGCAGTATGCATTTAAAATCATACTCTTTTATTTACCACAATTATACAAGTTTCATATCATTTCTTTTCATCAAAAATTTACAATAAGATTGTCTAATCCTGAAAACGTTAATGTCTTGGCATGACAATCCATAACAACCCGATTGGTAGCCAACCAATCCATTCCCAAAATTACATCAAAATCATTCATATTCAATAAAATTAGATTGGCTATCATTTCCTTCCCCTCTATCTTTAAATTACAATCTCTACATACATGCTCAGTCAATTGACTATCATTCATGGGTGTGGAAATCATCAACATTTTATCCAACAATGTTGGTTTCACATATTTCAACAATTTATGTGCAAAGGAAGGTGATATGAAAGAATGCGTGGCACCAGGATCAAATAATACCAATGCTTCTAAATCAAAGATTCGGATGGTACCTTTAATCACATCTGTCGAAGCATCTGCGGTGTCCTGATCCAGTGCATGTACTCTTCCTCTGCTCACACTCGCAGCTTGTTTCCCTTTCTCCTCAGCTGTAGCCCTCCTCCTCGGGGCTGCTGTCTCAACTGGAGCTCCCTCAGGCTCCTTGCCCTTCTGTGGGGCAACCTCAATCATCTCAGTGCAGAACCTCGATATATGTCCTGGCCTCCCACACCTAAAACACGAAACAGGGGGCACCTGACATGGCCTAGTCCCATGGTATCTCCCACATCTCCTACACTGATCTGTGGTAGGTCGTGGTCCCCCAATAGTTATACCCCTCGGTGCAGTCAAAGCTGGGTATACAGGAGGTCTAGCAGCTCTCTCCTGCACCTCCTTGATCTTAGGCCTCTTCTCGAAAAAC
This sequence comes from Firmiana major, assembly GCA_033439115.1. NCBI lineage: Eukaryota > Viridiplantae > Streptophyta > Magnoliopsida > Malvales > Malvaceae > Firmiana > Firmiana major. Next base: position 13,073,653 of record CM065899.1, on the reverse strand, counting down.
CTTTGGCCACCTCTCTTGGCCACTCTTCCAAACCCGGATCTCTTCCGGTCTCTGTCCTTTCTAACACTGATTCTCCCAAGCTCGGAGCCATTTCGCTCAAAGTCTTGCTCACACAACTGAGCCTTATGTACAGCCTCCTCATAAGTCACAATGTCGAAGGGAGCTAGCTTTGTCCGGATGGCCAATCTCAATCCATCCATGAACTTCTGTATCTTTCGGGTCTCACTACCCATCGTGTCAGGGTCATATCTCCCCAATGACATAAACTTGGACTCATACTCATCCACAGTACGGTTCCCCTGAACCAAATTCATAAATTCCATCTGCAGTTTCCTCTGTGCGGTAGCTGGGATGTACTGTCTCCTGAAAGCCTCTAGAAATATCTCCCACGAGATCTCAGAGTGTCTGGCCCTCAAAATAGCCTCGGTGGACCTCCACCAGTGCTCTGCCTCGCCTTTCAACATGAACACGGCAAAGGCTACCTTCTCAGCTGAAGTACATCGGAAAAACCTATACAGTTTCTCTATCTCATACACCCAATCCTCCGTAACCACTGGGTCCTTCACCCCTCTAAACACTGGGGGTTTCAGCGCTTGAAACTCTCGCAACCTGCTCAAGTCGCAGTCATAACCCAAATCACTACCGCTCTGCTGTGGAGCGATAGGAGAAGCTATATCCTGGGCTGGAGGTGGTGTAACTGTAGCTGTCTCAGCAGCATGAGGTCTCTCCACCTCTGCAGCTGCCTATTCAGTAGTAGGCTGTGCTGCGGGACCTCGTCTATCGCCGGCACCTAAGGCCTGCGTAACTATCTCCACCAAACTCTCAATACTCCGCTCTAATCTAGCGAAGCGAGCCTCAGTATCCTCTGCTCTCCCAGCAGGGTTCTGTGGAGCCTGCTCAGTCTGTGGCTCCGCACGGCTCTCAGGCCTACCTCTACGGCCTCTAGCACGTGCTCTCGCCCCTCTACCTTTGCGTGTAACTGGCATAATGCCTAACTTCCTGTATTATAATAATTTATTAAGCTCAATCCATCACAGTATACACAGTTATATCTAAACAAAAGCACAGTACTATGGGGATGTACTTTCCTACATTTTATTAATGACTCACATCAGGCCAACACAGCTCTGATACCAATCTCTGTCACGACCCAATTCCATTCTCTTTAATCAAAAAGTACTAAAAATTTTTCGCGTTTTACTGCTACCTTACCCGATCGTGAACTAACTCACCACACACTGTTGGGCTGTGAGTCAATAATAAACATCACTTATCATTCGTTCACAGTTAAATAAAACGATGTCATTCATTCGCATTAATCATGTACTTATACAAGGACATGTTTTACTGACATCTACATCCCCCATAATTACATCTCAAAAGAATACTGTGCTTTTACATTGTTTAGATACAAAAAGAATCACTGTGTATATACCTTTAAGCGATAGAGATGCAGCGGAGTCCAAAATACCACGCCTCAGTCCTCACTGGGCTACTATGCACGCTCTGTAGGGGGGAAAATAGAGAGGGATGAACAACCACACGCTCAGTAAGGCAATAATGCAAGCATGGTAGATAACTACTCTATCTACATGCTGATAGTGTTATGCATAAATCATTTATGGTAGGAGCATGAGGAATAAAACTATGCCATATGAGTATACATATATATCATGTATCAAAGTCATGTAAAATTGGCATATAAAACATGGTAAAACATCATGTATAAATCATCTCATGCTCGATCTCATTTAAATTCATAAAAAGGGCAATTCATTAAGAAACCTCCTTTTTAAACCCACGTCATAAAACTCTTTCTCATCACATACAATCACATCACATCAATTCACAGTCACAACCTCATTTTCATTTCACAATTCAAATCCACGAGGCTCGACCCCTCCTTCGGGTATACCTTAAACAATCACAATCACACTTAGAGATTTAAAATCATGTGGTAGTAAGTAAATCAAGCAAGGAGACAGGTTACTATATCTCAAGTGACTACGTTGGCCAATCGTCACATATCATCCCAGACCACACGGATCCCGGTGTGCGGGGTATCATGCTGGTACGAAGGTGGGTTAGTTCTCCGCCAGACTTTCTCAAATCAAGTAACCACCACGCGGTACATCGTACTCCATGTGATATACACGGTACATCGTACTCCGCGGACCCATAACATGGTTGGGGGTGCCTGCCATAAGTCTTATCTACCCCATACCAAGTGTAACCTTTATAGTCTCAAGAGCGCGTGGGAGTAACCTCAATACCAGGTCCTAGCCCCTCATGGCCTTGCTCGCCCCTGTTGGGTTCCCTGATTCAGGTCCTAGCCCTCACCCTCACCCCATTCAAGGGGTCTGTTAGGCCTGTTGGGTTCCCTGAATGGATTATGTCAGGTCCTAGCCCCTCACCCTCACCCCACTCAAGAGGTCTGTCAGGCCTGTTGGGTTCCCTGAGTTAATCCGTATCTCTCGCCACGGCCTCATACATACCACAGTGTGAAAACCAGCGCGAGCTACGCTCTAGCGCGAATTCATGCATCAAAATGAATCACTTCGTATGAGCAACGCTCTGGTACGGCATTTATGCATAAAATATGAAGAAACTATGTACGAGCATAGCTCCAATACAGTTATATGCATAAGAAAAACCACTCAAATCCACATACGAGCGTAAGCTCCAGTACGGTTTATAAACATCATCACAATTCAAATTCAAAGTGCGAGTTAAGCTCAAGCACGTTTCACACAAGTGAAAACATAGAAATCCAGCGCGAGCGAGGTTCAAGCGCGATTTATGTCATGCAAATATGATAGGCGGCTCATACATAATCAAACAATCCCAGCAATCGGGTTTAGCACTCACAATTGCTTTTCCACAACAATAATAAAACACTAGCCGACCCATCTACAAGCTTGCTTAAAACCAAGCAATTCCGTTTTGAAAAACATCAAAATATTAGATTTATGCAATTATTAGCCTTACTATCCCATTTCGTAGAATCCACTTCCAAAACCAAAATCACACATATACTCATTCTCATTCATAAATACCATCAATCATTTACTTTAGCAACCATGCACTTCGTAAAACACCCAATATTCACCCATAAATTTAAAGTACGAGCAGCTACCTCTATATACTCGCAAAATTCCCTTACCTGGAATCGCGATGCGTGATTCCACTTCCTTAAGCTGCTGACTCGTACGGTTCGATTCGTCTTCAACGAACTCTTCGGGACTGCACAAAATTGTATCCCGCATTATATTCGATCCATACAATGCAACCCTTGCGCTTGCTATATCCAATATAATCTATAGCCTCTATTAAAGCTTATTTGGCCTCGTTTCATTACTTTACCCATAGTTCGAGTCTATGGACCTTCTTAGGCCTATTAACTTATCCAAAGTCGATATCAAATCGACATAGAGCTCATAGCGTTCATATTTCGTGAATCCCCTCACTATGGCATTTATCACTCATATACATACCCATTTTTACAATTCCTCCAACTCACCAAGTAATTCCATCTAACCATCTAAAATCATAAACATTACCCCAATAACAACTTTAGCATGCCAGAAATCATAAGCTCATTCAATCCCACATATCCTCACATTATACCCATTTTAGATTTCTAGGTCACACCAATTCCACTACATTCCTAGGTAGTTTATCCATCAACACTTATATCAATCAACTCCAAAATCAATTAAATAGCTAATGCATTTGGATTGGAGTGTTAGAATCTTACCAATATGATTTCTCTTCTTGCTCCAAATGGTAATGCCCTTAACTCCTTCAATTCCAAAAATGGGAAGATACCCTCTCACTATGTTGTTCTTCTCTTTGATAGGGACAACTTTGCCTCTAATGATCTCTCTTCAAATCCCACTGAAAATGGCTAATTTTAGAGAGGGAAAGTTAGGTTTTTGGGGTTGAGATTGTAAAGTTAAGTGTTTTTTCGAGATTTCCAGATTTTCAGCTCTCCTTATATAGAAATAGCTTGGGGAGATCGATCTGGTCCAAGAGGAGATCGATCTGGTCCCTTAAAATCCCTCTTTTTCACAGCATTTTTAAGCCTGAGATCGATCTGTCGAATCATGAGATCGATCTGTTGAAGCATGAGATCGATTTGTCGAAGCATGAGATCGATCTGGTCCCAAACAGAGAGCTAAGGAGATCGATCTGGGTGCTTGGGGATCGATCTTTTCACTACAGAATGCTTGGGAGATCGATCTGGCTCCATTGGAGATCGATCTGCTCTATTCCATTGCCCAAATAAGAGCATTTTGGCTCTTTCAGATCGATCTCTCATCCTATGAGATCGATCTGGCATTCATACTTTCCAGATTTCTTGCAGTTTCCTTGCTGCAACTCATACCAACACACCCTTGATCTATTGCCATGGCCATTTTCTCATCTATCCACCTTTATAACTTGAAAATGGCATCCATTCATACCTTATGCACATTGAAACTTGTGTGCATTCATTGTATGTCCAAAGGTATGCTATATAAAACCAAATGGAAGCATTTATATTCATGTAACTTCCTTTCATTTACCACATTACTCATTTTGAGTTCCAATCACATCCAGTACTTGCAAGAACTCATTTCTTCATATTCATACAAAATGGGACTTGTGTGTACATTACAAATCATATTACACATACGTACATTGAATCCATGGACCTAAATCAATCATACTTTACATTACAAGTCCATTCATATTTATTTGATCCAATTACACACATTACCATTATACATATACGGGGTCTTACATTCCATTTTCAATCCAAAAAACCTAGTTTGCTCACTCCTAAATCCACCCATTTTCATAAAGACTTGAGGGAAAGCTATTAGATACAAAGTTGTTCACATCAAAGAGAAGAACAACATAGCTTGGAGTCATTACCTCATTTGATGGATTGAAGGACCAAAGGTGCATTTCCATTTGGGGCAAGGAGGAAATCAAGCTAGGTGAGTTTCTAATGCAACAACCCAAGTACATTTGCTTAGATATTGATTTTGGAGTAGATTGGTATGTATATTAATGGTAGAAACTACCTAAAATGCAAAGGAACTATTATGACCTAGAATGAGTCTAGTGTAAGAAAGTGAAATGTATCGGAGTTAATAATGAATGAGATATCTTAAAGTGATAATGGTGTTGTGAGTATGATTTTAAGATGGTGTTATGGAATGAATTGTGAGACTTACCCAAAAAGGGTAAAATGTGTATTTAAGGCATTGGGTAAAATGCATAAATGAATGAGAGAGTAAAGGTAGAGTATTTCACATCAAGTCCTAAATAAGTAACTAAGTGAGTTACTAGATAAGTTTGGTTAGAAATGCTTGATGATGGCCAAATGCAAAAATGGGCTAAACATTAATGAAATAGGCTCAATGAAATATATTGGCTAGTTGAAGTCAAAATATGAGTTAGCAACATTAACTCAAGTGACTTGTGAATAAATTACAGCTCCCGAGGATACACCCGGAGCAAGTTGAGCCAAAAGCGCGAGAAGCGTAAAGGAAGAGAGTCGTTCCCAAGTAAATCGAGGTAAAGGAATTGTGTTGACTCTTAGAGATATATGTGCGCATTTTAGGCGCATTATGTTTTCTAGAATGCATGTGGTAATAGGAAATGAAATGGGTGATTGAAAGGCAAAGAGTTGGGTTTTGAGAAATATGCATGAAAACAAAAGCATGATGCTTTAAAAATCCTGTTTTATTGCTTTTTAGCAAGTGATTGGTAGGCTGGCTAACATTTTGAAATAATTTGCATAAGAAATTACTTGATTTGGTTTATAACCATACTTTGCAAAGAATTGAGCCACCTACATAGATTTCGTGAGAATGAAAGTGTGCTAGAGTATGACTCGCACGAGATTTGATGTGCTTTTATACGCATGAGTGCTAGAGCTTAGCTCGCACTAGTTTTCACATGGATTTCTATGATGTTGTGCTAGAGTTTAGTTCTCACAAATTTTATGATGGTTTTGACATGGTGCTGGAGCATAGCTCGCATTAGATGTCTACCATACTTGTTACCGTGCTTGAGATTACTCTAACGTGGTCTTATGACATGTTGATAGTTATGCTAGGAGCTTCGGGTAGACTGGGTGTTGCACCAATTAAATAGGCTCGCACGTGCATATTTAGATGTGGCGTGATATGATATGATGATATGGGTCCACGGAGTACGTTGTACCGTGCATGTAGCATGGAGTACGTTGTACCATGTTGAGATTGTGATATGCCGTCTTCGAACGATGTTTAGATCTGCTATGGACTGACGGGTTGGACGTGACCCACCTCCCGTGCAGAAGCATATAGAGGTGATACCCCGCACACCTGATCAGTGTAGTCTGGGATCACAGAGGGTATGGCCATAGTCCTAGAGGAGATTTTCCTATTATATTGCCTATCTCACATGTCTTTTGTTTTATGAATAAATCCATGTTTGAAACGCTTTGTGGGTCAGGACAGTCCAAGAGAGGGGCTGAGACCTGACAGTGGTTGATTTTACTAAGAAGGGAAGTTTGATAATTGCTTTAAAGTGCACTTACACATGATGATTTTCCATGCCTTATTTGTGAAATACGCATGATGGTTTTCCATGCTTTGAATTTGATTTGTGCACTGTGTTGAGTTAATGTATTTTGAAATGACAAAACAAGTGAATTTAATAATGTAAAGATGATATAAAAACATGTTTAGAGGTTATCAGTACCAGAACTTAAAGTTCTGTTGATGAGAGATCGATCTGGGTTATGAGAGATCGATCTCCTGGGTTTGTCTTGGATGAGAGATCGATCTCAGGAAGACATGAGATCGATCTGCCAAGCCTTGAACCTATACAAAGGTATTGAGGAAGAGTGAGATCGATCTATATGGGTTATGAGATCGATCTCCCTTAAAGCAAAGATAGTAGATCGATCTGTAAGATCGATCTACACTCAAATAGAGAGCTTATGAGATCGATCTGGTAAGGAAGAGATCGATCTTCTCAAAGTCAGAGAGCTAAGGAGATCGATCTGGGTTATTGAGAGATCGATCTCCCCACTACGAGATTGCATCGCAGATCGATCTGTAGATCGATCTTGCCTCAAACAGAGAGATTGGAAGATCGATTTGCCTATTCGACAGATCTATCTCCCCTAACATTTTCAAATAAGAGATCGATCTGCTCATATATGAGATCGATCTCCTTGTGTTATTTTGCTTTGATCTTGCAGGATTTATAACTAAGAGATCGATCTGGTCAAGATGGCAGATCGATCTGGCATTCTACTGGAGGTACCCAACGGCTAGTTCTGCAAAAATCTCAACGGGAAAAACAGCATTTAATGCTCCAACTACCAATCCTTCAGTATTTAACCAAGCATTGAAGACAATGAGAAGAGAGACACTATTGCTGCACATTTCTTACATTCTCAAGAGTTTAATACTTTCATTCCTTGTTTCTTCATTCCTCATTTATTGAGTTTGTTGTATAAGCTTAAGTGCAAAAGCTGTAATTGTCCTACCCACATTAAAAGCTTGATTCTGTATTCATCCTTACCTTAAGAGAGAAGAGGATTGTTCCTCAGTGAGATAAAAATTGTAAAAGGGTGAATACATCTTTGTATTGCAAAGGGTAGAGAGGTTATTCCTTAACCTGAAAAAGGAACATTGTAACTTCAGTTGAAGGAGAGAAAGAAAGCACTTGACAAGAAGGTCAAGGAAAGAGGATGTAGGCAAGAGTTTGGCCGAACTTCTATAAATGATTGTGTTTGTTTCTCTCTTCCCTATCTTGCATTAAATTGTTTAATTTCATTATTGCTCACTTTCATTTGCTGATTAAATTAGGATTAATTTAAAATTTCTCATTAACATTAGAAAACCGATTCACCCCCCTCTCGGTAGAGCCAACAATTGGTATCAGAGCTAGAACTCTTTAATCACATAGGAACAACTTCCTAAGAGTTAGAAACGATCAAATGGCTCACAACAATGTAGCAACTAGTTTGGTAGGAGAGGGGCACTCTACGGTTAGACCTCCTATGTTCAATGGAGAACATTATGCCTATTGGAAGACTAGGATGATGTTATTCATTCAAGCAAATGATTATGAGGTTTAGAGGATTATAATTAAAGGACCTCAAATCCCTACAAAGAGAATAGAGGGAAGAGATATCCCTAAAGAAGAAGATGAATGGGATTCAGATGACATTAAATGTGCTCAGCTAAATGCTAAGGCTATGCACACATTATTTTGTGCCTTAGGTCCAAATGAATACAATAGAGTCTCCGGCTGTGATAATGCCAAACAAATTTGGGACAAATTGGCAATAACACATCAGGGTACAACCCAAGTGAAGGAGACCAAGGTAGGCATGCTCACACATGACTATGAGTTTTTTAGGATGAAGGAAGGAGAATCAATTAGTGATATGTTCACTAGATTCACGGATGTAATTAATGGATTAAAGTCCTTAGGAAAAATATACTCTAATATTGAAATGGTCAAGAAAATATTAAATAGCTTACCTAAATCATGGGAAGCTAAAGTGACTGCAATTGAGGAATCTAAGGATCCTCACACATTGTCTTTAGATGAATTAATAGGATCACTACTCACTTATGAGATGAAATTAAGAAGAAATGAAGAGCCACCCAAGAAAGAGGGAGTTGCTCTAAAATCCACTGCTCAAGAGGAGATTAAGAATGAGAGTGGTAGTGAAGAGGACCTTGAGATGGCAATGTTTGCCAAAAGATTTAACAAGTTCATGAGAATGAGAGCTAGTGGTAGTAATAGGAGAAACAATAAGAGAGATCAAGAAGAAGTAGGTAGAAAAGAGTCAATTGTGTGTTATGAATGTAAAAAACCAGGACACATAAAATTTAACTGCCCTCTTCTTAAAAGGTCCAATGATAGGTTCCACAAAAAGAAGGCAATGGTGGCAACATGGAGCGATAGTGACTGCTCCGATGATGACTCAAATGAGGACATTGCCAACTTGTGCTTCATGGCTATTGAGGATGAAAAGGTAACATCAAACCTCAATGAATATTCGTTTGATGAATTGCAAGATGCCTTTGATGATCTTGCATTAGAGTATGAATGCATGAGTATGAAATATAAGAAGATAATATCCAAATTGAGAAAAGAAAATGAGTTGATGCTAAGGGACAAATTAGAATGTGAAAAGAAACTAAAAATTTCAAATCTTGAAATTTGTGACCTTAAAGAGAAAAATGGCAACCTACATAATTCCTTTAATAGGTTCCACATGGGTCAACAAAAGTTAGATAGCATGCTAGAGACCCAAAGGGCATTCTTTGACAAAAATGGGTTAGGATATAATGCAAAAAGTAGAGAGACTCATCTTAAAAGCTTTATTGCTAGAAATAGTATAAATAAACTCTCAACTTCTTGTTCATATTGTAATAGAAAGGGACATGCATCACATAATTGCAATATAAATATCAGCACTCTTAAAGGAAAAATAGTAAAAAGGATATGGATTCCAAAAGAAGTAATTCACTCAAAAGATGTTAATGCATTAGCAAAATGGATCCCAAAGGGATCAAGAATTGCATTCACTAACCTCAAAGGACCCAAGAGAATTTGGGTACCAAGACTTGAGTTTGAATCTTTTTGGAGGAGATTGAGCATGGCCACAAAACTAAAACAAAGGAAGCATGGTACTTGGATAGTGGATGCTCAAGGCACATGACAGGTGATAGAAGCGACTTCAGTTCTTTTAAATCAAAAGTTGGTGGAGAAGTCACATTTGGGGACAACTCCAAAGGCCAAGTTGAAGGAAGTGGCTCAATAGGTAATGACTACTTTTCATTAGAAAAGGTATTACTTGTTAGGGGTCTAAAGCATAACTTACTAAGCATAAGTCAACTTTGTGACAAAGGTTACAAAGTAATTTTTGATTGCATGAAATGTCATGTTGTAGATCCTAAGTCAAACAAAGTTCTTTTTCTAGGCCATAGGCAAGGTAATATATATATATTGTCTATCTTAATGAACTCAAAAATGAAAATATATGTCTAATGGTAGATAATAAAAAGGAATCTTGGTTATGGCATAGAAGACTAGGTCATGCTAGCATGCATGTGCTATCTAAGTTAGCTAGAAAGGATCTAGTCATAGGTTTACCCAAGCTATCCTTTGATCATGAAGAAATATGTGAAGCTTGTGTTAAAGGAAAACATAAAAAGACAACATTTAAGCCTAAGAATATTGTATCCACCACGAGGCCTCTTCAATTACTTCACTTAGACTTATTTGGACCAACTAAAACAACTAGCCTAGGTAGGAAACACTATGGATTTGTAATAGTTGATGATTACACTAGGTTCACTTGGGTGTTCTTTTTAAGAGTAAAAAATGATGCCTTAGAAAAATTCATAGCCTATACAAAAATTACTCAAAATGAAAAAGGGTATACAATAACTAGCATTAGAAGTGATCATGGCAAGGAATTCGAAAACATAGGATTTAATGAGTATTGCAATGATCAAGGAATTAGTCATAATTTTTCAGCCCCTAGGACACCACAACAAAATTGAGTAGTTGAGAGAAGAAATAGAACCTTGGAAGAAATGGCTAGAACCATGTTGTGTGAGAATAATTTACCAAAGTATTTTTTGGGCTGAAGCTATAAACACATCTTGCTATATAATTAATAGAGCTATGATTAGACCCATGCTAAAGAAAACTCCTTATGAGCTTTACAAGGGTAAGAAGCCTAATATTAGTTACTTCTATCCTTTTGGTTGCAAATGTTTTGTCTTAAATAATGGTAAAGATAATTTAGGAAAATTTGATGCCAAAAGTGATGAAGGAATCTTTCTAGGGTACTCATTGAATTCAAAGGCTTATAGAGTATATAACAAAAGAACATTAATGGTTGAAGAATCTATTCATGTTATATTTGATAAGTCAAATGATGTATCTAAAGATTCAACTAATGATGAGGATGTTGGAATATTTGATGAAAACTTGGAGGAAATTCCAAACCTAGAAGATGATTTATTAGAAAAACTTGACTTGAATAAAGAAGATGAAGAAGAAATAGAGATATTAGAGAGAGAGTCTAGAGCATCAAGAGAGTTAGGATATGTAAAAGATTGTGAAATAGTAGGAGATCCAACTCTTGGAGTTAGAACTTGTCAGGACCCCAGTTTCAATCCTTGACTTTAACCAAAAACCACAATAAATTTTTCGCATTTTTAACTTACCTTTCCTCTCTTCACTGGTTGGGCTGTGATTCGATGTCAGAGTCCTCACTTACCATAATATCCATTCTCATACATACATGTCAATATATTAATTCTGACTGTAGTTGCTCTTATTATACATGTAAGATTTTATAAAATCTAATACGATTACATTCCCCATAATATATAACGTATACATCACTGTGTTGTTTCTATGTTTAGATACACAACTGTACATAATAAGTATACCTGATGAATCGATAGGAACTAGCAGTGGACTATGGGACACTCTCCCACGATAACTCTCGCTCTACTGACGCTCTTAGAGAGATGTAAAGAAAAGGGGGTGAGCATAACGCGCTCAGTAAGGAAATCAGGCAAGCAAGTAGATATCCACACTATCTACTCAAAAAAGTGCTATGCCTTGAAAACATTATTTCCTTAACTCACTTTAAAAGCATGTCTTGAAATATAATACATATACTTGTACAGAATAAATCCCATGTACAGAAATCATGCTTTATTTCTCAAAAGTAGGCATGTAGTGCAACACAATGCATTTATATATAAATCATGCCTTTATGTAAATCATGCCATGTATATTTAAATCACATATAAATATGGCATCAAATGATTCACAACACAAATCGGAGTCCGACCCATCCCTCAGGTCTGTCCGCAGTTTAAATCAGTCAATCAATGTGATATATCATGTGAGACTCTGTGGTAAATACAAATAGTATCCTGCATTATGATCATATCCGAAAAGTGATCCCATGCGACACAGTACTCAGTGTGCGGCAATCACTGCTGTAACGGGAGGATGGTCAGTCCAATGTCAACCGCCAGCTACGTAACACACGGTACAGCGTACACCTCGTGCCCCGGGCACGGTACAAAGTACACCCGTGGACCCTCACAGCCAGGGTCTTTAGCCCTCGAAACCATGGAAATCCTCATAGCCAGGGTCTTTAGCCCTCGAAACCATGGAAATAAGTATACCACGTCTATATCAACCTCATGCGGATATCCTCTCTAGCTATGACACACAGTCACACCAGGAATCAGGCATGGGTTTCAACATGTATTACATATCACATACAGTGTGCGTCTTGAGTGCGACTCACAGTCGTCACTCCGCTCAACACTGTTTCACATCATAAAACTCAACTCTAGTGCGAGTAAACCTCCAGCAACTAGGTCAATGCATAGTTTATGTATCAAATCAAGTACGAGCAATAGCTCCCAGTACTATGCTATGCACAATATCAAAATCAAGTACGAGCAATCGCTCCCAGTACTATGTCATGTATAAACCATGAAGAATCGAGTACGAGCCACGCTCTAGCACTCTGTCATGCATATATCATTCAAAGCTGAGTACGAGTAAAACTCCAGTACTCTATCATGCATGTCATGAAAATCTAGTGCGTATCAAATCCAGCACTAATATTATGTGGAAAACATATGAATCCCAGTGCGAGCTGTGCTCTAGCACGATTCATTCTCACATAATATGATAGATGGCTATTTAAAAAGGGATTGTTTATAAAATATCAAAATCAGCACTAAAAGTGTGCTTAAGTCATATCAACCTTAAAATCATTAGCCCATCTATTTATTTTCATGCTAATAGCATTTAAACACTCACAATAGTATTTTCCATGCTTTTTGCAACTTCTCACAAAAGTTGACTTTTTAACTAACTAGGGGCAAAATCGTAATTTGCCACTATCGGGTCGCAATAATTATTATTCACTTTCTCTGACCCTCAGAGTTTTTAAGTGAATGCAGAAGCAGTTGAAAATACGTGCAGGTATCTCTAACTACTCGCAAAAGTCCCTTACCTCGGATCACGTCTCGTGACCTCACTTCCTCGGTGCTGCTAAATCCCGCAGTCCGATAAGCTCTCGATGTAAACTCCGGAGCTGTAAATAACCATTCCTCAGGTTAATTATCATTTTCCTACTGTATTACACATTAATACAGTTTAATTTCCCTTAATGGGCCTTAAAATCCTTAATGGGCTTAACTAGGCCTTAAGTCCATTTTCATTTTACTATTCACTTTTGTTGGGCCTATTGAGCTTGTGGGGCCCACCAACTCTTATTGGGCTTGTCTTAGGCCCATTACACCCTATTGGGCCTAAAAATATTGGGCTTGGCCCATTGGGCCTCTCGGCCACATGCCTTGGCCGAGAGCTTAGCCATTCTCGGTTTCCACCATGGCATGCCATACATGCCTATTTTCTAGCCATTTCCACTTAGGCATTTTCACAAACACTTGGTAGGCAACATTACCAATCATCCTATAGTTCATTTAGGCATTTTATCAAACACCTTGGTTGCCAACAATTTACATGTATTAATTAATCAATTTGATTAATTCTAATTATACCATTAACATTAATACATGTGTACTAATCCATTTATGTCTTAAAATCAAATTGACATATTTCAATATCCCATTGATCACTCTCGGCCTAACCCTCTTCATGGTGATTTAATATGTTTCAATGCTTAAAACATATATCAACATACTTGAAATCATTCATACATTAACATATATGAAATTGGAAATTAGAAAATATACCAATTGTAGTGTTCTCCTTTTGGCCGAATCTTTGGAGGCTCTCGGTTTGCTCTCTATGGCTCCTTGATAGCCAATTCCAACATATGTTAATCTCCTTTCAATTTGGAACAACTTCCATGAAGAATGCAAGTTCCAAATATGACTAATTCCTAGTGATTTCTAGTGAGAGAAAGCTTGAATGGTTATGTTTCAATGGTGTTCTTCTCTAGCCGAAATTGTGTGATGAAGATGACCAAGGTGTGGCTGCATTTATAAGCCACTTACTTAGCCATTAAGCCTTACTTTTCAGCCACTATGCTTGACTTTCCAAATCTGAACCATGAGTCACCTTATGAGTCACCTTATGAGTCATAGTTAACATTAACTATGGTTAGATATTTATCTCATGGGCTTTTCCAATTGGGCTTCTCGGTTTTGGGCTTTCCTAATGGGCTTTCAGGCTGAAATTTTTACTATACCTCGGGCCTTTTATTGTCTCAAAATTTGGCCGATCAATTGATCCAACAATTCCGTCTAAAGGACCTAACATTTTCGATATACATTTAGTATACCTTAATGGGCTTTAAAATTTTCACCTTAGGCCCATTACGTTTTTAACCATTAAATTTATTCCGGAATCCTTCCGAATAAATTTTCCTTACTTCCGGGGATGATTATATTGTATTCTGGCCAAGAATATTTTTCCCCAAATTTTTCTCCACACTTAGGTTAATTTCTAACCTTGATTAGTCAACTATGGTAAAAGTCCACTTTTTTTAACTATAGTTGACTTTTTCCTTAACCATTGACTAAGTTGACTTTTTCTTAAATTTTTGAAAGTGTTATATATCATGTCTTACACTCTCGTCTTTATATTCCAACCGTTCCCGGTGGATAATTTCACCCGAAACTCCTTTTCTCGCCGAAAAGGTCAATTTTACCCTTTTTAGCTTTTATTCTCGTTTTGTATGTTCGGGTCTAAATCAAGCTGACTTTCCTTCATGAGCTCTCTACGCTCTCTTATTTTAAGTTCTTATTTTCAGTCAGAATGATTTAGAATGACTCGGTTTAGCCTGTGATACTTATCATCCACATTAGGCATTTTATGTAGCTTTTGCGTGTTAATTCATTTCATTAACACTTTAAATCTAGTAAATACTCTTCTTATGATTCAACTATAATTACATAGTGTTCATACACATAGGAATCATAAGGAAATAAGCTACAAAAATCCGGGTCTGACAGAACTAGATCATCTTTAAGAAATATGTGTCAATATATAGCCTTTGTATCTCAAATAGAGCCTAGGAATGTCAATGAAGCCTTAGATGACAATAATTGGTTCCTAGCAATGCAAGAAGAATTAAATCAATTTGAGAGAAGCAAAGTATGGAAACTAGTTCCTAGGCCTAGTGATCACTCTATAATTGGAACTAAATGGATATTCAAGAACAAGATGGATGAAAATAGTGTGATCATAAGGAACAAGGCTAGATTAGTTGCACAAGGCTATAGACAAGAGGAAGGTATAGACTATGATGAAACCTATGCACCGGTAGCTAGACTAGAGGCAATAAGAATGTTACTTGCCTTTGCATGCTATAAAAACTTCAAGTTATATCAAATGGATGTAAAGAGTGCATTCTTAAATGGTTTCATTAATGAAGAAGTCTATGTTGAACAACCTCCCGGCTTTGAAAATCATGAATTTCCTGAACATGTTTTCAAATTATCTAAGGAACTCTATGGCTTGAAACAAGCTCCTAGAGCTTGGTATGAAAGGTTGTCAAAATTCTTAATAGAAAAGGGATTTTCAAGAGGAAAAGTGGATACCACTTTATTCATCAAAAATAAAAATAAGGATTTACTAGTTGTACAAGTGTATGTAGATGATATTATCTTTGGTTCAACTAATGAGTCTTTATGTCAAGAGTTTGCTAAGATCATGCAAGGTGAGTTTGAAATGAGCATGATGGGAGAACTCACTTTCTTCTTGGGACTTCAAGTGAAGTAAACAAAAGATGGAACCTTCATCAATCAAGCAAAGTATACTAAGGATTTGCTCAAGCGATTTGGCATGGACAATTGCAAACCTCAAGCAACTCCAATGGGCACCAACATCAAGCTTGATAAAGATGAAAGTGGTAAGTGTGTAGACACTAAACTCTATAGGTCTATGATTAGCTCATTGCTCTATTTAACTGCAAGTAGACCAGATATTTTATTTAGTGTATGCCTTTGTGCTAGATTTCAATCCTCTCCTAGGGAATCACACTTGTTAGTAACTAAAAGGATCTTTAGATACCTTAAGGACACTCCCTCTCTAGGACTTTGGTACCCCAAGGACTCTACCTTTACACTTCATGCATTTTCAGATGCAGATTTTGGGGGATGCAAAATAGATAGGAAAAGTACTTCAGGTACCTGCCAATTCTTAGGAAATAGATTAATCTCTTGGTTCTCTAAGAAACAAAACAGTGTGGCTCAGTTCACAACTGAAGCTGAATACATAGCAGCAGGTAGTTGTAGTGCTCAAGTGTTGTGGATAAAACAACAAATGAAAGACTATGGTATTGACATGAAACAAGTTTCTATTAAATGTGACAATATCAGTGCTATCAACCTATCTAAAAATCCTATTCAACACTCTAGAACCAAGCACATTTAGATTAGGCATCATTTCCTTAGAGACCATGTGAAAAAGGGGGATATAATTCTAGAGTATATTGACACTTTACATCAAATAGCTGATATATTCACCAAACCCCTTGATAGAGATAGGTTTTGTATCCTTAGAGGTGAATTAGGACTCATGAATATCCCTTAAGATGTATATGCTTCAAAATCTTGGTTTTAAGTTGGTTTTAAAAGAGTTTTACAAAGATTTTTCTGGGCAACAAGTATGAGAGATCGATCTCCATACTTCCAACAAGCCTAAAGCATTAAGGTTAAGCTAAGCAGATCGATCTTCTATCCATAAGATCGATCTCTTTAAGCCTCTGTTAAACAGCAGATCGATCTGTGCATACGACAGATCGATCTCTTCAAGCCTCTGTATTCTGAAGATCGATCTATGCATTTGGCAGATCGATCTCCCTAAGCCTCTGTCAAACAGCAGATCGATCTGTGCATACGACAGATCGATCTCCTTTTGCTTCTGTATTCTGCAGATCGATCTTATGGAACCACAGATCGATCTCTTCAGGCTTCTGGAAATGACAGATCGATCTGTCGTCTCGACATATCGATCTCTTGTGCCCTGGACTATAAAAACTGGCAAAAAATCCCCAAATTTCAAATCCTCAAACTTCAAAATCCCTAACTTCCCTCGCACCTCCTCTCTCGATTCCTCCTCAGATCGATCTCGGTACGGTCTTCGTCGCTTCTCTCCTTCGTTTACTGGTATAGTAACCCACATTCCTCATTGTTTTCTCAAAAATTTCTTAAGATTTGTGTTAAATTTCACTCTAGGGAAAATCTAGTCACTGTTTCATTGATTTTTTATTGTGAACCTGTCTTAGAGTAATTCCTGTGTCTAGAATCATGCCCAGACTTAAGAGAGTAGGCCAAAAACCTCCTCAACCTAGGGTCGATCAAGGGTCTTCTTCCCAAACCAATCCACCCCCTTCAGTCACTACCTTTAACAGGTGTTTTAAAACACCTGCGAAAAGGAAGCGATATGAAGAATAATTTTCTACCATGCCAATTAAACATTGGCGAACAATCGATTTCTCCTTCCTAAACCGCATCGATTTTCCCTATCTATCCAAATTTGAAGAATTTGGTTGGATGTCGTTCCTAAAAAATCAATACTCTTGTACCTCCAAATATCGTTCGAGCATTCTTTCCAATGCCAAACTCACCTATGATCCTATCGACCCCTGTAATATTCTTGGGTTTACAACGTATGTCATGGGAAAATCCATTGCCGTAGACACTGAAATCCTAGCCCATGCTTTTGACATACGCGATGAAGGATTGACAAGCAAAGATGAGGAAGTCCCTTTGGAGTTTGATATTCCCGGGGATAAGGCGAGTGATCTCCCAATGCACCCCCGGCTACTCCACCTCATCATATCGTGGAACCTTCGTCCATTTGGTACCCATCACTCCACCGTTAGGCGGTTAGATAGGTTCTGGATTCACCACATTCACTCCACCAGTCAAAAACCCAACCTCATCCACTTTATTTATCAAGACTGGTTGAAGATCGTACGCGGCCAAGCCACAACGATAGTGTTTTCGCAACCATTGGCGTACTTTCTCCAACGACTCAAAGTGGATAGTAGCTGCGAAACATGTGAAATGCCCTCTCCAAAGAGAGTCCTCAATATCGGGACTCTCCACCATATGGGCTACTACAAGGACTTCCGGGGCGACTAGAAGAAGAAGAGGGAACAGCAGTCTGCTGAAGCTATGGAGGAAGGTCCCTCCGATGAGCCTATGGATCCACCTACTGCACCGACTGCGGGTCCATCGTCCTCGACTCCTCAGCCCACTGCACCTGCACCTTCACCTGCTGGCATGGAGCTCATTGTGATGATGATGAGTGAGCTCAACAAGAAGATCGATGAAGGCTTTGTAAAACTTCATGCAACCCAGCAGCGAATGTTCGAGGAGCTGAACCGCAAAGTGGATGAAGGCTTTGCAAATCTTCATGAGACTCAGGAGGCGATGTTTGATGAGCTTTAGGTCACTCGCACTCACGTTGAGGATCTCATGGATCGATTTCCTCCTCCACCATAGGGCTTATTCACTAGATCTAGTTTTGTTATATGTTTTCATTACTCGTTGTTGTTTTGAACTGAATTTGCTTGAATGAGCTGCCCTCTGTGTTATTGAATGAGTTTTTTAATGAAATGTTAATTAGAAATGACCGAGTATTGTTTAGATTTTCTTCTTACCATTGATATGACAAAAAGGGGGAGAAGAAATAATGTTAAGAACACATGCGTGTGTTAAAACATGTTTAAATGACTTTAAGAATCATATCTAATGGTTTAAAAGGAATGATTAAAATGAGGGGGAGTTAAGAAAGTTTAGAGATCAAAAGCCAAAAGTAAGGGGGAGTTTGTGCAAAATGAAAATAGGCAACTAAGCATGTTGATTGAATAGGTTTTGTCATATCAAAAAGGGGGAGATTGTTGAGTTAATGTATTTTGAAATGACAAAACAAGTGAATTCAATAATGTAAAGATGATATAAAAACATGTTTAGAGGTTATCAATACCAGAACTTAAAGTTCTGTTGATGAGAGATCGATCTGGGTTATGAGAGATCGATCTCCTGGGTTTGTCTTGGATGAGAGATCGATCTCAGGAAGACATGAGATCGATCTGCCAAGCCTTGAACCTATACAAAGGTATTGAGGAAGAGTGAGATCGATCTATATGGGTTATGAGATCGATCTGCCTAATACTGGAGTTGAGGAGATCGATCTGATCTAGGAAGAGATCGATCTCCCTTAAAGCAAAGATAGTAGATCGATCTACACTCAAATAGAGAGCTTATGAGATCGATCTGGTAAGGAAAAGATCGATCTTCTCAAAGTCAGAGAGCTAAGGAGATCGATCTGGGTTATTGAGAGATCGATCTCCCCACTACGAGATTGCATCGCAGATCGATCTGTAGATCGATCTTGCCTCAAACAGAGAGATTGGAAGATCGATCTGCCTATTCGACAGATCGATCTCCCCTACCATTTTCAAATAAGAGATCGATCTGCTCATATATGAGATCGATCTCCTTGTGTTATTTTGCTTTGATCTTGCAGGATTTATAACTAAGAGATCGATCTGGTCAAGATGGCAGATCGATCTGGCATTCTACTGGAGGTACCCAACGGCTAGTTCTGCAAAAATCTCAATGGGAAAAACAGCATTTAATGCTCCAACTACCAATCCTTCAGTATTTAACCAAGCATTGAAGACAATGAGAAGAGAGACACTATTGCTGCACATTTCTTACATTCTCAAGAGTTTAATACTTTCATTCCTTGTGTCTTCATTCCTCATTTATTGAGTTTGTTGTATAAGCTTAAGTGCAAAAGCTGTAATTGTCCTACCCACATTAAAAGCTTGATTCTGTATTCATCCTTACCTTAAGAGAGAAGAGGATTGTTCCTCAGTGAGATAAAAATTGTAAAAGGGTGAATACATCTTTGTATTGCAAAGGGTAGAGAGGTTATTCCTTAACCTGAAAAAGGAACATTGTAACTTCAGTTGAAGGAGAGAAAGAAAGCACTTGACAAGAAGGTCAAGGAAAGAGGACGTAGGCAAGAGTTTGGCCGAACCTCTATAAACGATTGTGTTTGTTTCTCTCTTCCCTATCTTGCATTAAATTGTTTAATTTCATTATTGCTCACTTTCATTTGCTGATTAAATTAGGATTAATTTAAAATTTCCCATTAACGTTAGAAAACCGATTCACCCCCCCTCTCGGTAGAGCCAACACACTGAATTAAATAGAATGATTTGCTTTACATGCCATTAACACAAGCATGAACTAATGCTTTTGAGGTGTGAATGAGAAATTGTATGGCTTTGAGCATGGCATCACGATCACGTAGATAGTGCAGTATCTACCTGTTCGCATGATTGCCTTACTGAGCGTGTAGGTTGCTCACGCTCTTATTTTCCCCCTCTCTACAGAGCATTGAGTATAGACTGAGGGCGACTGGAGGTTTCCTTTTTGGTATCCGCTGCATCCCATCGCGTAAGGTATACACACTGATATAATTTTGTATCTAAACTTTCCATAGCACAGTAGCATTTTGAATGTAATCATTGGGGATGTAAAGTATTGTAAACACATGTAAACTGCAACTCTGATTTATTTATACAAGTGTTTACTTCTAATTATAATACAAAACAAATTGTTATGGTTGGATGAGGTAAGCATCGACACACAGCCCAACTATTGAGAGTGTAGTTGTTCATGATCGGAGTAAGGTAAGAATAAATAATAAATAATAAATAATGTCTGAAAAGCAAAAAATTTACGACGATTTTTGGTAAGTTGAGGGTCGTGATAATAAATGAGAATGTCACCAATGAAAACTATTAAAAAAAGATCCAAATACTCTCGAAACAACTCGTTCATCAGATTCATAAAAGCAGTAGGGACATTAGTCAAATCAAAGGGCATCACTAAAAATTCATAATAACTGTATCGTGTTCAGAATGTCATTTTTGAAACATCCTCTTTTTTTATCCTTAATTAGTGATAGCCCGATTTCAAATCAATCTTGGAAAACACTGAAACCTCTCTCAACTGATCAAATAAATCATTTATTCTTGGCAGAAGATATTTATTATTCATCGTGGCCTTGTTCAGTAATCTATAATCTATACACAGTCTGAGGCTACCATCCTTCTTCTTGACAAATAAAATCATAGCTCCCCATGGTGACACATTGGGTCTAATAAAACCTTTATCAAGCAACTCTTGCAACTGCTTCTTAAGTTCTTCTAATTCAACCAGTGCCATCCTATAGGGAGGTTTAGAGATTGGCTGGGTATCTGGAATTATATCGATAGTGAACTTCAGCTCTCTTTCAGGTGGTAAGCCCGACAACTCATCTGGGAATACATCCAAAACTCACATATAATTGGTATATCATCTATTCTCGGATGCTCTCGACTGGTATCAGAGATGAGTGCAATGTAACCTTCATATCAAAATTTCATCAATAACCTCAGAAAATTATAAGTGTACTATAAGATTTCATACCCCGTACATCATCAGTTTTATTTCTTAATAGCTAAACATATATTGAATTCATCAAGTAGGGAGAAGGTTACAGTTTTAGTATAGCAACCTAGACTTATGCGATTGGCAGCTAGCCAATCTAGACCTAAAATCACATCAAAACCATACATTTTTTACAAAACTAGATCTGCTAATATTACCCTGTCTCCCACCTTAATTTCACACTTTCTACATACTTTATCAGTCCTTTGAAACTCACGCATATGTGTATTTACATGCAGTATATGATCTAAAGGTTCAGGCTCTAAGTGCAGTTTATATGCAAAGTATCGTATAGTTACAAATAAGAAGTGTACCTCGGATAACCACAGATGAAGTTTTTGCAGCCTCTTTATCAATAGCGAACACACGCCCCTCAGCGATAGGTTTTTTTCCCTTTTTCAGCGGCGGTGGCCCGTCTTTGGGGAATCAATCTCTGAGGATGTTGTCGAGGAGGCTCTTGGGGTTGTGGCATTTGAAGCTGTGGACAATCCTTAACCACGTGGCCTGTGTCTCCACAATTAAAATATTCGCCTGTCACCCAATAGCAAACACCCTTGTGCGACCGACCACAGTCTTTACAGATCTTAATACACAGTCTGATGCGTCGAGTGGTCTCTGTAGTGCTGCAAGGAATCTTAGGTCTATCAACCCTCGCCCTAGACTCTTCATGTCATGACCCTTAATCCACCGAAAATCCACTACAAATTTTTCATTTTTTTGTTTCTTATTTAATTAAGTTCTTAATTATTCTTTACCTTACCTGACCGTGAACAGCTACACCACCAACAATTGGGTTGTGTATCAGTGTCAACCTCATCCAATCATATCATTTCGAATTACAGTTCATTTAAATGTAAACACTTGTATTTCTAAATCAGAGTTACTGTTTACATGTATTTATAATCTTCTACATCCCCAAAATTACATTTAAAGGTGTTATTGTGCTTTGATAGGTCTAGATACAAAAATTATACAAATGTGTATACCTCGTGTGATGAGATGTAGCGGACTCCAAAAATAAAATCCTCAGTCGCCCACTATCTACTGTAAGTGCTCTGTAGAGGGGGAAAATAAGGTGGGTGAGCAAACCACGCGCTCAGTAAGGCAATCATGCGAGCAGTAGATAACTGTACTATCTACATGATCGTGATATCATGCTTAAATCACACATTTATATGTCACACTCCAAAACGTATGCACATGCTTGTGTTGATGCCATGTAAAGCAAATCATGCTATATAAATCAGTGCACAGTTCCTAAAACATAGCATGGAAAAATCATCATGCGTAATCAAAATCAAAGTATGGAAAATCATCATGCAAAGTGCACTTATAAAGCATTTCAAATCTCAACACAAATGATATAAAATCATCACTCGTCAAGACTCAACCCCTCATATGGACTATCCTGATCCACAAACACATTTCAAAACATGGATTTCTCATTCAACACTAGACATGTGAGATAGGCATACAATATCAATAAGGTAATAACTAGGACTATGGCCATATCCTCTATGATCCCAGGCTACACAGATCCTAGTGTACGGGATATCACCTCTAACTGCTTCCGCATGGGAGGTGGGTCACGTCCAACCCACTGGTCCATAGTAGAATCCATCGTCCGAAGATGGCATATATATACAATATCACACACGGTACGGCGTACTCCATGCTACTTGCACGGTACAATGTACTCCCTGGACCCATATCATCACAATATATCCTGCCACATCTCAATACGCACGTACAAGCCTATTTAATTGGTGTGGCACACAACCTACCCGAAGCTCCCAGCACGGCTCCCGACATGTCATAAAACCACGTGCGAGTAGTCTCAAGCATGACAACAAGTGTAATAGACATCTAGTGCGAGCTATGATCCAGCACCATGTCAAAACTTGTATGAAAACTAGTCTCCAGCACAATGTCATAAAAATCCAAGTGAAAACCAGTACGAGTTAAGCTCCAACACTCATGCATGTAAAACTCTAGTGCGAGAATCACTCCAGCACTAATGCACATATAAAACATGTCAAATCTCGTGCGAGCAGCGCTTTAGCACGTTTCATTTCCACAAAACTCATGTAGGTGGCTCATTATTTGCAAAGCCTGGTTATAAAACCAAATCAAGCCATTTTTGTGCAAATCATTTCAAATGCTAGCCAACCTACCAATCACATGCGAAAAAGCAATAAAAAGATTTCAAAGCATCATGCTCTTGCTTTTAATGCACATTTCTCAAAAACCCAATTCTTTACCCTTCAAACGTCCATTTCATCCTAAGACTCCTAGATATTTTAGGAAACCGCCCATGAGCCCGAAAGGCGTACAGATATCCCTAAGGCTAACACAATTCCCTTACCTCAATTCTCTTGGAAACAACTCTTCCTTCCTTTCTCGCTTTTCACGATTTGGCTCAACTTGCTCCGGATGTATCCTCGGGAGCTGTAAATATACATCGATCATATAAGTCAATACCAATAACTCATATTCTAACTTCAACTAATCGATATATCTCATCGAGCCTATTTCATTACATTTGACTCATTTTCACATTTGGCCATTATTATGTCATTTCCAATCAATTTATCTAGTAACATACTTGGTTACTTATCAAATACTTGGCATGAGTGTTTACTCATAACCTTCCATCATTTAAGCATTCTCTACAACACCATTTATGCACATTTTTTATCACTTGACTAATCTCACAATGTGGCTTCATCCAATCATCTCAAAATCATGCACATTACCTCACTGACAACTTGATATAATCATTTTTATCATCAAATCAACCACATTTTACTTTATCACACTAAACTCATTCTAGGTTAGGCTTGTATAATTATATTCTAGGTAGTTTCAATCATCAATACATACACCAATCTACTCACAACAACAACTAGATGAATATACTTAGAGTTGGTGTATTGGAAACTCACCTAGCTTGACTTTCTTCTTTTTTTCCAAGTTTGGAAGACTCCGTAGCTCTTTCAATCCAATGAGTTGAATGTTGGCTCCAAACTATGTTGTTCTTTTCCTCAAAATGAACAACTTTGGCTCTAATAGCTTTTTCCTAATTCTTTTTAGAAAAGGGTGTATTCTAGAGAGAGAAAGCTTGATATTTTGGATGAAAATTATGACGCCCCGGAAGCACGGAAAACAGGGCAAATTTAAAACTTATTTTACATCAATACACATTTCTAGGTGCATTCCTGTACAGTGTCATGCATCATGATATATACATTATAAAACTTTCACCTCAGGATCTCATCATCTAATATTTATATATCGTACCATATACATTCCTCAATTCAGAGATAATTAATCCTAATACATCCCATACATCATTGTTCATCAAGTGTCTGTAAATACAACTTTAGTCTGGGTACATGAAATGTTAAAGTATACCTCAAAACAAAATATACGGCCTGGAGCTCAAGTCCTCCACTAGCCACTACTCCGTACGTCGCAGGAAACTCACTTCACTTGAAGAAATCTGGGGGATATTAAAATAGGGTGAGCTTCTAAATAGCTCAGTAAGGGGGGGTAAGGGACTTATTAATAAAAATGATTAATTACACAACACAATCATTTTGTTTTGTAAGTGAAACTCAATAAGTCCAGTAGAAAACGTAGCATGAAATCATTAAAACATCATTAGCATCTCATTTCTCTAAGATCATGCAGAAACATGAGAGTAAATGGATCAGTATAAAAATCATAGTTACAAGCATGTGAAAATCAGGATGCGATAATGGCTTTTCTCGTAAAAACGTGATAGAAATCACCTTAGTAATGATGCACGTGGCAAAGCCACAAAACACAATCTCATGTGTAAAACGGATGGAGACTAGGCAATTAAAACTCAGATAAAAACATCTATCATGGCACATCAAATAATCTCCTCTAGGTGCGTATCCCAGGCATCCTCAAAGAGGGAACGTCGACAATATGGTCGTGCACATGGTATATTGGTCTTACGTGTTACCAGATCAAAGCCCAGACGTACATGCTACCAGAGCAAGGCCTCTCCTCATGAACACTATCGGTCTTACATGATACCAAAGCAAGGCCCAGACTTACATGCTTCCAGAGCAAGGCCACCCAACGCTACCAGAGCGAGGGTCATCTCATGTTACCAGAACGGAGGCATCTCTCACTACCAAAGTGGAGGAATATTGGACTTACATACTACCAGAGCAAGGCTCGGACTTACATGCTACCAAAGAAAGGCCCGATGTGTTATCTCATGACACGCCTAAGTCTCAATAACAGCCATTATCATATAAAACTATTTTGCCTTCACGTAGAGCTCATAACGGTTTCTCTCATAAAACTCATCCGCAAAACCTTTTTGTACTCATTACAAAAACATGTCAAAATTGAGTTCAAATAGGCAAAACCACGCACACATTTCTCAAATCTTAGTACGCCTTAACGTAGAGCCCAAATTCCTTTTCACTTTTAAACTCAAACAGTTTGTAAAACAATTTCACACTTCGTTTACAACTCATAAAAATTGGGCCCCAACCAGCTATAAAACCATGTGCAATAAATCAATCATAACTTGTAAAAACATACTTGTTTCTCAAAAACATTTCATGCTACAAATATCATCACAAATCACATACACAATTGAGTTTAAGTTTTCCCTTACCTCTTTGCACCTCGTATAGTACAATTGTTCCTCCCCTCCCCCCCCCCCCGAACGACGGACTAGCCTCGCATTCCTCTTGGGAACTCTCGGGTTGTCTCAATGATGTAAAAACATCATCAATACGTCATCACATTGTCTCAAATCTCAATATCAAGCATAATTGCTCACATTCTCTTAATTTCTCAATACCTCAATAATTCTAACAACCCTAATCATTTTCAGCCAATTCATCACAACATCTACAGCCATAATCGCAGAAATCTACTTCAAAATCAAGGATTAAAGCTTAGAAATTTACCCTAAACTTGTAGAGTGCTCAATTCACGCCTCAGCTCAAATCGTCCTTCGATTTCCAAGTATGTTATTCTCCTTACGATGAAGAACAACTTTCTTTCTTGCCACTACCTCTGATTCAAACGGAAATGGGCATTTTGGAAGAGAGAGAAAGCTAGGGATTCAGTAAAAATGGGGGTTTTTGGTTTTTTGGAGAGAGAAGATGAATTCCAGCAAAAACACAGGGAGTCCTTATATAGGCAGAATACGAGAGATCGATCTGCTCTTGGGTAGAGATAGATCTACCTTTGGATTGGGAACGTTTTAGGCGATTTTTATGCCTACCAGATCGATCTTAGCCCCATCGATCTGTAGTGGGGGCAAGATCGATCTCATAATCATGAGGAGATCAATCTGCTCCTTATAAGGAGATCGGTCTGCATTTTACAGAAACATTTGGAGATCGATCTGCTCCTATAGGAGATCGATATGCCTTCATTGGAGATCAATTTGCTCGTTTAAATTTTTTCATTCCTTGTCACTTTGGCCTACCAGATCGATCCCCTCTTCTCCAAGATCGATCTGGCCTCATAGTTTCGCACTATGGTTGCACACTTGGCATAAAATCTCCATATATAATTGCCATAATTTACTTCATTGATTATTTCTCATTCAATACTCATTCATCACTTAGAAATTTTATTCCTTACCACCTCAATATATGAGTACATCACATTTAGCTCAATTAATTACACTTCATGTTCACATTACATAATTAGATGTGTACAGAATTCTCAGGTCTCACATCCACCCCACCTTTAAAGGATTTGGTCCTCCAAATTCAACTCGACTTATCAAACAGATGGGGGTACTTCTCCTTCATGAGGCTTTCCAATTCCCAAGTTGCCTCTTCCATTGAGTGATGCTTCCATAAAGCTTTCACTAACGGGATGCTTTTAGTCCGAAGCACCTTCTCTTTCCTATCAAGGATTCGGACGGGTTCTTCCGTGTAGTTCATGTCCTCTTGTATGTTCATCTCTTCATACTCTATAACATGAGAAGGGTTCGGGTGGTACTTTCTCAACATATATACATGGAAGACGTTGTGTATCCTAGACATCTGTGGGGGTAATGTTAACCTGTAGGCAACATCTTCCACTCTCTTGAGAATCTTGAATGGTCCAATGTATCGATGACTCAATTTCCCTTTCTTTCCAAATCTCACGATACACTTACTCGGTGATATCTTCAGAAATACTGCATCACCAACATCAAACTCGAGTGTCCATCTATGCACATCCGCATAGCTTTTCTGTCTAATCTGTACAGCTCGTAATCTCTCACATATAAGTTTCACACTCTGTATAGCCTGTTCAACAAGCTCGAGAGCATTTATCTTTCTGTCAACCACTTTTTCCCAAGCTACAGGGGATCTACACCTCCTACCATATAGAGCCTCAAAAGGTGACATTCCAATACTCAAATGATAGCTATTATTGTACGCAAACTCTGCTAGGGGCAGGTGATCATCCCATGATCCCTTAAAAACCATCGTACATGTCCTCAACATATCCTCCAGGGTTTGAATAGTCCTCTCTGACTGACCATCTGTCTGAGGATGATAGGCGGTACTAAAACTCAGTCGAGATCCCATAGACTCCTAAAAATGGGTCCAAAATGTAGAGGTAAATCGAGAATCTCTATCAGAAGTAATACTCACTAGAGCCTCATGTAATCTAGCTATCTCGCTGACATATAACTCAGCTAAGGCATCCACTGTATCTGTGCTCTTGATGGCAATGAAGTGGGCACTTTTTGTTAGTTTATCCACTATGACCCATATAGCGTCACAACCTCTTCAGGTCCTCGGTAAACCCATAATAAAGTCCATGGTGACATGCTCTCATTTCCATGTTGGCACAGGTAAAGGCCGTAATAATCCTCTAGGCTTCTGATGCTCAGCTTTCACTTACTGGTACACTAAACATCTGGCCACATAATCTGCCACGTCTCGTTTCATACCACTCCACCAATATACTTTTCTCAAATCTCTGTACATCTTAGTACTCCATGGGTGCATGATGTATCGCGAGCAGTGAGATTCTCTCAGAATTTGTTTCTTCAGGGTATCATTGTTCAGTACACAAATTCATCCTCTGAGTCTCAACAATCCATCCTCACTAACTATGAGATTCGACTGTGAAGTCTGCTCAGCTTGGTTAACCATATAAATCAACCTCTGATCCTTACGCTGTCCAATTCTAATTCGATCTATGATCCTGGCCTCTATTCGCAGGCTAGCCAAAAATTTAGTCTCTACCTCTTTAACTCTGATCCAAAGTTCGATGAACTGCTCCAATAAATCCCTTTCCCTGACCATCATAGCAGTTATCATACTCTTCCTGCTTAAGGCATCAACAACTACGTTTACCTTCCCCGGATGGTATAGAATCTCGCAGTCATAATCCTTAAGGAGTTCCATCCATCTCCTTTGTCTCATATTTAACTCTTTCTAATCAAACAAATACCTCAAACTCTTATGGTCAGTGAAGAACTGGAATCTTTCCCCATATAAGTAGTGCAGCCAAATTTTCAAGGCAAATACCACAACGGCTAACTCTAAATCATGCGTGGGGTAATTTTGCTCATGATCTTTCAACTGTCGCGATCCATAGGCGACCACTTTTTCGTGTTGCATGAGCACACACCCCAATCCTTGATGGGAAGCGTCACTATACACTGAAAACCCTCCTAATCCCTGAGGGATAGTCAACACAGGTGCCGATGTTAATCTCCTCTTTAATTCCTAAAAATTGAGCTCACATTAATCAGTCCATATGAACGGAGTCTCCTTGATCATGAGCTTGGTCAAAGGAGCGGCAATCCAGGAAAATCCCTCAACAAATCTTCTGTAATACCCTACCAAACCAAGGAAACTTCGTACCTCTGTAACAGTCCTCGGTCTTTCCCAATTAAGTACAGCCTCTACTTTAATTAGATCCATTCATACTCCTTCCTCTGAAACTATATGACCAAGGAAAGCTATACGATCCAGCCTAAACTCACACTTACTAAGCTCTCCATATAATTGCTTATCTCGGAGCATCTGAAGTACTAACCACAATTGCTGTGCGTGCTACTCATAAGACTGAGAGTACACTAAGATATCATCAATAAAGACTATCACAAACTTATCTAGATAGTCTCTGAATACTTTATTCATTAACCTCATAAAAGTAGCAGGGGCGTTCGTCAATCCAAAGGGCATAACTAGAAATTCATAATGGTCATACCTTGTCCTAAAGGTCGTCTTCGAAATATCTTCCTCCTTAATCCTCAATTTTATGATAGCCCGATCTTAAATCCATCTTAAAGAAGACTGAGGCCCCTCTCAGCTGATCAAGCAGATCATCAATCCTGGGCAATAGGTATTCATTCTTTATCATGGCTTTATTCAATAGTCAGTAGTCTATGCATAATCTGAGACTACCATCCTTGTTCCTTACAAATAACACTGGTGCTCCCCACGGTGAGACACTGGGTCTAATAAATCCCTGATTCAATAACTCCTGTAGTTATTTCTTCAATTCCTCTAGTTCCACTAATGTCATCCTATATGGAGGTCTAGAGATAGGCTGAGTATCTGGTACCAAATCAATAGTAAATTCCAGCTCTCTCTCTGGTGGTAAATTGGGCAACTCATCTGGGAAGACATCAGAAAATTCACACACCACGGGTATATCCCCAATTCTCGGATGTTCCCGATTATCATCTGAGATGAGCGCTTCATAACCTTCACATTCAAAAGCAAATTTAATACTCTCAAAAGGTAACATCATAAATTTCAAATTGCTTACAAAAATTTCACACCTTTATTTCCTCAACATTTCAAACGTACACTGTAAGGTTCAGGTAGGGAGAAAGTTATAATCTTAGTGTAGTAGTCTAAACTCACTCGATTGGTTGTCAGCCAATCCATTCCCAAAATTACATCAAACCCATGTATATTTAACATCATTAGATCTGCTAGCATTACTTTATCTCCCACCTCTATTTTGTGTCCTCTACATATCATATTCGTTCTCTGGGACTCACGCATAGGGGTATTTACATGTAGGATATACTCTAGAGGTTCAAACTTCAAATTTAACTTACATGCAAAATGCTCAAAAATAAACGAATGCGTGGATCCCGGGTCAATCAACACATGAGCCTTATGATTACAGACAGAGAGTGTACCTCTTATAGTTTCTGTAGAAGTGTCTTATGTTTCTTTATACAAAGCAAACACACATCCCACTATGTTGGGCTTCCTTCCTTTCTCTGCTGTAGTGGCCCATCTCGGGGGATTCACTCTTTAAGGCTGCTGTTTGGTAGGCTCCGGAGCATGTGGTCTCTGAGGTTGAGGACAGTCTTTTACTCTATGACCCATATCTCCACATCTAAAACACCCACGAATCAACCCAGTACAACTTCCCTCATGCAGTAGGCCACAGTCTCTACAAACCCTTATCTCAAGTCTGATATTTCGAAGGGTCTCCCTAATGATGGGATAAGCTCTGGGTTTCTCCAATCTGCCCTTCTGTACCTCAATCCTTCCTCTTCTGAATGAACCTCTCTGAATATCTGTCTAGGAAATCACTGGCCTCTTACCCTTATCCCTAGTCACTGCTCTGAACTCATTATGAGATTGTAAAATTTTGATTCCCCTCTCAGTCTCTTGTGCTCGTCTCAGAGCATCTCCAAACTTAGTAATACATAGCCCTATCAATCAATCTCTGATGATGGGTTTTAGTCCATATACAAATCTCTCGGTGCGGATCTCTTCATCTTTAAAGGTCTCTAGATCATATTTCAATAGAGTGGTAAATCGGCTCTCGTAATCATCCACAGACATATCGTCCTGTACCAGACTCAAAAACTCATCCTGCATCCTTCTCTGGGCAGCTCGTGGTACATATTAGGCTCTAAAGGCCGCCTAAAACTCTTCCCAGCTAATCACATCCTGACGGGACATCAGAATACTCTGGTAGTGCCCCACCAATCTTGAGCTCTCCCTTTCAACATATAAGCACCCATACTGACCCTCTCAGCATCAGTGCATCCCAAATAGTCAAATATGACTCTCAAATCAGTCAGCCACTCCTCAGCCTCTATAGGATCCTTTCTCCCTTTGAATGCGGGTGGATTCATTTTCAAAAAGTCCCTCAGTTGGATCATACTTCTGTCATCGGGCTGAGTGGTGAGAGGCACCGGGCCCATCTGTACTGGGGGTGTGGGAGGTCCTTATGGTGGTGTAAGAGTGGTACCCAAGGTATTAACTCTAAAATGTTGCCCGAATAGCGCTGCCATCTACTCAAAATACTATCGCACATCTTGCTCAATCTAGTTAATTCGAGAGTTAGGGTTCTCCGGTTGTGGGGCAGGTAGCGGACCTCCTCGAGCAACCTCGTCGTCCACTCATTTTCAACCTCAATACGTTCCTGCACGTACATATCAAACTTGATTGAAATCTCAATCCTCAATTTTAGTTCATGACCAGACTTATACAGACACTTGGGATGTACCCTATTTCACTAGACCAACACTAACAGTACTAAACACCCTAAGCTCTGATACCAAATAATCTTTATGACACCCCGAAAGCGTAAAAAACATGGCAAATTTAAAACTTATTTTACATTAATACACATTTCTAGGGGCATTCCTGTACAGTGTCATGCATCATGATATATGCATTATAAAACTTTCACCTCAGGATCTCATCATCTAATATTTATATATCATACCATGTACATTCCTCAATTCAGAGTTAATTAATCCTAATACATCCTATACATCATTGTTTACAAGTTTCTGTAAATACAACTTTAGTTTGGGTACATGAAATGTTAAAGTATACCTCAAAGCATAATATACGGCCTGGAGCTCAAGTCTTCCGCTAGCCACTACTCTGTACGTCGCAGGAAACTCACTTCACTTGAAGAAATCTGGGGGATATTAAAATAGGGTAAGCTTCTAAATCGCTCAGTAAGAAGGGTAAGGGACTCATTAACAAAAATGATTAATTACACATCACAATCATTTTGTTTTGTAGGTGAAACTCAACAAGTTCAGTAGAAAACGTAGCATGAAATCATTAAAACATCATTAGCATCTCATTTCTCTAAGATCATGCAAAAACATGAGAGTAAATGGCTCAATATAAAAACCATAGTTACAAGCATGTGGAAATCAGGATGTGATAATGGCTTTTCTCGTAAAAACATGATAGAAATCACCTCAGTAATGATGCACATGGAAAAGCCACAAAAACACAATCTCCTATGTAAAAAGGATGGAGAATAGGCAATTAAAACTCAGATAAAAACATCTATCATGGCACATCAAATAATCTCCTCTGGGTGCGAATCCCAAGCATCCTAAAAAAGGGAACGTCGACAATATGGTCGTGCACATGGTATATTGGTCTTACGTGTTACTAGAACAAGGCTCGAACTTACATGCTACCAGAGCAAGGTCGTTCCTCATGCACACTATCTGTCTTACATGCTACCAAAGCAAGGCCCGGACTTACATGCTACTAGAGCAAGGCTACCCAGCGCTACCAGAACGGGGGTCATCTCACGTTACTAGAACGGAGGCATCTCTCACTACCAAACTGAAGGAATATCGGACTTACATGCTACTAGATCAAGGCCCGAACTTACATGCTACCAAAGTGTCACGCCCCAGAAGTGTCGAAAACATGGCAAATTTAAACTTTTTTCGATATCATTACACATATCTAGGTGCATTCCTGTACAGCGTCATGCATCAATGTTGTATATATATCATAAAATCACACCTCATGATCTAATATCATATAATTAAATATATCAAATCAGATACATTCCTTGACTTAGATTGAATTATCCTAATAAATCTCATACATCATAGTACATCAAGTGTCTATAAATACAATTATAGTCTGGTTACATGAAATAATAAAATGTACCTCAAGTACAATATGTGGCCTAGAGCTCGAGTCCTCCACTAGCCACTAATCCGTACGTCGTAGGAAAATTCTCTTCACTTGAAGAAATTTGGAGAGAGATAAAACAGGGTAAGCTTCTAAATCGCTCAGTAAGAGGATAAGGGATTCATTAATAAGAAAATGATTTGCACCGCACAATCATTTTGTTTTACATGATAAACTCAATAAACTCAGTGGAAATGTAGCATGAATAGTTAAAACATCATCTCAAAGCCCATGTAAAAACATGATAATAAATGGCTCAATTCAAGGTTACAAGCATGTAGAAATCAAGATGCGATAATGGGTTTTCTCTTTAAAACGTGATAAAAATCACTACAATAGTAATGCACGTGGCACGGCCACTAAATAAAATCTACACGTGGCACAACCACAAATTAAAATTCGCACGTGGCACAGCCACCAAACACACGTGGCACAGCCAATAATTAAGATTCGCACATGGCACAGCCACCAAATACACGTGGCATAACCACTTATTAGGATTCATGTAAGACCCCGTTTATGTATAATTGTAATATGTACATAGAAATGTAAATGGAGTTACACTATGAATTCATAAGTGAAGTGTATGTAATGCAAGCCCATCAGTTTATAAGAGTTGTGATTGTACGTACAAGTTACATTATGAATGAGTATGAAGAAATGGACTTAAACATGTGAAAAATGTGAATGGGATAGAATATGAGTAGTGTGGTAAAATGGAAGGAAGATTTGTATAAGTTGTGCACTTCCATTTGGTTTATATTAAGTACCTTTGGTCATACAAGGATTCTACATAAGTTTTAATGTGTATGAAGTATTATGGAATATCATTTTTAAGTCCCAAAGATGATTGGATGAGAAAATGACTATGGCACCAAATTAAGGATGTTTTGGTATAAGTTTACTGCAAAAAACTGCAGAAAATCTGAAAATATGAATGACAGATCGATCTCATAGGATGAGAGATCGATCTGGGTGAGCCAAAATGCTTGTATTTGAGGAAAGGAATAGGGCAGATCGATCTCCTAAACATTCTGTAATGAAAAGATCGATCCTCAAGCCTACAGATCGATCTCCTTAGCTCTCTGTTTGGAGCATATCGATCTCAAGCTTCGACAGATCGATCTCATGCTTAAAATGTCATGAAAAAGAGGGATTTAAGGGGACCAGATCGATCTCCTCCTAGTGTAGATCGATCTCCTCAAGCTATTTCTATAAAAAGGGCGTTGAAAATCTGTAGATTTTGAGATAAAACCATTTCCTTCCCTTTTCAACCCAAAACCTAGTTTTCTCTCTCTAAATCCAGCCATTTTCAAGGAGATTTGAGGGAAGACTATTAAAGGCAAAGTTGTTCACATCAAGGAGAAGAACAACATAGTTTGGAGGCATTTACCCATTTGTTGGATTGAAGGAACAAGTTGCATTTCTAATTGGAGCAAAGAGGAAATCCAAAGAGGTAAGTTTCTAGGGCACAAATCCAAGTACATTTGTCTAGTTGATGATTATGAAGTTGATTTGGGTGTGCACATTGTGGGTAGAAACTATCTAAAATGCATGGGAATGGTTATGACCTAGAAATGGTCTAGTGTGAGAAAGTGGAATGTATGGAGATTAATGATGAATGAGATATGTAGAAGTTAATAATAGTATTATGGTATGATTTTGAGATGTTGTTAGTGGATAAATTGTGAGATTTACCTAAAAGGGGTAAAATGTGGATTAAGGCATTGGTAAATGCAAAGATGAGTTATATTGACTAATGAGGTCAAATGTGAGTTAACAACTTTAACTCAAGTGGTTTGGATGATTGAATTGCAGCTTCTGAGGATACGTCGGAGTGAGTTAAGCCAAGAGCTTGAGAAGATAATAGGAAAAGAGTCACACCAAGTAAATCGAGGTAAGGGAATTGTGTGGACTCTTAGAGATATCTGTGTACAGTTTGGGTGCATAAATGCTTTGCTAGAATGCATGAGATGTTAGGAAATGAAATTGGGTGATTGAAGGGCAAAAGTTAGGTGTTTGAGAAATGTGCATGAAAACAAAAGCATATTGCTTTAAAATCATGTTTTATTGCTTTTTAGCAAATGATTTGGTAGGTTGGCTAATATTTGAAATGATTTGCAAAAGAGATGAGTTGTTTTGGTTTGTTAACCATACTTTGCAAAGAATTGAGCCACCTACATGATTTCGTGAGAATGAAAGCATGCTAGAGTATGACTCGCACGAGATTTGACGCGTTTTATACACAAGGGTGCTGGAACTTAGCTCGCACTAGTTTTCACATGTATTTCATACTGGTTTTGGTATGGTGCTTGGAGCTTAGCTCGTACTAGATGCCCACCTTATTTGTTGCCGTGCTTAGAGCTTCAGGTAGATTGGGTGTCACATCGATTAAATAGCCTCACACGAGCATTGTTTTGACATGATTGATTAGCTGTGTTAGGAGCGTCGGGTAGACAAGAGGTCATACCGATTAAATAGGCTCACACGTGCATTTTGAGATGTGGCGTGATATGATGTGTTGATTGGGTCCATGGTGTACGTTGTACCCTGTATGTAGCATGGAGTACGTTGTACCGTGTTAAGATTGTGATGTACCGTCTTCGAAAGAGATCTGCTATGGATCGACGGGCTGGATTTGACCCACCTCTCGTGTAAAAGCAGATAGTGGTGATATCCTGCACACCTAATCCGTGTAGTCGGTATCACAAGCTATGGCCATAGACCTTGAGGTTATTACCTATTATTGAATTGCCTATCTCACATGTCTATTGTTTTGAGAATAAATCCATGTTTGAAATGATTTGTGGGTCAGGATAGTCCGAGGGAGGGGCTGAGACCTGACAAGTGTTGAATTGTTTTGTTAATGGTTTTAAAGTGCACCGAAGCATGATGATTAATGCCATCCTTTATTATGAAAAATGCATGATGGTTAATGCCATGCTTATTTAAGAAAAATGCATGATGGGTAATGCCATGCTTTATTGTGAAAAATGCATGATGGTTAATGCCATGCTTATTTGAGAAAAACGCAGGATGGGTAATGCCATGCTTTATTGTGAATTATGCATGATGATTTATACCATGCTTTGAAATGAATTGTGCACTAGATTTTAATAGCATGAATACTTTACATACCATTAACACAATCATACACTCATGTTTTGAGTTTAAATGATGAACTAAATGCTTTTGAGCATGGCATCGCGATCACG
Source organism: Firmiana major (assembly GCA_033439115.1). NCBI lineage: Eukaryota > Viridiplantae > Streptophyta > Magnoliopsida > Malvales > Malvaceae > Firmiana > Firmiana major. The sequence goes on along the minus strand of CM065899.1, from coordinate 13,036,930 downwards.
TAGATAGTGCAATATCTACCTGTTCGCATGATTGCCTTACTGAGCATGTGGTTTGCTCACCCCCTTTTATTTTCCCCCTCTCTATAGAGTGTTGAGTATAGATTGAGCGTGACTAGAGGCGTTCCCTTTTGGTAAGCTGCTGCATCCCATCGCGTAAGGTATACACACTGTTGTAATTTTGTATCTAAACTTACGATAGCACAGTAGCATTTTGTATGTAACTATTGGGGATCTAAACAATGTAAACACATGTAAACAACTCTGATATATACATTTATACAAGTGTTTACTCATAAATAATATATAAATTGAATTGGTATGGTGGAGTGAGTTAGACGTCGACACACAACCCAACTATTGAGGAGAGTTGTTGTTCACGATTGAGGTAAGGACAAATAATAAATGATGCATGAAATTACGAAAAATTTGTACGTATTTTGGTAAGTTGAGGGTCGTGACAATTCACACGTGGCACAGCCACTAATTAAGATTCACACGTGGTACAGCCACCAAATACACGTGGCACAGCCACTGATTAGGATTCACACATGGCACAGCCACCAAATACACGTGACACAGCCACTGATTATGATTCACACATGGTAGGTAACCAATGCTGCCAGAGTAGGGGTCATATCACGTTACCAAAACAGAGGAAATATCGGTCTTACATGCTACTAGAGCAATGCCCGGTGTGTATTCAAAATAACACAGCTAAGTCTCAATCAATAGCCAATATCATAAAAATCGTTTTGCCTTCATGTAAAGCTCATAATGGTTTTCTCTCATAAAACTCATTTCAAACCGTTTTGTACTCAATACAAAACATGTTAAAATCGATCTTTAACCGGCAAAACCACGCACACATTTTCTCAAACCTTAGTACGCCTTAACGTAGGGCCCAAAACACTTTTCACATTTTAAACACAAAATGGTTATAAAACATTTTCACATATAGTTTACAACTCATAAAAGTTGGGCCCCAACCGGCTATAAAATTGTGTGCAATTCTCATTCACAACACATAAAACATGTTTGTTTTCTCAATCGAAAATCATGCTACGATATTATCACAAAACACATACACAAATGAGTTTAGTTTTCCCTTACCTCTTTGTACCTCGTATTGTGCAATCGTTCCCCCGTATCACGGACTAGCCTCGCATTCCACTCTAGAACTCCCAAGCTGTCCAAACGATATTAAAAACATCAATATCTCAACTCAGTCGCACTATTGAGCACACATTTTCTCATATTCTCATTAACACCTCAAATTACTCAATTCTCATAACTCTATCACAATTCACATACTCATCCACTACACCTCACAATCCTTTATTTCTCATACCATATCCTATGCTAAATTCACCACATTGTCTCAATTCCAATTTATAGCCATAATTCCCAAAGTTACCACAATTGCATAATAACATCTCTACTCCAACAAAATCATAGTTCCATCAATCCCTAATCATTTCCGAACTATTTCATCACAATGCCCATGCTCACAATCACCAAAGATTACTTCAAAATTAAAAATCGAGGTTTAGAAAATTACCCAAAACTTATGGAGTGCTTAACTCTTACCTCGATTCAATCCGTCCTTCGATTTCCAAGTATGTTATTCTCCTTTTGATGAGGAACAACTTTCCTTCTTGTCACAACCTTTGATTTGGACGAAAATGGGTGTTTTGGAAGAGAGAGAAAGTTAGGGTTCAGCTGAAATGGAGGTTTGAAAGAGAGAAAAGATGAAATGCAGGAAAACACATGGATCCTTTTATAGACTGAGGGTAGGAGATCGATCTGGCTCTTGATAAGATCGATCTGCATTTGAATTTGGGGACGATTTGGGGCAATTTTAAGCCTAGGAGATCGATCTGTCGAGGGGTGAGATCGATCTCTTAATGGCTTTATGAGATCGATCTGCTCCAATTATGAGATCGATCTGCTCTAATTAGGAGATCGATCTGCTCGCTTAAATTCCTCCTTCCTTGTCATTTTTGACCTACCAGATCAATCCTCTCTTCTCTAAGATCGATCTGGCCCCATAGTTTCATACTTTAACATAAAATCTCATTTATAACTCATTCATCACTTAAAATTTCATTTCATACCACCTCAATATATGAATACATCATATTTAGTTCAATCAATTACAGTTCATGTTCTCATTACATAATTTGATATGTGTAAAATTCTCAGATCTCACAACCTCCCCACCTTAAAAAGAATTTGGTCCTCCAAATTTAACTCAACTCGTCAAATAGATGGGGGTACTTCTCCTTCATGAGACTCTCCAATTCCCACATTGCCTCTTCCATTGAGTGATGTTTCCACATAACTTTCACTAATAGGATGCTCTTGGTTCTAAGTACATTCTCCTTTCTATCGAGAATCCAGACGGGTCCTCTAGTGTAGATCATGTCCTCTTGTATGTCTATCTCTTCGTACTCTATGACATGAGAAGGGTCCGGGTGGTACTTCCTCAACATAGACACATGGAAGACATTGTGTATTCCGGACATTTATGGAGGTAATGCCAATTTGTAGGCTACCTCTCCTACTCTCTCAAGAATCTTGAATGGTCCTATGTATCGAGGACTCAATTTCCCTTTCCTTCCAAATCTCATGATACCCTTGCTCGGTGATATCTTCAGAAATACTGCATCACCAACATCAAACTCGAGTGGACGTCTACGCACATTCGCGTAGCTTTTTTTCTACTCTGCGCAGCCCGTAATCTCTCACATATGAGTTTCACACTCTGTACAACCTGCTCAACAAGTTCGGGAGCCTTTACCTTTCTATCACACATTTCTTCCCAAGCTATAGAGGATCTACACCTCCTACCATATAAAGCTTCAAAAGGTGTCATTCCAATACTCGCATGATAGCTGTTATTGTACGTAAACTCTGCTAGGGGCAGGTGATCATCCCATGATCCCTTAAAATCCATCGTACACGCCCTCAACATATCCTCCAGGGTCTGAATAGTTCTCTCTGACTGACCATCTGTCGAGATCCCATGGACTCTTGAAACTGGGTCCAAAATCTAGAAGTAAATTGGGAATCTCTGTCAGAAGTAATACTCACTGGAGCCCCATGTAATCTAGCTATCTCGCTGACATATAACTCAGCTAAGGCATCCACAGTATCTGTGCTCTTGATGGCAAGGAAGTGGGCACTCTTGTTCAGTCTATCCACTATGACCCATATCGCATCATGACCTCTCCAGGTCTTTGGTAAATCCATAATAAAATCCATGGTGACATGCTCCCATTTCCATGTAGGTACAGGTAAAGGCTGTAGTAGTCCTCCGGGCTTTCGATGCTCAGCTTTCACTTGCTGGCATACTAAACATCTGGCCACATACTCTGCCACGTCTCGCTTCATACCACTCCACCAGTACACCTTTCTCAAATCTCGGTACATCTTAGTACTCCCATAGTGCACGGTGTATCGCGATCAATAGGATTCTCTCAGTATCTGTCTCTTCAAGGTATCATCGTCGGTACATAAATTCGTCCTCTGAATCTCAACAATCCATCCTCACTGATTGTGAGATCCGACTGTGAAGTCTGTTCAGCTTGGCTAACCATATCTATCAACCTCTTATCACTGCGTTGCCTAGTTCTAATCTGTTCCATGATCCTGGGCTCTATTTGTAGGCTAGCCAAAAATCCAATCTCTACCTGATCATCATAGCAGATATTATACTCTTCCTGCTCAGGGCATCAGCAACTACATTCGCCTTACCCGGATGGTATAGAATCTCGCAGTCACAATCCTTAATGAGTTCCATCCATCTCCTTTGTCTCATATTTAACTCTTTCTGATCAAAGAGATATCTCAAACTCTTGTGGTCAGTGAAGATCTGGAATATTTCCCCATATAAGTAGTGTCGCCAAATCTTCAAGGCAAATACAACAGTGGCTAACTCCAAATCATGCGTAGGGTAATTCTGCTCATGATCTTTCAATTGTCACGATCCATAAGCGACCACTCTTCCATGCTGCATGAGCACACACCCCAATCCTTGATGAGAAGCATCACTATACACCGAAAATCCTCCTAATCCCTAAGGGATAGTCAACACAGGTGCTGCTGTTAATCTGCTCTTTAACTTCTGAAAATTGAGCTCACATTGATCAGTCCATATAAATGGAGTCTCCTTACGTGTGAGCTTAGTCAAAGGAGCGGCAATCCTTGAAAATCCTTCCACAAATCTTCTGTAATACCCTGCCAAACCAAGGAAGCTTCGTACTTTTGTAACTGTCCTTGGTCTTTCCCAATTAAGCATAGCCTCTACTTTACTTGGATCCATTGATACTCCTTCCTCTGAGACTATATGACCAACGAAAGCTATCTGATCCAGCTAAAACTCACACTTACTAAGCTTCCAATATAATTTTTTATCTCGGAGTATCTGAAGTACTAACCACAAATGTTGTGCATATTCCTCATATGACCGAGAGTATACCAGGATATCATCAATAAAAACTATCACAAATTTATTTAGATAGTCTATGAACATCTCGTTCATTAATCTCATAAAGGCTGCAGGTGCGTTCGTCAATCCAAAGGACATCACTAGAAATTCGTAATGGCCATACCTTATCTTGAAGGCCGTCTTCGGAATATCTTCTTCCTTAATCCTTAATTGGTGATAGCCCGATCTCAAATCAATCTTAGAAAATACTAAGGCCTCTCTCAGCTAATCAAGTAGATCATCAATCCTGGGCAATGTGTATTTATTCTTCATCGTAGCTTTATTTAATAATCGGTAGTCTACGCATAATCTGAGACTACGATCCTTCTTCTTAACAAATAAAATTGGTGCTCCCCACAGTGAAACACTGGGTCTAATAAACCCTTGATCCAATAACTCCTGTAGTTGTTTCTTCAATTCCTCAAGTTCCACTAATGCCATCCTGTATGGAGGTCTAAAGATCGACTGAGTATCTGGTACCAAATCAATGGTAAACTCCAGCTCTCTCTCTGGTGGTAAACCTGGTAACTCATCTGGGAAAACATCCGAAAATTCACACACCACAGGTATATCCTCAATCCTCGGATGTTCCCGATCATCATCTGAGATGAGTGTTTCATAACCTTCACATAAACAATCATATTTAGTACTCTCAAGAGCAACATCAAAATTTCAATTTGCTTACAAAATTCCATACGTCTATTTTCTCAATATTTCAAACGTACACTGTAAGGTTCAAGTAGGGAGAAAGTTATAATCTTAGTGTAGCAGTCTAAACTCACTCGATTGGTTGCTAGCCAATCCATTCCCAAAATTACGTCAAACCCATGCATATTTAATATTATTAGATCTGCTAACATTACTCTGTCTCCCACCTTTATTTAACATCTTCTACAGATCAAATCAGTTCTCTGGGATTCATGCATAGGGGTATTTACATGTAGTATATATTCTAGAGGTTCAACCTTCAAATTTAATCTACATGTAAAATACTTAGAAATAAACGAATGCGTGGACCCTGAATCAATCAACACATGAGCCGTATGATTACAGACAGAGAGTGTACCTCTTATAGTTTCTGCAGAAGTGTCTGCGGTTTCCTTATCTAGGGCAAACACACGTCCCTGTGTAACAGGCTTCTTCCCTTTCTCTGCAGCAGTGGCGCGTCTCTGGGGATTCACTCTCTGAGGTTGTTGTCTAGTAGGCTCCGGAGCATGTGGTCTATGAGGTTGAGGGTTGTCTTTCACCATGTGACCCATATCTCCACATCTAAAACATCTATGGATCAACCCAGAACAACTTCCCTCATGCATTCAGCCTCAATTTTTGTAAACCCTTATCTCAGGCCTGACATCTCGAGGGGTCTCTCTAATGATGGGATAAGCTCTGGGACTCTCTAATCTGCCCTTCTGCACCTCAATCCTTCCTCTTCTGAAGGAACCTCTCCGAACATTTGTTTAGAAAACCGCTGGCCTCTTGCCCTTATACCTATTCACCGCTCTGAGCTCATTCTAGGATTGTACCATCTCGATTCCCCTCTCAATCTCTTGTGTTCATCTCAGAGCATCTCCAAACTCAATAATACATAGCCCTATCAATCTATCTCTGATGATGGGCTTCAATCCATACACAAATCTCTCAGTACGGAGCTCTTCATTCTTGAAGGTCTTTGGGTCATATCTCAATAGCGCGGTAAATTAGCTCTCATAGTCATCCACAGACATATCACCCTGTACCAAACTCAAAAACTCAGCCTGCTTCTTTCTTTGGGTAGTTCGTGGTACATATTGGGTTCTAAAGGCTGTCTGAAACTCGTTCCAACCAATCACATCCTGGCGTGACATCAGAATACCCTGGGTAGTACCCCACCAAACTCGAGCTCTCCCTTTCAACATATAGGCACCCATATTGACCCTTTCAGCATCTGTGCATTGCAAATAGTCGAATATGACTCTCAACTATGTCAGCCACTCTTCAGCCTCTATAGAATCCTTCTTTCCCCTAAATGCGGGTGGATTCATTTTCAAAAAGTCCCTTAGTTGGACCATACTTCTGTCATCAAGCGGAGTGACGGGAGGCATCGGGTCTATCTGTACTGGCGTATGGGAGGTCCATGTGGTGGTGTAGGAGTAGTACACGAGGCAATAACTCCAAAATGTTGAGCGAATAGTGCTGTCATTTACTTAAAACCTTACCTCACATCGGTTTCAATCCGGTTAAATCGAGAGTTAGGACTCTCTGGTTGTGGGGCAGGTGGTGGAGGTGGCTCTGCCTGCCTCTTCGAACGACCTCGTCGTCCACTCATTTTCAATCTCAATTCATTTTCTACGCGTACACATCAAAGTTGATTGAAATCTTAATCCTCAAATTTAGTTCATGACCAAACTATTACAGACACTTGGGATGTATTCGAATTCACTTAATCGACACTGACAGTACTGAACACCCTAAGCTCTGATACCAAGAAAACTCTATCATGCCCCCGAAGCGTCAAAAACAGGGTAAATTTAAACCTTTTTCTATATCATTACACATATCTATGTGCATTCCTGTACAGTGGCATGCATCAATGCTGTATATATATCATAAAATCACACATCAGGATCTAATCATCACATAATTAAATATATCAAATCAGATACATTCCTCGACTCAGATTGAATTATCCTAATACATCTCATACATCATAGTACATGAAGTGTTTATAAATACAATTATAGTCTGGTTACATGAAATAATAAAATGTACCTCAAGTACAATATGTGGCCTGGAGCTCAAGTTCTCCACTGGCCACTAATCCGTACGTTGTAGGAAAATTCTCTATACTTGAAAAAATCTAGGGGAGAGATAAAACAAAGATGAGCTTCTAAATCGCTCAGTAAGAGGATAAGAGATTCATTAATAAGAAAATGATTTGCACCGCACAATCATTTTGTTTTACAAGATAAACTCAATAAACTCAGTGGAAAAGGTAGCATGAATAGTTAAAACATCATCTCAAAGCCCATGTAAAAACATGATAATAAATGGCTCAATTCAAGGTTACAAGCATGTAGAAATCAAGATACGATAATGGCTTTTCTCTTTAAAACGTGATAAAAATCAATACAATAGTAATGCACGTGTCACGGCCACTAAATAAAATCTACACGTGGCACAGCCACCAAACACACATGGCACAGCCACTGATTAAGATTCGCACGTGTCACAGCCACCAAATACACGTGGCACAACCACTGATTAGGATTCACACGTGGCACAGCCACCAAATACACGTGGCACGGCTATTGATTAGGATTCACACGTGGCACAGCCACTGATTAAGATTCACACGTGATAGGTAACCAATGCTATCAAAGTAGGGGTTATCTCACGTTACCAAAACAGAGGAAATATTGGGCTTACATGCTACTAGAGCAATGCCCGGTGTGTATTCAAAAAGACATACCTAAGTCTCAATCAATAGTCAATATCATAAATAATATACATTTATACAAGTGTTTACTGATATATACATTTATACAAGTGTTTACTCATAAATAATATACAAATTGAATTGGTATGGTGGAGTGAGTTAGACGTCGACACATAGCCCAACTATTGAGGAGAGTTGTTGTTCACGATTGAGGTAAGGACGAATAATAAATGATGCATGAAATTGCAGAAAATTTGTACGTATTTTGGTAAGTTGAGGGTCATGACAATTCACACGTGGCACAGCCACCAAATACACATGGCACAGCCACTGATTAAGATTCACACGTGGCACAGCCACTGATTAGGATTCACAATTAACACAGCCACCAAATACACGTGGCATAACCACTGATTAAGATTCACACGTGGTAGGTAACCAATGCTGCCAGAGTATGGGTCATATCACGTTACCAAAATGGAGGAAATATCGGGCTTACAAGCTACTAGAGCAATGCCCGGTGTGTATTCAAAATGACACACCTAAGTCTCAATCAATAGCCAATATCATAAAAATCATTTTGCCTTCACGTAAAGCTCATAATGGTTTTCTCTCATAAAACTCATTTCAAACCATTTTGTACTCAATACAAAACATGTTAAAATCGATCTTTAACCGGTAAAACCACGCACACATTTTCTCAAACCTTCCCAAAACACTTTTCACATTTTAAACACAAAATGGTTATAAAACGTTTTCACATATAGTTTACAGCTCATAAAAGTTGGGCCCCAACCGGCTATAAAATTGTGTGCAATTCTCAATCACAACACATAAAACATGTTTGTTTTCTCAATTCAAAAATCATGCTACGATATTATCACAAAACGCATACACAAATGAGTTTAGTTTTCCCTTACCCCTTTGCACCTCGTATAGTGCAATCGTTCCCCCGTATCACGGACTAGCCTCGCATTCCACTCTGGAACTCCCGAGCTGTCCAAACGATGTTAAAAACATCAATATCTCAACTCAATCGCATTATTGAGCACACATTTTCTCAAATTCTCATTAACACCTCAAATTACTCAATTCTCATAACTCTATCACAATTCACATACTCATCCACTACACCTCACAATCTTATATTTCACATGCCATATCCTATGCTAAATTCACCACATTGTCTCAATTCTAATTTATAGCCATAATTCTCAAAATTACCACAATTGCATCATAACATCTCTACTCCAACAAAATCATAGTTTCATCAATCCCTAATCATTTCCCAACTATTTCATCACAATGCCCATGCTCACAATCACCAAAGATTACTTCAAAATCAAAAATCAAGGTTTAGAAAATTACCCAAAACTTGTGGAGTGCTTAACTCTTACCTCGATTTAATCTGTTCTTCAATTTTCAAGTATGTTGTTCTCCTTTTGATGAGGAATAACTTTCCTTCTTGCCATAACCTTTGATTTAGACGAAAATGGGTGTTTTGGAAGAGAAAGCAAGTTAGGGTTCGACTGAAAAGGAGGTTTGAAAGAGAGAGAAAAGATGAAATGCAGGAAAATACAGGGGTCCTTTTATAGACGGAGGGTAGGAGATCGATCTGGCTCTTGATAAGATCGATCTGCATTTGAATTTGGGGACGATTTGGGGCAATTTTAAACCTAGGAGATCGATTTGTCGAGGGGTGAGATCGATCTTTTAATGGCTTTCTGAGATCGATTTGCTCCAATTATGAGATCGATCTCTAGTTTACAGAATGCTTCATGAGATTGATATGCTCCTTGAGGTGATCGATCTTCTCCTTAACAGAAACATTTTGAGATCAATTCCTTCCTCATGAGATCGATCTCTACATTACAGAATCATAAGGAGATCGATCCTCTTCCATTGGAGATCGATCTACTCGCTTAAATTCCTCCTTCCTTGTCATTTTTGACCTACCAGATCGATCCTCTCTTCTCCAAGATCGATCTGGCCCCATAGTTTCACACTTTAACATAAAATCTCATTTATAACTCATTCATCATTTAAAATTTCATTTCATACCACCTTAATATATGAATACATCATATTTAGTTCAATCAATTACACTTCATGTTCTCATTACATAATTTGATATGTGTAAAATTCTCAGATCTCACACAAAGCAAGGCCCGATGTGTTATCTCATGACACGCCTAAGTCTCAATAACATCCATTATCATATAAAACTGTTTTGCCTTCATGTAGATCTCATAATGGTTTCTCTCATAAAACTCATCTGCAAACCTTTTTGTACTCATTACAAAAACATGTCAAAACCAAGCTCAAACCGACAAAACCATGTACACATTTCTCAAATCTCAGTACGCCTTAACATAGAGCCCAAATTCCTTTTCACTTTTAAACTCAAATAGTTTGTAAAACAATTTCACACTTTGTTTAAACTCATAAAAATTGGGCTCCAATCGGCTATAAAATCGTGTGCAATAAATCAATCATAACTCGTAAAAACATGCTTGTTTCTCAAAAACATTTCATGCTACAAATATCATCACAAATCACATACAAATTGAGTTTAAGTTTTCCCTTACCTCGTTGCACCTCGTATAGTGTAATCGGTCCCCCCCTAAACGACGGACTAGCCTCGTATTCCTCTCGAGAACTCCCGGGCTGTCCCAATGATTTAAAAACATCATCAATACGTCATCACATTGTCTCAAATCTCAATATCGAGCATAATTGCTCACATTCTCTTAATTTCTCAATACCTCAATAATTCAAACAACCCTAACCATTTTCAGCTAATTCTTCACAACATCTACATCCATAATCGCAGAAGTCTACTTCAAAATCAAGGATTAAAGCTTAGAAATTTACCCAAAACTTGTAGAGTGCTCAATTCATGCCTCAGCTCAAATCGTCCTTCGATTTCCAAGTATGTTGTTCCCTTTACGATGAGGAACAACTTTCCTCTTTCCACTATCTCTGATTCGAATGGAAACGGACATTATGGAAGAGAGAGAAAGTTAGGGATTCAGCCAAAATGGGGGTTTTCGATTTTTTGGAGAGAGAGAAGATGAATTCTAACAAAAACACATGGGTCCTTATATAGGCAGAAGGTGGGAGATCGATCTGCTCGTAGGTAGAGATCGATCTGCCTTTGGATTTGGGAACGTTTTAGGCGATTTTTATGCCTACCAGATCGATCTGTCGTGGGGGCAAGATTGTAACAACCCTTGACCCTTGAAAATTGGGGAAAAATTTTTTTTAACTTAATTTACCTACTTATTCCCTTATTCACTTAGGTTGTATTCCTGGGCAGAGTCGAATCACTTTTCCCAATTCTTTATCCGTAATTATATTTATTGTTTTCCCATTTGACATATATGATTGATAGAAATTTCGACAGCATAACGACTTATATATGAGCCTACCCACCTGCAATTCAGTTGTTTTGACAACCCTAGATATCCACAACTACCAAGCATGCTTTCCAACAATCCTAAATATCCATAACTACCAAGCATACTTTCCAAATCCACATTTACAACTCAATACATCCATATCGATTTAATATCAATCATCTTAAATCCTAATCCCAAGAATCATACTCTTTACATCATTTTCCTTACAAATTACATCCCAACAAAGTATTCCCAATATATGTCTGTGCATACAAGTATGTCTGGTACAGGAATGTAATTGTATACCTTTCTGCGTGTACAAAAAGTATCCTAGGGTAGCTCTTTCCAACAGCTTATGCCGTGTACGCGGCAGGTAGTGCCCACGGATCACTGCAAATGGTCTGAGAGGTAGAGGGGTGAGCTTTTGGGGAAAAGCCTAGTAAGATAATACTCTTAAAGTAGTTTTGATATATAAAAACATGTGAAATCATTCATAGAATCAAACTTTAATGAAATACATAAATTGTCATTTCATGCACAATCATCATAAAAATCATAAAGCATGCATGTCTTTAAACAAATGACATGATTAACCATTTTACAACTTTTCATTGTTGATGAATGAGTTCTTAAAACCATCTGGTTCATAAACGTTTCATAAACATTTCATAAACCTTTCATAAACCTTTCATAAACATAATCATCATAAAAAGTCATAAAGCATGCATGTCTTTAAAACAAATAACATGCTTAACTATTTTACAACTTTTCATAAACCTTTCATGAACATTTCATAATCATTTCGTAAACATTTCATGAATATGTCATAATCATTTCATGAAGCATATCGGTCGTAACCAATAATCGTATATATCATGAAAACACATATTCCTTCATCATAGTCGATTTTCATAATCAAATCGAGGAGACTAGGCTATAACTAAGTCATACGATACGTGTCATTCTCCGTAGAGAGTCATTGTTGCGTCCTAGCTCAGCCGGTAGCGACCCACTCAATCGTATTGCGCTTTAGGCCCCACACTCACAGTTTTATCGCGTCCTCAGAGGTTCGAACCCAAGACCTTAAAGTCTTTGTTCTTACACAAATGATACCAATTGTTCCAAACGAACCTTGGCCCTTGAAAATCGGGGGAATTTTTTTTAATTAAATTTACCTACTTATTCCCTTATTCACTTAGGTTGTATTCCTGTGCAGTGTCAAAACACTTTTCCTAATTCTTTACTCGTAATTGTAATTTATTTCCATATTTTAACTTATATGGCCGATAGAAATTTCGGCAGCATAACGGCTTATATATGGGCCTACCCACCTGCAAATCAGTTGTTTTTGATAATCCTAGATATCTACAACTACCAAACATGTTTTCCAGCAATCCTAGATATCCACAACTACCAAACATACTTTCCAAATCCATCTTTACCACTCAATACATCTATTTCGATTTAATACTAGTCATCTCAAAATATAATCCCAAAATAATATTGTTCACATCGTTTCCTTACAAAATTACATCCCAACTGAAATTTCCAATATGTGTGTCTGTACATACAATTATGTCTGGTACAAGAATGTAAATGTGTACCTTTCGCATGTACAAAAGTAGTCTAGGGTAGCTCTTCCCACCAGCCTACGTCGTGTACGCGGCAGGTATCGTCTATAGATTCACTGCAAATAATCTGAAGGTAAAGGGGTGAGCTTTTGGGGAAAAGCCCAGTAAGATAATACTATTAAAACAGTTCTGATATATAAAAGCATTTGAAGTTGTTAATGGAACGAAACTTAATGTAATACAGAAATTTCCATTTCATGCATAATCGTCATAAAGCATTCGTGTCATTAAAACCAATAACATGCATAACCATTTTACAACTTTTCATAAACCTTTCATGAACATTTCATAAATCATTTCGTAAGCATTTCACGAATATTTCATAATTATATCGTAAACATCTCATGAATATTTCATAATCATTTCGTAAACATTTCATGCATATTTCATAAAGCATATTGGTCGTAACCAATTATCGTATATATCATGAAAACATATAATCATTCATCATAGTAGATTTTCATAATTAAATCGAGGAGACTAGGCTATAACTAAGTCATGCGATACGTGTCATTCTCCGTAGAGAGTCATCATACCTATGGCCATGGTAAGTGGGCTGTAGACTGGATCAGGGTCGTACAGCCCTTTCGTAAAGTATGGGTAGTATCTATCTTACTTACATTCACTAGCACTTAGCTAGGACACGGGCACCAAGAGCACTCTCCGTGTAGGAAACATAATTGCGTGCTGCGCGGGCACGAGATACTACCGAAAATATCATCATAAATTGCCAGTAGCACGACATCTTCCACACAGGTCGAGTCAAGTGCTAAAGGGGCCTATGTACCGGTGCCCAAGCGGTGGAGCCGAAACACCACAAGAAGTAACCATGCATGAAGCCTATAATCTCAAAACATATTTTCTTTTCCTTAAATACTTTTGAAAATGTCAAAAGTTTCATTTCAAAGCATAAATATAGGTTTTCAAGCCATCATAAAACTTCCATGCATTTTCATAATTCAAAAGTTTATTTCATAAACATAGATGTTCTAGCGAACATTTTGTAAAACGAAATCATGTTTCGTAAACAATTTCGCAAGTATGGAAGCATTGATAAATCATTTCAAATCATATGCTCTTTCATAAAATCATTTATCAGTGAAACAAGAATGCATTATCAGAACTAAGTTAAATAATACCCCTTACCTCTATTTATCGGATATCCCGAATTCGAACAGTGACGCCTCCTAGTACCTCCTTTAATTCTTTCTATGATTCACCTACACCGAAATCGTTTACTTAGCATCTTATTCATGCGAATTGTCCGAATTGCGTTAAAATCGTAACCTATCGCCACTACTGCGTGTGTACGTATTATTGTATATACTTAGGGCAACACGCACGTTTATATATTTCTTTACTATTTATATATTTGTACCTACAGTATTAACATATACCTTTATTATATACATCCACATGTATATACGCATAAATATATATATATATACACTCCTATATGTATATATATATACTTTTATTTGTTTTTATGTTTCCCTATCTCATATATATGCATTCTTTGAATTTAAATATACTAGCACACATTCATCTTATATACCCCACATGTATATGCACCTAAATAAATATATACATATATATATATACACTCCTATATATATATATATATATATATATATATATTTATTGTTTTTCATTTTTTTTTTCTTATCACATATACATACATATTTGCCTACTCCTCATCATTCCCATTTTTATCTACTTCTCATTTATTCTCGGGTTTTGTCGATTCAAGATTTGTTTTAAGCTACCCATAAGAATTTCTTTTCTCTAATTTCCTCTTCATCATCAAAATAACCCAAATCTATCATCCACAAAATAACCGAATACAATTTTATCATCTTCAATCTTCATTTCAATTCATGATAATTTAACTTCTAATGTCTAATTTCTTACTTAATTTTCAAAATCCCCAAATCAGTCAATTTAATCCCTAGTCCCTAATTTCTTTAACAAATCAAATTTCAATTAATTCATACAACATCATGCTTCCATAATACAATTTATTCATACATTAAACTAAATAAAGCTTGGGTTTTTTTTTTACCTAGGGATCAACTGGTACAAGGACGGGGAAGTAGAAATTAGGAAATTTATCTGTGTTTTTTTTACACTGTAGCGTCGAAAATAGGGGTGGCCAGACGAGGAAGGACAGGCGAGGGAGGTTGCTGGGTTCGGGTTCAGTGGTGGCCGGCATCGGGTCTCCCTATAGCTGCAGTCCGCGAATAGAGGAAGAATCCCTCTGTTTCCGTTTTTGTTTCCAGGCGAGGGGAGAGGGAAAAGGAAGGGAACAATCGCCGGTGGTCAGAGAGGGAAAGGCTACTCGGAGCCCAAGCAATGCGAGGCTGCCGACTGTCTCTGGTTCAGTCGTCGGCGAGCGAAAAGGAGAGAGGAAGGAGCTGGGTTCGGCGAATAGCAAGGGGAAGGAGGGTAAGGAGGTCGATCGTCGCTGGCTTGGGGCTCAGTTCGGTCAGTGGTGAGGGAAAGGGAGGTCGGTAGGTGAACGGTCGGGGAGAAAAGGGCTTGGTCGGTGGTAGCAGAGAAGAGGAACCGGGGGGGTTCTTTTAAGGATCGCGCGACTGTCACGCGATCCCTTTTTTTTCGTTTAGTTTTTTTTATTTTTTTATTTTTTTATTTTTTATTATATATATTATTTATATATATATATATATCTATTTATATTTATATTTATATTTATATATATATATATTATATTTTTATTCTATAAGTTATATTTGTATTTTTATATATATGTATATTTTTAATTATAGTTTCATTCTTGGACAATTACATGTATATACATTTATTGTAATTATTTTTATCCTTCATTTTTTTTTCAACTTAACAAATATATATATATATATATTCACATATTTCCCTATAACATATTTCCATTTATTATATTTTTTTTGTTTAATTTAAATATAAAAAATTTGCGGTGTTTACATTCTCCCCACCTTTAAAGAATTTGGTCCTCCAAATTCATCTTGGTCCTTCAGAATAGATGAGGGTACTTCTCCCTCATGAGGCTCTCTAGCTCCCATGTAGCTTCTTCAATTGAATGGTGTTGCCAGAGAACCTTTACCAGAGGAATCGTCTTCGATCGAAGTACCTTTTTCCTTTCTGTCCAAAATTCAGATAGGTCGCTCAATGTAGCTCATGTCCTCTTGAATGCTCAAAGGTTCACACTCAATGATATGTGAGGGATCCGGATTATACTTCTTAACATCGAGACGTGAAAGACATTATGTACCCCGGAGAGCTGCGGGGGTAGGACAAGTCTATAGGCTACGTTTCCCACTCTCTCTAAAATCTCAAAAGGACCAATGAAGCAAGGACTCAGTTTCCCCTTCTTTCCAAACCGCATGATACCCTTACTCGGAGATACCTTAAGAAACACGGAGTCCCCAATCTGAAACTCAAGTGGCCGTCTATGCTTATCCTCATAACTCTTCTGCCTGCTTTGTGCGGTCTTAAGTCTATCACAGATTATCCAAACACCTTCTGCTGCCTGTTCTACCAACTCGGGAGCCAAGATCTTTCTGTCACCTACTTCTTCCCAAGCCACTGGAGACCTACATCTCCTACCATATAAGGCCTTATAAGGTGCCATCCCGATGCTAGCATGATAGCTGTTGTTATAAGCAAACTCTGTAAGAGGCAAGGCCCTTAAACTCCAAAACGCACGCCCTCAGCATATCCTCTAAAGTCTGAATGGTCCTCTCGGACTAACCATCGGTCTGAGGATGATAGGCTGTGCTCAAGTTAAGCTGAGATCCCATGGCTTCTTGAAAATGAGCCCAAAATCTAGAAGTGAATCGGGAATCTCTATCTGACGTAATGCTCACAGGTGCCCCATGCAGTCGAGCTATCTCTCTCACATACAACTCTGCTAAAGCACTCAAGGAGTCTGTATTTTTTATGGCTAGGAAGTGGGTACTCTTTGTCAACCTATCTACGATTACCCAGATTGCATCATGCCTCTTTCGGGTCCTTGGTAACCCCATAATAAAATCCATAGTAATGTGCTCCCATTTCCAAGTAGGCACTGGAAGAGACTTAAGTAGTCCTGGTGGTCTTTGGTGTTCGATCTTAATCTGTTGGCAAATCAAACACTTGGCCACAAACTCAGCTACATCTCTTTTCATACCGACCCACCAATACACCTTTCGTAAATCATGGTACATCTTAGTACTTCCCGGGTGCATGGTGTATCGAGAACAATGGGACTCCTTTAAGATCCTTTGTCATAGGGCATCATCGTTTGGGACACATATACGGCCGCTAAATCTCATCAACTCATCCTCACCGACCACAAAGTCTGACTGTACGTCCTGTACAGCCTGACTGACCATATCCAATAGCTTCTGATCACCCCTCTGTCCTGTTCTGATCTGATCAAGTATGCTAGGTTCAATTTGCAAACTAGCTATGAACCCAACATCTGTTGTCTCCACACTAACACTAAGCTCGGCAAACTACTCTAGCAACTCCCATTCTCTAACCATCATAAAAGAAATCATCCCCTTCCTGCTTAAAGCATCTGCCACTACGTTTGCCTTGCCAGGGTGATACAGAATCTCGCAATCATAATCCTTGAGGAGCTCTATCCACCGTCTCTGTCTCATATTTAGCTCCTTCTGATAAAATATATACTTCAAGCTCTTATGGTCAGTAAAAATCTGAAATCTCTCTCCATACAGATAATGCCGCCATATCTTCAAGGCAAAAATAACCATGGCTAACTCCAAGTCATGGGTGGGGTAATTCCTTTCATGGTTCTTAAGCTGTCGAGAACCATATGCAACCACTCTCCCATGCTGCATAAGTACACACCCCAAGCCCTGGTATGATGCATCACTGTATACTGCATAGCCTCCAGACCCACTAGGAATGGTTAAGACTGGGGCGGTAGTCAACCTCTTCTTGAGTTCTTCAAAACTCTGCTCACACTGATTAGTCCACTCGAATGGAACATCCTTGCGTATCAGCTTAGTCAGTGGAGCGGCAATCTTGGAGAAACCTTCTACAAACCTCCTGTAGTATCCAGCTAGTCCCATAAAACTTCAAATTTCTGTAACAGTTTTTGGTCTCTCCCAATTGAGTGCTGCCTCAACCTTAGACGGATCCACTGACACCCCGTCTTTAAAAATAACATAGCCCAGAAATGCTATCTGCTCCAACCAAAACTCACACTTATCCAACTTCCCATACAACTGCTTCTCTCTAAGAGTTCAGAGCACTACTCTCAAATGCTGCTCATGCTCCTCTCGGGACTTTGAGTAGATCAAAATATCGTCGATGAAAATAATGACAAACCGATCTAGATACTCCCGGAACACCTCATTCATCAGGCTCATGAATGCAGCTAGGGCATTAGTTAGACCAAAGGGCATCACACAAAACTCATAATGGCCATATCTCATTCTGAAGGCCGTCTTCAGAACATCCTCCTTCCTAATCCTCAATTGGTGATAGCCCGATCTCAGGTCAATCTTTGAGAACACTGCAGTCCCACTTAGCTGGTCAAATAGATCATCTATTCTGGGCAAGGGATACTTGTTCTTAATTGTGGCTTTGTTCAGCAGCCTGTAGTCTATACATAACCTGAGACTACCATCCTTCTTCCGTACAAATAATACCGGAGCTCCCCATGGGGATACACTTGGCCTAATGAACCCTTTGTCTAGCAAGTCTTGCAACTACTTCTTCAATTCCTCAAGTTCAACAAGGGTCATCCGGTAAGGAGACTTTAAGATTGGTTGAGTCTCTGGTGCCAAATCTATCGTGAATTTTAACTCTCTCTCCGATGGTAATCCCGGTAGTTTATCAGTATGTCCTGAATACTTGGACATTCCCAACTAGTATCGAGGATGAATGCAACATAACCTTTACATTAACACATTCATCAAAATTTTTCATCAATTGTCAAAATCATAAAATTTATTCCTTCATTGCAAAGCATACACTAAACTTACTAGGTAAGGAGAAGGTTACAGTCTTAGAGTAGCAGTCTAAACTTACACGATTGGTGGCTAGCCAATCCATACCCAAAATTACATCAAAGCCATACATGCTCAACAAGATTAGATCTGCTAATATGATCCTATCTCCTACCTTGATTTCACAATTTCTAGAACCATATCAGTCTTTTGTGATTTATACATGGGTGCACTAACGTGTAACATAAAGTCTAGAGATTCAGGCTTAACATGCAATTGACGTGCAAAATGTGGTGATATAAAAGAGTGGGTGGAACCTGAATCAAATAATACTTGTGCCTCATGATTGCAAATTAAAAGCTTACCCTGAATGGTCTCAGTAGAGGTATCAGCAGTCTCTTTATCCAAGGCAAAGACCCTCCCATGCGTGATAGGCTTCTTACCCTTCTCTGCTGCAGTAGCCCGTCTCTATGGGTTTTGTCTCTGGGGAGCTTGCCTCTCAGGTTACCGTGGTGGCTCTGGGCATTGTGGAACCTGGTTTTGTGGGCAATCTCTCATTATATGTCCCTTTTGCCAATACACAAAGCAGCTCCTGGTGGTCATAAGGCACACACCCCCATGAAGCTTTCCATACTATTTGCACACTGGCCTATACTGTTACGAACCTCTAGCAATCTGAGGAGTAGGTACTAGAATGATGGGTCTATCAAGTCTAGGTCGAAACTCATCCATCCCCTGCCTCTTGGGCTAACCCCTCCTGAAATTCTGTCTCACAAACTCTGTCCGCTTACTCTTATCTCTGCTCTTTCCCTTAAGGCCATACTCCGCTTGTGTGACATTTAGGCCTCTCTCGACCATCTGTGCTCTACCTAGGGCATCCTGAAATTTTGTAATCCATAACCCCAAAAGACGATCTCTAATAGCTAGCCTTAACCTTGCTAAGAACCTCTCAGTCCGACGTTCTTCATTCTGGAACGTCTCTGGATCATACCTCATCAGCATGGTGAACTTACTTTTGTACTCATCCACAGTCATACTGCCTTGTACCAAATTCAGAAAGTCCATCCTCAACTTCTGCTGGGCAGCTAGTGGAACATACTGCTTCCTAAAAGCTATGGAGAATGCATCCCAACCAATCACCAGATGCTGAGCAGTCATAAGGACCTTGGTGGATCCCCACCAATACTCTGCTTGGCCCTGTAGCATGTAGGTGGCCATGGAAACCTTCTCAACATTCGAACACCCCAAAAAATTGAAGATCTTCCCGAGGATCACCAGCCACTCTTCAGCCTCTACTGGGTTCTTAATTCCCTTGAATGCTTGAGGCTTCATCTTCAGGAAATCTCTCATTCTATCAAAATCCCTCTCCTCTCTCTGGGCCTGTATAGGAGGTTGAGGCGCCATAGGTACTGGAGGAACTTGTGGAGGAGGTAGTGGTGCTTGTGGAGGAGTCGGCACCGGAGTAGGAATAGGTGTCGTACCAACTGAATTAGAAACGTTTGCCCCTAGGTGTTGGGCAACCATGGCAGCAATCAACTCCAAACCTCGCTCGAGGCGCTGCTCTAAACGCTGCTCGAGCTGAGCCATACGAGTATTAGGACTCTCTGGCTCCGGTGGAGGAGGTGGAGGTGGCTGAGCCTGCCTCCGAGGACGTCCGCGTCTTCCTCTCATCGTGCAGTGATCTAATACCTACGCGTAATTCCAAATCTCAAACCTTAAAGTTATTAGGTATACATTACCTAAAACCAGACAAGCACAGACATTGGGATATAATTTTATCCTTATCTCCGACACTGACAGTACTAGACAATTTTCGCTCTGATACCACCTTAAACTGTAACGACCCTTGACCCATGAAAATCGGGGAAAATTTTTTTTTGAATTAAATTTACCTACTTATTCCCTTATTCACTTAAGTTGTATTCCTGTGCAGTGTCAAAACACTTTTCCTAATTCTTTACTCGTAATTGTAATTTATTTCCATATTTTAACTTATATGGTCGATAGAAATTTCGACAACATAACGACTTATATATGGGCCTACCCACCTGCAAATCAGTTGTTTTTGACAATCCTAGATATCCACAACTACCAAATATGCTTTCCAACAATCCTAGATATCCACAACTACCAAGTATACTTTCCAAATCCATCTTTACCACTCAATACATCTATTTTGATTTAATACTAGTCATCTCAAAATATAATACCAAAATAATATTATTCACATTGTTTCCTTACAAAATTACATCACAACTGAAATTTCCAATATGTGTGTCTGTGCATACAATTATGTCTGGTACAGGAATGTAAATGTATACCTTTCGTGTGTACAAAAGTAGTCTAGGGTAGCTCTTCCCACCAGCCTACGTCGTGTACACGGCAGGTAGCGTCTATAGATTCACTGCAAATGATCTGAAGGTAGAGGGGTGAGCGTTTGGGGAAAAGCCCAGTAAGATAATACTATTAAAACAGTTCTGATATATAAAAGCATTTGAAGTTGTTCATGGAACGAAACTTAATGCAATACAGAAATTTTCATTTCATGCATAATCGTCATAAAGCATGCGTGTCATTAAAACCAATAACATGCATAACCATTTTACAACTTTTCATAAACCTTTCATGAACATTTCATAAATCATTTCGTAAACATTTCATGAATATTTCATAATCATTTCGTAAACATCTCATGAATATTTCATAATCATTTCGTAAACATATCATGCATATTTCATAAAGCATATTGGTCGTAACCAATTATCATATATATCATGAAAACGTATAATCATTCATCATAGTCGATTTTCATAATTAAATCGAGGAGACTAGGCTATAACTAAGTCATGCGATACGTGTCATTCTCCATAGAGAGTCATCATACCTATAGCCATGGTAAGTGGGCTGTAGACTAGATCAGGGTCGTACAACCCTTTTGTAAAGTATGGGTAGTATCTATCTTACTGACATTCACTAGCACTTAGCTAGGACACGAGCACCAAGGGCACTCTCCTGTAGGAAACATAATTGCGTGCTGCGCTTGCACGAGATACTACCGAAAATATCATCATAAACTGCCAGTAGCACGACATCTTCCACACAGGTCGAGTCAAGTGCTAAAGGGGCCTACGTACCGGCACCCAAGTGGTGGAGCCGGAACACCACAAGAAGTAACCATGCATGAAGTCTATAGTCTCAAAACATATTTTCTTTTCCTTAAATACTTTTGAAAATGTCAAAAGTTCCATTTCAAAGCATAAATATAGGTTTTCAAGCCATCATAAAACTTCCATGCATTTTCATAATTCGAAAATTTATTTCATAAACATAGATGTTCTAGCGAACATTTTGTAAAACGAAATCATGTTTCATAAACAGTTTCGCAAGTATGGAAGCATTGATAAATCATTTCAAATCATATGCTCTTTCATAAAATCATTTATCAGTGAAACAAGAATGCATTATCAGAACTAAGTTAAATAATACCCCTTACCTCTATTTATCGGATATCCCAAATTCGAACGGTGATGCCTCCTAGTACCTCCTTTGATTCTTTCTACGATTCACCTACACCGAAATCGTTTACTTAGCATCTTATTCATACGAATTGTCCGAATTGCGTTAAAATCATAACCTATCGTCACTACTGCGTGTGTACGTATTATTGTATATACTTAGGCCAACGCGCACGTTTGTATATTTCTTTACTATTTATATATTTGTACCTACAGTATTAACATATACCTTTATTATATACATCTACATGTATATACGCATAAATATATATATATATATATATATATATATACACTCCTATATGTATATATATATATACTTTTATTTGTTTTCATGTTTCCCTATCTCATATATATGCATTCTTTGAATTTAAATATACTAGCACACATTCATCTTAAATACCCCACATGTATTTGCACCTAAATAAATATATACATATATATATACACTCCTATATATATATATATATATATATATATATATATATATATATATTATTTTTTTTCATTTTTTTTCTTATCACATATTGTAAGACCCGAATTTAATTAAAATACGAAAATTAAATAAGAAAAGATGGGGGATGTAGGAAGGAAGGTCAGGAAAAATTGATTTTCGAAACAAGAGCAGGGGTAAAATGGTAAAAATACCAAAATCCGGTATTAAGGCGATAAGAAAATTTTAATTTAAAATAAGGATGTAAGATATCTTGATCGATAATGAAGAAATTATACAATTTGGGTCAATTGATCAAGATTCGGAAATTTTAAAAATATCAAAAAATTATCGGAACGATATCTCGAAAAGCGCGAAGGAATAATATCGAAAATTTGGAGAAAAATATATTTAATAAATTAAATTTAAATTAAATAAATTAAATTAAAATAAAAATAATATAAGTGTAGATATTTTAGATTTTTGGAGTATTTTAATGAATAGTAAAATAATTAAAATAAATAATAATAATAAAAATAATAAAACAAAAAAAGAAAAAAAAAAGAAAAGAAGAATCTGAAAAAAAAAAAAGATCGAAATCGCGAAATCGCGAAAACGCGAAAGAAAAAGGGAAACGGAAAACGGAGCAGGGCCGAGCCCCTGCCGGCGACCAGGCGACCAGGCGAGGCCGGCGAAGGCAAGCCCGACGAGGCCCGACCCATCACCGACCCCTTGGAGACCCGAACGGCGACGATAGACGGTGAACGGAGCGGGAACCGAAACCGAGAGGGGGAGAGAGATTTCAGGCGATCGGCGCCGATTCAGGCCCGATCGCCCCAGCCGAAGCTTCCCCAGGCGACGGTGAGCAGATTGGTGGTGGTGGCAGCCACCGAAACCGGCGGACGGCGCCGAAAACGGCAGGAGAAGAAAATGGGTCCGACGGCGAAGAGGAGAACAGTCGGACCGGCCATTTTTCGGCGACGTTGAGGCGAACCAAGCCCAGATCTGAGATGCGGACAGCCTCACAGAGATGCTAGCGGTGGAAGCCGGCAGAGAACCGACCGGCAAGGCGGTGAACCAGCGGTGAACCGGTCGAACCGGAGAGAACCGGCGGTCTGAACCGGTCCGAACCAGACTGAACCGGTTCAGCCAAAAAGAGGGGAAAAATGAAGAAAAAAAGGGAAAAAGAAAAAGAGAAAAAAATTGAGGAAAATTTATGTGATGCAATCGAGCTTCGGGTAAGTCGATAAGTGGTCGAATTGACTCGATTTAAATTTCGAAGTATTTAATTTAATTAATTTTGGGCTGAAAACTTACCCGAAAAATTGTGAAATTATGTAGCTTGACGATTGGCATCCACCGAGGGCTCGAGACAGCCTCGAATTTCGTACTAGCATGGAATCTCGGGTAAGTGACCCTTATTTACGACAATTACCTCGTTATGCGTGATATTGATTTAATTTCCGCATAAATTGAATTAAATTATAGAAATTTAGATAAATTGTCGTAAATAATCGATTTAGCTATTCGAGAATTAGAACGAGGCCCAATAAATTATTGGTGGGCCCAATGAGCCCAATAGGCCTCGATAAAGTGAAAATTAAGTGGAAAATGGGCTTAAGGCCGATTAAGGCCCATTAAGGTGCAATCGGGCCCAATAGGGGTAAATGGGCCCAATGATTTAAATTAAGCCCAAAAAGTATTAAATACAATTAAATTGTATAATATCTGATCTGAGGAATATTGATACGCAGTTCCGGGCATTTGAATTGGAGCATATCGGACTGCGCGACGAGACAACAATGGAAAAGGTCAGACTCGACAGGAAAATAAGGTAAGGGAATTCTGCGGACTGCTAGAGGTAACTTTACGCAATTTTAAGTTCAATTGCAGTCTTTAAAATTTATCTGAAGGGTCTAGAGGTCGAATAATAATTTTAGTGCCCCGAATGGGCAAATTACTAAAATACCCTTGTTAAGGGTAAAATCTATAAATTTAGGAAAAATTGGGAGGAGCAAGAACAAAAGGTTCCTGCTCATTCTGGAGGTATTTTAACACATGCATGAGTAGGCTGGCTCACTTTTAAAGAAAATTGCATAGCATTGCATACCTTTAACGATGTAATTTTTGTGAAAACTATTTGGAGATAACCGAGCCGCCTACGTGTTTTTATTTACATGTGACGTGCTAGAGCTCAGCTTGCACGATGTTTGATTTGTGTGATGCATGCATTAGTGCTGGAGCGAGAGCTCGCACTAGAGTTTTACATGCATAGGTGCTAGAGTATAACTCGCACCAGATTTCACATGCTTTTTCGTGACACGGTGCTAGAGTCTAACTCGCACCATATTTTTATAAGATTTTCATATGATTTATATACAGAGTGCTGAGCCTAGCTCGCACTAGTTTTACTGGATTTGTGGAGTAGCGCTGTCTGCCCTTGGAGTCAGCCAAAAGGCCCAACAGGCTCAAAAGACCTCTTAAGTAGGGTGAGAGTGAGGGATGAGGTTGGCGGCCCTGTGGAGATGTAAAGCGGGCTCTGCCAATTTTACTTGATTTGATGAGAGTGCTGAGCATCGCTCGCACTGATTTTTATGAGAACATACGATGAGCCGTGCTTGGAGCATCGGGTAGACTGTGTGTCACCGATTTAATAGGCTCGCACGTGCGTTTTGAGACATGGCAATGAGTATTGAGAAACAAAACCTCTCTGTGGGAAGCAGGCCATTTGGGCTGGAGTACCTAGAGTGATATGGGTCCATGGAGTACGATGTACCGTGCAAGTAGCATGGAGTACGATGTACCGTGGGGTATCTTCGGATACGGTATCTTTGTGATACGGGGTATCTTTGTGATACGGTATCTTTGTGATACGGGGTATCTTCGGATACGGCATCTTCGGATGCGTGAGATCGGATAAGACTGACGGGTTGGATTGACCCACCTCCCGGGCGATTCCCGATCAGGGTGAGACCTCGCACACTGGGATCCGTGAAGCTAGAGGGACTCACGAGGACATATATGGCCAGTCCTAGTTATTACCGATATACAGTTATTGTCTAGTCTCGTATCTTGTATATATATATATACATATGTTTTCGGATATCGATGCTTTCGAGAAACTCAATTTTCATGATTTTGTATGAGTCAGGATCACCTGAAGGAGGGGTCGAGTCCTGACTTTATTCTGAAATTTTTAAAGAGAAAGAAATGATTTAAAATAATTGCATGTTGAATTTTTCGTGCAAACTCGATTTACATAACATCATAAGCTCATGTCATTTGTTTTAAAATGTGTGGAGAAAGGGTGGTTTATGCATGGCACCACGTTCATGTATGTAGTATGGTTACCTACTTGTTCGTAGGATTGCCTTACTGAGCTTGATGTGCTCACCCCTTTCATTTTCTCCCACAGATAATCTCCAGTTGAAGTTGAGGCGACTCAGTACTGCATTCTGGATATCCGCTGCTGCCCATCAACATAAGGTATATGCACTTGTACATACTGTATCTACATAAGTATAGCACAGTAACATGTTTGTAAGTAACTTTAGGGGATGTATAAATAATGTAAACAATTATAAATGACTGGAGAATAAATAAGTTAGATGGTAATGGTATGGTGGGACTGGCATTGACGCACAGCCCAATTTGTTGGTTGAGTGTGGTCACGATTCGAGAACAGGTAAGAATTCAAGTAAATAAACAAAACGCAAAAAAAAAATTAACTCTGATTTTGGGTAATTTGGGTCGTGACATATAAAGGTGGTATCAGAGCACAATTGGTCTGATGTGTGTCAGTGTCAGTAATTAGGAAATTACATCCCCGTGTTACTATGCTTGGTTAGATACAATAGTGTATATCGAGATGGGTTTTGACTAACAAATGGTTGAGAATGCAGGAATGCCTAATATGAGTCGCGTTGAATGAGATAGTGCACGAGGCAGAGGTCGTAGAGGTAGACCTGAGTCTGCTAAGTCGTGCTGAGTTGACTTGTGAGAACCAGGATGAAATTGAAATGGAGGCTAATGTTAAGCATACCCCACTGAGTCCGACAGAGAGATCGGACGGTATTGAGACACGCTTCGCGAAGTTGGAGCGGAGTGTGGAGATTATTTTGAGGAGCTAATTGCTCAGATTATGAATAAGATCAGAGGGCGCAGCGGAACATTGGTGGAAACCCGCTCGACCCATCTTAAGTGTTAAACATCTATAGCTAAGATGAGAAATCTTATTGGATGTATTCCGGTGATAGGATATCCCGGACATGATTTAAAGGAAAAATTTCTTACACTGCCCAGGAATACTAAATTGATTATGAGTATGAAACTCAGTTATATTCTTGGCAGATATTACCTCGACACTATGAACAGGTGACAGTCGAGATGTCTAAAAGTTCATAAAAGGGCTCAGATTGTCGATTTGAGTCCGATTGGCCCATGAGATATTACCTATACCGAGGCAGTGCGCAGATTTACAGTTGGGTAAATAAGAACATGAATTGCACGCCTCTGAGATTGGGAAAGGTAATGAGGGCTGAAATAGAGACAGAAAGAGAATTGAGAAATGGCAGAGATGTTAAAATGGGAAAAAGGTAATTGGTAAAAGATTAGATTTGATGAGTCATGGAGTAAGATAATTGGTAAGGCCCTAGTGCATCCAATTTTGGCACTGTTGAGGGGCATTGTGATTGGAGGACCCCGACCTGCTACGAAGCAGTGTAGCAGTGTAAGCACTGTAAGCAGTGTGAGATGTGTGGTGGATACCACAAAAGGAGGGTCTATACCTACACTGTATTGATGAAAATGGCCGTTAAGTGTGGTAAGACGGACCATTGATTTGATTTGCACAGAGTTGGGCGAGATCGCCCCACAGAAAAGTAAATAGACAGAGAAAAACTCCGTTAGTATAGCTGCAACGAGAAGGGAGGCACTAGCCGAAAAAAAAAAAGGAAAGTAAGTTGTTGGACGAAGGCGAGAGGATGTCTTGGACCAGGACACTATTGATGTTTCATGGATGTGGTGTAAGATACCACACTTGTTATGAATAATGAAGTACATATGTTCATTGATCCTGGTGCCACACATTTATTCATACCGCCTTCATTCGCATATAAGTAAGAAAAAGGCATGAATGCCTACATCATTGGGCACAATACTGATAATTAGAGCTGGCAAAAGTTGGCCCGAGCCCGAAAACCCGCCCGAGCCCGCCCGAGACCGGATCGAATTGACCAAAAAGTCAAAGGCCCGAGCCCGAGAAAAGCCCGACCCGAAAAAGCCCGAGCCCAATAAAGCCCGAGCCCGATAAAGCCCGAGCCCGAAAAAACCCGAACCCGAAAAAGCCCGAGCCCGAAAAAGCCCGAACCCGATACGACCCGAGCCCGAAACCGGCCCGATCCGAAACCCGAAAAAGCCCGAATTTATAACCCGAGAAAGCCCGAATTATAATTATATAATTATTATATTAAAAAATAATTAAATAATTAAATAATAATACATTTTTTCTAATTAAAATTTATAAAATTTTAGAACAATCATTATTTATTTATTACATAATTATATCAATAATTTATTATCAACAAAATAAATATTAAATATTTACATTCAATTATTAAATAAAATTATTTTAAAACACAATATAATATTCAATATCAAATAATTTTCAATATTATGCTTATTATATTTGTAATAATAAATAATAAATATATTATTAAATATAACATTTGATTTTATTATAAAAACAATTATTATACTATTTTATTATATTTATTTCATATTAAAATTTTAACTGTAATACAATAATAAATCAAATATATATATATATATATATAAATCATTATATAATTGTAACATTTATTTAAATTTGATATTTCATATAAAACATTGAATACATTATTATCAAAATTAAAATTTAAATTCTTACTCCTATAACTCGTAAATAGAAAAATAGTAATTTGTTTTTTAAATGGTGATTATACTAAAAATAAGAATTGAAAGTTAAAAAAGGGGATCATACCTTTTAAAGGTTGTAATAACTTTTTCACTGTAAAAAAAAATTCAGACTCAACTAGGACATGTTTGCATCCAAATTCTCATGTCATTAACAAGTTAATGATTGTTATGTTCTAAATTAATCCAATATAGTAAAAAACAAACCAGCAAAGAAAACATCAAATACTTAAAGTTATAACATATAACATTACAAGAACAACAAAATAGAAAACATACAATCATTCTCATACACAGCCACCTAGTCATAGAGAAACCAATCCCTAGTCATACATTGCATGATGAACAAAACAGGAAAATACGATCATTCCATTCAACGCTAGCGGCTTGATGAATAACATAATCGAAAAGATTGTAAATGCAGGAAGCAACTAAACTCTCCAAGAGCGACATTGTCTTTAAATAAGATTAATGAGGCAATGATCAATCATAATTACTCTTAATAAAAAAATTTAATTTTTTAACAATATAAATAGTAAGAAATAAAATATCAACATACGTTACAATTAGAACTCTTCATCCTCATCCATAAACCAACTAGTTCAATTTAATCCAACTTTCCTTCCAAATCTCATTGTTTCATCTTCTTCATCTAATAAAATATATAAAAATAATCATATAAGAATTTAAATAATAAAAAATTAATAAAATAATAATGACACTAAAATCTTACCACCTTTATCTATATCATATCCATACAGCCAATTACGAATGGTAATCAAAATTTCTGCATTATGTGTTATGAGACAATTTCTCCATTTGTTAATAACTCTACCACTCATACTAAATGCTGATTCAGATGCAACTGTGGTAATTGGAATACTCAATATATCCTTAGCCATAAGTGAAAGTATAGGGTGTCGAAATTGATTTTTCTTCCAATAATCAAGAACATCAATTTGAATCTTATAATCTTCTCTTGATTCATTCAAATATACATTTAACTCTAATCTATATAAAAGATATCTAGAATTGAAGTTTCTAAATCCCTACAATAACAAAATAAGTTCATATATGAAATTATAATAACAAATGTAAATTAAAACTCAAAAAAGAATTACTTAATATAAAAAAATAATAATTTAATAAGTTACTAAAGCAATTTATATTACACTTTTGAACAAAAAATTTATATAAATATGTTATCAAATTAACAATAAATATTTATATGTTTCAAATTTTATTTCTAACTAGGAAATTTAAATTTTTGCAATGTCTTGTCTTTTGTATAAATTTTATTACTAAATTATATAATTTTTTTCCTCATTAATTCATATTTCATCATTTTAATTATATTTTGTCTTATAATCATTATGATTAAATTATATCAGCTTTTTGGTTTACCTATTTTATTTAAACTTCGATATCATATTTAATAATTTTTCCAAACTTAAACTAATTGCATCTATCAATTGAGAATTTAGCTACAATTATAGAACTTTAATTAGGTATAATTTAAACGAATTGATAACAATTAATTAGGTATAATTTTGTTAAGCATATATGATTATTTATTTATTTGCCTACCTTATCGGTTCATATCTATATCAGTCCACTAAAATAATATCAGTAGATATTTTTCTTGTGCATTATGTAATGTGACAATCAAGACAAACATGCATCATTAATTGATTGTGCAAAAATAATTATTTTAAGTTAATTTTTTTATTTAAATTATGTAACTAATTTATTAAAAATTAATAATTTGTTATACTTATATATGATAACTAATTAGTAAATATTTATTTTAATAATTATTTTGATAATAAATAATTAATTTTTTAACCATGTTATTATATAATATGATAATTCTGTTTGAAAATTATTAAATTAATTATATATATATACATTAACGTGCAATATTTATTTTTTTCATTTTATACAATAATTTAATAATTTATCATGAAATCATATCCTTTCTTTTCTTATTCTTTGAAAGCCTATCAACAATTTCAATTATTCTATAGATAGATTATATTTATAGTCCAGTCAGGTTTTTTATGCTCTTCAATTTTTCTTGGCTAAGGCCAAAGAAATAAGCAAAACATTCATTTAGAAAAGAAGTGAAGAAGATAACATCTAGAAGTTGGAGGAAATCTGTAAAACTAAAAACAAACTAACAGAGGAAATAAAAAAAAAATATTATGAAACTTTCATTAATCTAATTTTAGTGACTTCTATTTAAAATTTAAAAATTTATTATTTTAATCATAATTATCTACTTTAATTTCATAATTATTTATATTATGCTTTTTTTTAAACTCACAAAGTTTTTTTGTATAAATATATTTTTTAGTGTATTATATCAACTACAAATATCAATCATATGGTACTGTATAATTGTATATGATATAATTATATTAAATATTAAAAAAAAATATTTTTTAATTTAATATTCTAAATTTTTAATGAGACATTTGATTAATTAATGTAAACGATTATATTTAATACAATAATATTAATTATGATTTATGTACAAATAAAAAATAAATTAGAAATAAAATAGAGCTAATTAATTGATCATTTATTCATATTAAGCATTTTTTTTTAAATGATAATATTAATTGGTACTTTTCTTCCTATAATATCTATATGTAATATTTTCTTTTGCATTTAATGAATATAATTATATCTACTATTTTATAATAAATATTGTAAGAAATTAAAAAAGAGTAAATTATTTTTGTCAAATAATAAATATTAAAATATAAAAATTTGTTTTTATATAAATATTTATTAAAATATAAAATCATATAAAAATTAAATTAATTATCGCATTCAAAATTTTAAAAAAAAAAATTATAACTAATAAAGTTTCAAAATATTTCAAGCCGGCCCGCTAAACCCGCCCGACTAGAACCGGGACCGAACCCGAAAAAGACCGAACCCGAAAAAACCCGAACCCGAAGAAGCCCGAAACCGAAAAAGCCCGAAACCGAAAAAGCCCGAACCCGAAAAAACCCGAACCCAAAAAAGCCCGAACCCGAAAATAACCGAACCCGAAAAAGTTCGAACCCGAAAAACCCGAACCCGAAAAAACCCGAACCCGAAAAGAACCCGAACCGAGCCCGCCCGAGCCCGCCCGTTTGCCACCTCTACTGATAATGAGTACCCCAATAGAGGAGGATTAATAAACGGAATATGGATATAGAGATTTTAAGTGACAAAAAGGGGTGCGACAGTTGAAATTAAAGGAGTAAAGGATTGTACTCATGGAATGAATAATGACAGGAGTTTCGTTATGATTGATATACGAAATGAGATAATCTTTAAGATAAGATAGATTCTGAATACAAGATGTATTGGAGTAAGAGATATATGCTAGGTAAGAACATCCTTACGATATGGAATCATTAGGATTAAAGCAATCAGTCACGAATACAAATTGTGACAACATGGACTGGTATATAAAGTAACTGTGGTTAAGTCTGAAGGTTAATAAAGGTATTTCAAAATACCTCCCCGCCTGAAGACTTGACAGCGTCTAAAAGTATATATATATATATAACCTATAATGTGAAATCGATCGTCGTAATAAATACCTTTAGCATTAGGATACCTTTACTAAGACGATAAGAATATTAAAATTCGATAAATCATAAAGGTTAACATAGTAAAATTTAATAAGAGCCATTAAGATAAGAAAAGGAAATGACGCAGGTTAGTACCTGGAAAACGTAAGCGATTTTGAAGGATCTTATACGCTTATGCGTGGATAAGTCAAGGATTGGACCGAATTGTAATCATCATTATCGATGATATGTTGGGCGTAGTTAAAGTCTAGGGCAAATTGTAAGCAATAATTGGGAAATTGCTTTTACAATTGGGTTGTTGTGAATTCTCAAAAATGGTATACCTTGTGACACGTTTAACTAAGAAAACGTGGTCTTTAAATAAGATGATAGACGTGACAGGAATTTCGGTGTAATGAAGTATGAACTGACCACCGTGATTATTTTCACCATACCCAACAGCTCAAGAGGTTCTCAGTGAGTATGGATACCTCGAAACAATGAAGGAGCTGTGTATTGATGTATAATGGGAAGATAGTCAATTATGGAGTCAGACAACTCCTTGATCATGAAATAAACTATCTGACTCATGATTTAAAATTGGCAACATTAATTATACCGAGGATATGGTACTATTATGTACAGGGTGAGAAATTGTGGATATGCACTGATCACAAAGCCCGAGTATCTGTTTTCACAGAAAGAGGCGAATATGAGAATACATAGTGGGTTAGAGCTTCTGAGAGATTTTGATTTGTGAAAATTGTACCACCCAGGAAAGGCTAATGTGATGACTGATGCCTTGAGCAGAAAGAGCCTCGGGATGGTACTACATATGATGGTCAGGGAGCGTGAGCTGCTAGAGCAGTTATGAGCCTCAATATTGATGTGATCCCTTCTGATGATGACAGTGATTGTGTGATAGCTAGCCTGAGACTAGAACCGGATGAGAGTGCCCGGGATTTGAAAGGCTTAGCGTGATGATCGGCATGATGTCGATAGTTTGGGGTCAGATTCAGAAGGGTACAGTGACAGAGTTCACAGAGTATGATAATGATTTAGAGAGAGGTTCAGAGACAGTATAAGTACTCCCCAGGACCACAGTTGATGAGGTAGTAATATTGACAAAAGCTCACCCTTCGGGATATACAGTGCATACGGAAGGTAATAAAAATATATTGGAATCTCTGAAAAGGGGTATTGGTGGTCAGATATGAAAGGAGACATGGTAGAGATTGTAGAAAAGTGCCTAGTATGTCAGCAGGATAAGGTAGAGTATTAAAAGTCTGCAGAATTATTGCAGTCTCTACCTATATCGACACGGCACAGAAATGAGAGCAAGTCTCCATGAATTTTGTGATGGGTTACAGAGAACCCAGGTGAATCACGAGGCTATTTGGATGATAGTTGATTGAGTGACTAAGTCTACCCACCTTCTGGTTATGAAATCCCCAAATACTCAGAGTATATATAGGGATTTATGTATAAGGAAGGTTGTGAAACATTATGTAGCGTTCCAGGGAGCATTGTATTATATAGGGATTCCCGCTTCACTTCTTACTTCAGGGAATATGTTTCAGGAAGCCATGGGAACCCGACTGAGTATTAGCACAGCTTTCCGTCCTCAGACAGATGGTCAGTCAGAGAGGACTGTACAAGTTCTGGAGGATCCGATGAAAGCGTGTGCCCTTGATTTTATAAGCTCCTGGAATGATCAGTTGTCACAAGTTGAAGTTGCCAATAATGACAATTGGCAGTTGAGTATCGGGATAACAAGATATGAGGCAGAGTATGGCTGTAGGGGTTGTTCCCCGAATTGGATAAGAAAAAGTGGGTGACAGATAGAAT
Organism: Firmiana major; assembly: GCA_033439115.1. Taxonomy (NCBI): domain Eukaryota; kingdom Viridiplantae; phylum Streptophyta; class Magnoliopsida; order Malvales; family Malvaceae; genus Firmiana; species Firmiana major. The sequence continues at coordinate 13,002,717 of CM065899.1, read as the reverse complement.
TATTTACGACTTTGGATAATAAGTCTCTGAGGATGTTTAGTTAAGGATGAGAGATTAAGAACACCTCAGAGCAGATAGACAAGTATTGGAATTCACCTTGGGTGAATTAGTATGGTTAAAAGGTTTCTTGTCCTAAGAGAATAAGGACATAACGAACTTTTGGAAGAAGGTAAATTGAGTTGCGTTGGATGGAAAATTTTGAGAGATTGGACAAGTGGAAGATAAGACCTGTAGGTGGCATTTTCACTTGAAATAAGCAGGCACCCACAATGTGTCCCATCTTTTGGTGCTTCGGAAATACTATCCAGATCCAGCATAGATGATAGGATATGAGATCCTACAGTTCAGCTTAATGCAAATATAAGAATATTGATAAGTTGATTCGGGCATTAAACAGGAAAGAGAAAGTATTGAGGTTTAAGATGATCTCCCTAATTAAAGTCCTTCGGTAGTAATACACTCCGGAGAAGGTCACGTAAGAATTAAAGAAGTATGATACGATTGATGTACCCGGAGTTGTATATGGACTCATATGACTTGGTTCTAATTTGGAGGACCAAATTCCTTAAGTGAGGGAGAGTTGTAAGACCCGAATTTAATTAAAATACGAAAATTAAATAAGAAAAGATGGGGGATGTAGGAAGGAAGGTCAGGAAAAATTGATTTTCGAAACAAGAGCAGGGGTAAAATGGTAAAAATACCAAAATCCGGTATTAAGGCGATAAGAAAATTTTAATTTAAAATAAGGATGTAAGATATCTTGATCGATAATGAGGAAATTATACAATTTGGGTCAATTGATCAAGATTCGGAAATTTTAAAAATATCGAAAAATTATCGGAACGATATCTCGAAAAGCGCGAAGGAATAATATCGAAAATTTGGAGAAAAATATATTTAATAAATTAAATAAATTAAATTAAAATAAAAATAATATAAGTGTAGATATTTTAGATTTTTGGAGTATTTTAATGAATAGTAAAATAATTAAAATAAATAATAATAATAATAAAAATAATAAAACAAAAAAAGAAAAAAAAAAGAAAAGAAGAATCTGAAAAAAAAAAAAAGATCGAAATCGCGAAATAGCGAAAACGCGAAAAAAAAAAGGGAAACGGAAAACGGAGCAGGGCCGAGCCCCTGTCGGCGGCCAGGCGACCAGGCGAGGCCGGCGAAGGCAAGCCCGACGAGGCCCGACCCATCACCGGCCCCTTGGAGACCCGAACGGCGACGATAGGCGGTGGACGGAGCGGGAACCGAAACCGAGAGGGGGAGAGAGATTTCCGGCGATCGGCGCCGATTCAGGCCCGATCGACCCCAGCCGAAGCTTCCCCAGGCGACGGTGAGCAGATTGGTGGTGGTGGCAGCTACCGAAACCGGCGGACGGCTCCGGAAACGGCAGGAGAAGAAAATGGGTCCGACGGCGAAGAGGAGAACAGTCGGACCGGCCATTTTCCGGCGACGTTGAGGCGAACCAAGCCCAGATCTGAGATGCGGACAGCCTCACGGAGCTGCTGGCGGTGGAAGCTGGCAGAGAACCGGCCGGCAAGGCGGTGAACCGGCCGAACCGGAGAGAACCGGCGGTCTGAACTGGTCCGAACCGGACTGAACCGGTTCAGCCAAAAAGAGGGGAAAAAGGAAGAAAAAAAAAGGGAAAAAGAAAAAGAGAAAAAAATTGGGAAAAATTTATGTGATGCAATCGAGCTTCGGGTAAGTCGATAAGTGGTCGAATTGACCCGATTTAAATTTCGAAGTATTTAATTTAATTAATTTTGGGCTGAAAACTTACCCGGAAAATTGTGAAATTATGTAGCTCGACGATTAGCATCCACCGAGGGCTCGAGACAGCCTCGAATTTCGTACTAGCATGGAATCTCGGGTAAGTGACCCTTATTTACGACAATTACCTCGTTATGCGTGATATTGATTTAATTTCCGCATAAATTGAATTAAATTATGGAAATTTAGATAAATTGTCATAAATAATCGATTTAGCTATTCGAGAATTAGAACGAGGCCCAATAAATTATTGGTGGGCCCAATGAGCCCAATAGGCCTCGATAAAGTGAAAATTAAGTGGAAAATGGGCTTAAGGCCGATTAAGGCCCATTACGGTGCAATCGGGCCCAATAGGGGTAAATGGGCCCAATGATTTAAATTAAGCCCAGAAAGTATTAAATACAATTAAATTGTATAATATCTGATCTGAAAAATATTGATACGCAGTTCCGGGCATTTGAATTGGAGCATATCGGACTGCGCGACGAGACAACAATGGAAAAGGTCAGACTCGACAGGAAAATAAGGTAAGGGAATTCTGCGGACTGCTAGAGGTAACTTTACGCAATTTTAAGTTCAATTGCAGTCTTTAAAATTTATCTGAAGGGTCTAGAGGTCGAATAATAATTTTAGTGCCCCGAATGGGCAAATTACTAAAATACCCTTATTAAGGGTAAAATCTATAAATTTAGGAAAAATTGGGAGGAACAAGAACAAAAGGTTCCTGCTCATTCTGGAGGTATTTTAACACATGCATGAGTAGGCTGGCTCACTTTTAAAGAAAATTGCATAGCATTGCATACCTTTAACGATGTAATTTCTGTGAAAACTATTTGGAGATAACCGAGCCGCCTACGTGTTTTTATTTACATGTGACGTGCTAGAGCTCAGCTCGCACGATGTTTGATTTGTGTGATGCATGCATTAGTGCTGGAGCGAGAGCTCGCACTAGAGTTTTACATGCATAGGTGCTAGAGTATAACTCGCACCAGATTTCACATGCTTTTTCGTGACACGGTGCTAGAGTCTAACTCGCACCATATTTTTATAAGATTTTCATATGATTTATATACAGAGTGCTGAGCCTAGCTCGCACTAGTTTTACTGGATTTGTGGAGTAGCGTTGTCTGCCCTTGGAGTCAGCCAAAAGGTCCAACAGGCTCAAAAGACCTCTTAAGTAGGGTGAGAGTGAGGGATGAGGTTGGCGGCCCTGTGGAGATGTAAAGCGGGCTCTGCCAATTTTACTTGATTTGATGAGAGTGCTGAGCATCGCTCGCACTGATTTTTATGAGAACATACGATGAGCCATGCTTGGAGCATCGGGTAGACTGTGTGTCACCGATTTAATAGGCTCGCACGTGCGTTTTGAGACATGGCAATGAGTATTGAGAAACAAAACCTCTCTGTGGGAAGCAGGCCATTTGGGCTCGAGTACCTAGAGTGATATGGGTCCATGGAGTACGATGTACCGTGCAAGTAGCATGGAGTACGATGTACCGTGGGGTATCTTCGGATACGGTATCTTTGTGATACGGGGTATCTTTGTGATACGGTATCTTTGTGATACGGGGTATCTTCGGATACGGCATCTTCGGATGCGTGAGATCAGATAAGACTGACGGGTTGGATTGACCCACCTCCCGGGCGATTCCCGATCAGGGAGACCTCGCACACTGGGATCCGTGAAGCTAGAGGGACTCACGAGGACATATATGGCCAGTCCTGGTTATTACCGATATACAGTTATTGCCTAGTCTCGTATCTTGTATATATATATATATATATATATACATATGTTTTTGGATATCAATGCTTTCGAGAAACTCAATTTTCATGATTTTGTGTGAGTCAGGATCACCCGAAGGAGGGGTCGAGTCCTGACTTTATTGTGAAATTTTTAAAGAGAAAGAAATGATTTAAAATAATTGCATGTTGAATTTTTCGTGCAAACTCGATTTACATAACATCATAAGCTCATGTCATTTGTTTTAAAATGTGTGGAGAAAGGGTGGTTTATGCATGGCACCACGTTCATGTAGGTAGTATGGTTACCTACTTGTTCGTAGGATTGCCTTACTGAGCTTGATGTGCTCACCCCTTTCATTTTCTCCCACAGATAATCTCCAGTTGAAGTTGAGGCGACTCAGTACTGCATTCTGGATATCCGCTGCTGCCCATCAACATAAGGTATATACACTTGTACATACTGTATCTACATAAGTATAGCACAGTAACATGTTTGTAAGTAACTTTAGGGGATGTATAAATAATGTAAACAATTATAAATGACTGGAGAATAAATAAGTTAGATGGTAATGGTATGGTGGGACTGGCATTGACGCACAGCCCAATTTGTTGGTTGAGTGTGGTCACGATTCGAGGACAGGTAAGAATTCAAGTAAATAAACAAAACGCAAAAATAAAAAAAAAATTAACTCTGATTTTGGGTAATTTGGGTCGTGACACATATACATACATATTTGCCTACTCATCATTCCCATTTTTGTCTACTTCTCATTTATTCTCGGGTTTTGTCGATTCAAGATTTGTTTTAAGCTACCCATAAGAATTTCTTTTCTCTACTTTCCTCTTCATCATCAAAATGACCCAAATCTATCATCCACAAAATAACCGAATACAATTTTATCATCTTCAATCTTTATTTCAATTCATGATAATTTAACTTCTAATGTCTAATTTCTTGCTTAATTTTCAAAATCCCCAAATCAGTCAATTTAATCCCTAGTCCCTAATTTCTTCAACAAATCAAATTTCAATTAATTCATACAACATCATGCTTCCATAATACAATTTATACATACATTAAACTAAATAAAGCTTGAGTTTTTTTTTTTTTACCTAGGGATCAACTGGTACAAGGACGGGGAAGCAGAAATTGGGAAATTTATCTGTGTTTTTTTTTACACTGTAGCATCGAAAATAGGGGTGGCCGGACGGGGAAGGACAGGCGAGGGAGGTTGCCGGGTTCGGGTTCAATGGTGGCCGGCGTCGAGTCTCCCTATAGCTGTAGTCCGAAAACAGAGGAAGAATCCCTCTGTTTTCGTTTTTGTTTCCAGGCGAGGGGAGAGGGAAAAGGAAGGGAACAGTCGCCGGTGGTCAGAGGGGGAAAGGCTGCTCGGAGCCCGAGCAACGCAAGGCTACCGACTGTCTCTGGTTCAGTCGTCGACGAGCGAAAAGGAGAGAGGAAGGAGCTCGGTTCGACGAATAGCAAGGGGAAGGAAGGAAAGGAGGCCGATCGTCGCTGGCTTGGGGCTCGGTTCGATCGCCGGTGAGGGAAAGGGAGGTCGACAGGCGAACGGTCGGGGAGAAAAGGGCTTGGCCGGCGGTAGCAGAGAAGAGGAACGTGGGGGGAGGGTTCTCTTAAGGATCACGCGACTGTCGCGCGATCCCTTTTGTTTCCCGTTTAGTTTTTTTTTATTATATATATTATTTATATATATATAAATCTATTTATATTTATATATATATATATATATTTTTATATTTTTATTATATATGTTATATTTGTATTTATATATATATGTATATTTTTAATTATAATTTCATTCTTAGACAATTACATGTATATACATTTATTGTAATTATTTTTATCCTTCATTTTTTTTCAACTTAACAAATATATATATATATATATATTCACATATTTCCCTATAACATATTTCCATTTATTATATTTTTTTTAATTTAAATACAGAAAATTTGCGATGTTTACAGCCATCATACCTATGGCCATGGTAAGAGGGGGCTGTAAACTAGATCAAGGTCGTACAGCTATCATAATCATAAACATTGGTAGTATCTTCTTGTTTCTTATCATATACTAGTACATAGCTAGGGCACGGGCACCAATGGCACTCACCGTGCGGGGAACATTCATGCGTGTTGCACGGACACGAGATACTACCAAACATCATCATAAACCACCAGTAGTACGACATCTTCCACACAAGTTGAGTCAAGTGCTAAAGGGGCCATACGTACCGGCACCTAAGTGGTGGAGCCGGAACACCACAAGAAGTAACCATGCATGAAGCCTATAGTCTCAAAACAGAGTTTTCAAAATCTTTCTTGGGTTTTATAACCCATAAACTCATATCGAGTAATAAAATCGAATTCTTTGAACTCTGAAAACTCTTTCATAAAACAGAAAGACTGTGTGGCACTTTGTTCCCGTAGGACTCAAGAGGTGGCCCCCACAATCCCCTTTAGAAAAAAAATTTCTTTTCTTAACTACTTTTGAAATTTTCAAAAGTTTCTTTAACGATATGGATATAAAAACATAAATAAATGTAAAACATCCATACGCTTCATACCTTAGGAAATTCATTTCACAACATGGAAGGTACTCGGGGAATATTTCGACAAATTAAAACATGCTTCGTAAACAGTTTCACAAGTATGAAAGCATTGATAAATCATTTCAAATCATATGCTCTTTCATAAAATCATTTATCAGTGAAACAAGAATGCATTATCAGAACTAAGTTAAATAGTACCCCTTACCTCGATTTATCAGAAATCCCGAATTTGAGTGGTGACGCCTCCTAGTACCTCCTTTAATTCTTCTACAATCACCTACACCGAAATTGTATACTTAGAACCATATTCATGCGAATTGTCCGGATTGCGTTAAAATCATAACCTATTCGTTACTACTGCGTGTGTACGTATTATTGTACATACCTAGGCCAACACGCACGTTTATATAATTTCTTTACTATTTATATATTCTGTACATACAAATATTAACATATACCTTTATTATATACATCTACATGTATATACACATAAATATATATATATACACTCCTATATATATATATTTTATTTGTTTTCCATTTCTTTCCTTATCACATGAATATATCCTTTGTATGTACATATACTAACATACACATTTATCTTATATACACCCATATGTATATACACCAATATATATATATATATATATATATATATATATATATATATATATACATACATATTATTATTTGTTCTGTTATTCAATGTCACAAATATAATTGTCTACTCCTCATTTTTCCTATTTTTCCATTTTTATTTCACATGCAACTTAATTCACACTAACTAGCCTATATCTCAAACATATAAATATATAAATGTATATTAAATATACATATATAAATTTACCTTATCTCTTTTCCAAATTTCCAGCCTTTCTTTTCCCTCTCTTTTTGTTCTTTCCTCCTCTCTCCAGCTCTCGGTTTTCCTCCTTTCTCAGTTCTCGGTTCCAGCCTTCACTGCTTCAACTTGCTTCAATTTCCAGCCCCGTTTTCTGCCTTGCTCATCGTCCCTTGCTTCACTGTGACTCCCTACTCCAGTGTCTTTGCTTCTGCCCTTATTTCCAGCAACTCCTTTACTTACGGTTTAGCATACAAACCAGCATTTAACACCCCTAAACGTCCCAACAGTCTCGGAACACCAGCCACGCACCTCTGTTCTGCTCGGTTCCCAGCTTCAGTTCTCCTAGTTCTGTCTCCCCTCAGCCTCGGTCTTCATCCAGTTTTTCAGTCCTGATTTTCTTCCTTCTTCAATCTCCCTCTCTTTCTCCCTCAGTTAGCTGTTGCTTCTCGGTTTCAGCTCTTCCGATCAGCTCCAAATTCTTCAGCCCCCTCTCGGTTTTCTCTTCTTCTTCTTTCTTTCCTTCTTCCTCCCCCCAGCCGACCAACTCTTCCTTTCTCCTCTTTTCTTTCCTCCCTTTCTTTCCTTTCTTTCTTTCTTTTCTCTTCCTCCCGGCCAGCCCTCTCCTTCTTCCTTTCTCCTCTTCTCTTCTTTTCTTTTCTGGTTTCCCGCCCAGCTCTACTCTGTTTGTGTTTTTCCCAATTCGAAAAGGGTAGCAGACGGGATTGGCTTTTTAAAGCCAATTTCGTACAATGCTATATATTTATATATATTATTTTAATATATATATTATATTAATATATATTATTTGTTTATTTAGTGTTAGTATATTTTTTGGTTTTTTGTTTATTTGTGTTTTTATTTCAATTTACTTTTATTTCATTATATCATTTTTATTTTTTTTTGTCTTTTGCTTTATTTATTTATTAATACATATATCTTATATACTTTACATTTCATAGTTTATTTATATATATATAAATTTGTTATATATATATTATTATCCATCTATTTAAATGTCACGTATATTTATATATACATATATACCTATGTATATATCTATATAAACACATTTTCTTGTAAGATTATCTAAGGACATAATTGTGAGATCCGCAATTTTTGTATGATATTCCTTATGATTTCCATATGGTATGATATTATTATATGTTAATGGATTCATAAGATGGTTAATTCGGATTTGATAAATGTGGATGAAACAAAATAATGTACGTAAAATCGAATAAGGATAAATCGAGAAAATAAAGAAGCAACAAGTTGTCTAAGGAATTAAATCAAGTTGACTAAAAATGAAAAATTGAAAATAAGGAAAAGATTGTGGATTGATGAAAGAAAGTCGATTCAATTTGGTCCCGGACCCGTGCAAGGATAAAATGGTCAAAAGACCAAAATTTGGTATGAAATCGATAAGTAATTTTCGTTAAAATATGAAATTTGTGAAATCTGGATCAATACCGAGGAAAATATTTAAATTCAAGGACGATTGATCTAGATATTAATTTATTAAAATTTACGGGGATTAATTTGGAATTAATCAGGATTTTTAATTCAAAAAATTATCCCGAAAAGAATCAAAAAATATACCGAGAAAGACGAAAATACACTGATAAATTCATTTATTGATTAAATGAATTTAATAATAATTTTTAAAGATTTGTTTGAGATATTTGGATTATTTAATATATTTTAATTGATTAAAATAATAATAAATAAATTAATAAATAAATAAAAAAATGAAAAATCAGAAAAACGAAAATCTGAAATCGTGAGAGAGAAGACCCGAAACGGAACCCAGCCGAACCCGTGAAACCCGAACCCTCCGACGAGCCACCGGCGGCCGTTGAGCCCAGGCGAAGGTCGAAAAAGGTAGAGCGAATCCCGACGATTCCAGTGATACTGGTGACGCGCGCCGACGGCAGCCATCTCTGGCGAATCGACGACCGAAAGTTTCGAGGGGAAATCGCGTCGGTCCCGGCGAACGGCGGTATCTTAGCGCCGATTCGACCCCGCAAAATGATCCCCTGGCCGAGACGGTTCTGTTGAACCCACTGGCTGCCGACGAGATGGCCGAAAACGCCGGCGACAGTGAAATGCCCAAAACGGCACCGTAGCCGAGAAGGGAGAAAAGGAAAAAAAAAAAGAGGAAGAAAGTGTACTCGGGGATGACTCGAAAATTTGAGTAAGTGATCAAGGGTCGGGATTGACCTACGGATAAATCTCGAGAATTTAATTTAATATTTTATTGATGGAAAATGACCCGGATTTAAATAATTGTGCAGTGTCACTACAGAGCCCGAACGAGAGCCGATTTAGCTCTGATTTTTGTATCCCGCACCATATTGGGTACGTATATTTTAATTATGATAATATGAGTCCTTTAATGCAGAGTTTCGATTATTTTACAGAAATTACGAATTAATTCTGCATAAAAGGAATTTTATTCGAAATTTCAAAGTAATTATCGTAAACAGTATCCGGGCTATCCACTGAGTTTGGAACGAAGACCGATGATTATTGATAAATCTAATGAGCCCAGTAAACCCAAAGAAGGGATTTAAAAGTGGAAACGGGCTGAAAAAGGGGTTCGAGGCCTATTAAAGTGCAATTGGGCCCAATAGAATAAAAACGAGCCCAGAGCTTTAGATTCAATCAGTAAGAGTGAAATACTGATCTGTATATTGAACTGAAACCATATGCGGTTATATGCAGCTCCGTAGACGAGCGAATTGGACTGAGAGACCTGGTACGGCTGAGTCGGGATAAGCTCGCGCGTGATTCCAGGTAAGGGAATTTATGAACACTTAGAGGTAGCTGTACGTAATTTCGAGGGGATTTACATTACGTTAAATTCAATAGGCTACCTGAAAACAGAATAATAATTTTTGCGAAAAAATATAGAAATAGTGATAAATGACTATTTTGCCCCCAGTTGGAAAAATTTTCAAAAAGGGTAGTAAGGCTATGAAATTGCATGAATTTCATGATTTTAATGTTTTCATGATGATATTGCTTTAATTCAAGCAATTTATGGATAGGTTAGCTATTATTTACATGTTTTAAGTGAAAAGGCACAGGTTAGGTGCCAGTTGATATTTATTTAACATGTTTTGATAAAATTGAGCCACCTATCAGTGTTATATGAGTTGTAACCGTGCTTAAGCACTGCTCGCACTGGATTTTATATTTTAACTCATACACAGAGTGTTGGAGCCTTGCTCGCACTATTTTACAGATTTGTTTTATATGACTACCGTACTGGAGTTTTTCTCGTACAAGATTTTCACTGAGTTTTAATACTTATCCGTACTAGAGCAATGCTCGTACGTGGATTTGAATTGAATTTATAATCAGTTTATGTCGTACTAGAGCGCTGCTCGTACACAGATTTTTATTGATTTCTATGAAACCGTGCTAGAGCTTCGCTCGCACGAGGTTTTCAGATATCATGAATATGCATGGAGCAGTGCTGGAGCTTCGCTCGCACAGAAATTTATATGACATGCATATAGCCGTGTTAGAGCCTCCTGTTGACTGTGTGTCACAGTGAGATGATATGCTCACATGTGCAGACTGAGACATACTAGACATGGGTGGATAAGACCTATTACAGGCACCCCTGATTGAGCTTCGGTTCACGGAGTACGATGTATCGTGTATGTCACGCGGAGTACGCTGTACCGTGGGGATTGTTGGAGTGGAGTGGCATTAGCCACGAGACAGCGAGTCTTGCCCTCGCAATCCTGATATTATGCTGTTTTGGCGGGTAGGATGACCCACCTCCTGTTTCAGGTGTGATACCCCGCACACTAGGATCCGTGTGCCAGGGATCACGAGGTTATGGCCATAGTCATGGATATTACCGATATAGTCGTTTACATGTCTCACATGATATAACTATTGGTCTTAATAGACTAGGGTAGACCCGAGGAAGGGGTCAGGACCCGATTTTCTTATGATTTCAATTGAGTTTTGATTATTCCCATGGAGGGATTTTATGAGACTTTTATTGATTTGTAACCCTGTGAGAAGGGTGATTTTATATCAAAGATTTGAAAATAAAGAATTTTGTTGAATTGGATTTTGATTTGTGAGTGTATCGTATTTTGACCCAGATGGGGTATTTTAAAACGTGTTGTTTCATTGAGTATGAGATGTTTTCACATGAGAATTATTACATGTTTTAATATGCCGATTTCCTGTTTTAGAACAGATGATATTATATATATATGGCATATCATTGTTTTTACCTCATGCTCACATATATCCTGATTTCTTATCAGCATGTAGATAGTATAGCTATCTACCCATTTGTATTATTGCCTTACTGAGCATGTGGAGCTCACCCTTTCATTTTCCACCCACTTTCAGTGTTTCCACCATAGAGATAGCGGGTGTAGAGAGTAGACGGCATAGCTGATATCTTTGTTTCCCATCGACTGTCAGGTATACACCATGTACAGAATTTTGTATTAGTATTCTTACAGCACAGTATCGTATATGAAGGAATATTTGGGGATGTAAATATAGAATCATCTGATGTATAAATATATCGACCACTCTATTATATGATTAATGATATCAGTATGTATGTTTACGTGTGATATTTCTTAATGGTTTGAATGGTATATCGATATTGATTCACAGCCCGACCTGTTTAGAGGAATATGTCATGAGGAGGTAAGAAAGATTTTTCAAAAGCGAAAAAATTTGTACTGATTTTGGTAGTATTGGGTCATGACAGTAAAAGTGGTATCAGAGCAGAGGTTGGCCAGACGTGAATCAATATCGATAAGTAAGCAATTATGAGTTAGAGTTGGTCGGATAAGAGTCGATAATGGTCGTTAAGGAAAATTACATCCCCCTTAGTATTGTGCTGTATGAGATGTCAAAGTGTATACTAGATGGGAATTAAATTAATAAATGAATTTGGAATACAGGATTTACATTATGTCGGTCACCCGCAGTGGTAGTGGGGCTAGTACACGTGTTAGAGGCCGTAGGGGCAGGCCTAGAGGCCGTGGTGATGGTATACAGACTGGTCAGGTACCCGAGGGTACTGCTGTGAGACCAGATGAGACTGAGGCACGCTTCGCTAGACTTGAGCGGAGTATTGAGAGCCTGGCTGAGATTGTAGCGCAGCAGGCAGCGTTCGGGGCTACAGATAGGCGAGATCGGACGGGACAAGTAGCACCTGATCTCGAGATACCGACACAGGCCGCAGAGTTACCCGATGTTTAGGCTCAGGCTGCAGAGGCAGTGAGACCCCAGCCAGCTCAGGATGTTGGATATGAGTGTGACCTGGATAGATTTAGACATTTTCAGAAGTTTAGACCTCCAGTCTTCCATGGGAGGAAGGACCCAGTAGTAGCTGAGGATTGGGTGTATCAGATGGAGAAGCTATATAGGCTTTTCAGGTGCACTACTACTGAGAGGGTTGCTTTTGCCGTATTTGTATTTCAGGGAGCAGCAGAGCATTGGCGGAGATCTACCGAGCCGATTTTGAGAGCTCGACATACTAAGGTCACATGGGAGATATTTTTGGATGCCTTTAGGAGACAGTATGTTCCCGCTACTGCACAGCGAAAGTTGAGGATGGAGTTTTGAGTTTGGTTCAGGGGAACCAGTCTATTTATGAGTATGAGACTCGATTCATCTCCTTGGAGAGATATGATTTGGAGACGATGGGCAGTGAGGATCGGAAGGTCCAAAAGTTTATAGATGGACTGAGACCAGCCATCAGATCTCGGTTAGCTCCCTTTGATGTTTCGACTTATGAGGAGGCAGTACATAGAGCTCAGCTGTGTGAGCAGGATTATGAGCAGAACGTCTCCGAGACAAGAAAGTTTAGTAGGAGTCGAGACAGAGACCGGAAGAGACCCGGCAGAGACAGATTTTTCAGGAGAGGTGTACGGCTCTCTGATAAGAGGCTGAAGATTAAGGAGGTTCAGGAGAGGACAGATAGACCCCCTGTTCATCCGGCTTTACCACCAGCTAGAGGCATTGTCATTGGAGGACCACGCCCTACTACTGATCGATGTAGGCGATGTGGCAGATATCATGGTACCAGACCTTGTCCAGTGCCTATAGCTACTACTGTTGTATGTTATCGATGTGGGAGGCCAGGGCATGTGATGAGAGATTGCCCAGAGAGACTAGACACTGCCCCACAGAAGGGCAAGGAGCCGGAGAGAGCTCCAATTCAGGTTCCTGCTCAGAGGAGGAGAGCTACTGCAGAAGAGAAAGGGAAGCAAGTGATGGGTACAGGACGAGTTCATGCTTTGGACCAGGATACGGCAGATCAATCGTCTGATGTGGTGAAAGGTACCATCCTAATCTTTGATTTAGAAGCATATGTTTTGATTGATCCTGGTGCTACGCATTCATTCGTATCGCCTTCATTTGCATATAAATTGTCTAGGTATGTAAAGTTTATTCCTCTGAGTAGTAAATTGTTAATACTTACCCCCAGAAACACAAGTCAGTTAGTAGAGTATGTAGTCAGGGACTGTAAGTTGAAAGTCAGGGAGAAAGAAATATCAGTCGACCTTATTGTGATGTATATGAGGGACTTCGATGTCATACTAGGAATGGATTGGTTGTCTTCCAATCGTGTTGTGTTAGATTGCTTTTCTAAGACGTTAACGTTTAATACCCCCGAAAAATGTGTTGTAAAATTTTCTTGAAAAATAATGAAATCAGTGTTATTTTAAATGGAGCAATAAATTTTTGCTGATTTTATGATTTATGTTTTCAAGGATTCATCGCATATATGGTTGATACGGACCAGGTACGATCGAATTTGAGAGATATTCCAGTGGTTAGGGAGTTTCCTGACGTCTTTCCAGACAATTTACCAGGATTACCTCCAGCCAGAGAAATGGAGTTTGGGATAGATTTAGTACCTGGTACAGAACCGATTTCGAGACCACCGTATAAGATGGCTCCGATTGAGTTGGAGGAGTTGAGGAAGCAGTTACAGGATTTGCTTGAGAAGGGGTTTGTGAGACCGAGCGTATCACCTTGGGGAGCTCCGGTCTTGTTTGTGAGGAAGAAGGATGGCAGCCTCCGATTGTGTATGGATTACAGATTGTTGAATAAGGCTACCATTAAGAATAAGTATCCCCTTCCACGCATTGATGATCTGTTGGATCAGCTTCGGGGAGCACAGGTCTTTTCTAAGATTGATCTGAGGTCTGGGTATCATCAGCTGAGGATACGGAGAGAGGATGTGCCCAAGACAGCATTTAGGACACGTTATGGTCATTATGAGTTTTTGGTTATGCCATTCGGGTTGACTAATGCCCCCGCAGCATTCATGGCTTTGATGAACGATGTGTTCAAGCCATACCTGGATCGGTTTGTGATTGTGCTTATCGATGATATTTTGGTATACTCCAGATCCAGGGAGGACCACGAGCAGCACTTGAGGATAGTGTTACAGACCCTCAGAGAGAGACAGTTGTATGCCAAACTCGGTAAGTGTGACTTCTGGTTGGAGCAGATTTCTTTTCTGGGCCATGTAGTATCGAGGGATGGAGTGTCTGTGGACCCATCCAAGATAGAGGCAGTTGTTCAGTGGGAGCGGCCTAAGACAGTCACAGAGATTCGAAGTTTTCTGGGTTTGGCAGGATACTACAGGAGATTTGTAGAGGGTTTCTCCAGATTAGCTGCTCCGTTGACACGTCTCACACGGAAGGATGTTGAGTTTGTGTGGGATGATGCCTGTGAGAGGAGTTTTCAGGAGCTGAAGCGTCGATTGACCACTGCTCCAGTTCTCACCATACCTACCAGCTCAGGAGGTTTCTTGGTATATACAGATGCATCGCATCAGGGACTGGGTTGTGTACTGATGCAGGATGGGAGGGTAGTTGCCTATGGATCTAGACAGCTAAAAGATCACGAGAGGAACTATCCGACCCACGATTTGGAGTTAGCGGCCATAGTGTTTGCACTGAAGATATGGCGCCATTACTTATATGGTGAGCAGTTTCAGATTTTTACAGACCATAAGAGTCTGAAGTATTTATTCTCGCAGAATGAGCTGAACATGAGACAGAGGAGATGGCTCGAGCTCCTGAAGGATTATGATTGCGAGATATTATACCACCCGGGAAAGGCTAATGTAGTTGCTGATGCTTTGAGCAGGAAGAGCCTAAGGTTGGTATCATTTATGATGGTTCGGGAACATGATTTGTTAGAGCAGTTCGCGAGCCACAGTTTGGACACAGCACCCCCTGAGATTGACAGAGTTGAGATCATTGCGAGCCTGAGATTGGAGCCGGAGTTGATTGATCGTATCCGACAGGCCCAGCAGAGTGATCAGGGATGTATTCAGTTGATGAGGCAGGTACAGGTAGGTGCAGATACCGATTTTGCGTTGAGTACTGATGGTTTACTGAGGTTCTGCAGTAGGATATGTGTTCCCGAGGATCCTGAGATCAGGAGGATGATTTTATCAGAGGCTCACTTAGCGAGGTATACAGTACATTCGGGGAGTACGAAGATGTATCAGAATCTTCGGAGAGTTTATTGGTGGTCTGGGATGAAGAGAGACATAGCAGAGTATGTTGCGAGATGTCTCGTCTGTCAGCAGGTAAAGGTAGAGCATCAGAAGCCTGCAGGATTATTGCAGCCTCTACCGATACCGACATGGAAGTGGGAGCATGTCACCATGGATTTTGTGATGGGATTACCGAGGACTCGCAGAGGTCATGATGCCATCTGGGTGATTGTGGATAGACTGACGAAGTCCGCCCATTTCTTAGCTATGAGAGCTACAGATGCTTTGAGTACGTTGGCGAACTTATATGTTCGAGAGATTGTCAGGCTACATGGCGTTCCAGTGAGCGTTGTTTCTAATAGGGATGCCTGCTTCACTTCCCATTTTTGGGAACATTTTCAGGAAGCGTTGGGGACCCAGTTGAGATTTAGCACCGCTTTCCATCCTCAGACAGATGGTCAGTCAGAGAGGACTATACAGACTCTGGAGGATATGTTGAGAGCGTGTGTGCTGGATTTTGGAGGCTCTTGGGATGATCATTTGCCATTAACCGAGTTCGCCTACAATAACAGTTATCACTCGAGTATCAGGATGGCACCGTATGAGGCACTGTATAGTCGCAGATGCCGTTCCCCTATTGGATGGGAAGAGATTGGTGACAGACTGTTATTTGCTCCTGACTTGGTACAGCAGGCTACTGAGCATGTCAGACTAATATGTGATAGATTACGGACAGCTCAGAGCCGACAGAAGAGTTATGCTGACAGGAGACGCAGACCACTAGAGTTTGCAGAGGGTGAGTCGGTGTTTTTGAGAGATTCTCCTTCCAAGGGTATCATGAGGTTCGGTAAGAAAGGTAAACTGAGCCCTCGTTTTATTGGACCCTTCGAAATTCTGGAGCGAGTGGGAGATAAGGCCTATAGATTGGCATTGCCACCAGAGTTGGCAGGTATACACAGTGTCTTCCACGTTTCTATGCTTCAGAAGTACCATCCAGATCCGTCACACGTGATTCACTATGAGCCGTTAGAGCTCAGTGACAGTATGACATATGTTGAGAGACCAGTTCGGATTTTGGATAGGAAGGAGAAGGTATTGCGATCCAAGACGATCTCCCTGGTGAAGGTTCAGTGGCAGTATCACACTCCGGAGGAAGCTACCTGGGAGCTAGAGAGCATGATACAGGAGAAGTACCCGGAGTTGTTTACTGATTGATTTGGTTCTAATTTGGAGGACCAAATTCTTTTAGTGGGGGAGATTGTGATATCCGCAATTTTTGTATGATATTCCTTATGATTTCCATATGGTATGATATTATTATATGTTAATGGATTCATAAGATGGTTAATTCGGATTTGATAAATGTGGATGAAATGAAATAATGTACGTAAAATCGAATAAGGATAAATCGAGAAAATAAAGAAGCAACAAGTTGTCTAAGGAATTAAATCGAGTTGACTAAAAATGAAAAATAGAAAATAGGGAAAAGATTGTGGATTGATGAAAGAAAGTCGATTCAATTTGGTCCCGGACCCGTGCAAGGATAAAATGGTCAAAAGATCAAAATTTGGTATGAAATCGATAAGTAATTTTCGTTAAAATATGGAATTTGTGAAATCTGGATCAATACCGAGGAAAATATTTAAATTCGAGGCCGATTGATCTAGATATTAATTTATTAAAATTTACGGGGATTAATTTGGAATTAATCGGGATTTTTAATTCGAAAAATTATCCCGAAAAGAATCAAAAAATATACCGAGAAAGACGAAAATACACTGATAAATTCATTTATTGATTAAATGAATTTAATAATATTTTTTTAAAGATTTGTTTGAGATATTTGGATTATTTAATATATTTTAATTGATTAAAATAATAATAAATTAATTAATTAAAAAAATGAAAAATCAGAAAAACAAAAATCTGAAATCGAGAGAGAGAAGACCCGAAACGGAACCCAGCCGAACCCGTGAAACCCGAACCCTCCGACGAGCCACCGAGGGCCGTTGAGCCCAGGCGAAGGTCGAAAAAGGTAGAGCGAATCCCGACGAATCCAGTGATACCGGTGACGCGCGCCGACGGCAGCCATCTCCGACGAATCGACGACCGAAAGTTCCGAGGGGAAATCGCGTCGGTCCCGGCGAACGGCGACATCTTAGCACCGATTCGACCCCGCAAAATGATCCCCTGGCCGAGACGGTTCTATTGAACCCACTGGCTACCGGCGAGATGGCCGGAAAGGCCGGCGACGGTGAAATGCCCAAAACGGCACCGTAGCCGAGAAAGGAGAAAAGGAAAAAAAAAAAGAGGAAGAAAGTGTACCCGGGGACGACTCAAAAATTTGGGTAAGTGATCGAGGGTCGGGATTGACCACGGATAAATCTCGAGAATTTAATTTAATATTTTATTGATGGAAAATGACCCGAATTTAAATAATTGTGCAGTGTCACTACAGAGCCCGAACGAGAGTCGATTTAGCTCTGATTTTCGTACCCCGCACCATATTGGGTAAGTATATTTTAATTACGATAATATGAGTCCTTTAATGCAGAGTTTCGATTATTTTACGGAAATTACGAATTAATTCTGCATAAAAGGAATTTTATTCGAAATTTCAAAGTAATTATCGTAAACAGTATCCGAGCTATCCACTGAGTTTGGAACGAAGCCTAATGATTATTGATAAATCTAATGAACCCAGTAAACCCGAAGAAGGGATTTAAAAGTGGAAACGGGCTGAAAAAGGGGTTCGAGGCCCATTAAAGTGCAATTGGACCCAATAGAGTAAAAATGAGCCCAGAGCTTTAGATTCTATCAGTAAGAGTGAAATACTGATATGTATATTGAACTGAAACCATATGTGGTTATATGCAGCTCCGTAGACGAGCGAATTGTACTGAGAGACCTGGTACGGTCGAGTCGGGATAAGCTCGCGCGTGATTCCAGGTAAGGGAATTTTATGAACACTTAGAGGTAGCTGTCGTAATTTCGAGGGGATTTACATTACGTTAAATTCAATAGGCTACCTGAAAACAAAATAATAATTTTTGCGGAAAAATATGGAAATAGTGATAAATGATTATTTTCCCCCAGTTAGGAAAATTTTCAAAAATGGTAGTAAGGCTATGAAATTGCATGAATTTCATGATTTTAATGTTTTCATGATGATATTGCTTTAATTAAAGTAATTTATGGATAGGTTGGCTATTATTTACATGTTTTAAGTGAAAAGGCATAGGTTAGGTTCCAGTTGATATTTATTTAACATGTTTTGATAAAATTGAGCCACCTATCAGTGTTATATGAGTTGTAACTGTGCTTGAGCACTGCTCGCACTGGATTTTATATTTTGACTCAAACACAGAGTGCTGGAGCCTTGCTCGCACTATTTTACAGATTTGTTTTATATGACTACCGTACTGGAGTTTTTCTCGTACGAGGTTTTCACTGAGTTTTAATACTTATCCGTACTGGAGCAATGCTCGTACGTGGATTTGAATTGAATTTATAATCAGTTTAAGTCGTACTAGAGCGCTGCTCGTACGAAGATTTTTATTGATTTCTATGAAACCGTGCTAGAGCTTCGCTCGCACGAGGTTTTCAGATATCATGAATATGCATGGAGCTGTGCTAGAGCTTCGCTCGCACAGGAATTTATATGACATGCATATAGCCGTGCTGGAGCCTCCTGTTAACTGTGTGTCACAGTGAGATGATATGCTCACATGTGCAGACTGAGGCATACTAGACATGGGTGGATAAGACCTATTACAAGCACCCCTGATTGAGCTTGGGTTCACGGAGTACGATGTACCATGTATGTCACGCGGAGTACGCTGTACCGTGGGGATTGTTGGAGTGGAGTGGCATTAGCCACGAGACAGCAAGTCTTGCCATCGCAATCCTGATATTATGCTGTTCTGGTGGGTAGGATGACCCACCTCCCGTTTCAGGTGTGATACCCTGCACACTAGGATCCGTGTACCAGGGATCACGAGGTTATGGCCATAGTCCTGGATATTACCGATATAGTCGTTTACATGTCTCACATGATATAACTATTGGTCTTAATAGACCAGGGTAGACCCGAGGGAGGGGTCAGGCCCCGATTTTCTTATGATTTCAATTGAGTTTTGATTATTCCCATGGAGGGATTTTATAAGACTTTCATTGATTTGTAACCCTGTGAGAAGGGTGATTTTATATCAGAGATTTGAAAATAAAGAATTTTGTTGAAATGGATTTTGATTTGTGAGTGTATCGTATTTTGACCCAGATAGGGTATTTTAAAACGTGTTGTTTCATTGAGCATGAGATGTTTTCACATGAGAATTATTCCATGTTTTAATATGTCAATTTCCTGTTTTAGAACAGATGATATTATATATATATGGCGTATCATTGTTTTTACCTCATGCTCACATATATCCTGATTTCTTATCAGCATGTAGATAGTATAGCTATCTACCTGTTTGTATTATTGCCTTACTGAGCATGTGGAGCTCACCCTTTCATTTTCCACCCACTTTCAGTGTTTCCACCATAGAGATAGCGGGTGTAGAGAGTAGACGGCATAGCTGATATCTTTGTTTCCCATCGACTGTCAGGTATACACCATGTACAGAATTTTGTATTAGTATGCTTACAGCACAGTATCGTATATGAAAGAATATTTGGGGATGTAAATATAGAATCATCTGATGTATAAACATACCGACGACTCTATTATATGATTAATGATATCAGTATGTATGTTTACGTGTGATACTTAATGGTTTGAATGGTATATCGATATTGATTCACAGCCCGACCTGTTTAGAGGAATATGTCATGAGGAGGTAAGAAAGATTTTTCAAAAGCGAAAAAATTTGTACTGATTTTGGTAGTATTGGGTCGTGACAATAATATTCATGCCTTCCATAAAATTCTCATTATTTCGAAAATGAAATATTATTGGGATTTCATCAGTCTTCATAAATTCCGATATAAGTTTTTACATAAAATTTATTTTCGATCACTCCGTGCTTGCATTTACTTCATCAATTCTTGTATCTTCGGGTTCCCAGTCGTTCACGGGCTTCTCAGTTCCTATAGTTCACGGGCTCTTCAACGAATATTCACACTTCCATTAAAATTTATTATTTCCATTTTTATTTATAGTCTAATTAAATACAGGAATGTTGTGGGATTTACATTCTCCCCACCTTAAAAGAATTTGGTCCTCCAAATTCATTCGGGTCCATCAGAATAGATGTGGGTACTCTTAGTTAATTTGTCTACGATCACCCAGATTGTATCATGCCCCTTTCAAGTCCTTGGTAAACCCATAATGAAATCCATAGTAATATGCTCCCATTTCCAAGTAGGCACTGGAAGAGACTTAAGTAACCCCGCTAGTCTTTGGTGTTCGATCTTAATCTGTTGGCAAATCAGACACTTGGCCACAACTCAGCTACATCTCTTTTCATACCGACCCACCAATACACCCTTCGTAAATCATGGTACATCTTAGTGCTTCCCGGGTGCAT
The DNA here is from genome assembly GCA_033439115.1 of Firmiana major. NCBI lineage: Eukaryota > Viridiplantae > Streptophyta > Magnoliopsida > Malvales > Malvaceae > Firmiana > Firmiana major. The sequence continues at coordinate 12,981,732 of CM065899.1, read as the reverse complement.
GGTGTACCGAGAACAATGAGACTCCTTTAAGAACCTTTGTCGTAGGGTATCATCATTTGAGACACCAAACTTATCACAATTTCCCATTTATCCTTAATGAGAACTTATTCTTAATTTATATCACTTAATCCAAATCACTTCATATACCAGAGATATTCGTACCTTGCATACATCTCTTATTCCAATATGACTCGTATATTCAAGATTTATCTCATTTCAAAGCTTGTCTCATTTCGTACATCAACTATAGCAATATTCCTTCCTTATTCCAATTAAGTGTCACATTCAAAACGTAAGAATATAGAAATTTCAATCCTTAGATTCAATACGTAATCTATATTCTAAAGTTTCCTTATATCTCAAACTCTGAATCTTCATAATAGTTTGGATTTTTCCCATTAACATGTAACCTCTGTTTGGGAAATCCTACTTACACCCATTCTTAATACACTGTGACCCAAGAGACTCCGAGTCTCCTTAAAATTTAACACCAGTACACTCCAAAGTGGGTCACTCGATCCGAAAATCTCCCCTTCATATAGTTCTTATAATTGCTGTCTCAGCATTTCTAATCCAAGCAAAAGTCACTCAGTACAGTGGTTTGAGTAATTAATTCGATACCACATGCTAAATCAATTCTAGAACTTCTCCATTTAGTTTAGGGGTAACTTGATAAATCATTTGATCATGGGTCAGAAAACTTTCCCTGTTTATAGGGATGTTTCTATACTCCGAACACGTCCTATCTTTATCAATCATGTAAGCAGTGCGACCTTTAGAGTCTTATTTATACCGTTAGTTCCCTGATTCATTCTTCCAGTATAGTGACTGTGCTCTTTCATTGTCACTATTTCCCTTGTAGATTTCTTAGTGACTTTAGAAATATACAATTCATATCATCATAATTGCGCCTTGCACACTACTTAATCAAAACAATTTCAAATGGAGTCATCTTAGCTTGACTAAGTATCCCAATATCTCCTATGAGTTTCCTGGATTTTTCTCCGTTTCACATCTCTACTTATCCAGATCGTTCTTTTTCCAAAGCTAGAAATTTAATTTCATAATCATTCATAAACTTGTTACTTTATGTTTGATTGCAGTCACCTCATCCATAATTGCCACTTTATTTCATTCGGACCGTGCTGCCGCTTAAGGGCCTACATAATATATCCCATGTAATTTTTTGATGTCACCTCTCAGATTAAATTGGGAAACTTCCCTCCGAGTTCGGCTTTCCATTTCGATACTGTTGCTACAAAGACTACTTTCTTTATAGTAGCACACTCAGAAAATCCGTGTAGCTTCTCCAATCCTTTATCATAAAAGTTGCAAAAGTAACTTTCTCGGTAGAGTTACTTCTAAAATCATCAAGCTTTTCTATCTCATCCATTCAACACTCCGAATCACTGAATTCTTAACCTTGTTGAAGAATGGAGGCTTAAACTCTTGAAACTGCCCCCAGTCTATTAAGCTCACAGTCATACTCTAAGAATCCATCCACGTTTTTCCAATTTAATTTTTTTCAGTTTTCTATTTCAATTGGATTCTTGATTTCAGCATGTAATAGCATACTATCCTTCGAAATCAGCTCGGTCTCTATCCACTAGTGAATTTACAGACATTTCTTGACTTCACTGCCCTTAACATTGGGTCATACATTTCCAAGGATATAATTCTGTAAGACCCGATTTTAATCAAACAAAAAATGAGTGAGTGTTCGTGAAGGGAACTCGGGTTAAATTAATCCTGAACACGTACAAGGGCAAAATGGTCAAAAGATTGAAAGTCGGTATTAATTCGAGAAGAAAAATTTTATTAAAAATAATGGATTGAGAAATCTTGGTCAATAAAGGTGGTATCAGAGCAGAAATTGGTCTAATGTGTGTCAGTGTCAGTAATTAGAAAATTGCATCCCCGTGTTACTGTGCTTGGTTAGATACAATAGTGTATATCGAGATGGGTTTTAACTAAGAAATGGTTGAGAATGCAGGAATATCTAATATTAGTCGCGATAGAGAAGGTAGAGCACGAGACAGAGGTCGTAGAGGTTGACTTGAGCCTGCTAATCGTGCTGAGTTGACCTATGAGAATCAGGATGAGATTGAAATGGAGGTTTATATTGAGCATGCCTCACAGAGTCCGACAGAGATATCGGACAGTATTGAGACACGCTTCGCGAGGTTGGAGCGAAGTGTGGAGAATATTTTGGGAGCAAATTACTCAGAGTATGCATAAGATTTGAGGGCAAGTCAGAGCATTGATGGAAGTCTGCTCGACCCAACTTAAGAATTAGATATCCAGAGCTGACATGTGAAATATTTCTAGATGTATTCAAGTGATAGAATATCCCGGACACTGTTTAAAGGGAATGATAGATAAAATCCTTACTCTGACCCAGAAGAATTGATTTATTGATGAGTATGAATTATGAGTTAGAAACTCGGTTATATTCTTGGGCAGATATTACCTCGACACTATGAACAGTGACAGTCGAGATGTCTAAAAGTTTATGGAAGGGCTCAAATTGTCAATTAGAGTCCGATTGGCCCCGTTAGGTATCACTACCTATACCGAGGTAGTGTGCAAAATACAGTTGTGTGAATAAGATCGAGTGTTGTACACCTCTGAGATTAGGAAAGGTAGTAAGGGTCAAAATAGAGACAGAAAGAGAATTGAGAATGACAGAAATGTCAGAACGAGAAAAAGGGGTAGTTTGGTAAAAGATTTGATTTGATGAGTTATGGGCTAAGATGATTGGTAAGGCCATAGTTATCCAATTGTAGCACTTTTGAGGGGTATTGTGATTGGAGAACCCCGATCTGCTACGGATCACTGTAGAATGTGTGGTAAATACCACGGAAGTAGGACCTACACTTACATATTATTGATGAAAATGGTCGTTAAGTGTGGTAAGACGTACCATTTATTTTGATTGCTTAGAATTGGGCGGGATTGCCCCACAGAAAGGTAAAGAGATAGAGAAAACCCTGTTGAGATAGCTCCATCGAAAAAGGGAGGCCACAGCCGAAGAGAAAAGGAAGGAGGTTGTTGGACGAAGGCGATTCTATGTCTTGGACCAAGACACTACTGATGTTTCACAGGATGTGGTGAAAGATACCACACTGCTTATGAATAAAGAAGTAATTGTGTTAATTGATCCTGGTACCACGTATTTCTTCATACCGCCTTCATTCGCATGCAAGTGAGTAAAGACATGAATGCTTACACTCTTGGGCACAATGTTAATAAATGAGTACCCCAATAGAGGAAGGTTAACTAACGGAATAATTATGAAGAGATTTTAAGTTGAAAACGGGGGAAGAAGTATAAGTTAGCCGATTTTATTTAATGGGCTATGAATAATTTAAAGTATTATTTGAGAATAAAGTAGTCAGCTGCATATTATGATGTTCGGATTTCTATCCTAAGATAGTGATATGGTTTCCCCTGAAAAGTATACTGTAAGTTTTTATAAGTACTAAAAAAAGGGGGTGCAACGGTTGAAATTAAAGGAGCAAATGATGGTACTCACGAAATGAATAATGACAGAGTTTCGTTATAATTGATATACGAAGGAGATACTCTTTAAGATATGTTTGATCCTAAATACAAGATGTACTGGAGTAAGAGGCGTATGCTAGGTAAGAATACCCTTAAAATATGAAGTAATTTGGATTAAAGCGATAAGTAGTAAATATGAATTATAACCAAGGATAAGGGTGGATATAACCATAACTAGTCCCTGTGGTTAAGTCTAAGGGTTAATAAAGGTATTTCAAAATACCTCCCCGCCTGAAGACTTGACAGCGTCTAGAAATATATATATATAACCTATAACTTGAAATCGACTGTCGTAACATATAAATTTAAATTTTGGATACTTTTACTAGTACGATAAAGAATTATAAAATTCGATAAATTATGAAGGTTAAAATATTAAAATTTAATAAAAGCCATTAATATAAGAAAAAGGAAATGACGCGGGTTAGTATCGTGAACAGAAGCAATTTTGAAGTGATTATACACTTATGCGTATATAGGTCAAGGATATAGGCGATTAAAATATGTAATGGAGCTCAACTACAATGAGTTATTTAAACTTTTCCTGGACCGAATTGTCATCATCCTTATTGATGATATGTTGGGTGTAGTTAAAGTCCAGGAAAAATTATAAGCAACAATTGGAAATTGCTTTTACAGATGGTTGTTGCGAGTTCTAAAAAGGGTATACTTTGTTGGCACGTTTAACTATGAAATCGTGGTATTTGAATGAAATGATAAGTGAGATAATAGATGTGACATGAAATTTCGGTGTAGTGAAGTATAAACTGACCACCGTGATCATTTTCACATACCCAACAGCTCAAGAGGTTTTTCAGTGTGTATGGATATCTCAAAATCATGAATGAGCTAGGTATTGATGCAAAAAGGGAAGATAGTCGATTGTGGATCCAGACAACTCAAGGATCATGAAAGAAACTATCTGACCCATGATTTAAAACTGGCAGCGATAGTATTTGTATTGAGTAGATGGCACTAGTATGTACATGGTGAGAAATTATGGGTATGCACTGATCATAAAGCCCCAAGTATCTGTTTTCACAGAAAGAGGCGAATATGAGAATACATAGTGGGATAAAGCTTTTGAGAGATTTTGATTGTGGAAAATTGTACCACCCAGGAAAGGCTAATGTGATGGCTGATGCCTTGAGCAGAAAGAGCCTCGGGATGGTATTACATATGATGTTCAGGGAGCGTGAGCTGCTAGAGCAGTTGTGAGCCTCAGTAGTGATGTGATCCCTTCTGATAATGACAGTGATTGTGTGACAGCTAGCCTGAGACTAGAACCGGATGAGAGTGCTCGGATTTGACAAGCTTAGCGTGATGATCGGCATGGTGTCGATAGTTTAGGTCAGATTCAGAAGGGTACAGTGACAGAGTTCACAGAGAGTGTCGATGATTTACAGAGAGGTTCAAAGATAGTATAAGTACTCCCCAGGACCACCGTTGATGAGATAGTAATATTGTCAGAAGCTTACTCTTCGGGATATACAGTGCATACGGAAAGTAACAAATATATATATGAAATCTCTGAAAAGGGTATTGGTGGTCAGATGTGAAAAGAGATATGGTAGAGGTTATGGAAAGGTGCCTGGTATGTCAGCAAAATAAGGTAGAGTATTAAAAGTCTGCAGAGTTATTACAGCCTCTACTTATATCGACACGGCACGAAAATGGGAGCAAGTCTCCATGAATTTTGTGATAGGTTATAGAGGACTCAGATGAAGCACGAGGCTATTTAGATGATAGTCGCTAAGTTGACTAAGTCCACCCACCTTCTGGTTATGAAATCCCCAGATACTCTGAGTGCGTAGGCGAAGTTATATGTAAGGAAGATTGTGGAACATTATGTAGTGTTCCAGTGAGCATGGTATTATATAGGGATTCCCGCTTCACTTCCCACCTCTGGGAATATTTTTCAGGAAGCTATGGGAACCCGACTGAGTATTAGCACAACTTTTCATCCTCAGACAGATGGTCAGTTAGAGAGGACTGTACAGGTTCTGGAGGATACGATGAAAGCATGTGCCATTGATTTTATAAGCTCATGAGATGATCAGTTATTACAAATTGAATCCACCAAAACGACAGTTGGCACTTGAGTATCGGGATAACAAGATATGAAGCATAGTATGGCCGTAGGGGTTTTTTCCCCGACTTGGATAAGAAAAAGTGGGTGACAGATAGAAATTTCTTCCGAATTAGTATAATAAGTCTCTAAGGATGTTCAGTTGAGTGAGAGATTAAGAACACCTCAGAGCAGACAAAAAACATTGGAATTCACCGAGGGTGAATCAGTAATTGTTGAAGTTATGTGTCCTAAGGGAATAAGGACATAACGAGACTCAGGAAGAAGGCAAATTGAGTTTTGCTGAATGGAATTTTTGAGAGATTGGACAAGTAGGAGATAAGACCTGTAGGTTGGCGTTATCACCTGAATAAACAGGCATCCACAATGTGTCCCATCTTTTGATACTTCGGCAATACTATCCAGATCCAGCATAGGTGATCGGATATGAACTCCAACAGTTCAGCTCAGTGCAAATATAAATATATTGAAAAAGTTGATTCGGGCATTAAACAGAAAAGAGAAAGTATTGAGGATTAAGATGATCTCCCTAATTAAAGTCCTTTGGTAGTATTACACTCCGAAAAAAGGTCACATGAGAATTAAAAAGTATGATACGATTGATGTACCCGGAGTAGTTTATGGACTCATATGACTTGGTTCTAATTTGGAGGACCAAATTCCTTAAGTGGGGGAGATTATGTAAGACCCGATTTTAATCAAACACAAAATGAGTGAGTGTTCGTGAAGGGAACTCGGGTTAAATTAATCCCGAACACGTGCAAGGAAAAAATGGTCAAAAGACCGAAAGTCGGTATTAATTCGAGAAGAAAAATTTTATTAAAAATAATGGATTGAGAAATCTTGGTCAATAAAGGTGAAATAAATTTATTCTGGGTTAAATTGATCAAGATATCAATTTATTGGAATTAATCGGGATTAATCGAAATTTTTACCTTGGAAAAAGTATCCCGAAAATAATCGAAAAATATACCGAAAAGTCGAAATAATACTGATAAATTCAATTAGGGATTAATTGAATAAATTAATAATATTTTTAGATATTTTTGACAAAATAATAGTATTTTAATGATTAAAATAATAATAAAATTAATTAATAAAAAAAAAGAGAAAAGAAGAATTGAAAAAAAAAAGAATCAGAAATGGAAAATCGGGGAGAGAGAAAGAATAGAGAACGGAAAACGAAGCCGAAACCCGAGGAGAAGGCTGGACGACCACCGACGACCCAATCGGCCAGTCGAGGGCTGGAAAAGGAAGAGGGCGTCGGCGTGACCTCCCTGGTACCGGCAACACGCCCCACCGACGCCGGAGAATGCCGAATTGAGCGAGAGAAGCCGCGGAGAGAGGAAGCAAAATCGACAGCCACCGGCGCAGATTTGACCCCGACCACCGCTAACCGAAGCTTCCCCACTTAATGTCGAGCCGATTGTTGCCGAAAACGACCGGCGAAACTACCGACAAATGCCGAAAACGATGGAAAGAGGAAATGGGTACCGACGGTGGAGAGAACAGGCCGGACCGACGACTTTTCGGGGGCCTTGGACGAAACCGAGGGCAGATTCGTGCTGCGGACGGCCCAGCGGAGCCACTGGCGGCGGACGCCAGCGGAGAATCGGTCGGTAAGGCACTGAACCGGCTGAACCGGAGTGAACCGGCTGTCCGAACCGGGTCTGAACAGGACCGAACCGGTTCAGCCAATGAGGAAAGAGAAAAAAAGAGAAAAAGGGAAAAAGAAAAAGAGGAAAAATTAGGGAAAAATCTCGGCGATGTAATCGAGCTACGGGTAAGTCAGTAGCGGTCGAAATTGATCGATTTAAATTTTGGAATATTTTATTTAATTAATTTTCGACTGGAAATTTACCCAAAAATTATGAAATTGTGTAGCTCGACAATTGGCATCCAACGAGAGCTCGAGACAGCCTCGATTTACGTACTAGCATGGAATCTCGGGTAAGTAACTCTTATTTATGACAATTTACATCGTTATGCGTGCTTCAGATTTAATTATCGCATAAAATAAATTAAATTATGAAAATTTAGATAAATTATCGTAAATACTAAATTGAGCTATTCGAGAGTTAGAACGAGGCCCAATAAATTGTTGGTGGGCCCAATGAGCCCAATATGCCTTGATAATGTGAAAATTAAGTGGAAAACGGGCTTAAGGCCGATTAAGGCCCATTAAGGTGCAATCGAGCCCAATAGGGGTAAAAGGGCCCAATGATTTAAATTAAGCCCAGAAAATAGGAAATACAATTAAATTGTATGATATCTGACCTGAGGAAAAATCGGACTGCGTGACGAGACAGCAGTGGAAAAGGAAAGGTCAGACTCTACAGAAAAATAAGGTAAGGGAATTCTACGGACTGCTAGAGGTAAACTTTACGAAATTTCAAAGTCATATGCAGTCTTTTAAATTATCTGAAGGGTCTAGAAGTAAGTTAATAATTTTGGTGCTCCGAATGGGCAAATTATCAAAATACCCTTGTTAAGGGTAAAATTTTCAATTTTAGGAAAAATTGGGAGGAGCAAGAACAAAAGGTTCCTGCTCGTTCTGGAGATGTTTTGATGCATGCATGAGTAGGCTGGCTAACCTTGAAAGAAAAATGCACAGCATTGCATATTTTCGACGATGAAATTGTTTTGAAAATTGTTTTGAAGAAACAGAGCCGCCTACGTGTTTTTATTGACATGTGACGTGCTAGAGCTCAGCTCGCACGATGTTTTGATTTGTGTGATGCATGCATTAGTGCTGGAGCGAGAGCTCGCACTAGAGTTTTACATGCATTGGTGCTGGAGTCCAACTCACACCAGATTCTTTATATATATATATATATGATTTACATGATTTTCGTGATACGGTGCTAGAGTCTAACTCGCACCAGGTTTTACATGATTTTCGTGACAGGGTGCTAGAGTCTAACTCATACCATATTTTTATATGATTTTGAGACAGGGTGTTGGAGCTTCGCTCGCACCAGATTTTCACATGGTTTGCATACAGACTGCTAGAGATTAGCTCGCACTAGTTTTACTTGAATTGACGAGAGTGCTGGAGCATCGCTCGCACCCCCCACTGATTTTTATGAGAACATGCTATGAGTCGTGCTTGGAGCATCGGGTAGACTGTGTGTCACCGATTAAATAGGCTCGCACGTGCATTTTGAGACATGGCATGAGTATAGAGATATGATATGGGTCCACGGAGTACGATGTACCGTGCAAGTAGCATGGAGTACGATGTACCGTGTGGCATCTTCGGATACGTGGTATCTTCGGATACGTGTGGCATCTTCGGATGCGTGGGATCGGATAAGACCGACGAGATGGATTGACCCACCTCCCGGGCAATTCCCGATCATGGTGAGAACCCGCACACTAGGATCCGTGTAGCAGAGGAACTCTCGAGGACACATGGCCATAGTCTTGGTTATTACCGATATACAGATGTTACCTAGTCTCGCATGTTGACGATTTTAATGAGATCAAAACTGGGTTTTAAATTAAATGTGCATGATGATTATTTCCATGCTTTTTAAACCCATGTGTGATGTCAACTGATTTTCATGGTTTTGTGTGAGTCAGGACCACCCGAAGGAGGGGTTGAGTCCTGACTTTATTGTGAAATTTTGAAATGAGAAAGAAATGATTTAAAAAGAGTTGCATGTTGAATTTTCCATGCGAACGTGTTTTACATGACATCATGAATCATAACATCAGTTTTAAAATGTGTGGAGAAAGGGTGGTTTATGCATGGCACCACGTTCATGTAGGTAGTATGGTTACCTACTTGTTCGTAGGGTTGCCTTACTGAGCTTGATGTGCTCACCCCTTTCATTTTCTCACACAGATAATCTCCAGTAGATGTTGAGGCGACTGAGCACTGCAATCCGGATATCCGCTGCTGCCCATCATTTAAGGTATATACACTTGTACATATTGTATCTAAATAAGCATAGCACAGTAACATGTTTGTAAGTGACTTTAGGGGATGTATAAATATTGTAAACACTTATAAATGACTGAGAAAGAATTAAGTTATATGGTAAATGAATGGTAGGATTGGCATTGACGCACAGCCCAATTGTTAGTGGAGTGTGGTCACGATCAGAGGACAGGTAAGCATGAAAGAAAATAACAAAACCGAAAAATTTACTCTGATTTTTGGGTAGTTTTGGGTCATGACAAATTCATAACTCATACTCAGACATATCAATTTTCATGTGCTAGACCCCATAAATTTCATTTGTAGTTTCCTTAATCTCATTCATTTAGTCCTCTATAACTACCGGGTCCTTTATCCCATTTAACAATGGCGATCTGCAATTCTGAGACTGTCTTATCTAGTGTAGCTCCTACTCCTAACTCAAGTCATCATCATTCTGCTGTGGAGCTACAGGAGCAGACATATTCTAGTTCTGAAACAATCTCTACAGGCTGTGCGGGCGTATCGGGAGTAATCTGTCTGCCTATTCTTTCGTCTACCCCATCACCTAACATAGCATGTGTTCTAAGTTTCCATAATATGTTCAATACTCCACTAAACCTTAGCAGAGTGTATCTCAATACCATCTGTCCTTTCCACAGGACCTGATGGAGCACGCTCAACATCAGTTTCAATCTCGGTATCATTCATGAGTCTCATATGATGACTCATGATTCTCAAGCCTATCTCTGCAGCCTCTAGCCCGTGATCTAATTCCTGCGCGTAAACCAAATATCAAATCTTAAAGTCATTAGGTATACATTACCTACAACCAGACAAGCACAGACATTGGGATGTAATTTTATCCTTAATTTCGACACTGACAATACTAGACAACCTTCGTTCTGATACCATTTAAACTATAGCGACCCTTGAACCTTGAAAATTGGGGAAAATTTTTTTTTTGAACTTATTTACCCACTTATTCCCTTATTCACTTAGGTTGTATTCTTGTGCAGAGTCGAATCACTTTTCCTAATTCTTTATCTGTAATTATATTTAATTTTTTTTCCATTTGACATATATGGCCGATAGAAATTTCGGCAGCATAACGACTTATATATGAGCCTACCCACCTGCAATTCAATTGTTTAGACAACCCTAGATATCCACAACTACCAAGCATGCTTTCCAACAATCCTAAATATCCACAACTACCAAACATACTTTTCAAATCTACATTTACAACTTAATACATCCATATCGATTTAATACCAATCATCTTAAATCCTAATCCCAAGAATCATACTCTTTACATTGTTTTCCTTACAAATTGCATCCCAACAAAGTATTCCCAATATATGTCTGTGAATACAAGTATGTCTGGTACAGGAATGTAATTGTATACCTTTCTGCGTGTACAAAAAGTAGCCTAGGGTAGCTCTTTCCCACAGCTTACGTCGTGTACGCGGCAGGTAGCGCCCACGGATCACTGCAAATGGTCTGAGAGGTAGAGGGGTGAGCTTTTGGGGAAAAGCCCAGTAAGATAATACTCTTAAAGCAGTTCTGATATATAAAAACATGTGAAATCGTTCATAGAATCAAACTTTAATGAAATACATAAATTGTCATTTCATGCACAATCATCATAAAAATCATAAAGCATGTGTGTCTTTAAACAAATGACATGCTTAACCATTTTACAACTTTTCATAGTTCATGAATGAGTTCTTAAAACCATTAGGTTCATAAACATTTTGTAAACATTTCATAAACCTTTCATAAACCTTTCGTAAACATAATCATCATAAAAAGTCATAAAGCATGCGTGTCTTTAAAACAAATAACATGCTTAACTATTTTACAACTTTTCATAAACCTTTCATGAACATTTCATAATCATTTCGTAAACATTTCATGAATATTTCATAATCATTTCATAAACATTTCATGAATATTTCATAATCATTTCATGAAGCATATCGGTCGTAACCAATAATCGTATATATCATGAAAACACATATTCATTCATCATAGTCGATTTTCATAATCAAATCGAGGAGACTAGGCTATAACTAAGTCATGCGATACGTGTCATTCTCCGTACAGAGTCATCAGACCTATGGTCATGGTAAGAGGGGGTTGTAGACTGGATCAAGGTTGTACAGCTATCATAATCATAAACATTGGTAGTATCTTCTTATTTCTTATCATATACTAGCACATAGCTAGGGCACGGGCACCAATGGCACTCACCGTGCAGGGAACATTCATGCGTGCTGCGCGGGCACGAGATACAACCAAACATCATCATAAACCACCAGTAGCACGACATCTTCCACATAGGTTGAGTCAAGTGCTAAAGGGGCCGTACGTACCGGCACCTAAGTGGTGGAGCCGGAACACCACAAGAAGTAACCATGCATGAAGCCTATAGTCTCAAAACAGAGTTTTCAAAATCTTTCTTGGATTTTATAACCCATAAACTCATATCGAGTAATAAAATTGAATTCCTTGAAATCTGAAAACCCTTTCATAAAACAAAAAGACTGTGTGGCACTTTGTTCCCGTATGACCCAAGAGGTGGCCCCCACAATCCCCTTTCGAAAACAAATTTCTTTTCTTAACTACTTTTGAAATTGTCAAAAGTTTCTTTAACGATATGGATATAAAAACATAAATAAATGTAAAACATCCATACGCTTCATATATTAGGAAATTCATTTCACAACATGGAAGGTGAGTGGAATATTTCGACAAATTAAAACATGCTTCGTAAACAGTTTCACAAGTATAAAGCATTGATAAATCATTTCAAATCATATGCTCTTTCATAAAATCATTTATCACTGAAATAAGAATGCATTATCAGAACTAAGTTAAATAATACCCCTTACCTCGATTCATCGAAAATCTCGAATTCGAGTGGTGACGCCTCCTAGTACCTCCTTTAATTCTTCTACAATCACCTACACCGAAATTGTATACTTAGCACCCTATTCATGCGAATTGTCCAAATTGCGTTAAAATCGTAACATATTCGTTACTACTGCGTGTGTACGTATTATTGTACATACCTAGGCCAACACGCACGTTTATATATTTTCTTTACTATTTATATATTTTGTGCATACAAATATTAACATATACCTTTATTATATACATCTACATGTATATACACATAAATATATATATATATATATATATATATATATATATATATATACACTCCTATATATATATATATATATATATTTTATTTGTTTTCCATTTTTTTCCTTATCACATGAATATATCTTTTGTATGTACATATACTAACATACACATTTATCTTATATACACCCATATGTATATACACCAATATATATATATATATATATATATATACATATTATTATTTGTTTCCATTATTCAATGTCACAAATATATATTTTTTTGTCTACTCCTCATTTTTCCCATTTTTCCATTTTTATTTCACATGCAACTTAATTCACACTAACCAGCCTATATCTCAAACATATAAATATATACATGTATATTAAATATACATATATAAATTTACCTTGTCTCTTTTCCAAATTTTCAGCCTTTCTTTTCCCTCTTTTTTTTTTCTTTCCTCCTCTCTTCAGCTCTCAGTTTTCCTCCTTTCTTCAGCTCTCGGTTCCAGCCTTCACTGCTTCAACTTGCTTCAATTTCCAGCCTCGTTTTCTGCCTTGCTAATCGTCCCCTGCTTCACCGTGACTCCCTGCTCCAGTGTCTTTGCTTCTGCCCTTGTTTCTAGCAACTTCTTCACTCACGGTTTAGCATACAAACCAGCATTTAACACCCCTGAATGTCCCAACAGTGTCGGAACACTAGCCACGCACCTCTATTCTGCTCGGTTCCCAGCTTCAGTTCTCTTAGTTCTATCTCCCCTCAGCCTCGGTCTTCATCCAGTTTTTCAGTCCCGATTTTCTTCCTCCTTCGGTCTCCCTCTCTTTCTCCCTCGGTTAGCTGTTGCTTCTCGATTTCAGCTCTCTCGATCAGCTCCAAATTCTTCAGCCCCCTCTCGATTTTCTCTTCTTCTTCTTTCTTTCCTTCTTCCTCCCCCCAGCCAACCAACTCTTCCTTTCTCCTCTTTTCTTTCCTCCCTTTTTTTCCTTTCTTTCTTTCTTTTCTCTTCCTGCCGGCCAGGTCTCTTCTTTTTCCTTTCTCCTCTTCTCTTCTTTTCTTTTCTAGTTTCCCGCCCAGCTCCCCTCTGTTTGTTTTTTTCCAACTTCGAAACGGGTAGCAAATCCTATATATTTATATATATTATTTTAACATATATATATATATATATTATATTAATATATATATTATATGTTTATTTAGTGTTAGTATATTTTTTTGTTTGTTGTTTATTTGTGTTTTTATTTCAATTTACTTTTATTTCATTTTATCATTTTTATTTTTATTTGTCTCATGCTTTATTTATTTATTAATACTTATATATTATATACTATACATTTCATAGTTTATATATATTTGTTATATATATATATATATTATTATCCATCTATTTAAATGTCACGTATATTTATATATACATATACACCTATGTATATATCTATATATACACATTTTCTTGTAAGATTATCCAAGGACATAATATCCATGCCTTCCATAAAATTCTCATTATTTCGAAAATGAAATATTATTGGGATTTCATGATTCTTCATAAATTTTGATATAAGTTTTTACATAAAATTTATTTTCGATCTCTCCGTGCTTGCATTTGCTTCATCACTTCTTGTATCTTCGGGTTCCCATTCGTTCAAGGGCTTCTCGGTTCCTATAGTCCTCGGGTCCTTCAACAAATATTCACACTTCCATTAAAATTTATTATTCCCATTTTTATATATAGTCTAATAAAATACAGGAATGTTATGGGGTTTACAAAGATCGATCTCATAATCTTAAGGAGATCGATCTGCATTTTACAGAAATATTTGGATATCGATCTGCTCCTATAGGAGATCGATCCCTTTGAGGCAGAATCACAAGGAGATTGATCTGTCTTTATTGGAGATCGATTTGCTCATTTAAAGTTTTTTCATTCCTTGTCACTTTGGCCTACCAGATCGATCCCTTCTTCTCTAAGATCTGGCATCATAGTTTCACACTATGGTTGCACACTTGGTGTCACGACCCAAATTACCTAAAAATCAGAGTAAATTTTTTGCTTTTTCATTTATTATTTAATTCTTACCTTTCTCTCATCGTGACCATCCTACAAACAGTTGGGCTATGATTCGGTGTTAGTCACCTCACACTATTACCAATTCCATTTCCATAATCACATTTATATATCAGAGTTTACTATCTTTTGACTTTAATTAAATATATACACAATGGTATTTATAACTCTACATTCCCGACATGATTTATGTTTACAGTACTGTGCATTACATATTTAGATACAAAACCATACAAATGTGTATACCTGTCTCTTGATGGGAAGCAGCGGATACCAAGCATGCAAGTCCTCAGCCGCTTACTAATTTCTGTGAGTGCTCTGAAAAGATGGGAAAATAAGGGGGTGAGCAAACCACACGCTCAGTAAGGCAATTATGCAAGTAAGTAGATAGCTCCACTATCTAAATGCTCATAATGCCATGCCCTTAAATCCATTTCTTTTCATTTTAAATTTCACGCAAAAAATCATGCATATTTCAATGCCATAGTTTATCAAAACTATTTGTGCATATAGAAATCATATAATTCATGCATCAAAGGCATTTTAGGTGACATCATTAAATCATACTTAGCATGAAGTAAAACAAGATCATGCATTCTTTCATGTCATATAAGACAAATCATGAATTTGAAATGAAAGTATGGAAAACATCATCATGCTACTGCATTCAAATGTGAGAACCCAGCCTTATCCCTCTGTCGGGCTCATCAGCTGGAATTCTCTAGGACGCTAGGCTTATCCCTCTATCGGGCTCATCACCTGGTCCTCCCCTACCCTTATCCCTCGATCGGGCTCATCAAGTGGCCATAAATCTGTAGTCCGCTTTGGCCCGTTGGACCTCACGGTTTTGTCTCTTTTTAGGCTTATCCCTCTATCGGGCTCATCACCCTCAGAACGCGTCCTCGGAGGCTCGAACCAGGGACAACACCCTTAGTTCTCACACTCCTTATGCCAATGAGCCAATGTGAGAACCCAACCTTATCCCTCTGTCGGGCTCATCAGCTGGAATTCCCCAGGACGCCAGGCTTATCCCTCTATCGGGCTCATCACCTGGTCCTCCCCCACCCTTATCCCTCGATCGGGCTCATCAGGTGGCCATAAATCCGTATTGTCCGCTTTGGCCCGTTGGACCTCACGGTTTTGTCTCTTTTTGGGCTTATCCCTCTATCGGGCTCATCACCCTCAGAACACGTCCTCGAAGGCTCGAACCAGGGACAACACCCTTAGTTCTCACACTCCTTATGCCAAATGGTTCAATGGCATAAGGAGTGTGAGAACTAAGGGTGTTGTCCCTGGTTCGACCCTCCGAGGACACGTTCTGAGGGTGATGAGCCTGATAGAGGGATAAGCCCAAAAAGAGACAAAACCGTGAGGTCGAACGGGCCAAAGCGGACAATACGGATTTATGGCCACCTGATGAGCCCGATCGAGGGATAAGGGTGGGGGAGGACCAGGTGATGAGCCCGATAGAGGGATAAGCCTGGCGTCCTGGAGAATTCCAGCTGATGAGCCCGACAGAGGGATAAGGCTGGGTTCTCACATCAAATCATTTAATTAAAATTGCAGTATAAAATAACCCCATCCGGGTCAATTATCTCATAAGTAAATCTCAAATTCATAAAACAAGTCAGTAAAATTCATTATAAAGCTTCGGTTATAAAAACCACCCTTCTTTTAGGGTCCATATCATAAAATCGTAAAATCATAAAATCGGGGGCCTGACCCGTCCTTTGGGTCTACCCTGGTCTATCAGACCACAAGTTATATCATGTGAGACATGTAAGTGACTATCAGTAACAACATAGGACTATGGCCATAACCTCGTGATCCCTGGCAATACGGTACCTAGTGTGCAGGGTATCACACCTGCAACGGGAGGTGGGTCGTCCTACCCGCCAGAATAGCATAACACCAGGATTGCGAGGGCAAGGCTTGCTGCCTCGTGGCTAATGCCACTCCACTCCAACAATCCCCATGGTACAGCGTACTCCGCGTGACATACATGGTACAACGTACTCCGTGAACCCAAGCTCAGTCAAGGGTGCCTGTAATAGGTCTTATCCACCCAAATCATCTCTGTCTCAGAATGCATGTGTGAGCATATCATCTCATTGTGACACACAGTCTACAGGAGGCTCCAACACGACTATATGCATGTCATATAAATTCCTGTGCAAGCGAAGTTCAAGCACGGCTCCATATATATTCATGATATCAAAAAATCTCATGCGAGCGAAGCTCTAGCACGGTTTCATAGAAATCAGTAAAATCTGCGTACGAGCAGCGCTCCAGTATGACTTAAACTGATTATAAATTCAAGTAAAATCCACGTACAAGCAATGCTCTAGTACGGATATGTATAAAACTCAGTGAAAACCTCGTACGAGAAAACTCCAGTACGACATTCAAATGAATTATAGAAACGATATAAAACTTTATGCGAGCACCGCTCCAGCACAAATGAATGCTCAAGTAAATCAAATCTCGTGCGAGTTACACTCCAGCACAACTTTTATGAAATATCATATCAAAACAGGATGCGAGCTAAGCTCCAGCATCTCTCGTGCATGTCAAATCATAAAAACTAGTGCGAGCAATCGCTCCAGCACCTTTTTATGCATATCAAGTCAAAACAGTCAAAACAGGTCAAAACATGTCAAAACAGAGTACGAGCAAGGCTCCAGCAGCTCTCATGCATATCAAATCATAAAATCAGTGCGAGCAACCGCTCTAGCACATTTCATGCATATGATGTCACACAAATCGGTGCGAGCAACCGCTCAAGCACATTTTATGCACATTCACAAACTCAGGTATAGTGCGAGCTATGTGCCAGCACTATCTGTTTCCATATAAACTTAATAGTTAGCCCATTTTCCAAAGAAATTTCATTTAAATCTTAATAACACTTACGTAGTGTTATCTTGTGAAATTTATGCAATTACTGGCCAATGTATAGTTTTTCTTTGATTAAAACCAACAAAATTCCTTAAACCAGAAATTCCCTTAAATCATGCATTTCATGCATGTCATGCTTTCACCATCCTTAGGTGAACTTTCCTCAATTGGGGTAAAATAGTCTTTTCACCTATTTCGATCCTTAAAATCATTTAAACCACTTTTAGGATCATTATACAATATCAGTGTATACATACATATTCAGTGTATAGAAAAGCCATTAAAATACGCGTAGCTACCTCTAGCTACTCACACAATTCCCTTACCTCATTTTCTGTACAGTCTGACCTTTTCCATTGATGACTCGTCACGCAGTCCGATTTGCTCTCAATCAATTCTCTGGAACTGCGTATAAATATACATCAGGTCAATTACAATACAATTAATTGTATTTCATATTTTCTGGGGCTTAATTTAGATCATTGGGCCCATTTACCCATATTGGACCCGATTGCACCATAATGGGCCTTAATCGGCCTTAAGCCCATTTTCCTACTTACTATTCACATTATCTATGCCTATTAGGCTCATTGGGCCCATCAGTATTTATTGAGCATCGTTCTAACTCTCAAATAACTCAATTTAGTATTTATGACAATTTATCCAATTTTTTAAAATTTAATTCATTTATGTGAAAATTAAATCCGTAATTCATCAATACGCATAACGATGCAAATTGTCGTAAATAAGGGGTACTTACCCATGATTCCATGATCGTACACAAATCGAGGTTGTCTCAGTTGATACCAATTCGACAGCTACACATTTACAAAATTTTTCGGGTAAATTTTCAGTCGGATATTAATCAAATTAAATATTTTGAAATTTAAATCGATCAATTCGACCGCTTACCGACTTACCCGTAGCTCAATTGCATCACTGAAATTTTTTTCCAATTTTTCCTCTTTTTCTTTTTCCCTTTTTCTTCTTTTTTTCCTTCTCTTTTTGGCTAAACCGGTCCGGTTCGGTTCAACCCAGTTCAGACCGATTCGGTCCAGTGGTTTAGTCCAGTTCGGTCCAGCAGTTCAGTCCGATTCGGCATCATTTCCTCATTCCGGCGCCGTCCGGCCGGTTCCCGACGTGATTCAAGCATAAATCGGCGCGCCATGGCCTGGGTTTCCAAAATCGAGCCTCGGTTGGAGTCAAAACGGCGCCGATGGCCGCCAATCGGGGCTTCTCTTCCGCGGGTTCCTCCTCCGTTTTCAGCGTTCTCCGACGGTCTCCACGCCGCGTCACGGTCGCAGGTGGCTCGCCCGAGGTCGAGCTACCTTCGTCGACCCTCGTCGGCCCCTTGGTCCCGCCGATGGTGGCTCGTCCGACGATCTCTTCTTTCTCGATCGGCCTTCATGTCTCTGTTTCGTTTTTGTACCTTTTTTTTTTCAATTCGCGTTTTTCGTGAATTCTATTTTTTTTTCATTTCCTTTTTTTTAATTTACTATTATTTATAAATTATTTTTATTATTATTTTATTCAATATTATATTATTATTTTTGTCAAAATATCTAAAAAATGTATATTTAATTCATTTAATCACTAAATGAATTTATCGGTATTATTTCGGCTTTCCAGTAAAATTTTTTATTATTTTCGAGATTATTTTCGAGGTGAAAATTTTGATTAATTCTTATAAATTCATATCTTGATTAATTTAACCCGAAATTTAATTATTTCTTCGTTATTGATCAAGATTTCTCAATCCCATATTTTAAATTAAATTTTCTTGTCCCAGTTAATACCGAATTTTGATCTTTTGATCGTTTTACCCTTGCACATGTTCGAGAATACCATTTAAGTTCTTTTACATCTTTAAATGCACTCAAAAATTTATATTCATTCCCTTTTGCTCTTACGATAAAAATTTCGGGTCTTACACTTGGCATAAAATATCCATATATAATTGCCATAATTTACTCCATTGATTATTTCTCATTCAATACTATCACTTAGAAATTTCATTCCTTACCACTTTAATATATGAGTACATCACATTTAGCTTAATTAATTACACTTCTTGTTCACATTACATAATTAGATGTGTATAGAATTCTCAAGTCTCACAAAAATGGAAGAGGTGTGTTGGTTTGTTGAAGAAAGGGTGTTTGTTGTGGGGTATTTATAGATTGAGAGTGATGAGATCGATTTGCTAGGGTGAGGAGATCGATCTTTCTTTAGTTTTTGTCATCGAATTCTCAGGTTTTAGAAGAGGGAGATCGATCTGCTCATTGGGGAGAGATCGATCTTGGCTTGACAGAAGCTTAAGGAGATCGATTTGCTCATGGGTAGTGATCGATTTGCCCTTTACAGAATACAATGGAGATCAATCAGTACTTAAGGGGGATCGATCTGGGCTTGGCAGATTCACTTGGAATAGCTCTGTTTACACATGGGATCGATCTGCCTTGAATGGGAGATCGATCTGGCCTTCATCTGCAGCCCTTTTGTTGTAATTTTTCCAGAATTTCCAATGGAGAACTTGCATTCGATTACTTCGCTACTCATTTTACAATCTATTCACACTTCGAGCATGGAAAGGTTCATTTCCTATGATTTTCGTGTTATGAAACTTGTGTGTATTGCTTGAAAATTAGAATTGATACACAAAATTTACCGTCTATGCATCATTAATTTATGTCTTCATTACTTATCTTCAATCCAAGTATTTAAAGTTTTATTCGCTTAGTTTATGGCCACTTCAGCCCTTATTTATCCTTTACGTGCATCATGACATTCGTCCATCCCATTTGCAAATTCATTCACATTTACTTGATCAAAAAATCATCCATCTTATAATTACATCTACATTTATTACAAAGTTATACATACATGGGGTCTCACACTTCGGTCCTCTGCTCCTTGGGCAGATCCCTCCTATAGAGTACTTGGGATGCTTCAGGCCTATTACCTTTATCTCTGACCTTCACTCGAGACCTATACAGGGATTGTGTCAAATCTAGTCCCCTCTCAATTTCCTGTGCGCAACCAAGAGCGTTAAATTCAGTGATACGGAATCCCAATAATCTATCTTTGATAGCTGGATTTAATCCGTATAAAAATCGCTCTATACAACGCTCTTCGTCCCTAACAGTCTTCGGATCGTATCTCATTAAAGTTGTAAACTGGTTCTCATACTCATCGACTGTCATACTGTCCTGGACTAAATTCAAAAAATTTGCTTGCATCTTCTTTTGAGCAGTGCGAGAGACATACTGGGTATAAAAAGCTGACTGAAAAGCATCCCAACTAATTACCAGATGGCTAGCAGTCAATAGTCTCTGGCTGGCTCTCCACCAGTGTCGAGCTTATCCCTTGAGCATATATTCACCCATGCTAACTTTTTCTGCATCAACGCACCCCAGATATTCAAAAGTTATCTCCATTTCTGTTAACCACTCCTCTGCCTCGATGGGGTCCTTAACTCCCTTGAATGACAGCAAATTCAGCTTAAGGAAATCTCTCAACCGACCCATGTCCCTGTCATCGGGCCTAGCCAGTGTCTGAGGCTGAGTAGTGGGAGGCACTAGATAAGTCTGTGAAAGAGGTGGGGGCAGATCCTATGGTGGTGTGGGTGTAGGAGCTAGGGTAGGTGTTGTACAGGAGGCATTTGCCCCAAAATGTTGAGCGAATAACACTGCAATCTGGTCAAATCCTTGTCTCACATCCTGCTCTAACCAATTTATCCAAGAGTTAGGACTCTCTGGCTATGGGGCAGGTGGTGGAGGTGGTTGTGCCTGCCTTTGGGGGTAACCTCGTCTCTCGCTCATGGTGTATATTTAATGTACCTGCGTGTACACAATAAACTTGGTCATAACTTTAGCAGATGTTTTCAATTTATAACCAGATAAGTACAGACACTTAGGATGTAATCTATCTCCAACTAACTGACACTGATAGTACTAGACACATTTGGCTCTGATACCAAGAGAGACTGTAACATCCCGAAAAAATGAAAATTAGGGCTGATTTAATTTTTTTTAACTTAATCTTATATAAGGTGTATTCATGTTCAGTGCCAGTTCTTAACTTATCATTCATTCTCAAACCATTATATACTGTAACATCATGAATTACCCACTTTTTCATTCTCATACATATACAAAAGTAATTACATCTCAATTGTTCCTTTACATACAAGTATTTGTACTATACATGATGTCCAGATACAAATGAAATATACCTTAAATGCGTATAAGAGATAGCCTGGGGAGAGTCTCGTCCACTAGCCTATGTCAGGTACGCAGCAGGCAAGAAGGTGATTACTGTAAATAATCTGAAAGAAAGGAAAAAGAGAGGTGAGCTTCAGATAGCCCAGTAAGGAGTGCTTTTAAATAAAAATAGTATTCAAAACATTTCGTAAAATAATGATACTAAATGACAGAGTTCCATTTTCAAACCAAATGGTTAGAAAATCATATAGGTTTGCATATCCAAATCATATACTTTTTTTCATACCACAACATAATTCATATATATTTCTTACTTCAATTTAAAATCTCAAAAATCAAATGTTTGCATAACCAAGAATAGGTGATAGACGAATCGTACAAAACCAAAATATGGAGACTAGGCATTCACTATTATTTTCATGAAGGTAATCACTACTTCATCCTCAAAAGAATATCCTCCGCAGAGGGAATAGAATACTTATGGCCATTGTAGGGTTGTAGATTGGATCAAAGTCATACATCGTCACATAAACGCCACACAGGCGAAAACAGATACTGCCACGAAGGCGACATGACAAATACATAGAATTACGCATGTTATAGTCGAGGTCCAGCCCGTTCATAGGTCGTCAGCTAGAATTCTCTTGAGTCCCTTTAAATTGACCCTCAGGTTTACCCTGACTCGCATGCTTTTGCACCCTTAGTCTCAAAAGTTAATGTTATCATACTTAAAATATTTTTGCATTTATTTGTACAAAGCTCACAAAAATTATATGTAAATCCCTGAAATTTTCCTGTAAATTAGTTCGAAAGGAAAAAACGTACAAGTGGAAATAAAATTAGAAGTCTGATATAAAATAAATAAAATAATAAAATACCCGAGAAATAAATAAGATAAATATATATATTTAATTGATTTAAATATATATATATTTAAATATTTTGGGTATATTATATATTATATTATATTTTAAATAAAATATAATATAATAAAATAAAATAAAATAAATAAATAAATAAATAAAATAATAAAATACATAATAAATAAATATAAATAAATAACTAAATGATAAATAATATATAATATATATAATAATAATTATAATTAAAAACAAAAAAAAAAAAGAAATAGAAGGCAGAATCGCGAATTGCGATTCTGCCATGGAACAGTGAAGAGGGGAGCAAAGGCACCGAGGAAGTCGGCCCCTACCTGCCTCACTGACGGAGCCCGGCGGAAGGACCGGACAAGGCGGCGAGCATCGCCGGTGCTGGTAGGCGGAGAAGAGGAGCCGTCGGCAAGCGAAAAAAAGGAGAGAGAGAGACCGACAGAGAAAGAGAGAAAAGAGAGAGAGAGAGAAAGAAACGGCGGCCGAGGAAGGTGGGAGCGCTTGCCACCGGCCAGATGGGATACCCACGCCGCAGATCCAAGCGCAGATCGGCCTGAAACGCCGCCGAACGACGCGGAAGAAAATGGGTGCCGACGCCGGAGGAGAGAAGAGGCCGGACCGGCCACTTTCCGGCGAGCTTTGGCGAAGCCGACCCCAGATCCATGCACCGGACTACCCCGCGGACAAGCTGGAGGTGGAAGCCGGCGGAGAACCGATCGGAAAAGCCCCGAACGGCGAGGGAGAAGGTTGGACCGGGACTGAACCGGGCTGAACCGGACCGGTCTGAACCGGACCGAACCGGTTCAGCCAGAAAAAAGAAAAAAAAAGAAAAAAAGGAAAAAAAAAGGAAAAATGAGAAAAAAATTTGGTGATGCAACCGAGCTCCGGATTAGTCGGTAAGTGGTCAAATGAACCAATTTAATTTTTAAAATAATTATTTAAATATATATATGTATATTTATTTATTTAGGTACATGTACAAATAGGTGTATATAATGAATTGGGTTTGTTAGTATTTGTACAAAAAAAAATATGTATGCATAGGTGATAAGGAAAAAATGGAAAACAATGATAATATATATATATATATATATATATATATATATTTATTTAGGTGCATATACATGTGGGGATATGAAAGGTGAATGTGTGCAAGTATATGTATATACAAAGAATGTATATATATGAGATAGGAAAACATGAAAACAATAAAAGTATATATATATATATATATATATATATATATATATACATACAGGGGTGTATATATATATAAATATATATTTATGCGTGTATACATGTAGATGTATATAATGAAGGTATATGTTAATACTTGTAGGAGCAAATATATAAATAGTGAAGAAATATGTAAACGTGCGTGTCGACCTAAGGATATACAATAATACGTACACAAGCAGTAGCAACGATAAATTACGATTTTAACGCAATTCGCATGAATAGGGTGCTAAGTCTACAATTTCGGTGTAGGTGATTGTAGAAGGGATTAAAGGAGGTACTAGGAGACGTCACCGTTCGAATTCGAGATACTCGATAAATCGAGGTAAGGGGGTATTACTTAACTTAGTTCTGATATTGCATTCATGTTTCTCTGATAAATGATTTTATGAAAGAGCATATGATTTGAAATGATTTATCAATGCGTCCATACTTGCGCGACTGTTTACAAAACATGATATCGTTTTACAAAATGTTCGCTAGAACATCTATGTTTATGAAATAAACTTTCGAATTATGAAAATGCATGAAAGTTTTATGATGGCTTAAAAACCCATATTTACGATTTGAAATGGAACTTTTGATGTTTTCAAAAGTATTTACGAAAAAGAAAATATGTTTTGAGACTTAGGCTTCATGCTTGGCTACTTCTCGTGGTGTTCCGGCTCCACCACTTGAGGTGCCGGTACGTTGGCCCCTTTAGCACTTGACTCGACCTGTGTGGAAGATGTCGTGCTACTGGTGGTTTATGATGATGTTTCAGTAGTATCTCGTGCCCGCGCAGCACGCAATTATGTTGCCCACACGGAGAGTGCCTTTGGTGCCCGTGTCCTAGCTAGGTGCTAGTGAAAGTAAGTAAGATGGATACTACCCATATTTTACGAAATGGTTGTATGACCCTGATCCAATCTACAGCCCACTTACCATGGCCATAGGTATGATGACTCTCCAATGGAGAATGACACGTATCGCATGACTTAGTTATAGTCTAGTCTCCTCGATTTTAATTATAAAATCGACTATGATGAGAGTTTATGAAATGATTATGAAACATGCATGAGATGTTTATGAAATGATTATGAAATATGCATGAGATGTTTATGAAATGATTATGAATTATGCATGAGATGTTTATGAAACGATCATGAAATATGCATGATATGTTTACGAAATGATTTATGAAATGTTCATGAAAATGGTTAAGCATGTTAATGGTTTTATTGACATGCATGCTTTATGACGTTTATGCATTAAATGAAAATTTTTGTATTTCATTAAGTTTTGTTCTATGAACAATTTCAAAGGTTTTATATATCAGAACTGCTTTAAGAGTATTACCTTACTGGGCTTTTCCCCAAAAGCTCACCCCTCTACCTCTCAGATTTTTGCAGTGAATTACAACTAATAAATGCTGCGTAGAAGACGTAAGCTGGCGGATATGAGTTTCCCCAGACTACCTTTTATATATGCATGAGGTATACATTCTTATCTTTATACCAGACTATTTGTATGCACAGACATCTATTGAAAATAATGTGTCGGGATGAAATCGGTATAAGAATAAATGAAATGAAATATTTTAAGGATTGACACTGAACAGGAATACAGCCTAAGTAAATAAAGGATTAAGTCATAAGTAGAAGTTCAAAAAAAAAAAAATTTACTCTGATTTTTATAGGTCACGGGTCGTTACAGTTTTAAGTGGTATCAGAGCAAATGCTGTCTAGTATTGTCAGTGTCAATAATAAGGATATGATTACATCCCAAATGTCTGTGCTTGTCTGCTTGTAGAGTAAGTATACCTAATTATGTTAAGACTTAATGTTGGGTTTACGTGATGAATTAGATCACGAGCTAGAGGCCGCAGAGATAGGCCTGAGAATCAAGCAGAGTCATCATATGAGACTCATAAATAATACCGAAATTGAAACTGATGTTGAGTGTGGTCCATCAGGTCCTGTGGAAAGGACAAATGGTATTGAGATACATTACTAAGGTTGAGTGGAGTATTGAATATATTATGGTAAATTGGGACACAAGCTATGTTAGGTGATGGTGTAGACGGATGAATAGACAGGCAGATTACGTTAATTATGCCTGCACAGCCGGTAGAGATGTGTCAGAACTACAAATATGCCTACTCCTATAGCTCCACAACGGAATGATGATGACTTGGATTAGGAGTAGGAGCTACATGAGATGAGGCATTTTCAAAAGTGCAGACCGCCATTGTTAAATTGGATAAAGGACCCAGTAGTTATAGAGAATTGAATGAATGAGACAGAAAAAAAACTTGATGATTAAAAAAGTAACTCTACCGAGAAAGTTGCACTTGCAATTTGTGTTAAGGAATCAGAGAAGTTATACAAATTTTCAGAGTGTGCTACTATAAAGAAAGTAGCCCTTGTAGCATCAATATCGAGATGCAAAGTCGAACTCGGAGGGAAGTTCCCCGATTTAATTCGAGAGCCGACATCAGTAAATTACATTAGATATATTCTGAAGGCTCTTAGACGGCAACACATTTTGGATGAAATAAAGTGGCAATTATGAATGGAATGATTGCAACCGAACATGAAGTAACAAGTCTATGGATGACTATGAAATTAAATTTATAGTTTTGGAAGAAGAATAATCTGAATAAATAGAGATGTGAAACGGAGAAAATTTAGGAAACTCATAGGAGGTACAAAGATCCTCAATCGAGCTAGGTTAGCTCAACTTGATGTTATTTTAAGAGAGCAGTGCGTAAGACGCAACTATGAGAATACGATATATATACTTTCGAGGTTATTAAGGACATGAAAAGGTAAAGAGAGTGACAAAAAGTGATGTACTAAGGAAGCAATGAGAGTGATAGAGTAAAGCCCTTGTGACTGAAAAGACGAATCACATAACTAAAAGTATGCTTACAGGATTGAATTAAAATCTTGAGGAAAACAATTATAAGGATTACATGAAAAGGAGATTATCGGACCAAGTGAATCACTTTGATGTGTACTAGCATTAATTGTTAAGGAGACCCGGAGTCTTCTTGGTCACGATTAGTTAAGAACGGGTGTTAATTGGATTCCAAAGACAATGATTATAAATCAGTGGGAAAAGACCCAAAATTGTTAAGATGATTCAGAGTTTGAGATATATGGAGACTTTGGACTATGAATTATATATCGAGTATAAAGATTGTGAATGGCTCATGCTTATGTTTCGAATGCGAGACTTAATTGGAATAAGGAAAGAGTTCTGAGATAATTGATGTACGAAATGAGGCAAGTTTGAAATGTGATAGATTCTGAATACAGGTGATACTATGAACAAGAGATGTATACAATTATGAATACTTCTGGTAAATTTAATTATTCAAATCAAGTGATATGAACAGAGAATGAGTGTGACTAAAGGATAAATTGAAATTGACAGTCGTCATATTCGTGTTAGAAGTCAGGATACCATTACTTGTAAAGATGAAGAAATGAATTTCATTTTAACGAAATCGTATGAACTATGGAATATGGATTAATGGTTCAATATCGAGTGCAAAGAAATGCTATGTGAGAACGTAGGTTTGAGACAATAATTGAAAACCATTAGCACAAAATTTATCATTGTAGATTGTAAGATTTTCTGTTGGCTGGAATCAATCTTACATTTAATGAGGAAAATTGCATAAATCGAAGTGATTTTGGTTGGTAAAAGCAAGAGAAAAGTATCTCAACTTGAGGATATGAATTGATAAATTATTCAAGTCGTTGCAGGACAATCTCTAAACTTCTACATGGAGTGCTATTAATTAGTTAATGATAAAAGTGATTAAATTGTGATAACGGTTCCAAAGATTGAGGAATCAATGATATTATGTGATGTATATGATTGGTGTTTGGAGTTGTGATCTTAATATGGATTTTATTATTTGGAGTTATAATGATTGAAATTATCGATTGATTTTTCTTATTGTTCCTAGGCTCTAATTTTTAGTTGGAGTTAATAGTGTATTTGGTTAATAGAAAATTTTAGATTATGATATTAAAAGTTCTACGAAGAGTTTCATCGTCATCCATAATTGATTTATGAGACTTGAAAGCTATTAATGTTTGAGATTAGAGATGAGTTGGATACTCATAGATTTATGTTTGAAATTGTTTGGGGTGAAAAACTTATGTCTATTACAAATATCAATTATATTGATTTCATCTTTATCGTAGTGTGTGATGGTTAACTGATGATAAATATTCTGATACAATGAAAAAGAAAAGAAAATCAATATTCAATAGTTTATAAGTGATTGGAAAATTTGTCGATATGATTATTCAGATTTAAAGTTCTATGAGGATATAATTACTTAACATGATGTGAAAATTTTGTTCTAAGAAATGTGATGAACAAGAAATTATGTTGATCCCAGATAATGTTATGAACAATAACTTTGAGGTTTTCATGATTATATTCGATGACATATTAGAGGGAACAGTCAAAATGTGATTGGATTAAGTTACAACTTTGGGATCATTGTTAATTTGACAAGTGGTTGATCTTTCATATGGAAGTTAATTTTGACTGAAGCTCATAATAGTAAGTACATTCTACACCCTAGTAGTACCAAAATGTACCAAAAAAATCGACGAACGGTGTTTTGATGGCCTGAAATGAAACGAAATTTTGCAGAGTTTGCTTATAACAATAGCTAATATGCTAGTATCGGAATGGCACCATATGAGACCTTATATGATAGAAGTTGTAGGTCTCCAGTGGCATGGGAAGAAGTGGATGACAAAGAGATTTTGGCTCTCGATTTGGTCAAATAGGCAGCAGAAGGTGTTCGGATAATCTGTGATAGACGTAAGGCCGCACATAGTAGGCAGAAGAGTTATGTGGATAAGCATAAGCGGCCACTTGAGTTTCAGATTGGGGATTCCGTGTTTCTGAATGTATACCGAGCAAGGGTATCATGAGCTATAAAAAGAAATGGAAACTGAGTCCTCGCTTCAGTTGGTCCATTTGAGATTCTAGAGAGAGTGGGAGACGTACCTATGGACTTGTCTTACCACCGTAGCTTTTGGGGTACGTAATGTCTTCCACGTCTCGATGTTAAGGAAGTATAATCCGGATCCCTCACATATCATTGAGTATGAACCTTTGAGCATTCAAGGGGATATGAGCTACATTAAGCAACCTATCCGGATTTTGGACAGAAAGGAACAAGGTACTTCGATTGAAAACTATTCCTTTGGTAAGGGTTCTCTGGCAACACCACTCGGTTGAAGAAGCTACAGGGTAGCTAGAGAGCCTCATGAAGGAGAAGTACCCTCATCTATTCTAAAGGACCAAAATGAATTTGGAGGACCAAATTCTTTAAAGGTGGGGAGAATGTAAATCCCAGAAATTTTCCTATAAATTAGTTCGAAAGGAAAAAACGTACAAGTGGAAATAAAATTAGAAGTCTGATATAAAATAAATAAAATAATAAAATACCCGAGAAATAAATAAGATAAATATATATATTTAATTGATTTAAATATATATATATATATATAAATATTTTGGGTATATTATATATTATATTATATTTTAAATAAAATATAATATAATAAAATAAAATAAATAAATAAATAAATAAATAAAATAATAAAATACATAATAAATAAATATAAATAAATAACTAAATGATAAATAATATATAATATATATAATAATAATTATAATTAAAAACAAAAAAAAAAGAAAAAAAAGAAATAGAAGGCAGAATCGCGAATTGCGATTCTGCCATGGAACAGTGAAGAGGGGAGCAAAGGCACCGAGGAAGCCGGCCCCTACCTGCCTCACTGACGGAGCCCGGCGGAAGGACCGGACAAGGCGGCGAGCATCGCCGGTGCTGGTAGGCGGAGAAGAGGAGCCGTCGGCAAGCGAAAAAAAGGAGAGAGAGAGACCGACAGAGAAAGAGAGAAAAGAGAGAGAGAGAGAAAGAAACGGCGGCCGAGGAAGGTGGGAGCGCTTGCCACCGGCCAGATGGGATACCCACGCCGCAGATCCAGGCGCAGATCGGCCTGAAACGCCGCTGAACGGCGCGGAAGAAAATGGGTGCCGACGCCGGAGGAGAGAAGAGGCCGGACCGGCCACTTTCCGGCGAGCTTTGGCGAAGCCGACCCCAGATCCATGCACCGGACTACCCCGCGGACAAGCTGGAGGTGGAAGCCGGCGGAGAACCGATCGGAAAAGCCCCGAACGGCGAGGGAGAAGGTTGGACCGGGACTGAACCGGGCTGAACCGGACCGGTCTGAACCGGACCGAACCGGTTCAGCCAGAAAAAGGAAAAAAAAAAGAAAAAAAAGAAAAAAAAAGGGAAAAAAGAGAAAAAAATATAGTGATGCAACCGAGCTCCGGATTAGTCGGTAAGTGGTCAAATGAACCAATTTAATTTTTAAAATAATTATTTAAATATATATATGTATATTTATTTATTTAGGTACATGTACAAATAGGTGTATATAATGAATTGGGTTTGTTAGTATTTGTACAAAAAAAAATATGTATGCATAGGTGATAAGGAAAAAATGGAAAACAATGATAATATATATATATATATATATTTATTTAGGTGCATATACATGTGGGGATATGAAAGGTGAATGTGTGCAAGTATATGTATATACAAAGAATGTATATATATGAGATAGGAAAACATGAAAACAATAAAAGTATATATATATATATATATATATATATATATATATATATATATATATACATACATGGGTGTATATATATATAAATATATATTTATGCGTGTATACATGTAGATGTATATAATGAAGGTATATGTTAATACTTGTAGGAGCAAATATATAAATAGTGAAGAAATATGTAAACGTGCGTGTCGACCTAAGGATATACAATAATACGTACACAAGCAGTAGCAACGATAAATTACGATTTTAACGCAATTCGCGTGAATAGGGTGCTAAGTCTACAATTTCGGTGTAGGTGATTGTAGAAGGGATTAAAGGAGGTACTAGGAGACGTCACCGTTCGAATTCGAGATACTCGATAAATCGAGGTAAGGGGGTATTACTTAACTTAGTTCTGATATTGCATTCATGTTTCTCTGATAAATGATTTTATGAAAGAGCATATGATTTGAAATGATTTATCAATGCGTCCATACTTGCGCGACTGTTTACAAAACATGATATCGTTTTACAAAATGTTCGCTAGAACATCTATGTTTATGAAATAAACTTTCGAATTATGAAAATGCATGAAAGTTTTATGATGGCTTAAAAACCCATATTTACGATTTGAAATGGAACTTTTGATGTTTTCAAAAGTATTTACGAAAAAGAAAATATGTTTTGAGACTTAGGCTTCATGCTTGGCTACTTCTCGTGGTGTTCCGGCTCCACCACTTGAGGTGCCGGTACGTTGGCCCCTTTAGCACTTGACTCGACCTGTGTGGAAGATGTCGTGCTACTGGTGGTTTATGATGATGTTTCAGTAGTATCTCGTGCCCGCGCAGCACGCAATTATGTTGCCCACACGGAGAGTGCCTTTGGTGCCCGTGTCCTAGCTAGGTGCTAGTGAAAGTAAGTAAGATGGATACTACCCATATTTTACGAAATGGTTGTATGACCCTGATCCAGTCTACAGCCCACTTACCATGGCCATAGGTATGATGACTCTCCAATGGAGAATGACACGTATCGCATGACTTAGTTATAGTCTAGTCTCCTCGATTTTAATTATAAAATCGACTATGATGAGAGTTTATGAAATGATTATGAAACATGCATGAGATGTTTATGAAATGATTATGAAATATGCATGAGATGTTTATGAAATGATTATGAATTATGCATGAGATGTTTATGAAACGATCATGAAATATGCATGATATGTTTACGAAATGATTTATGAAATGTTCATGAAAATGGTTAAGCATGTTAATGGTTTTATTGACATGCATGCTTTATGACGTTTATGCATTAAATGAAAATTTTTGTATTTCATTAAGTTTTGTTCTATGAACAATTTCAAAGGTTTTATATATCAGAACTGCTTTAAGAGTATTACCTTACTGGGCTTTTCCCCAAAAGCTCACCCCTCTACCTCTCAGATTTTTGCAGTGAATTACAACTAATAAATGCTGCGTAGACGACGTAAGCTGGCGGATATGAGTTTCCCCAGACTACCTTTTATATATGCATGAGGTATACATTCTTATCTTTATACCAGACTATTTGTATGCACAGACATCTATTGAAAATAATGTGTCGGGATGAAATCGGTATAATAATAAATGAAATGAAATATTTTAAGGATTGACACTGAACAGGAATACAGCCTAAGTAAATAAAGGATTAAGTCATAAGTAGAAGTTCAAAAAAAAAAAAATTTACTCTGATTTTTATAGGTCACGGGTCGTTACATTATATCTCAGAAATCACATAAATATATATTCGTCCACAAATATTCAAAATTATAAAATTGTACAAGAATCGTGCACTCGCAGATAAAATGTGGGCTATAGATCGTTTTCGAAGCTGATTTTATAAAAGATTTTTCATGCCATAAATACGTATTTGTAAGTAAGGAATATTGTTACTAAAATAAATTGCATCCCTTACCTAAACGAGGCTGGCGTAGAACTGAATCGTCGAGTACCAAGTTTGCCTCGTTTTGCATGCCAACGCCTCGGGCTGCCCAAAATGATTGCAAAATCGTCAAATGATGTTCAAATCCACTTTAACATGCTTAAAATATCTCAACATACTTAAATCTCACTAGACTCGGTCATTTTTCTAACTTTCCCTACTTTTTCAATTTTACCGATAAAGTGTCGATTTAAGCTATTTCGTTAGTTTCTTTCCTTCTAATTAACTCCTTAACCTAAGGACTTACATACTTGTTCCAGTCTCCAATTAACAATTTACAACATATGAAATTGTCAAATTTTCACACTTTCACAGTTCTCCACTAAACTGAGCTATAAATCGAGTTTCTTCGGTATTAAACAATCATTCCACAACACACAATTCAACCAAATTTCATCTTTTCTTCAACATTTCAATGCTGGCCAAACCTACCCTCATCACTAGAAATTATTTCATCAATTTCTACTTTAGCCACAATTAAGCAAATTCATCAAACATAAACATATATCAAACTCATCATCTTCCAACAACTTTACCTCGGGTTTGATCAAGTTTGACCCGAGATTCTTCCTCCAACAATGACTCTCATCTGTAGATAAACATGTATACAACTTAGAATTATCAAGAACAAGCTCAAAAACCAATTAAGAAACTATAAATTTCAAGTTTCTCTCACCTTAGAAACAGGGTAGATTTTGCCCATGTTCTTCTCTGTAGTTTTTCACCTAGCAAACGAGCTTGTTTAAGGCTAGATCTTTTATATGTTGTAGAGGACTTAGGAAGGATGATTTTATCCTTTGACTAAACTCTAAAAGTGGTCGGAAGGTGGCCAAAAATTTTGTACAAGCTTGGCCTGGAGAAGACGCCTATGGCAACTTGTGTAGGGAATAAGTTGCTGAGTTTAAGTCGGTTTGGGGCTTATTTTACCTTTCCAGAAAGAGCATGAAATGATATTTTATTTTGGAAAAAAATCTCGATCAAAAAAGTTTTGGAAGGTCTTCAAATTTAGCATTCTTGTTGGGTCAACAGATTTCTGAGCCAAGGCAGCGTGCAGCCCTGTTTTTGTAAAATCCATAAAAAATATTTCCAGCCTAATTTCTTCAAAATTTTCATTTTTCATGTGTTATATTAAGTCTCTAGTATGTTTCGTAAAAATTTTGGACCCACTTATTTAAGAAAAGCTTCTCATTTGAGCCCATTTTGTCCAATT
Organism: Firmiana major; assembly: GCA_033439115.1. Taxonomy (NCBI): domain Eukaryota; kingdom Viridiplantae; phylum Streptophyta; class Magnoliopsida; order Malvales; family Malvaceae; genus Firmiana; species Firmiana major. Next base: position 12,947,837 of record CM065899.1, on the reverse strand, counting down.
TAGTCCTTACTGATTGAAATTCCTTAAGATTTTCGGTTTACTTTAAAAATTAATTTATCATCGAAACCTTAATATTTCCACTCAATTTTAATTCCCCAAGTCAATTATGCCTTATACGAATTTCCTATGGCCTCGAAATAATTTTTATGAATTTATAAAATTTATTTCGAATTTATTTCACTTACTAGGCACAATTACTTGGTTTAGTGCTAATCCGAGTTTTTACTAGCTTTTTACTTCCAATACCTTATTTTCACCTTTTAACCACCAAAACATACCTATACATGCAATCTTTGAGAAATTCTTGAATTTAAAACCTTACCTCGGTTTTCATGCCCCAAGCTCCGTACTATTAACCCGAGTTTTTCGGTTGTTTTAGGCCCTACATAAACACTTAGGTAAGTCTTTGAACTCCTCATCCTAGCTTTTAAATAAATAATAATACAAAAAAGTTGGGTTTCACAATTTAACTGTAATCTTTGTGTTTTTCTATAACAGAGATAAAATTAGAAAAATAGAAAGAGAATTAAAGTTCTCTTTATGAAAAAAGGATAAAACTAAAACTATAGAAAAAAGTGAGGAAAGAGAATAACAGTTAAAAAGAAAAAGAAATGGAACAAGAGAGGGGTAAATATTCATTTGGATGGACAGTGACATTGAAAACAGTGGTGGCAATGAGATTAGATACTATAGTAACTAGATTAAAATCAATAGTAAAATATGTGTTTAGATGCAAACACAATGACCACAGTGAGGTCAAGCGCATTGAGAAGTGAAAATGATTATTATCGATATTATATTAAAAATTTCATTGATTAATAAATAATTTAAAATTACAAAAATCAATTTTACATAAAATAATATATTTTTAATAAATTAATTATTAAAATTATTTTTATATCGACTAAAACTTTTATTAAATATTATATATATTTAATTTTATTTAGTATTTAAAATATTTATTTAATGAATAATGTCACTTATTTTATATTAAAATAATATATTTAAAATTTTAAATAATGAAAAATTTTAATAATTATATAAAAATATAAAATAACATTTATTTATGATTTTATATATATTAATATTTTATTTATATATTATTAAAAATAATAAATTTGAAAAATTATTTTCAAAATAATAAAGAACTATATAAAAAAAAGTTTAAAAAAGTGAGTAAATGGAGTAAAAGTGTACTAGTGGCACAGTGAAGTTCCCATCACGCTGTATCCCTTATATTCCAAACAAAATTACGCAATGTAATTGAGGTCAAAAAAGCCTCAATTGCGCTGCACCAAGATCCATTTGATTTTAAACAAGATCTCAATCAATTGAGTTTAGCTTGAAAGAGAAGAATAACAATCAATTTAATACAATATGAATGGTATGTATTACAAATCCTAAAGCTAGGGCATGGGTCTATTAGATTTTAAAGTTTATTAGGCCCATTTAGAAGTTGATTTGGGCCAATAACTTCTTCCTTTTTTTCTAAATTTCCCATTAATTTTAGAAGTCTTATATTTATATTATGAAATTTTAGGGTTTACAATGGGAAAAAGTGCATTTGTAGTCTAAAACTTTTTATATAAGTTTCATTTTGATTCAAACCTTTAAATTGTTTCATAATAATCTCAAATATTTTAAATGGGTGATAATATAGTCTTATCTCAATTTTTTTAACAAAAATAAAAAAGAATTACAAATTAAAGTATTAAATTCAAAATTATTACTCAATACTAGTTATACCAAAATTTATTTTTTAGAAAGAAATTTCTTATAAGGAAATGAAAATATATTTTCTTATAATTTTAAAAATTCAACTTAAAATTAAAAAAGTACTTTATTTTTCTTCTTAATAATTTTAAAATTTTTATTTCTTTTCTAATAAATATATTTTTTTCGGTTCCAACTTTTGCAAAAATGAATAATTTGATAAAATTACAAAATATATTATATAATATTCAAGAATTAGAAAAACACTTCAATAAATTAATTTGCAAAAGGTATCATGTTTAAGAATTTTTACTTTAAGAACTAAAAAAGTACAAAATTTATTAATATATTGGCAAAGAGATTTTTTAAAGAGCTTTTATATCGGAAGAGTGAATGTCAAAAATTAAACAAACATACCTTTTACGACAAAATAATTATTTATAAGATAAAACTCTCTAAATTAATAACTTTTTAGATTAATATTGAATAATAGATTTCAAAAATATTAATTTAGAGAGTTTTACTATATATGTTTGATTGCGTTCATTTCAATGGCCAACCAACCATTTTAAACATACAAATTTAAAATAATATAAAACTGATAGAAATGCACATCATAAGTATATTCTACATATTTATAGATAATATAACATAGATTTCTTGCTAAGCCAAGAGTAGTTTTGTAAGACCCGATTTTTATCGTATTTCCTTATGATTCACATATTGTATGGATATTGTTATATGTTAATGGAATCATAAGATGGATGATTTTGATCATATAAATATGAATGAAGTAGTCGAACGTACGTAAAATCTGAAAACGGACAGTTAAGAAATTTAAAATTAAATTTATGAGATTTGAATTATCCGGAGAGAGATACGAATTTTAAATGAGAAATTATAATGGGTCCAAGAAGGAAAGTCGGCCTAAATTGGTCCCGAACGTGTAGAAGGGTAAAACGGTCAAAAGACCAAAATCCGGTATAAATTCGATAAGAAAAATTTCATTAAAATATGCATTTAGGAAATCTTGATCAAAAAAAATTATTGAATTCCGAGTCTAATTGACCAAGATACAAATTTATTAAGATTTACCAAAAATTCACTCGGGACAATATCTCGAAAAAAAATATGGATAAAATATATTGGAAAAAGGGAAAAATAAATTGAATAAATTAATAATATAATAAAATATATAGTTTATTAGATATTTCGGTAAAAATATAGTATTTTAATGAATATAATAATAATAAAATAAATTATATATATATAAAAAAAGAAACAGAAAATCGAGAAAGTCCCGAAATCTGGAAACAGTGACGACGAAGCTGAGGACCGAACCCTGACGAACCACCGACGATCGACGAGGCCAGGTGAGGGCCGGAGAAGAGAGAGGACAACCCGATGAACCTGCTAGTACTGACGACGTGCCGTATCTACGCTGGAGTCCGGCAAACGGAGGAGGAAAAGTCGACGAGAAATAGGGGCTCAATTTTTTATGATCCATGATAGCTGGGTGTGATCGGACGGTTCCGACTTGATCAGGAGGACGAGCCGATTCTGTTGGTACCTAATTCATCCGGCGAAATGGCCGAAAACGACCGGCAACAGTGAGGGCCCTGAAACGGCACCGTAGCCGGAAAGGAAAGAAAAAGGAAAAAAAAAAGAAAAGAGGAAAATTTTGGGAAAAATTTGGCGATGTTGTCGAGCTACGAGAAAGCCGGTAAGTGGTCAAATGGACCGATTTAATATCCGGAATAATTATTTAAATATATATTTGACTGAATTTGACCCAAAAAATATATAAATGTGTAGCTCGAAAATTGGCGACAAACGAGAGCTCGAGTCAGGCTCGATTTGCGTACTATCATGGACTCTCAGGTAAGTAACCCTTATTTATGACAATTTGCATAGTTATGTGTGTTAAAAATTTACCGCATATATTACGAATTTAATTTCGCATAAAATGAATTATATTCTGGAATTGGAGATAAATTGTCGTAAATAATTAATTGAGCTATCCGAGAGTTTAGAACGAGGCCCAATAAATATTGATGGGCCCAATGAGCCCAATAGGTCTCGATAATATGAATAGTAAGTGAAAAATGGGCTTAAGGCCGATTAAGGCCCATTAAGGTGTAATCAGGCCCAAAATTATAAACGAGCCCAATACTTTGAATTAAGCTCAGAAATTATGAAATACAGTTAATTGAATGATTTCTGACCTGATAAATAATTATACGCAGCTCCGGGGATTTGATTGGGAGCAAATCGGACTATGTGACAAGACATTAGTGGAAAGGTCAGCCTGTACAGAAAAATGAGGTAAAGGAATTTTGCGAGTAGCTAGAGGTAGCTACGCGTATTTTTTATAGCTTTTGTATACACTGAAAATGTATAAAGGTCCTAGAAATGGTTTAAAAATTTTAAGGACTCAGGATAGGTAAAAGACTATTTTACCCCTATTGAGGAAAATTCACCTAAGGATGGTGAAAGCATGACATGCATGAAATGCATGATTTAAGGAATTTTTGTGATTTTTTAGCAAAGCAAATTGGTAGATTGGCTAGTAGTTGCATAAATTTCACAAGATAACACTACATAAGTGCTATTTAGATTTAAATGAAATTTCTTTGGAAAAAGGACCAACTATCAAGTTTATATAAAAATAGATGGTGTTGGAGCCTTGCTCGCACTATATCTGAGTTTGTGAGTGTGCATATGGTGCTGGAGCAGTTGCTCGCACTGATTTGTGTGACATGATATGCATAAAAAGGTGTTGCAGCGATTGCTCGCACTAGTTTTAATGATTTGACATGCATGAGAGGTACTAGAGCTTAGCTCCCACTAGTTTTGAACTGTGTGACACATGTATTAGTGCTGGAGCAGGGGCTCGCACTAAAGTTTTACATGCATGGGTGCTGGAGCCTAACTCGCACCAGATTTTCACATGATTTTCGTGACAGGGTGCTGGAGCCTAGCTCGCACCAAATTTTCACATAATTTTCATGACAAGGTGCTCGAGTCTAACTGACACCAGATTTTCACTTGATTTTTATGACAGAGTGCTGGAGCCTAGCTCGCACTAGTTTGACATGATTTTGACGGAGTGCTGGAGCTTAGCTCGCACTAGATCTTATGAGATTTTATGAAACGCGTGCTGGAGCTGGGCTCGCACGAGATTTTCCTTGATTTTATGAGAGTGCTGGAGCATCTCTCGCACTGATTTTATGAGACATGCAATGAGCCGTGCTTGGAGCGTCGGGTAGACTGTGTGTCACGTCGATTAAATATGCTCGCACGTGCGTTTTGAGACAGGCACGATTATTGATATAAGATGTGGGTCGACGGAGTACGTTGTACCGTGCATATCACATGGAGTACATTGTACCGTGCTATATTATATTTATGTGGCATCTTCGGATGCGAGTGATCCGGTAGGATGGACGGGATGGACTGACCCACCTCCCTGGGCGGTTCCCGATAGTGGTGAGACCCCACACACAGGTTGCGTGTAGCAGTGGGATCACGAGGATATGGCCATAGTCCTAGTTATTTCCATGATACATTGCCTAGTCTCGCAAATTACTATCTGATATTCTGAAAGCTTGAGAATGCGTGGATTTTGTGTGAGTCTGGACCACCCAAGGGAGGGGTTGGATCCTGACTGATGATATTGGTTTTGTTGTGACTAAATGAAATTTTCAATATTTTTGAAAATGCTTGGAAATAAATGATTTTATGTGGATCAGGATCACTCGAGGGAGAGGTTGAGTCCTGATGAGTGTGACTGAGATGTGATTTGATGAGAATGAAACTGGTATTTAAACTGAAACTTACATGACGTTATTTCCATGCTATTGAAACCCATGCGTGAATGTTTATTTTCAAATTATGTGGAGAAGGGTGTTTTATGTATGGCACCACGTTCATGTAGGTTGTATGGTTACCTACTTGTTCGTAGGATTGTCTTACTGAGCTTGATGTGCTCACCCCTTTCATTTTCCTACACAGATTTCTTTCAGTAGACTTTAAGGGGACTGAGTACTGCATTCCTGATATCTCCTGCTGCCCATCACTTGAGGTATATACACTTGTACGTATTGTATCTAAATAAGAATAGCACAGTAACATGTTTGTTAGTAACTTTCGGGGATGTATAGATACTGTAAACACTTGTAAATGAATGGGAAAGAATTAGTGAAAAACTCATGTGTTTACCTTTCATTTAATAAGGAATTAAGTTATATGGTGAATGAATGGTGGGACTGGAAGATCTTATGAGATTTTATGAAACGCGTGCTAGAGCTTGGCTCGCATGAGATTTTCCTTGATTTTATAAGAGTGTTGGAGCATCACTCGCACTGATTTTATGAGACATGCGATGAGTCGTGCTTGGAGCGTTAGGTAGACTGTGTGTCACACCGATTAAATATGCTTGCACGTGCGTTTTGAGACAGGCACAATTATTGATATGAGATGTGGGTCCACGGAGTACGTTGTACTGTGCATATCGCATGGAGTACATTGTACCATACTATATTATATTTATGTGGCATCTTCGGATGCGAGTGATCGAGCAGGACCGACAGGATGGACTGACCCACCTCCCGAGGCGGTTCCCGATAGTGGTGAGACCACGCACACAGGATCCGTGTAGCAGTGGGATCACGAGGATATGGCCATAGTCCTAGTTATTTCCATGATACATTGCCTAGTCTCGCATGTTACTATCTGATGTTTTGAAAGCTTGAGAATGCGTGAATTTTGTGTGAGTCTGGACCACCCGAGCAAAGGGTTGGATCCTGACTGATGATATTGGTTTTTTTGTGAATAAATGAAATTTTTAATGTTTTCCGAAATGCTTGGAAATAAATGATTTTATGTGGATCAAGATCACCCGAGGGAGGGGTTGAGTTCTGATGAGTGTGACTGAGACGTGATTTGATGAGAATGAAACTGGGATTTAAACTGAAACTTGCATGACGTTATTAACATGCTATTTAAACCCATGTGTGAGGTAAACTGGTTTTACATGACATTCATGGTGTGGCATATGGGTATGAGTGATGGTTTTATGGAAACATAGCATGATGTATTTTTCATAATTATTTATAATTTATGCAATGAAATGTTTTAGCATAAGGAGGTTATCCATGCTTTAATTGCAAATGCATGATTTTGAGTTAATTCTTGCGTTTTATGATTTTAAATGAGATGTCATTGAGGCATGAGTTGCATGATTTCCATAAGCACAAACAACTTTTATAAACTATGCATTGATGTGTACATGATTTCGTGTGTGAGTTTTAAATGAAAAGAAATGGATTTAAGGGCATGGCATTATGAGCATGTAGATAGTGGAGCTATCTACTTACTTGCATAATTGCCTTACTGAGCGTGTGGTTGCTCACCCCTCTTATTTTTCCCTCTTTTCAAAGCACTCGTAGTAGATAGTGAGCGGCTGATGACTTTCATTATTGGTATCCGCTGCTTCCCATCATCGAGAAAAGGTATACATACTTGTATGGTTTTTTATCTAAATGTGTAAATGCATAGTACTGTAAACGTATATGACGTCGGGGATGTAAGGTTATGTAAATGAAATTGTGAATGTATTAGTTAAAGTCAAAAGATAGAAAAATCCTAATGTGTAAATGTAACATGGAAATGGAATGGTAAGTAGTGTGAGGGGACTAACACCGAATCATAGCCCAACTGTTGGTAGGATGGTCACGATGAGAGGAAGGTAAGAATTAAATATGAAAGAAAAACAAAAAAAATTACTCATATTTTTAGGTTGTGACAATTGGTGGTATCAGAGCGAAATTGGTCTGATGTGTGTCAGTATCAGTAATTAGGAAATTACATCCCCGTGTTACTGTGCTTGGTTAGATACAATCGTGTATATTGAGATGGGTTTTAACTAAGAAAAGGTTGTGAATGCAATAATATAGGCATTATGCATGTTACCAGACGCGGTAGAGGAGGTCGAGCACGAGGCAGAGGCCGTAGAGGTAGGCCTGAGCTTGCTAGTCGTGCTGAGTCGACCCATAAGACCCATGAGGAGGTTGAGGTGGAGACTGATGTTGAGCATACTCCACAGGGTCTTATAAAGAGACCAGACAATATTGAGACATACTTCACGAGGATGGAGGGAGTGTAAAAAATATTTTGGAGTTGTTTACTCAGTCTATGCAGGTAGTTGAGGATAGGCAGGGTAAAGCCTGAACAGATACCTCAGACTATAGAGATTCTCACACCCCTCCGGTATTTAGCGAAGTAACGAAACCAATAGTTACTGAGGACTAGGTGAATGAGATAGCGAAGTTGTATGGATTCTTTCGGTGTATGTCGATCGAGAAAGTGACTTTTAAATACGTTTATGTTGGAGGGCGAGACGGTGCATTGGTAGAAATCCGCTCGACCTATTTTAAGAGTTAGACATCCAAAATTGACATGAGAGATAATTCTGGATGCACAAAGACAGTATATTTTGGACATTGTTTAGAGGAATTTACAGATAGAGTTCCTTACTCTGACCCAGAGGAACAGGTCAATCGATGAGTATGAATCTCAATTTACATCCCAGGGAAGGTATGAACCGATATTGTGAACAGTGAGAGTCGAAAGGTCCGAAAGTTCATGGAAGGACTCAGATCGTCTATCAAAGTTGATTGGCCCGTTAGATATCACTATTTACGATGAGGCAGTGTGCAGATCACAATGTGTGAATAAGATTAAGAATTGCATGCCTCTGAGTTTAAGAAAGACAATAAGGGTCAAAATAGAGACAAAAAGGAAATAGAGGATAACAGAGATGTCAAAGCGGGAAAGAGGCGGTTTGGTAGGAAATTTAGAGTTAGTGAGTTATGGGGTAAGATGATTGGTAAGCCCTAGTGTATCCAGTTTCAGCGCTTACACGGATATTGTGATTGGAGGACCCCGACCTGCTAATGGGCAGTGTTGGATGTGTGGTAGTTACCACGGAAATAGGCGGTTGAATGAGGGTGAGTGTATATCTTGGACCAGGACACTATTGATGCTTCATTTGATGTGGTGTAAGGTACCAACTTGATTGTTAATATTGAAGCAATTATTTTAATTGATCCTGGTACTACACATTTATTCATATCGTCGTCATTTGCATATAAGTTAGTGAAATATGTGAAACCTATATCATTAGGCGAAATGCTGATAGTTAGCACCCCAATGAAGGACAGTCTGCAAATTGAATATGTCGGTAGAGATTGTAAGTTGAAAGTGGGGGAAAGGAACAAACAGACCAATCTCATTCTCTGAAATATGAGTGTTTTGATGTAATATGGGGAATAAATTGATTGGCTGCAAACTATGTTGGTGAAATTGCTATTCTAAGATAGCGATGTTTCACCCTAGAAAAGTGTATAATAAGTTTTAACAAGTAATGAAAGAGTTTTGTTATAGTTGATATACAAAATGAGATAAGCTTTGAGATGGGATAGATCCTAAATACAAGATATATTGGAATAAGAGGCGTATGCAAGGTAAGAATATCTCTGATATGTGAAGTAATTTGGATTAAGCGATATGTAGTGAATATGAATTGCGACCAAGGATAAGGAGGGGATATATCCACAACCAGTCCATGTGGTCAAGTCTGAGGGTTAATAAAGGTATTTCAAAATACCTCTTCGCTAGAAGACTTGACAGCGTCTAGAAGTATACATAACCTATAAATTGAAATTGACAGTCGTAATATATACATTTAAAATTAGGGTACCTTTACTTGTACGATAAAGAAATATAGAATTCGATTAGTCATGAAGGTTTAAAAATTAAAATTTTATAAAAGCTGTTAATATAAGAAAAAAGAAATGACACGGGTTAGTATGACACGGGTTAGTATCTTGAAACAGAAGCGATTTCAAAATGACATTATACGTTTATGCGTACATAGGTCAAGGATATGGGTGATTAAAATATTTAGTGGAACTCAACTACGATGAGGTTCTTTTCTCATACTGACATTTGTTCTGTGGTAGTGAGCTTAAAAGCTGAAAACTAGACTTGATTTATCGAATCGAACAGGATCAGCATAAGAATAAGTATTTCGTTCTACTATTGATGATCCATTGGGTTAGCTGCGAAGAGCGCAAATTTTTTTTAGATCGATTGGAAGTCTAGGTTTTATCCGTTGAGAATTTGGAATGTGGATGTGCCCAAGACAATTCTTTGTACTCGTTAGGGCATTGATGAATGAGGTATTTAAACTTTACCTGGACCGATTTGTTATCATGCTTATTGATGATATTTTTGGTGTATTTAAAGTCCAGGGAAAATCATAAGCAACAATTGGAAATTGTTTTTACAGATGATTTGTTAAGAGTTCTCAAAATGGACTACTTTGTTGACACGTTTAACTTAGAAAAAGTTGTATTTGAATGGGATGATAGACGTGACAGGAGTTTTCGTGTATTGAAGTATGAACTGACCACCGCATTTATTCTCACCATACCCAACAGATTAAGAGGTTTCTTAGGGTATATGGATGTCTTGAAACTAAGATTGGGCTGTGTGTTGAAGCAAAATGAGATGATAGTCACGTATGGATCTAGACAGTTCAAGGACCATGAAAGGACTATCTGGTCCATGATTTAAAGTTGGTAGCCGTAGTAATGCACTGAGGTATGGCCCCACTAGTTTTATGGTGAGAAATTTCAAGTATGCACTAATCATAAAAGTCCCAAGTATCTATTTTCATAAAAAGAAATGAATATGAAATAACAAAGAGGGTTTGAGCTTCTAAAGGATTATGATTGTGAGATATTGTACCACCCAGGAAATAGCTAATATAGTGGCTGATGCTTTGAGCAGAAAAAGCCTCGGGATGCTAATGGTCAGGGAGCGTGAGCTGTAAAGCAGTTTATGAGCCTCAGTAGTGATATGATCCCTTCTGATGATGACATTGATTATGTGACAGCTAGCCTGATGTTAGAACCGGATTTGGTTGACCGGATTTAACAGGTTTAGCTTGATGATCAGCAGGGTGTCAATAGTGTTAGTCAGATTCAAATGGATACCGTGACAGAGTTCACAGTGAGTGATGATGACTTACTGAGGTTTGGAGGTAGAGTAATGGCTCCCAAGGAACATAGCTGTTGAGATTGTTAATGACAGAAACTCACTATTTGGGATATACAATGTATTCGCTGAGCAATAAAATATATCAGAATTTTTGAAAAAAGGTATTGGTGGTCAGGCATGAGAGAGATATCAGAGAGTTGTGGCGAAGTGTCTCGTATGTCGGTAGATTAAGGTAGAGCACTAGAAGTCTGCAAGATTATTGCAGCCTCTACCAATTCTGACATGGAAGTGAAAGCAGGTTACCATGGATTTTGTGACAGGTTACAGAGGACCATAGGAATCACGAGGCTATTTGAGTGATGGTCGATAGATTGATTGAGTCTACCCACTTTCTGGTTATGAAAGCCATAGATACTCTGAGTGCGTGAGCAAATTTATATAAGTAAGAAGACTGTGGAACAATAGGTAGCATTCCAGGGAGTATTGTATCAGATAGGGATTCCCGCTTCACTTCCCACTTCTAGGAACATGTTTCAGGAAGCCATGGGAACCCAGTTGAGTGTGAGCACAGCGTTCCGTCCTCAGACAGATGGTCAGTCAGAGAGGACTGTACGGGTTCTGGAGGATATGATAAGAACGTGTGCAATTAATGTTAGAAGCTCCTAGAATGATCATTTGTTATTAGCTAAATTGCCCACAGCGATAGTTATCACTCGAGTATCGATATGGCATTGTGTGAAGCATTGTTTGGCCGTAAGGGTTGCTTTTCCAAATGGATAGAAAGAAGTGGGTGACAGATAGAAAAATTGCTCTCGATCTAGTATAATAAGCCTCTGAGGGTGTTTAGCTGATTGTGAGAGAATAAGAAAACCTCAGAACAGATAGAAAAGCTATGCTGACAAGAGATGGGGATTGTGAGGATTCATCGAGTGTGAATCAGTGTGTTGGAAGTTTCTCTTTCTAAAGGTATAATAAGATTCGGGTATTAAACAGGAAGGAGAAGGTGTTGACTTTAATTGCTCCCTAATTAAAGTCCTTCGGTAGTATTACGCTTCGGAGGAATTTAAATAGGAGCTGGAGAGTAAGAGTTTGATATGTGTGAAGTATCCGGAGTGGTTTACAGACTAACTTGGTTCTAATTTGGAGAATCAAATTTCTTAAGTGGGGGAGATTATGTAAGACCCGATTTTTATCGTATTTCCTTATGATTCACACATTGTATGGATATTGTTATATGTTAATGGAATCATAAGACGGATGATTTTGATCATATAAATATGAATAAAGTAGTCGAACGTACGTAAAATCTAAAAACGAGCAGTTAAGGAATTTCAAATTAAATTTATGAGATTTGAATTGTCCGGACAGAGATACGAATTTTAAATGAGAAATTATAGTGGGTCCAATAAGGAAAGTCGGCCTAAATTGGTCCTAAACGTGTAGAAGGGTAAAACGGTCAAAAGACCAAAATTCGGTATAAATTCGATAAGAAAAATTTCATTAAAATATGGATTTAGGAAATCTTGATCAATGAAAGAAAATTTATTGAATTTCGAGTCTAATTGACCAAGATACAAATTTATTAAGATTTATCAAAAATTCACTCGGGACCGACGACGCGCCGGAGAAGAGAGAGGACAACCCGGCTAACCTGCTGGTACCGGCGACGCGCCGTATCAACGCCGGAGTCCGACGAACGGAGGAGGAAAAACCAATGGGAAAAAAGGGGCTCGATTTTCGACGATCCACGACAGCTGGGTGTGATAGAGGGTACCGACGTGATCGAGAGGACGAGCCAGTTCTGTTGGTACTTGATTCGTCTGGCAAAACTGTCAGAAACGACCGGCGACAGTGAGGGCCCCGAAACGGCACTGTAGCCGAAAAGGAAAGAAAAAGAAAAAAAAGAAAAGAGAAAAAATTTGAGAAAAATCTGGCGATACAGTTGAGCTAGGAGAAAGCTGGTAAGTGGTGAAATGGACAGATTTAATATTCAGAATAATTATTTTAATATATATTTGACTGAATTTGACCCGAAAAATATATAAATGTGTAGCTCGATAATTAGCGACAAACGAGAGCTCAAGTTAGCCTCGATTTGCATACTATCATGGAATCTCGGGTAAGTAACCCTTATTTACGACAATTTGCATAGTTATACGTGTTAAAAATTTACCGCATAAATTACAGATTTAATTCCGCATAAAATGAATTATATTCTAGAATTGGAGATAAATTGTCGTAAATAATTAATTGAGTTATCCGAGAGTTTAGAACGAGGTACAATAAATACTGATGGGCCCAATGAACCCAATAGGCCTCGATAATGTGAATAGTAAGTGAAAAATGGGCTTAAGGCCGATTAAGGCTCATTAAGGTGTAATCGGGCCCAATACTTTGAATTAAGCTCAGAAATTATGAAATACAGTTAATTGAATGATTTCTGACCCGATAAATAATTATACGCAGCTCCGGAGATTTGATTGGGAGCAAAGCGGACTGTGTGACGAGACATCAGTGGAAAAGGTCAGACTGTACAGAAAAATGAGGTAAGGGAATTTTGCGAGTAGCTAGAGGTAGCTACGCGTATTTCTAATACTTTTGTATACACTGAAAAAGTATAAAGGTCCTAGAAATGGATTAAAAATTTTAAGGACTCAGGATAGGTAAAAGACTATTTTACCCTTATTAAGGGAAATTCACCTAAGGATGGTGAAAGCATGACATGCATGAAATGCATGATTTAAGAAATTTTCGTGACTTTTTAGCAAAGCAAATTGGTAGATTGGCCAGTATTTGCATAAATTTCACAAAATAACACTACGTAAGTGTTATTTAGATTTAAATGAAATTTCTTTGGAAAAATGACCAACTATCAAGTTTATATGAAAACAAATGGTGTTGGAGCCTTACTCGCACTATATCTGAGTTTGTGAGTGTGCATATGGTGTTGGAGCGGTTGCTCGCACCGATTTGTGTGACATGATATGCATAAAAAGGTGTTGCAACGATTGCTCGCACTAGTTTTAATGATTTGACATGCATGAGAGGTGCTAGAGCTTAGCTCACACAAGTTTTGAACTGTGTGACACATGCATTAGTGCTGGAGCAGGGGCCCGCACTAAAGTTTTACATGCATGGGTGCTGGAGCCTAACTCATACCAGATTTTCACATGATTTTCGTGACAATGTACTGGAGCCTAGCTCGCACCAAATTTTCACATAATTTTCATGACAGGGTGCTCGAGTCAACTGACACCAGATTTTCACTTGATTTTTATGATAGAGTGCTAGAGCCTAGCTTGCACTAGTTTGACATGATTTTGACAGAGTGCTGGAGCTTAGCTCACACTAGATCTTATGAGATTTTATGAAACGCGTGATGGAGCTTGTCTCGCACGAGATTTTCCTTGATTTTATGAGAGTGCTGGAGCATTGCTCGCACTGATTTTATGAGAGATGCGATTAGCCGTGCTTGGAGCATCGGGTAGACTGTGTGTCACGCCGATTAAATATGCTCGCACGTGCATTTTGAGACAGGCACGATTATTGATATGAGATGTGGGTCGACGGAGTACGTTGTACCGTGCATATCGCATGGAGTACATTGTACTGTGCTATATTATATTTATGTGGCATCTTCAGATGTGAGTGATCCGGTAGGACCGACGGGATGGACTAACCCACCTCCCGAGGCGGTTCCTGATAGTGGTGAGACCCCACACACAGGATCCGTGTAGCAGTGGGATCACGAGGATATGACCATAGTCCTAGTTATTTCCATGATACATTACCTAGTCTCGCATGTTACTATCTGATGTTTTGAAAGCTTGAGAATGCGTGGATTTTGTATGAGTCTAGACCACCCGAGGGAGGGGTTGGATCCTAACTGATGATATTGGTTTTGTTGTGAATAAATGAAATTTTCAATGTTTTCGAAAATGCTCGGAAATAAATGATTTTATGTGGATCAGGATCACCCGAGGAAGGGGTTGAGTCCTGATGAGTGTGACTGAGATGTGATTTGATGAGAATGAAACTGGGATTTAAACTGAAACTTGCATGACGTTATTTTCATGCTATTTAAACCCATGTGTGAGGTAAACTGGTTTTACATGACATTCATGGTGTGGCATATGGGTATGCGTGAAGGTTTTGTGGAAACTCAGCATGATGTATTTTTCATAATTGTTTATAATTCATGCAATGAAATGTTTTTGCATGAGGAGGTTATCCATGCTTTAATTGCAAATGCATGATTTTGAGTTAATTCATGCGTTTTATGATTTTACATGAGATGCCATTGAGGCATGAGTTGCATGATTTCCATAAGCACGAACAGCTTTTATAAACAATGGCATTGATGTGTGCATGATTTTGTGCATGAGTTTTAAATGAAAAGAAATGGATGTAAGGACATGACATCATGAGCATGTAGATAGTGGAGCTATCTACTTACTTGCATAATTGCCTTACTGAGCGTGTGGTTGCCCACCCCTCTTATTTTTCCCTCTTTTCAGAGCACTCGCAGTAGATAGTGAGCGGCTGATGACTTGCATTCTTGGTATCCGCTGCTTCCCATCATCGAGAAAAGGTATACACACTTGTATGATTTTTGTATCTAAATATGTAAATGCACAGTACTGTAAAACGTATATGACGCCGGGGATGTAAGGTTATGTAAATGAAATTGTGAATGTATTAGTTAAAATCAAAGGATAGAAAAATCCTAATGTGTAAATGTAACATGGAAATGGAATGGTAAGTAATGTGAGGGGACTAACACCGAATTATAGTCCAACTGTTGGTAGGATGGTCACAATGAAAGAAAGGTAAGAATTAAATATGAAAGAAAAACGAAAAAATTTACTCATATTTTTGGGTTGTGACAAGTTTATTGAAAAGTCTCAATAAGAAACAATGAGTTCATACTTCATATCAGCAATAGCTAGTGATCAAAGTCACAGTACAAAGAAACACAGCTAGAAAAAGACAACTACAATAAAAAACATAACAAAAGTCTATAAATAATATGGTAAGCCTATTTATAGTAAAGAACTTAATTAATAATATTTATAACTGATTTAGGCCTCTTTAAGGGCCTAACTATCCATCTAAACCTAAAGGTCCATCTAATTAAGCGAATTTGGACAAAATATTAAGTCTGTTAAATAAGTTTAAGCCTGAAAATTGAGCCTAATACCCAAGGTTGGGTTCATCATTAAAAGTCCAAAACCAACCCGACACAGCCCTATAATTATATTTTTTTTTTACTATTTCTTATACTAATACATTTTAATAACTAGATTTTTTTATATGTAATTTGAGCTTGTATTTTTCTTTTGGACTTTAATTTTTAAGTTTCATTTTTTTTGTAGTCTTTTAAAAAAAATTTACTTGATGTTATTATGTTATATTTGTTAACTATTATGTGTTTTAATATTTTATATTTTATTATATACTTTTAAAAAAATTAATTGTATTTGGATGAGTTTAGGTTTATATGTTGTGTGTAAAAACTAGTTTGGATAAAAAAATTAAATACAAAAATAGGGTTAGACTGGGCTTAAACTTACGTTAAATCTTTTAATACCTTATTTAAGTCTGACAAGAATCCAACCTGACCTAACCCATAAACATCTTTATTTTAGCTATAGTCTTGATATAGAGGGAATTAAGTTCATTTGATAAGTGATTTTAAATAAATTATTTTTAATAAATTTTTTTCTCAAGAGATTATAGTAGTAAATAAGTTAATTGTATCAGGTTGACATAAATTTAAAAAGTTTCAAATTATATTAGTAATAATTTACAGAAAGTCCTTTCTAAGATTATTAATCAATATTTACTTATATTTAGACACATTTTAAGAAATTATTTGAGTCTGTTTCATTTCTTCTTTTTTTGTTAAAAAAATTCTATTTTTAGTTTTAATAAGATTTAATTTATATTTTTTTATCAAAATTTATAAATATAGATTTTTATTATTTAGAAGGAAACTGAAGTGTTACTTTTCTCTTAATCTTAAATATAATTTTTAAAATCAATGACAAAATGATATTACTTTTTATGGTTAAAATTTTTAAAATTTTACTTTTTTTTAACAAATACATTTTAATATGATAGTAAAGAGTAATAATTCTATACCTATTACCTTAATTTGTAATTTTCTCTTCTTGTTATGTAAGAAATAGTGATAGGATTAAATTGATACATTTTAAAAAGGTTTGAAACTATCATGAAATAATTTAAAGATTAAGGATCAAAATAAATCTTATATTAAAAGTTTGGAATTACAAATGCACTTTATCCATTTACAATGTATCTATAAAAATTATGAGAATAACTTATATTAGAACAATCCTAAAAAGTGGATATTTTAGGCAACAATAAAATAATGACACTTCAGATTCTTTTAAATACATGTAATAATTATCTTATATTCATCAACATTATTAAATTAATAAAAGTAGACTCTGGAGAGGACGAGTGTAAATAATTATTACATATATTTAAAAGAATATGATATGTCATAATTTTTTTGGTGCCTAAAACATTCATCATTTTAATACAAGTTATTCTCAAAAATTATTATTTGATATATTTTCATTGAAATTTTTAGACTCAAAAAAAAAAAAGTCTAAAATGGCAACACAAAGCATTTAAAAAATATTAAAAAAGTAAAATATAAATAAAGAGAATATGTATAATTATTTGAATTCTTCTTGTTGAAACTAAAAATTTTTCTGACAATATCTTAAATAATAATTCTTAAAGATGTGCATTGAAACTTTTGTTAGATGATTAGGCTAGATTTCTCTTTTCCACCACTTAGCTTCTCCATTTGAAAGAAATACATTTCCACGGCCACGGATTCTCAGAACCAAAATGTAGTTATGGTTTGACGGTGTATGAATAGCAATGCCCGATTAATGAATGAGATACAATGCACACATTTGGAGAAATGTTCAGTGGCCGAATATATGCATTATCCTCATAAATTACTATGACATGTCAAAAAATCAATCCATGCTCGAGCAAATGTAAACCTCCGACACGAACAAAACGAGAATCATTTTCATTTCTGATGTAAAACTATGTTTCGCACAAGGAGCTCTTCACAAAACAATAAGCCCCAAAAGCAATATGGAAATCAGAGACAAGCAGCAGCATACAACTATACAACCTTAACCCTTCAAATGTCAATAGCAAGTACAATATTTCTCAGCCTCCAAGATAGATCCCTATTTGTGTATACTTATCCACAACACGTACATGAAAACCAAAAAAAAAAAAAAAAAAAAGGAGAAAAAAACTACTGAAATCCTTTTATTATGAAACCAATCAAGAGGCAACAGTTGATTCTGAAGAACCGGATGAAGAAGCACCGGCTTCGCCTGCCACCTTCTTAAGTTTAAGAGCACCACAGGTTGTTGAAGACGCAGATTCAGAAACATCACCAATATCCAAGGTGTCGGGAAGAGTTTCAGAAGACTCAACAGTGTACATCTGCGCAAGAGAACAATTAAGTGTTCATGAATACCAATAGATAATAAGAGTATCTTTTTCCAACTCATTCATCAACTAATTCAAAAATCAACATGACATATAAGCCATAAATCAATTCCGACGAAATCAGAGAGACCTGAATTCAGCATATGTCAAGCTAGGGTAAAAAATTGGAACCAATACACTTTCCATCCAAAAAGAAAACATTTATTTATTTGGATGAAGTAAACTTAAACATTTAGGTCAATCCACAACACCCTGTAAATCATAGAGCTACTGATAGCCGAAGCAGACTGCATAAAGAATTTGCCACACAATGACCAAACAAGATGCCTGCTTCATAACACAATATCGGGCCCGCACTTCAAAACTATTGCCCTTACTCCACCCAATTAACCTACACTATCCATGGAATTACAGAGTAAAAAAATGTTACAAACAAATCTATTGAACAAAATGTCTTAATACAACCCTCACTTCTGATAAGTTCAATCGATACATACGAAAAGTTAATCACATAAATCAACTTATAAGATCAGATGAAAGCTAAAAGGGTGGAAAAATAAAAGAGGTGGAAAAATCTCTTTCATTTGCAGTAACCAAATATCATGACAAGCTCAGAAGTTGCACGAAAGAAAAGAATTAAACAAATGAAGAAAAAAATCATCGCTACGCTGAAATGGGCCAGAAGTAAGATCCCATACCCTTTGATGTCATAAAGTTATAAGTCAAAGCCAAAAATATAACTCCAGGTGAAATCCGTCATCCAACAAGAAAATCAGAAAATTATTCAGAAATTCAATTACTTCACTATTAGCACCCTTCATAGCGCGACTTTGGAGATGTGTGTGATAGAACAGAGGGAGAGGAGCTCAAACATTCATCCTCCCATGACTTAAGAAAAGAAAAGGGAAAAGAAAAACTCATGATGAAAAGGAATGAAGGAAAATAATCCACCAATATCTCTGACAATCATATCTATAAATTATAAAGTTAGTCAGAATTTACCTCAAGTTGGTGCAGCATGTCGACAGTGGCTTCCAAGTCTCCATTATTTGCCAAGTGGACATCAAGAAGAGACTCATTGGATAAACCAGGGAATGTCATGCGAAGATACTCCAAATCCATATCAAATTCTTCATCCATTATCTGTTTGTCAGTCATATCACCCGGATTTTGCATCAAAGAACCATGAGAAGGATGGCTTTTCAACGCAGAAGCTTCATGAATGTGGTGCTTTTCAGTGCCATGGGTCAGAGAGTCAAGTGAAGCATTACTATATTGTGGGTTATGTGCAAAATGTGAGGAAGGTTCAAACCAAGCAGTCTCATTGCCACGCTTAATATCTTTAGCTGTCACATTATCGTTTGGCCCCCTTTTGGCGAGAGGTATGTATGATGCTGCATATGGATTCAATGAAGAAACTCCTGGCTTCATAGCCTTCTAAAAAAAAACATTCATTTTTCAAAAAAGGAAAATGTAATATGAGTTGAACCTATTAGCAAAAGCAATATAATGAAAGAAAAGACTATGTAAAGTTCCATAGAATTAAAAACCAAAAGAGGGATTCTTTGTCACTGTAATGAACAACGAATTTTGGGTAGCATTCACCTCCATATGGTACCGTGTGTTTTAAAATTTATTGCAAGGCATTGATATCAAGAAGCAATTTATAGA
This sequence comes from Firmiana major, assembly GCA_033439115.1. Classification (NCBI taxonomy): domain Eukaryota; kingdom Viridiplantae; phylum Streptophyta; class Magnoliopsida; order Malvales; family Malvaceae; genus Firmiana; species Firmiana major. Next base: position 12,927,875 of record CM065899.1, on the reverse strand, counting down.
TTCAAAACAATAAGAACAAACAACTAATATAAAATAAACTCCATGTAGAAGATGATGCTTATGAATGCTTCTCTTCAAATAACCATAACGCAATAATACTTTAACAATTAACAACAAAATTTTTTACAAGAATCCTTTACAATTAATAAGCATCAATCAAGAAAAACAAAAAAATAAATCAGCATGATCATTTTTTAATCAAACCTTTTAATGTAAAATCCAAATAAAAAAAAGATCAAACTCTTAGGATGACTTTCTAAACAATATATATAATCATCTGATAATGAAATAGAATATTAACAACCATAGAAAAAAAAAGGAGAAAACATTGGAAAAATAGATAATTCTTTAATTTTTTTTCAAAAGAGATTTATCAAGAAAGCAATCTAGTAATGAAAATTCCCCTGAGCTTTTATTTCTTCGATTACGTTCTCGAATATAAAGCGTCGCGGAGATCAAACAAATAGAAAAGTTAAAACAACGAAAATCAAAGACTGGAAAGAATATTTTAACATAAAATAAAGAAAAAAAATACGATAAAGAAATACTGCAAGAGAATAAAAATCAGTGTTTCGATGGAGAAGGTATGATCGGAAACACAAGAAATGAAAAGAGAAATTACCCGAATAACGTAAGCGATTGAAGATCGTCGGGACAGAAAAAGAAAAAGCGAGAGAAGAAGAGAAGAGGATCGACTGATTGGAGAGATCTGCGATTAAAAGGGTAAGCAATGATGGAGCATTTTCAGTGAGGGGAGGGAGAGAGAGAGAGAGAGAGAGGACGTTTACTTCAAAACAGTGACGTTCTCCAACTGTTTGGAAACCGACTTAATTTCGATCGGGTTGTGGTTTACGAATTCGTTTGAATATTCTTGAAACGGGTTAACCCGCTCACTTGTAACAAATCAAGATAAAATTTGAAGAAAGTAAAACTTAACTTTCAAATTGAATTATGCATATTGATTACAATTAAGACTTTCTACGTAGATAGTTTATATATTTAATATGTAATATAATATGCAATATTAATATAACAATATATTAAATATTTTTAGATTAAAATTTAAAAATTTGTAATGTTATAAAGATAACAACGTTTTTGAAATTTTAATTTTCTTAATTAATACATAACATGAAATAATTTTTTTCACATTGATATTACAAAATATATGATCTATATTTACAACTTTTACTAATGAATTTTTTATAATTGTCCGAATGATAGCATCTATACGTATATCAATTAAAATTTTAAAATTTTTCCATTGTTATAATATATATTAAAAATATGAATAAATTAATTATTTATTTAAATTAATTAATTATCTATTTCAATTTTTAAAGGATATACATCTATTTCTATATAGAGTAAAATTAAATAAAAATCACATATCATTTATCTCTACCTATATTAATATTACAAAATAAAACATTTATATTTATAATTTTTATCAATTAATTTCTTTTATTTTTTAAAAGAAAACATCTATATCTATATATTTCTATATATTTAAATTAGTACGAATAAGATAATATAACATGCAATATTAATACAACAACATATTACGTATTATTAGAGTACCAACTTTTTATTTAATTTTCTAAAAACTAACATCATTTTGAAATTTTTTTAATTAATACGTAATATGTAATCATTTTTTCACATTAATATTATAAAATATAACATTTATATGTACCGCTTTGACAAATTAAATTTTTTTAGTTGTCTAAATGATAACATCACTCTTCTCTCTATACTTTAAAATTTTTAATTATACTTTTCATTATTATTATATAAATTGCATGTAATCTTTTTATTCATTAGTGTATTGTTATATATATGGTATTGATTAGATAATAATTATTTTAATATTGTTCAATATTTAATTTGAGAGATATTTGAAGAGTTCAAAGATCATATTTTTGTGTTCAAAATAAGAGCGATAAATTATAATCTTGAGATACAGAGTACTAAGTTTACTATTTCTAAAGTGTACGACTTTGATCCTAAACTTCAATATCGAAAATTATTAGAACATGTATGTATAATTTATATAATATACATTGTTATATTTTCATATAACATATGTTATAATTGAAACTTAATTTAATCAAATTACAAATTAGTGTTTTATTCATGTTTTCTATTCCATTCATAGAATCTATTAAATTATCAAGTAAAATGACACATTATTCAAAGATTGTAAGGAATAAACAAGAATCATTTGTTACATTTTCAGCTCAACAAGAATTTATCGAAGAATCGACATTTAAAAAAATTTGTATACAAAATTAATTTTAAGATATGAAAAATTTCGATTTTTTCAGATTAAAGATGTGTTCTTTGTATACTATTTTTATTCAATAAATTACAACATAAATTTGATTTAATTTTTACAGATTTTATGTAATTTATTATTATTGTTATATTATAATACACAAATTAAAATTACAAAATGTTAAATATACAAATATTATCTTTTTTATAAACATAATAATTTATATTATAAAATTTTACAAAATATATATTATTAATAAATTTATTATTTGATTAACGTATTTTCGTATTGCATAATTTTAAAATTAATTATAAGATATTGTCTTAAGAGTATTTAAACTTTGAGATTACATCAAGTGATATATATGATTTAAAAAAATATTATAAAACTAAAAGTAAATAAAATAAAATATATATTATTTTCTTAATTCTTAATCTAAATTTACTTGAAGTAACGATAATTCACTTCAACTTATTATGATGAAACTGTTATTGTTTATTTATTATTTTCTTAAAAACAAAACAGAAAAGGCCAAAACTAAAGCACTGCCTTACGTGGCAAAATTTTATTGGCCAATCAGTTGTACCTGATTGGTGCCTAGTTGTAGAAGAAGATGGCCTATTTAAAAGAGTGAGGAAAGTGAGGAAGGGAAATCCAAGGTTCCAAGCGGATGAGTTGAGCTAAGCAAGCAAGACAGAAAGCTGTTGAGAGAGAGCTCTGCGTAAGAATGGTGGTTCTCTCTCCCTCTCTTCTTTCCCTTCCAACTCTCCATTTCTTCAGGTTCTCTCTACTTTCTTCCTGGCTTTGTTTCTTCTCAACTTGAAAGCTTTTTTCCAATTTTGGCTTTTTACCCTTTCAGGTATGACCCAGGCAGTAATGGCAGTGGAATGCTAAGTCGCAAGAATAGTAATTACAGTAGAAAATTTCATAGGAAAATTGCACTGTGTTGTAGTGTTCCTTCAAAACCCAATTCCCATAACGTGTTACTGAGGAGGGATTTGCTGCTTTTTGCTCTTTCTTCTTCACTCTCCACACTTTTTCCGCCTTCAGGTACATATACCTTCATTAACTACCTCTATTTAGCTCTTTCCTTTTTTTAATGGTTTATTGATTTCATTTGTTAATTTTGAGAGTGAGTACATGGGCATCCATGCCATAACTTGAGCATATGTAGAGAATTTTGAAATTAAAACTTATTATGATTGTGTTTAAGCCATTTCTAGTTTTGCCAAGATCACAACAGGATGGTTCTAGACTAATATATGTCTAATGATCCCAAGTTCTTCACTTTAGAAAAATTTATTTGCTAAACCCTGTATTTCTAGAAATTCAACTAGATTCTTCCTTCCTTCTAATATTTATCTATAGAATCATGACTTGAAGTTGTTCATTTTCTTTTGTTATTGTTACTATTACTCTGGGGCTTTGACAATTCCACAATGGAAACTTTATTCTTCTGTTTTGTAATAGTTCTATTGGAAACATTTAAGATGCATGCATACTATTTTTTCAAAAATTTCTATATCCCTACTCTTTTCCATTTTCTTCCAAGTATTAAAGTAAGCTTATTGCAGGGTGTCTTGCCAAGGAAGATGTACGAATGGCTTCATTAGTGGATGAAATAAATGCTTATACATATTCATACCCAGTGGAGTTGCCATCTAAGAAATTCCTATTCAAATGGTAGGTGTTCAGCATCAAAATTATATGTGATATGACTTACTGCCTTTTTTATTATTATATATAATGGTAACTTAGAAACTTCTATTAAAAAAAAAAAAATGTTTGCTCCATCTTCCTCTCCTCACACTCTCATTCCTATTCCTTAACTCTCTCATTTAAGACTGATGAAGCAATTGATCCCCTAATATGCAGAGAATTGACCTCTGTTACAGTTTATGCTGTATGATTTACACACACAGTAGCAACTATCTTCAGAGGATTCAAATTATATATTTGTTTAAGGGACATCTGCTTTTTCTTTGACAATGAGATTCTGATACACCTTTCATATATTTTCACTTCAATATTGCAAAAGCAAACCAGTTCTCTACTTTATTATTATCTATTGGCGGACTCAAATTGTAGGAACATGACTCTTTCTGCATTTTTCTGAAGGGTGGAATCTAGAAAGCCAGAGCGCTATTCTTCTGCTGCACCACTGTCTCGTAAGTCTTATTCAATCTCATAATTTGAAAAAGGAAGGTTCTATCTGCAATTGCATTGTTCATCAGTATTACTCATAGGACTCCAAGTTTTATAGCAATATTTCTAAAACACAATTAGAATGGTCACGGACTATATGATATACCTAACTAGATCATTGATAATAATGCAGCTGATGCACGTCTGCGCATTGTGTCTGAACGTGTTGACATTATTGATAATCTCATCATTTCTGTTTCGGTAATTTTGTACAACTGTATCTTGTTGAATGTGATCCTTATTGTTTATCTGTTCAAAGTTAATGATTATATTTTATCCTTTGATTCAGATTGGTCCCCCGAATATTCAGCTTTTAAAGTCAAATGATAAGAAGACCTGGGCAGCGAAGGATGTTGCTGATTCTGTATTGTCGGACAAGTCTGCGCTGGTAATACTTCTTGGCAACTCGTGCATTGTTCATATGTATGATAGAAGTTTCATATTTGGAATTTTGGCATTCACCTGAAAATTTGTCCCAAATATTCAATTAAGACTGAAGGCTGTGTGAAACTGAGATTTGCAATATACACTATAAGCAACCTAAAAATTCTTATAATGGGTAAATTCCATCTAGGTCCATAAGGTTTGATTCTAATCCAACTTTAGTTCATTAGTATGAAAAATTAACACTCCGCCCCAAACTTTTTGATTTAGCAGGATAAGTTAGTCTTTCCATTAGTCAATCGTTAAGTCAACTGTTAAAAACTTAATTTTGAGACCATTTTACCCTTAAACCATTTGGAGTGCTTTAAATACTGAAGCGAATCAATAATGAATAAGGAAATACTAAGAGCTACTAGGCTTTGAAATGTTAGTTTTCTTTTTTCTTTTTAATTTTTTTGTTTATTTATTTACTTATAATTTATTGTATATTATTTTTATTTATTATTTTTTGTTTATTATTTTTATTTATTAGGTACTGTAGTGTACTATCAGGTAAAAAACAACAAAAATTTGCTACTTAGTATAGTACCTAATAAATAAAAATAATAAACAAAACATAAATTAAAAAGAAAAAAGACAATTAACATTTTAAAATTTAGTAGCTCTTAGTATTTCCTTATTCATTATTGATTGACTTGAATAGTTAAAGCACTCTAAATGGTTTAAAGGGTAAAATGGTCTCAAAATTAAGTTTTTAACGGTTGACTAGCGAAAAGACTAACTTGTCTTGTGAAATGGAAAAGTTTGGGGTGGAGTGTCTATTTTTTGATATTAATAGAACTAAAGTTGGATTAGGGTCAAACCTTAGGGACCTAGATGGAATTTACCCTTCTTATAATTTATGTAATGTTTGTCCGTGACACTTGTCTCCAAGCTGCATGTCTGGATATTTTTATAGACGTTAAACCAAAATCGAAACCGTATTATGGAGTTTGAACTATGTAAGCAGTATTTTCCTTACTTCTTGAAAATATCAGAAGATATCTAATATTTGGCTAAGTAAACAAATGAATCAATAAGTAAATAATGCTCTCTAGAAGGTCCTTAAATTAATTTCTGAAAACTTAACTCCATTGAGTTTATTCTTGTTTGACGTTCTACGCCTTTTGCAGCGTGTCACCTCTAGTCAGCGTATGAATGAGAGTTCAGTTCTTGATGCACATACTAGTGAAGTATGCTTTAAAGACCTTGCTTTAATTTATGATTGCCACTTTTGACAGTTTAGATTTTAGTACAATTTATATACAGCTAAAAGCTTTTGAATTTATGTATGCACTAATAGTGATCTAAGCGCTTCATTTTCTTCTTTTTTTTTCCTAAGATTGATGGTGAGCAATATTGGTACTATGAATACCTTGTTCGCAAATCACCGACTAGTTCTGTAAGTGTTTCCTTCTGAACAGTTATCCTTTGTTTGTGTACAGCTAGGTCCTTTTTTGGAATGTTGATGCCTATAGTGGATATTTGCAGGCTCGAGAACCTAACCTTTACCGACATTACGTTGCTTCAACAGCTGAACGAGAAGGTAGGATCATAAAAATTTTTTGTTCATTATTTTGCGAAGATTTCACTGTTATACAAGTCTTGAAGCCCTAAGATTTAAAAAGAAAATACACCATATCATAAATATTTGAAAGTACATAGCCGATTTGTCAGTACATTCCAACATGGTGGAAAATATATTGAAAGATGTTTATAGACATTTACGGCATATCTTTCTGGTTTAGGACTTGTTCATATCTTCACAGTCAAATGTGCAAATGTCTATTGCAGGTTATCTGTACTCTCTAAGTGCTTCAACGCTTGGCAAGCAGTGGACTAAGGTCTCTTTCTCTCTCTCCTTATTAACGAATGACATTTAGTAAATTATTTCTAATAAAAAGACATTAAGAAATGCAAAGAATAAAAGTATTAGAAGGTTATTTCATTATAATGTTTATATATATATATATATATATATCATTCATACAACAAGAGGAAAATGTAACTATATGGTCAAGACAGTTTTTGCAGTTCATCCAACTCAAAGTAAAAGGCATTATTTATTTTTACTTCTGAATAACGTGTGAATTTCTTACTAAGCCAAACTTACATGATACTACAGATGGGTCCCTTATTGGAACGGACTGTTGCATCCTTTCGCCTTCTTCCTCCCACAGATAATTACGTTCCTCCATACAAGGATCCATGGAGATTTTGGTGACAACCCTTTTTTTCTTGTTTCTTTTTGTTTCTAATATACTTTTCTTGTTGGGTGGTCATTGTTTTTCCCCCTTCACGGCATTGATAAATAAGTTAAGTTTGTAAAGTTTAACAATTTCGAGAACTCTGTTATTTATGTGATTCTCTTTTTTTCTTATTGCTGTAATACTTGTATATGTTTTCAAACATGGATTAAAAAAATAGTTATGAAGCAAGTAACATGGGTGTGTAATGTATTTTCTGTCTTGCTCTTGAGATTGCTTATATAATTGAAGGAGTGGCAGTGATATGAAAGAAAGAAAGAAAGATAGATAGATAGAATCAGTTGCTTATGGCCTTTTATAGTAATTTGCACAGCTAGGGGAAGAAAAGATATTTCAATCAGAATAATTTGACTTTATCCTTCCTTAACACACAGCTTAAAGCAAAAACCAGAAATCCTTGAGCATCATTTACGAACAAAAACTAATTAAAATAATGCCACAGGATACAAGCCTCGTACAAGTGATACTCTACTTTCCTAGGTTACGAGTCTCTGAAGACACCTTTAATTTGTATTCTACCTTTGCTAGAAAGAAGTGGGACTGATACTTATAGCTCATGTTACAGACAGAATAAATCATTCCAGGGGATACAGAGGAAACAGAAAAATGACACAAGATGAAAGTGAGCACAAAGGAAAGAAATTTGAACAAGTGTAACATAGAAATGCATAGGACTCACTTGAGTTGCAACAAGATTCACATCACCATTCTCAAATGTTAAAATGCCCTTGGGTTTTATCCATTTTGGATGAGCTTGGCTATTCTACTCGAGTTCCCCACTAACAGCTAGGTTATGAATAAAAGGTAAACTATATTCAATTCTGGTCCCAAAACAAGCTGAATGTTCACTTGCTCCATCTCCTTCTCAGCTTCAGCTGATTTAACTGAAAAAAAAAAAAATAGTTGACCTGGATGATCAGAAACAAAAAATAAAGGCAAATCGATCAGACAACAATAGATAGGATTTTGCATATTCACAAAATTGAGTGAATATAGAATTGATGGTAAATCCTTTTTCTTCATTTCAGGAAATTGATGATAATATTTCTTTTTCTCTTTAATAAGAAGCTTCATCCGGTCATCACCCACCTAATTTGTGCAGAAAATAAGAACAAAAGCTAAAGACAAGTTTCAGTTCAATAGCATTGAAAAATGTCACATCCTAGTATTATAAATCAATAGACCAAAATATATTTATATGTATAATTTTCTAATACAAAATTTCACCGATAGACATAATGTTACGGTCTCGAGCCCAGAATCAACCCAATCAGCAGATCCAGAGGCGGCCCAGCTAGTAAACCCAAGGCGCATCAGCAAACCACCATCATGGACCAAGGATTGCGCCATGTATGGAGTGATAGCTGAGAGTAAGAAGGGTAGTCTGCAATAAAGGACAACTGTGTGCGTTTGGTTCGGGAAAAAAAAATTATCTTGGAAAATAAAATTATCTTTTGTCCAGGAAAAACATTTTAAGAGGTAAATTTTAGGGAAAAAAAAATTACTTTACATCCAAAAGAAAAAATTTTTGATTCTGGTAATCTAAAAATACCACATGTTTCAAAGGTAATCATTTTATCCCAAATTTTTCCAAAATTGAGCACTGTAAGTAAAATAAAATGACTGACAAGAGAAAAAAGAATCGAACCAAACGAAGCAATCGAATGACGGAAAAAAAAATTACGGGATTTCCCCCAACCAAACGCTCCCTGAGAGTTTTATGGAAAGAAACTGTTATTGGCATGTTGACTCATGAAAGATATACCCTGTACGACATTGGAGAAAATATGAAAAAGTATACTCTCTGCCTCACTTATTCTCCTTTGCTTCTTTTCTCTGACCAAATATTCTGAGATTCAGGTACCAGTCTATCAATTAGTGCTTTCATTGACCTTCCGCCACTGTGCCACCGAAATCCCAAACAGCCGTGGAAGATGCCATCAACAACCTCGCCGAGTCTTTCACATCCCAAATTGTTGAGCTCAAAACCACTCTTAAATCACAGTTTGATACCCAATATACTGATCTCACCTCCATCCATGACTTACAGCTCAAATTTGCTCGCCTGGAGAAATCCTCTGCCTTGTCTCCCCCGCCTCACCTTCCGCCATGATTGCCCAATCCACCAAACTCGATTTCAGGCTCGTCTATGTCTGGACAAACACCTCAATCTTTTGCTGTCCTACCGGTCAAATCCCCAAAACTTAAAATCACACTCTTTGATGGCTCCAATCTCTTGGATTGAATATTTCAAGCTGAGAAGTATTTTGCGTATTATGACATTTCACCTTCTCATCGTCTTTTTATTGCTGCGTTTTACATGTCAGGTCAAGCACTCGGTATAAATGGGTGCATTGCAACAACCGTGTGATTGGGATTCTTTTACTCGAGCTTTGGAATTACGATTTAAGCCATCAACCTATGTGAATCACCAGGCTACACTCTTCAAGCTCAGGCAACGAACATCTGTTTCTCAATATCAAGTTGATTTTGAGAACATTTCTAATAGTGTGTCTGGTCTTTCTGATGAATATTTACTTAACTGTTTTATCTGTGGCCTTCGACCTGATATTCAACGTGAGCTTATAATTTTGAAGCCATAGTCCCTGACCCAAGCTCATGGGCTTGGCAAACTCATTGAATCTAAACTTTGGGATTCTCGAGTCTCCTCAGCTAAAGCAGCTCCAGTAATTCCACCTAAACCTCCCAACACCTTATCATCCTTGCCTATCAGGCATTTGTCACCCACGGAAATGCAAAAAAGTCGTGCTAAGGGATTGTGCTTTAATTGTGATGAACAGTTCAAACTCGGCCATCGATGTCGCACTACACCTTTTTTGTTGCTTCAAACAGAGGAGGATCAGTGTCTCTCGGAGCAAGAGGAGCAACCATACCCAACCCAACTAGCTTTAGCATCCTTACCATTACCACCGCCACCACATTCTTCTCTAATTGATGATCCTGCTTATTTTTTAGATCTCTTTCACTGCTCTTTCTGCCTACTCATTGTTATCTAGCGTGAAGCTCACTGGCACTATTCTGGGAACTCATGTTTCAATTTGGTTGACACTAGTAGCACGCATAACATACTACAGCTTCAAATTGCCAAACATCTGGGTCTTTTAATCAATGCTGCTCCACTATTTTCAGTGACTTTAGGTAACGGAGAATCACTATCTTGTGGGGGCTTGTGTAAAGATATCTCAATGCATATTCAGGGACATTCCTTCTTATTGGATTTATTTCTATTAGACATTCATGGTGCTGATTTTATTCTTGGCATTTAATGGTTATCACAGTTGAGGTCTATTCTCTTGAATTTTAAGGCTCTCTATATGACATTTTTTCACAAGGGATCACTCATTACTCTTCATTGTGAGCAACCATATACAACACAACCTCTCACATACAGCCAGCTATATCAACTTATCCTTACTGATGCCATTCACTCATCGTTTTTCCTTTCCATCTCATCCATCCACCCACACTCTACCACAACTACATCATACCACCCTGATATACAGAACCTGTTAACCAAATTTTCCAAAGTTTTTGATCTGCTCACGGGTTGCCTCCTAGCAAACCACATGATCATCATATCCACTTACTTCTTGGATCACAGCTTGTTAATGTTCGCTCCTATAGATATTCCCACAGTCAAAAGTAAGACATGGCCAAGTTGATAGATGATATGTTGCAAGAAGGAATCATTCAGCCAAGCACGAGCCCTTTCTCGTCCCCTGTTCTTTTTGGTGCACAAGAAAGATTACTCTTGGCGGTTTTGTGTTGATCACAGGGCTCTCAATGCCATAACAGTAAAGGATCGATTTCCAATCCCAACTGTTGATGAGTTATTGGACGAGCTCCATTGTGCTTCTATCTTCTCTAAGATTGACTTACAGTGCTGGCTACCATCAAATCTGAGTTACTCCAGAAGATACACACAAGACAGCCTTTCTCACCATTGATGGCCACTTTGAATTACTTGTCATGCCGTTCGGTTTGTCTAATGCCCCATCCACCTTTCAGGCTGCCATGAATGAACTAGTTCGACCTTTATTGCATCACTTTGTATTGGTTATGATATTCTCATCTATAGCTCTTCATGGACTGATCATCTTTCACATCTCTCACAAGTGTTGACTCTGTTGCTTGAGCACCAGTTCTATGCCAAGATTTCTAAATGCTCTTTTGCTCAAACCACAATCAAGTATTTAGGCCATATTATTAGTGCAACGGGCGTGCAGGTGGATCCTGCCATGGTCACAGCAGTATTGGACTGGTCCGTTCTATCAAACTTCAAAGCTCTTTGGGGATTTCTTGGCCTCACCGGTTATTACCGCAAGTTCATCCTGCACTATGCTACTATTGCTTCCCCTCTTATTGACTTGTTAAAGAAAGACCAATTCCAATCGTCAAAGGCTGCTTTTCGTGGGTTCCAAGCTCTTAAGTCTGCCTTAACCTCTACCTCCATATTGCAACTACTAGATTTTTCCCAGCCATTTGTTCTTGAAACTGATGCATCCAATGTGGCTATCGGGCTGTTTTATCACAACAATGCCATCCTATCGCATTTTTAGTTGCAAAATGGGAGCTAAAATGCAGCTTGCTTCTGCCTACGCCAGAGAGATGTTTGTCATTACTGAAGCTATCCAAAAGTGGTGTCAGTATCCATTGCGCAGACCGTTTGTTATCTAAACTGATTAGCAGAGTATTTGACAGCTTATGTGTCAAACAATTCAAACGCCTGAACAACAAAAGTGGTTGATGAAACTTTTGGGATATTAATATACTATCTATTATAAGCCTGGTAAATCCAATCTCGCTACTGATGCTTTGTCACGTTTACACCTCCCTTCAGCAAGTTGCCATGCTTTTTTCGGTTCCTACATTTCCTTTTCTTGACCAACTAAGGCAGTATTATAGTACTACCTCAGAAGGAAAAGCTTGGATCAACAAAGTCTTACTCACACCAACTCAATATCCTTCTTACTCAGTTGCGAATGGGTTGCTTTTATATTCTGGAAAAATTGTGGTGCCCAATGCTCATGAGCTCCAGTAAATTCTTCTTAAAGAATTCCATTTCAGTTGACAGGAGGCCATACTGGTAGTGCTGAAACATTAGCGAGACTCTCAGCCAACTTCTACTGGCCTGGTATGCGAGACTCTGTGAAGAACTTCATTCGTGAGTGCCAAGTATGCTAGCAAATCAAATAAATTCTCCTAAACCCGGAGGGTTATTGGACCCTTTACCAATTCCTGTATGGATTTGGGAAGACATCGCAATGGACTTCATTACTCATCTTCCACCTTCTCAAGAGATACCTTCCATTTGGGTGATTATTGACAGTTTGTCCGAGTATGCTCATTTCATATCTCTGGCTGCTTCGATCACTATCTCTCAATTGGCTGATACCTTCATGGTTTCCCTCGTTCTATAGTCAGCGATCGGGGTTTGCTGTTTTTAAGCAGATTTTGGAAAGAGTTCTTTAAACTCCAAGGCACATAGTTGAAGCTAAGCAATGCATACCATTCACAAACGGATGGTCAGTCTGAAGTACTCAACCATTGTCTCGAAACCTATTTGCGTTGCTTTGTCAGTGAGCATCCTCGACAATGGGTTCGCATTCTCTATTGGGTCGAATGGCGGTATATCACCTCACACCATTCCTCTATTGGTATGACACCTTTTCAGGTAGTGTATGGCATTCTACCCCCTACTCTTGTCTCTTATGTTTTGGGCCACTCTAGCATACCGCCTTTGGAAACTACTCTTCGGGAAAGACAACAGATTTTATCTCGACTGAAAGCCAACCTCGACAGAGCACGCAACAAGTTGAAGATGCATGCTGACTCCAACAAGGTTGAGTGAGAATTCAACATAGGTGACCTGGTCTTTGTTAAGTTGCAACCTTATCGCCAGTACTCTGTGGTGCGCCGCACTCATCACAAACTTGCAAAGAGGCATTTTGGTCCCTATAAAGTTCTCAAAAGGATCGGTTCTGTTGCCTGTGAACTGGATCTACTTCCTACAGTTAAGATCCATTTGGTTTTTCATGTCTCACTTCTCAAGAAATGCTATGGTTAGCCTAAAGGTTTCACTCCCTTACCATCAAATGTAGTGGATGATCAACCGATTCTAGAACCTGCCAAAATTCTTCAGCAGCGATTAGTCCAACATGATGGCCAGTTTCACACTCAATTTCCTGTCCAGTGGTAGAATCAGCCAGAGTGTGAACCCACGTGAGAGCGAAAAGATGAATAGATAGCTCACTATCCTCAATCCAACCTTAAGGGCGTTTAGGGTTGCAGCGCAAGGTGGTTACTGAAAAAGTGATTATTAAGAAAGTAATTTTGTAGTGTTTGGTATGTAATGTAAAATTATGTTTAAATTACAGAGAAAATAATTTTACAGCGTTTGGTATGCACTCACTTTGTTGAAAAAGTTGTGTCAAATTCTAAAAATACTCATAACTATAAAAAACAATTTTAATGCAATGAAAAAATTAATTAAAATGAAAATGCAAATGATATAAAATTATATTATTAATATTGCTCATTATTTGTAATTCTAAATTTTTATGATTATTAATTTAAATTTTAATTAGTATATTATTACAAATTCATTTATTAAATTAAATTTACAAATTTATTAATTTACAAATTCATGTATTATTAATTTAAATTTTAATTCATCTATTATTTTTAATGAATGTCATAATAATTTATTTTAGTCCTTATAAAATATTTTTTATTTATGATAATTACCTATAACATCCATAAAAACATTTTTGTGTTTTTGGTAAAAGGATAATTTGGATAAAATTGGGTAAAAGTAACTTTACAGCGAAAGCCGCAAAGTGATTACAACCTACTTGGACTGCAATCACTTTGCAGCTTTTGGATGTAAAGTGATTGCAGTTGCAATCACTTTACATCCAACTTTCTTAATAACAAACGTTGTAATCACTTTGCGCCCAATTAAATTGTAGTGCAAAGTGATTACTCCCCTCATACTAAACGGCCCCCAAGAGCAAGGTTGTTTTTGAAGGGGTAGCAATGTTACGGTCTCCAGCCCAGAATCAGCCTAGTTAGCAGATCCAGTTGCAGCCCAGCTAGGAAACCTAAGGCGTATCAGCAAACCACCATCATGGACCAAGGATTACGCAATTGGATAGCGAAACGATCAGAGGTTACTGGATATGGTTAGCCAGGCAGAGGAGAGATCGCAGTCTGAGTTTACGGTCAGTGATGATGGATTACTAAGGTACCAAGGCTGTATCTGTGTGTCACATGATGACACCTTGAGACAGAGCATTATGAAGGAGTCTCATTGTTCTAGATTCACCTTGCTCCCGATTTAGTGAACAGGCAGCTAAGGGTGTTTAGCTCATATGTGACAGATTGAGGACCGCAGAGAAAAGTTATGCCGATGTGCGCAGACGTCCTCTTGAATTTCAGATTGGGGACTCTGTATTTTTTAAGGTGTCACCGATGAAGGGTATAGTATGCTTCGAAAAAAGAGGAAGTGCTACGATTTAAGACTATCCCACTAGTGAAGGTTCTTTGGCGACAGCATAAGACAGAGGAAGCTACTTGAGAGCTAGAGAGCCAGATGAGGGAGAAGTACGCTCACCTGGTTGATGAACCAGCTTGAATTCAGAGGACTGAATTCTTAAAAGGTGGGGAGAAATGTGAAACCCAAATTTTTCCCACTATATTCATCATTTGGAATCATAAGACGGATGAATTGAGCATATGAATGTGAATGATGTAGTGGAGATATGAAAAAACGGAACAAGATAAATGAGGAGCAATAATTTAAATTAAAGGGATTTAAATCGTTGGACGAAAGATACGAGTTTTAAATGAGCAAAGATAGTGGATCCAAGAAGGGAAGTCGGTTTGATTTGGTCTCGAATACATGCAAGGGTAAAAAGGTTAAAAGACCTGAAATCCGGTATAAATTCAACGAGAAAATTTCGTTATAAATATGGATTTAGGAAATCTTGATCAATAAATGAGAAACAATTGAATTCCGAGTCTAATTGGTCAAGATACGAAAATATTACGATAAATCGTAATTTTCGCCTGAGACATTATACTGAAAATATGGGAAAAATTATACCGAAAAAATAAAATAAGACTGATAAATTCATTAAATTGATTTAAGGAAAAAATATGATTTTTTTATAGATATTTTGGGTATTTTATTATATTTTATTTGATAATAATAATAATAATAATAATAATAATAATAATAATAATAATAATAATAATAAGAAAAGAAACAGAATCGCGAAATCTCGATTCTGCAAAGGAGAAGGTGTTGGCTCTACCGAGAGGGGGGGTGAATCGGTTTTCTAATAACTATGGCAGATTTTAAAATAATCACAATTCAAACACAAATGATAATGAATAAAACAGTGCAATATAACAATTTAATGCAAAGAGAGGGAAAGAGAAACAAACACAGCAACTTATAGAGGTTCGGCCAACTCTTGCCTACGTCCTCTCTCCTTGACCTTCTTGTCAAGTGGTTTCTTTCTCTCTTTCAATAGAGTTTACAAAGTTCTTTTTTCAGGTTAAGGAATAACCTCTCTACCCTTAGCAATACAGAAAATGTATTCACCCTTTTTACAATGACACTCACTGAGGAACAATCCTCTTTTCTTTTAAGGTGAGGATGAATACAGAATAAGGCTTTTCAGTGGGTAGGACTAACACAGCTTGTAGTGCTTAAGCTTGTACAATCAATCTCAATTCATGAGCAATAGAGATACAATGAAAGAATTAAAGCTTGAGAATGTTTGGAATGTTCAGTGATAGTCTCTCTCTTTTGCTTTGACTTCAATGCTTGGTTATATACTGAAGGTTGGGTAGTTGGAGCATTAAATGCAGTTTTTCCCGTTGAGATTTGAAGAAAATAGCCGTTGGGAACCTCCAGTGGTCAGACAGATCGATCTCCTATCTTGGCCAGATCGATCTCCTAGTTTTAAATCCTGCAATGACAAAGCACAAATACACAGGGAGATCGATCTTATACATTACCAGATCGATCTGTTAGTTTAAATAGGCAGAGGCAGATCGATCTGTCGAATAGGCAGATCGATCTCCTATCCTCTCTGTTTGAGGCAAGATCGATCTCTCAATACACCAGATCGATCTCTAAAGCTCTCTGACTTTGAGCAGATCGATCTCTTCCTTACCAGATCGATCTCCTAAGTTCTCTGACTTAGAGCAGATCGATCTCTTAACCCTTGCAGATCGATCTCTTTTTACCTTAAACCCTTTACACCGTTTTAAGGCTTGCCAGATCGATCTCTTCCATCATGAGATCGATCTCTCATCAAGTATAAACCCAGGAGATCGATCTCTCATACCCCAGATCGATCTCTCATCAGCAGAACTCTAAGTTCTGGTCCTGATATCTTCTAAACATGTTTGTATACCATTTTAACATTATTGTATTAACTTGTTTTGTCATTTCAAAATACATTAACTCAACAATCTCCCCCTTTTTGATATGACAAAACTCATCCAATAAACATGTTTAGATAATTTGCAAAATTCCCCCTTTTTGTGAGCTTTTGACTTTGTTAAAGATTTAACTCATCCTTAGTTAAATCTTAACTCCCCCTTAGTTAGCTCTAGCTCTTAACTCCCCCTCAATTAAATCATCCTAACTCCCCCTCAATTAAATCATCCTAACTTCTTTTAAACATTTAACACATGTTTCTTCTCCCCCTTTTTGTCATATCAATAAGACAAGAATGGAATACTCATCATTTCAAAATAATATTTTGCATGAACACAAGAATGACATTTCATTAACACAAGTCAATCAACATTTCATTCAAGCAAATTTTTCACAGAGAACATTAAGTAGCTTAACAATGTTGCAACTACACTAAATCTAAGCACCTAATGCCTAATGTGAGGGAGGATCACGATCCAAAAGCTCCTCAACATGCGTGCGCGTCACTTGAAGTTCGTCGAACATTGCCTCTTGAGTTTCTTGAAATCTATCGAACATCGCCTTTTGAGTGTCTTGAAGGTGATCCACTCGTTGAGTCAATTCGGCAATCATACGCTGCTGAGTGGTATGTCCTTCATCGATCCTCTGACTGAGGTCGCTTATCATCTTCACGATCAGCTCCAAGTCAGCAGGAGACGATGTTTGTGCAGTTGGCGCAGCCGTGGAGGACGACGGTTCTGGAGCGGGTGCTGCAGGTGGGTGTGCTGGTTCAGCAGTGTGATCATCCTCAGCCTCAGCAGGTTGCTGATCCCTCTTTTTCTTCCAATTGCCTCGGATATCTTTGTAGTATCCCATGTGATGTAGGGTCCCGATGTTGAGGACGCTCTTGGGAGAGGGCAGTTCTCCGGTTTCGCAACTGCTGTCTATCTTGAGGCGTTGAAGAAAGTATGCCAACGGTTGAGGGAACACTATCGTTGTCGCTTGTCCTCGGACTATTTTTAACCAGTCTTGGAAGATGAAGTGAACTAGATTGGGTTTTTGACTGGTGGTATGGATATGATGAATCCAAAACCTATCTAGCCTCCGAATAGTTGAGTGTCGAGTACCAAACGGACGAAGGTTCCACGAGATGATGAGATGGAGTAGTCGGGGATGCATCGGAAGTTCACTTGCCTTTTCCCCGGGAATATCAAACTCTAAGGGAACCTCTTCATCTTCGTTTGTCAAACCTTCGTCACGTATGTCGAAGGCTTGGGCTAAAATTTCAGGGGTTACGGCAATTGAGCGTCCCATGACAAACGTTGTGAAACCTAGGATTTGACAGGAATCAATGGGATCGTAATTGAGTTCGGCATTTGAAAAGAATGCACGAACGAGATTTTGAGGTACGGGAGTGTTTATTTTCAAAAAGGACATCCAACCAAATTCCTCAAATTTTGACACGTATGGAAAATCAATGCGATTGAGGAAGGAAAAATCTATAGTCCGCCAATGCTTAATTGGCATGGTTGAGAAGTACTCTTCGTATCGCTTCCTTTTTGCAGGTGTTTTAAAACACCTATTGAAAGAAGCGATGGAAGCGGAAGGAGTGGGTTGGGATGAGGAACCTGCCTCTCCTGTGGTTCTAGGGGGTTAGTTTGCTACTGACTTCCTAGGCATGATTCTAGATTCTAAATTCGCCTAAACAAATTCAATCAGAGAGAAAAGCAATGAAACAGTACCTAGGGTTGCCCTAGAATGAAAATCAACGCAAATCAGAGAAAATTTTGAGAAATTAGTGAGAAATGTAGGTTACTATACCGGAATGTGACACTGAGACGTAAGGAAGACTGTACGAGGAACGATCTGAGGAGGAATTGAAGAAGAGGATGCGAGGGAATTGGAGAATTTGAATTTTAGGTTTTGTGAGAATTGGGGATTTTTGCGAGATATTTATACTCCAAGGCATAAGAGATCGATCTGTCGAGGCGACAGATCGATCTGGTACTCCCAGAAGCGAAGAGAGATCGATCTGTCGTAGGGACAGATCGATCTGGTCGCAAACAGAGGCTTAAGGAGATCGATCTGTTACATGCACAGATCGATCTGAAGAATGCGGAAGCTTGATGAGATCGATCTGTCGTGTGGACAGATCGATCTGTCTCTAAACAGAGACGTAAGGAGATCGATCTTATGGTTAGAAGATCGATCTGCTTAGCTTAACCTTGATAATTTAGGCTTGATAGAAGCATGGAGATCGATCTATATCACAAGGAGATCGATCTCTCATCCTCTTTGCCAGAAAATTTTTGCAAAAACTCTTTAAAAATCAACTTGAAATCAAGATTTTTACAACATGAAAGTCCTAAGGCATACTCATGAGTCCTAATTCACCTCTAAGGATACAGAACCTATCTCTATCAAGGGGTTTGGTGAATATATCAGCTATTTGATGTGTAGTATCAATATACTCTAAGATTATATCCCCTTTTTGTACATGATCTCTAAGGAAGTGATGTCTAATTTCTATGTGCTTGGTTCTGGAGTGCTGTATAGGATTCTTAGACAGATTAATGGCACTGGTATTATCACATTTAATAGACACTTGTTTCATGTCAATACCATAATCTCTCATTTGTTGTTTAATCCACAACACTTGAGCACTACAACTACCAGCTGCTATATACTCAGCTTCAGTTGTGGACTGAGCTACACTGTTTTGCTTCTTGGAGAACCAAGAAATTAACCTATTTCCTAAGAATTGGCAAGTACCTGAAGTACTTTTCCTATCTATTTTGCAGCCTCCAAAATCAGCATCTGAAAATGCATGAAGGGCAAAAGTGGAGTCTTTGGGATACCAAAGTCCTAGTGAGGGAGTATCTTTGAGGTATCTAAAAATTCTCTTAGTTGCCAATAGATGTGATTCCCTAGGAGAGGATTGAAATCTAGCACAAAGGCATACACTAAACAATATATCTGGTCTACTAGCAGTTAAATAAAGCAAAGAACCAATCATAGACCTATAGAGTTTAGTGTCTACACACTTACCACTTTCATCTTTGTCAAGCTTGATGTTGGTGCCCATTGGAGTGGTTTGAGGTTTGCAATTGTCCATCCCAAATCTCTTGAGCAAGTCCTTGGTGTACTTTGCTTGATTGATGAATGTTCCATCCTTTGTTTGCTTCACTTGAAGTCCCAAGAAGAATGTGAGTTCTCCCATCATGCTCATCTCAAATTCCCCTTGCATGATCTTAGCAAACTCTTGACATAAAGACTCATTAGTTGAACCAAAAATAATATCATCTACATATACTTGTACAACTAGTAAGTCCTTATTTTTATTTTTGATGAATAATGTGGTGTCTACCTTTCCTCTTGAGAATCCTTTTTCTATTAAGAACTTTGACAACCTTTCATACCAAGCTCTAGGAGCTTGTTTTAACCCATAAAGTGCCTTAGACAATTTGAAAACATGTTCAGGAAATTCATGATTTTCAAATCCGGGAGGTTGCTCTACATAGACTTCTTCATTAATGAAACCATTCAAGAATGCACTCTTTACATCCATTTGATATAACTTGAAATCTTTATAACATGCAAAGGCAAGTAACATCCTTATTGCCTCTAATCTAGCTACCGGTGCATATGTTTCATCATAGTCTATGCCTTCCTCTTGTCTATAGCCTTGAGCAACTAGCCTAGCCTTATTCCTTATGATCACACTATTTTCATCCATTTTGTTCTTGAATATCCATTTAGTTCCAATTATAGAGTGATCACTAGGCCTTGGAACTAGTTTCCATACTTTGCTTCTCTCAAATTGATTTAACTCTTCTTGCATTGCTAGGAACCAATTATTATCCTCTAAGGCTTCATTGACATTCCTAGGCTCTATTTGAGATACAAAGGCTATATATTGGCACATATTCCTTAAGGATGACCTAGTTCTAACTCCAAGAGTTGGATCTCCTACTATTTCACAATCTTTTACATATCCTAACTCTCTTGGTGCTCTAGGTTCTCTTTCTAAAACTTCTATTTCTTCTTCATCTTCTTTATTCAAATAAAGCTTTTCTAGAAAGTCATCTTCTAAGCCTTCATCAAATATCTCAACATTTTCATCATTGTTGGTTGAATCTTTAGATATATTATTTGATTCATCAAATACAACATGAATAGATTCTTCAACCATTAATGTTCTTTTGTTATAAATTCTATAAGCCTTTGAATTCAATGAATATCCTAGAAATATTCCCTCATCACTTTTGGCATCAAATTTTCCTAAATTATCTTTTCCATTATTTAGAACAAAGCATTTGCAGCCAAAAGGATGGAAGTAACTAATGTTAGGCTTCTTACCCTTGTAGAGCTCATAAGGAGTTTTCTTTAGCATAGGTCTAATCATAGCTCTATTAATTATATAACATGAAGTGTTTATTGCTTCAGCCCAAAAATACTTTGGTAGGTTATTCTTACACAACATGGTCCTAGCCATCTCTTCCAAAGTTCTATTTCTTCTCTCAACTACACCATTTTGTTGTGGTGTCCTAGGGGCTGAAAAGTTATGACTAATTCCTTGATCATTGCAATACTCATCAAATCCTATATTTTCGAATTCTTTGCCATGATCACTTCTAATGCTTGTTATTGTATATCCTTTTTCATTTTGAGTCACCTTTGAGTAAGTTATGAATTTCTCTAAGGCTTCATTTTTTACTCTCAAAAAGAACACCCAAGTGTACCTAGTGTAATCATCAACTATTACAAATCCATAGTGTTTTCCACCTAGGCTAGTGGTTCTAGTGGGTCCAAATAAGTCTAAATGTAGTAATTGAAGAGGCCTAGAGGTGGATACACTATTCTTAGGCTTAAAGGTTGTCCTCTTGTGTTTTCCTTTAACACAAGCTTCACATATTTCTTCATGCTCAAAGGGTATTTTGGGTAAGCCTACAACTAGATCCTTTCTAGCTAACTTAGATAGCACACTCATGCTTGCATGGCCTAGTCTTCTATGCCATAACCAAGATTCCTTTTTATTATCTACTATTAAGCATATGTTTTCATTTTTGAGTTCATTAAGATAGACAATATATATGTTACCTTGCCTATGACCTAGAAAGATCACTTTGTTTAACTTAGGATCTATAACATTGCATTTCATGCAATCAAAAATTACTTTGTAACCTTTGTCACAAAGTTGACTAATGCTTAGCAAATTATGCTTTAAACCCCTAACAAGTAATACTTTTTCTAAAGAGAAATGATCATTACCTATTGAGCCACTTCCTTCCACTTGGCCTTTGGAGTTGTCCCCAAAAGTGACTTCTCCACCAATTTTCGATTTGAAGGAATTGAAATGGCTTTTATCACCCGTCATGTGCCTTGAGCATCCACTATCTAAGTACCAAGCTTCTTTTGTTTTAGCTTTGTGGCTATGCTCAATCACCTACAACAAACAAAAATAAACACACTCAAGTCTTAGGTACCCAAATTCTCTTGGGTCCTTGAAGGTTAGTAAATGCAATTCTTGATCCCATTGGGATCCATTTTGCTAATGCATTGCAGTCCTTGGAATGAATTACCTCTTTTGGAATCCATATCCTTTTTACAATTTTTCTTTTAAGATTCCTCATCTTTATATTGCAATAATGTGACTTATGTCCCTTCTTATTACAATATGAACAAGTAATTTCAGGTTTATTCATGCTCTTCCTAGCAATAAAACTCTTAAGATGGGTCTCCCTACTTTGTGCATTATACCCTAAGCCATTTTTGTCAAAAAATGCTCTTTGGGTTTCTAACATGCTATCTAGCTTTTGTTGCCCCATGTGAAACCTATTAAAGGAGTTATGTAAATTCCTATTTTTCTCCTTAAGGTCAGAAATTTCTAGATTTGCAATCTCTAGTTTCTTCTCACATTCCAAATTATCTTGTAACATTATCTCATTTTCCCTTTTTAATTTAGATAATAACTTTTTATACTTCATGCTCATAGATTCATACTCTAATGCTAAATCATCAAATGCATCTTGCAGTTCATCAAAAGAGTATTCATTGATATTAGATGTTACCTTTTCATCCTCATCAATTGCCATGAAGCATAGGTTGGCAATGTCTTCATTTGATTCATCATCGGAGCAATCACTGTCACTCCAAGTTGCTACCATCGCCTTCTTTTTATGAAACCTATCATTAGATCTTTTGAGAAGAGGGCAGTTAAACTTTATGTGTCCAGGTTTTTTACATTCAAAACACACAATAGAGTCTTTTCTACCTACTTCCTCTTGTTCTCTCCTATTGTTTCTCCTATTGCTATTACCAGCTCTCATCCTCATGAATTTATTAAATCTTTTGGCAAACATTGCCATTTCAATATCCTCATCACTGCCACTCTCATTTTTAATTTCCTTTTCAGCAGTGGATTTTAGAGCAACACCCACTTTCTTGGGTGGCTCTTCATTTCTTTTAAGCTTCATCTCATAAGTTAGCAAGGAACCTATTAATTCATCTAAGGACAGTGTGTGTGGGTCCTTTGATTCCTCTATTGCTGTCACTTTAGCTTCCCATGACTTAGGTAAGCTATTTAGAATTTTCTTTACCATTTCAATATTAGAATATGTTTTTCCTAAAGATTTTAATCCATTAATTATATCTGTAAACCTAGTGAACATATCACTAATGGATTCTTCTTCCTTCATCCTAAAGAGCTCATAATCATGTGTGAGCATACCTACTTTTGTCTCCTTCACTTGGGTTGTACCCTCATGAGTTATTGCCAACTTATCCCATATTTGCTTGTCATTATCACACCCGGAGACTCTATTATATTCATTAGGACTTAAAGCACAAAATAATGTGTGCATAGCTTTAGCATTTAGCTGTGCACATTTAATGTCATTAGAATCCCATTCATCTTCTTCTTTGGGAATGTCTCTTCCCTCTATTTTCTTTGTAGGGATTTGAGGTCCCTTAACTATAATTCTCCATACTTCATAGTCGTTTGCTTGAATAAATAGCATCATCCTAGTCCTCCAATAAGAATAATGTTCACCATTGAACATGGGAGGTCTAACAGTGGAGTGCCCCTCTCCTATCAAATTAGTTGCTACATTGTTATGAGCCATTTGATCGTTTCTACTCTTAGGAAGTTGTTCCTATGTGATTAGAGAGTCCTAGCTCTGATACCAATTGTTGGCTCTACCGAGAGGGGGGGTGAATCGGTTTTCTAATAACTATGGCAGATTTTAAAATAATCACAATTCAAACACAAATGATAATGAATAAAACAGTGCAATATAACAATTTAATGCAAAGAGAGGGAAAGAGAAACAAACACAGCAACTTATAGAGGTTCGGCCAACTCTTGCCTACGTCCTCTCTCCTTGACCTTCTTGTCAAGTGGTTTCTTTCTCTCTTTCAATAGAGTTTACAAAGTTCCTTTTTCAGGTTAAGGAATAACCTCTCTACCCTTAGCAATACAGAAAATGTATTCACCCTTTTTACAATGACACTCACTGAGGAACAATCCTCTTTTCTTTTAAGGTGAGGATGAATACAGAATAAGGCTTTTCAGTGGGTAGGACTAACACAGCTTGTAGTGCTTAAGCTTGTACAATCAATCTCAATTCATGAGCAATAGAGATACAATGAAAGAATTAAAGCTTGAGAATGTTTGGAATGTTCAGTGATAGTCTCTCTCTTTTGCTTTGACTTCAATGCTTGGTTATATACTGAAGGTTGGGTAGTTGGAGCATTAAATGCAGTTTTTCCTGTTGAGATTTGAAGAAAATAGCCGTTGGGAACCTCCAGTGGTCAGACAGATCGATCTCCTATCTTGGCCAGATCGATCTCCTAGTTTTAAATCCTGCAATAACAAAGCACAAATACACAGGGAGATCGATCTTATACATTACCAGATCGATCTGTTAGTTTAAATAGGCAGAGGCAGATCGATCTGTCGAATAGGCAGATCGATCTCCTATCCTCTCTGTTTGAGGCAAGATCGATCTCTCAATACACCAGATCGATCTCTAAAGCTCTCTGACTTTGAGCAGATCGATCTCTTCCTTACCAGATCGATCTCCTAAGTTCTCTGACTTAGAGCAGATCGATCTCTTAACCCTTGCAGATCGATCTCTTTTTACCTTAAACCCTTTACACCGTTTTAAGGCTTGCCAGATCGATCTCTTCCATCATGAGATCGATCTCTCATCAAGTATAAACCCAGGAGATCGATCTCTCATACCCCAGATCGATCTCTCATCAGCAGAACTCTAAGTTCTGGTCCTGATATCTTCTAAACATGTTTGTATACCATTTTAACATTATTGTATTAACTTGTTTTGTCATTTCAAAATATATTAACTCAACAGAAGGAATAGAAGACGCACAAGGGAAGCAGACCCAGCCCCCTTCTGCCTCCACCGAACAGACGCCACCGGAGAACTGACCAGGCGAGATAACTGAGCCGCCCGAGCTCGCCGGCACCGACAGCTGAGGAGAAACGGCGACCGGCGAGAGAAAGAAAGGAGAAAGAGAGAAACCGAGAGAGGAAAAGGAGATCTGACGATTCACCGGCGCCAGACGAGGCCCAATGACCACCGAAAAATGTTGCTCCGCACCGCACAACCCTCCTGCCACCGTAACGCACTGCACCGACGTCGGATTCGGACGGATCGAGGAGAGGAAGCCGCGAGGGAGAGAAGAAGATTCTGGCGGTTCCACCGGCGATTGACCCTAGCCGACCCTAGCTGAACATTCCTCTGCTCCAGGCGCACCGATCGGCGCCAGAAACGGCTTGGGAACCGGCCGAAAAAGAGATGAACGGCGACAGGGAAACCTGAACTGGTTCGGACCGGTTCAGTGAGAGTGCACTGTGCTGAGTCGGACCGGACCGGTTCAGCCAAGGAGGAAAGAGGGAAAGGAGAAAAAGGAAAAAAAAGAGAAAAAAGAAAAAAAGGGAAAGATTTTCGAGGATACACCGAACTTCGGGTAAGTCGATAAGAGGTCAAAATTGACCGATTTGATTTTCAAAAAATTTATTTAAATTATATTTGATAGAAAATTTACCCGAAATTAAATATAAAATTGTGCAGTTCGACGATAAATCACATACGTGAGCCCGATCGAACTTCGATTTGCGCACCATAGCATAATCTTGGGTAAGTAAAGCTCATTTACGACAATTTATGTAATTATCGCGTATTAAAGACTTATTTTACGAGTTACGGATTAAATTTCGCATTTAGTGGATTATACTGAGATTTTAATTAAATTGTCGTAAATGATATACGGGCTATTCAAAGAATCTAGAAAAAGACCCAATAAGTACTGATGGGCCTAGTGAGCCCAATAGGCCTTGATGAAAGAATTAATAAGTGGAAACAGACTTAAAACAGATTAAGGCCCATTAAGGTGCAATCGGGTCCAATAAGAGAAAAATTGGCCCAATTAACTAAATCGACTGTAGTAAATATGAGAAAAATATTTATTAAGTTAAATTGACTTAATAAATAATTATATGCAGCTCCAAGACTGGATTAGGAGAAGGTCGGACTGGATGAACCTCCGACAAAGAGATTTAGCTACGTACTCGACGGGATTCGAGATAAGGGATATAATTTAGAGTAGCGTTAATGCTCCTCCATCCTTACCTCCAGTTTATGAATATGAATTGGATGAGATTTTGTGAAATGGATTTCCAACTGTCTTCAAACCGAAGCCAAAACTATTTCTCGAGTTTTCAGCATGTTTTCTATATATGAGATACATTTTTACAGCATACATGTTTATAAAAGTGATTTTTCACTTCTGAGACGAAAGCATAGTATTTTCATGTGAGATTAGGGTTAGAGTCTCGGTATGTTTTATGAACTGTGTTTCCATTATACGGGTATGAGTCCCGAGAAATGACTATGATAACTATGCTTTCCCAGTTTACACGGGCTAAAGTCCCGTAATGATTTATGAAAACCATGTTTGCTATGAGAAACGGGTTATGGTCTTGTAACGATTTTGAGAATCGGGTTAGAGTCCCGTAATGGTTTTCAGTACATGGGTATGAGGCCCGAAATGATTTTGATAAAATGGGTAAGAGGCCCAAAATGATTTTTTTTGTGGGGTAAAAAGGCATGATAAGATGATAGTCAGAGGATCTGGGGTCGATCTCGCATACATAGGGTAGCGTATGGAGACGATCGAGGATCTACCTAGCCGACGGCCAGGGAACGGGCAGGCTCTGACTTGATATGAGAAATGTGCCTGTAGTCCACACTTGGTGATACACGTGAGTTCGTGCGTATAGTCCCCATTTAGTGATGCACGAGAGATAGAGTAGCGTACGACCCTGATCCAGTCCTACGGCTCCCCTGTACAATGGCCATATGTACCTATGATGAGCGTCCTACGGGACCTGATGTTTGATGTCCTTTGGGACTAGTATATGATTATGCATGTCTCCACGATGAATTGAAGGAATGATATATATATGTTTTCGCACAGTACATGCTACATGTTTTATGATTTGCTATTGAGTATAGATTTTCTATGATGAAATTTTAAAGATAGCCATGAGTATGTTTTACGAAATGTGTCTGTGATAGCATGATTTCACTTTTTAAAGTGACAATGTGATATGATTCACGTATTTTGAGCTTTTGAGATGCTTTATGAATGTTTACACTATATGCTATGATTTCAGCATGATACGTTTTACGAAAACGATGTATAGGTGTAAACCAATGATTTTTAAGCATGTTTTTACTGCTTTTATGAAATGTAAGCATCTCTACTCCACTGCATATGTATGCTGATTTGTAAAACCATGAGTTTTACCATGTTTTGAGTATTTAAAGCTATTTTAAATGTATCTCTTACTGAGTCTGAAAAACTCACCCCTCCTCTCCATCTCCCAGATTATCTACAGCGAGTCTACTGCACATACGAGATTGTGGTCGTTGACAAGATAGTCCGACCTTTCATCAGATACTTTCGTAGCCTTGAGGTACAATCTTACTCGTATTCCAGATATGTGATACAGAATAAACACTATTGTATATAATAATCAGGATGTAATAGTTGTAAATGATTATATATATACAGAGTTTTAATTACGTAGAATGTATGTGATGTAATGAGATCCTGAAAATGAAAAAGGTTTTAAATATAGACATGGGACAGGAAAACAACTTAGTTAATGGATAAAAAGTTTAAATTAGCCCCATTTTTTCGTGCTTTTGGGGTGTGTCAGACTAGGCTGGGCCGTTACACTTTTCATATGTGTTATGAGAATTCACTTTAAGAACTTCTGTTCAAGAAAAATTTGTTTTGGATTAGCATAGGAAGAGGATGAAGGAATGATGAGAAGAGATTATGAATTTAGACTATTGTATGCTTGAGGACAAGCAATGTTTAGGTGCGGGGGAATTTGATAAGTTGCATATATAAACATATTAATTGTCATATTTTCCCATGATTTAAATTCTTGTATATGCTTAATTTTTGGATTTGACATATATTTTCTGTTTTGTATTATGAATGAAGGAATATGAGCAAAATGGATTAAAGTTGCAAATTTTGATCAAGTCACAAAATCAAAAGAAATTTTGGTATAAGACGTGGGCACGTCCAAGGTAATAACAAGAATTGCAACTCAATATGTGAATTCAAGTCAAGATCTATCACATGTAGCTGAAGTTGACTTAACCAGTTTAAAGATGGCAAGTGGAAGATTTTAATTATTAAGGAAAAGATATGCAATGACTGTCTTTGACAAGTGATGAAAAAAGCAAAGAAGTTTAATTGTAATCAAACTCAATCAGATAAATTTCCTTTGGAAACAGATTCTGGGGGTTAGGAGATTTAGTATTTAAAGACTAAGAGTGGAAAGGGAGATCATTATCATCATAGACACACAATTATATATTTTTATTATTCTTTAGTGTTTGTCTCTCAACTTATGACTTGCTAAATTATTTAGTCCAGCCAAAGGATAATTAAAGTTTTGAGTTCTTCAAGAATTGTGAGATCTAATTAGTTTTATCTTATTCTTTTATATCTTTGCTATTTATATATGTTCTATACTTGTTTAAATTATTGTTTTGATTGATTGTGCAAAAAGGGCCATTTGTTCAATTGTCAGGATAACATATCACCAATTAGAAACCTGAATCCGTAATTGCTTAGGCATTCTAATATAAGTGGTAAATATCATAATTGATTACAGATAGGTTTTCAATTCTATGTTAAGAATATATATGTGAGACCCCGTATATGTATAAGGGTATATATGTACATAGAAGTGTAAATAGAGTTGTACTATGAATTCATGAGTGAAGTATATGTGATGTAAGTCCACAAGTAATGTACACACTTGTAATGAGAGTGATAATCGTACATACAAGTTTCATTATGTATGAATGTGTAGAAATGGACTTAAACATGTGGAGAATGAGTGTAGAATGGATTTTGAATAGCTTGGTAAAATGGAAGTATAATTGCATAAGATGTACACTTCCATTTTAGTTTATATTAAGTACCATTGGTCATACAAAGATCCTACACAAGTTTTTATGTGTATGAAGTGAGGATGGATGCCATCTTCAAGTCTCAAAGATGAATGAATGAGGAAATGATCATGGTAGCAAATTAAGAATGTTTGGTAAGTGTTGTTGCAGAGGAAATCTGGAAATTTTGAAGGGCAGATCGATCTCATGGGATGAGAGATCGATCTGGAAGAGCCAGAATGCTCTTATTTGGGCAAAAGAATAGAGCAGATCGATCTCCAATGGACCAGATCGATCTCCTTAGCTCTCTGTTTGGGAGCAGATCGATCTCATGCTTCGACAGATCGATCTCCTGCCTTGACAGATCGATCTCATGCTTCAACAGATCGATCTTAGGCTTAAAAATGCTGTGAAAAAGAGGGATTTTAAGGGACCAGATCGATCTCCTCTTGGACCAGATCGATCTCCTCAAGCTATTTCTATATAAGGAGTGCTGGAAATCAGAAAATTTCGGGAAAAACACAAACTTTCCACTTTCAACCCAAAAAAAAAACCTAACATTCTCTCTAAAAAATCAGCCATTTTCAGTGAGGTTTGAAGAGAGACCATTAGAGACAAAGTTGTTCCTATCAAAGAGAAGAACAACATAGTTGGAAAGCATTTTCCCATTGTTGGTATTGGAGGAGTTAAGGGCATTGCCATTGGAGCAAGAAGAGAAATCAAATTTGGTAAGATTCTAACACTCCAACTATGGTACATTGTTTATTTAATTGATTTTGGAGTTGTTTGGCATGAGTATGGATGGTTAGAAACTATCTAGAATGCATTGGAAATGATTTTAACCTAGAAATGGTTTAGTGTGAGAAAGTGAAATTGATGGAGATTAATGATGAATGAGATATGTAGAAATCATTGATAATGTTGTGGTATGATTTTAAGATGTGGTTAGTGGATAAATTGTGAGGTTTACCTAAAAGAGGTAAAATGAGGGTTAAGGCATTTGTAAAATGCATAAGTGAATAATGTTGACTAGAGAGGTCAATTATGGGTTAAATACATTAACTCAATCGATTTAATGAATGAATCGCAGCTTCCGAGGATACGCCGAGGCGAGTTGGGCCAAGAGCGTGAGAAGCTAAAAGGAAAGGAGTCACACCAAGTAAATCAAGGTAAGGGAATTGTGTGGACTCTTAGAGATATTGTGCGCAATTTGGGCGCATAAATGTTTTGCTAGAATGCATGAGATTAGGAAATGTTGTTGTTGGGTGATTGAAGGGTAAAAGTTGGGAGTTTGAGAAATGTGCATGAAAACAAAAGCATATTTCTTTGGAAATCATGTTTTATTGCTTTTTAGCAAATGATTGGTAGGTTGGCTAACATTGAAATGATTTGCAAAAGAAATGAGTATGTTTTGGTTTTGTTAACCATATTTTGCAAGTTTTGAGCCACCTACATGATTTCGTGAGTATGAAAGAGTGCATGAGGCACTAGTTTTCACATGGATTTCATATTGTTTTGGCATTGTGCTTTGAGTTTGTCTCGCACTGGATGCTCGCCTTGCATGTTGCCGTGTTTGGAGCTTCGAGTAGACTTGGTGTCACATCGATTAAATAGGCTCACACGTGCATTGTTTTGAGACATGGCATGTTAAAACAACCTGATGAGCCCGAACGAGGGATAAGGGTTGGAGATCCACCTGATGAGCCCGAACGAGGGATAAGGGTTGGAGGAACAGCTGATGAGCCCGAACGAGGGATAAGGCTGGGGGTCCACGGAGTACGTTGTACCGTGCATGTAGCATGCAGTACATTGTACCGTGTTGTGATGTGATGTGCCGTCTTCGGACGAGATCTGCTATGGACCGGCGGGTAGGATTTGACCCACCTCCCGTGTGGAAGCAGATGGTGGTGATATCCCGCACACCTGATCCGTGTAGCCGGTATCACAGGTTATGTACATAAGCCTTGAGGTTATTACCTATTGTTGAACTGCCTATCTCACATGTCTAATGCTATTTGAGAATAAATCCATGTTTGAAGTGATTGTGGTCAGGAAAGCCCGAGGGATGGGTTGGGACCTGATGTTGAATTGATTTGTTAATGGTTTTCTAAAGTGCACGGATGCATGATGTTTAATGCCATGCCTTATTGTGAAAATGCATGATGTTTAATGCCATGCTTTTAATGTGAATTATGCATGATGATTTATACCATGCTTTGAGTTGAAATGTGCACTGAATTTTAATAGCATGAATGCTTTACATACCATTAACACAATCATACACTCATGTTTTGAGATAAACAATGAATTAAATGCTTTTGAGCATGGCATCACGATCACGTAGATAGTACAGTATCTACCTGTTCGCATGATTGCCTTACTGAGCGTGTGGTTTGCTCACCCCCCTTATTTTCCCCCTCTCTACAGAGATTTGAGTATAGATTGAGCGTGACTGGAGGCGTTCCTTTTTGGTAATCCGCTGCATCCCATCGTTAAAGGTATACACACTTGGATTATTTTGTATCTAAACTAGACATAGCACAGTAGCATTTTGTATGTAACTACTGGGGATGTAAAACAATGTAAACACATGTAACAACTCTGATATATATACATTTATACAAGTGTTTACTCATGAATAATGTTTCAAATTGAATTGGTATGGTGGAGTGAGTTAGATGTCGACACACAGCCCAACTGTTAAGTGTGTGGTTGTTCACGATCGAGGAAAGATGATTAAGGATTGATGCATGAAAATGCGAAAAATTTGTACGTATTTTGGTAAGTTGAGGGTCGTGACAGAAGTTGGTATCAGAGCTCGAGTTGGTCTGACGTGTGTCGTGTCTAAAATACATAATAAGTGAAAAATTACATCCCCAAGTTACTGTGCTTGTTTAGATACAAATAGTGTATGTCGATGGGTTGACTAAGTAATTGGTTGTGAATGTAGGGAACTGAGTAAGTATGCCTAATACCAGTCGCGGTAGAGGGATGAGAGCACAAGCTCGAGGCCGTAGAGGTAGGCCTGGGGGTCGTGTTGAGCCGGAAACACACGAGGCTCAGGAGGATGTTGAGGTGGAGGTCGACGTTGAGCACGCTCCACAGGGTCCAGAGGAGAGGCCCGAGAATACTGAGGCTCGCTTCGCGAGGATTGAGCGGAGCATTGAGATGATTTTGAAATTGGTCACTCAATCTTTACCTGGAGTTGGCGGTAGACAGAGTCCCACTACACAGGGTGATGCCGAGCAGGCAGCGGCTCCTGAGGCACGGGCAAGGGAAGCCCAAGGACCTCAGACGACAGATACCCCGCCCACACAGGATGTACCTACGCCGGTTGCTATGCCAGGCAGTAGAGGTTGGGGATATGGATGTGATTTGGATAGACTGCGGCAGTTTCAGAAGTTTGGACCGCCGTCTTTCAGTGGAGTAAAGGACCCAGTAGCGGCTGAGGATTGGATCAATGAGATCGAGAAATTATATGGGTTCTTTGAGTGCACTACTACCGAGATGGTAGCATTTGCCGCTTTTATGCTGAAGGGATCAGCAGAACATTGGTGGAAATCCACCAGGCCTATTTTGAGAGCCCGGCATACTGAGATCAGCTGGGATGTGTTTCTAGAGGCCTTCCGGAGACAGTATGTCCCGGATACCGCCCAGCGAAAGCTAAAGATGGCATTTTTGGGACTGACCCAAGGGAGCAGGACTGTGGATGAGTATGAGACTGCTTTTATATCCCTGGGCAGATATGATCCCAACACGATGAGTAATGAGGTCGAGAAGATCCAGAAGTTTGTGGATGGATTGAGACCAACCGTCAGGTCTAGATTGGTTCCCCTGGATATACCGACCTATGAGGAGGCAGTGCGCAGGGCGCAATTATGTGAACAAGATGTTGATAGAATCGCCTCGGAGTTTGGAAAGGTTGGTAAGATGAGGGACAGAGATAAGAAGAGACCTATGATGGATAGAGGCTTCAGCTATAAAGGGAGCAAGAGGTTCTCTGGAAAGAGGCCGAGAATTGATGAGATCCGGGAGAGGACAGTTGATACTCCCATGTATCCGGCCATTGCTCCAGCTAAGGGAATCGTGATTGGAGGACCACGGCCTACTACAGAACAATGTGGCAAGTGTGGTAGGTACCATGGTACTCGACCATGTTACGGACCTCAGGTTGTATGCTTCAGATGTGGGAAGCCAGGGCACGTAATCAGAGATTGCCCAGAGATGATAGAGAGAGCCCCACAGAAGGGCAAGAACCAGAGAGAGCTCCAGTTGGTACTGCTGCTCCGAGGAGGAGGGCTACAGCTGAGGAAAAGGGGAAGCAAGTAGTGGGTGTAAGCAGAGGACGAGTGCACGCACTGGATCAGGATACTGCAGATCAGTCATCAGATGTGGTAAAAGGTACCATCCAAATCTTTGATTTAGAAGCTTATGTACTGTTTGATCCTGGTGCCACGCATTCCTTTATTTCGCCATCCTTTGCATGTAAATTGTTGAAGCATGTAAAACCCACGCTGCTTGATAAGATGTTGTTGATATCTACCCCTATGAATGATAGTCAGTTGACTGAGCATATATATAGGGATTGTAAAATGAAGATAGGAGGTAAAGAGATGGCAGCCGATTTAATTTTATTAAACATGAGTGATTTTGATGTGATCCTAGGAATGGATTGGTTGGCTGCCAATCATGTTGTTATGGATTGTCATGCTAAAACCTTAATGTTTCCAAAGATAGACAATCTTGTAGTTAATTTTGTGAAATGAAATTAAAGAACATGATTTTTATAAGTGTGATGAGTATAATCTTGATACATGATGTATGAAAGATAAATTTGATTTCATTTATGTATGTGAGATGATTTATGATACTAATGGTGGAAAGAATAATGTGAAGGATTCATCGCTTTTGTGATTGAGATGGATAAGGCACGTTCGGAATTGGAAGACATACCAGTGGTTAGGGAATTTCCAGATGTCTTTCCGGATGAGTTACCAGGGTTACCTCCAGATAGGGAGATGGAGTTTGGCATAGATTTGGCACCTGGTACAGAGCCGATGTCCAAGCCACCATACAGGATGGCTCAAGTTGAGTTAGAGGAGTTAAGGAAACAATTACAAGAGTTGCTGGAGAAGGGGTTCATCAGGCCGAGCGTCTCACCTTGGGGAGCACCGGTTCTGTTTGTAAGGAAGAAAGATGGAAGCCTCCGACTGTGTATAGATTATCGGTTGTTGAATAAGGTCACCATCAAGAATAAGTATCCCCTCCCACGCATCGATGATTTGTTGGATCAGCTTAAGGGAGCGCAGGTCTTTTCCAAGATAGATCTGAGATCAGGGTACCATCAGTTGAAGATACGAGGTGGAGATGTACCCAAGACAGCTTTTCGCACCCGGTATGGACATTATGAGTTCATGGTTATGCCATTCGGGTTGACGAATGCTCCCGCAGCTTTTATGTCTTTGATGAATGAGGTATTCCACCAGTATTTGGATCGATTTGTGATTGTGTTTATTGATGATATACTGGTGTATTCAAGGTCTAGAGAGGAGCATGAGAGGCATCTAAGGATAGTGCTACAGACCCTTCGAGAGAAGAAGTTGTACGCTAAACTCAGTAAGTGCGACTTTTGGTTGGAACAGATCTCTTTTCTGGGTCACCTAGTATCAAAGGATGGAGTATCAGTGGATCCATCTAAGATTGAGGCCGTAGTTCAGTGGCAGAGACCCCAGACAGTGACAGAGATCAGAAGTTTTCTGGGTTTAGCTGGGTATTATCGAAGGTTTGTAGAGGGATTTTCGAGGTTAGCTGCTCCATTGACACGTCTCACAAGGAAAAATGTAGAGTTCGTGTGGGACAAAAAGTGTGAAGATAGTTTTGAGGAGTTGAAAAGGAGATTAACTACAGCTCCAATACTCAGCATTCCTACCAGCTCAGGAGGTTTCTCGGTGTATGCGGATGCTTCACACCTAGGACTGGGCTGTGTATTGATGCAGGATGGGAAGGTAGTAGCCTATGGATCAAGACAGTTAAAGGATCATGAGAGGAACTACCCGACCCACGACTTGGAGTTGGCAGCGGTGGTGTTTGCGTTGAAGATATGGCGCCACTACCTCTATGGTGAGAGATTTCAGGTTTATACAGATCATAAGAGCCTTAAGTACCTGTTCTCACAGAAAGAGTTGAACATGAGACAGAGGAGATGGCTCGAGCTGCTAAAGGATTATGATTGTGAAATCCTATACCACCCGGGTAAAGCAAATGTGGTTGCTGATGCATTGAGTAGGAAGCATCTCGGGATGGTATCATTCATGATGATCAGGGAACACGAGCTGTTGGAACAGTTCACGAACCTCAGTTTGGATATGACCCCGCCTGACGCTGATAGTGGATTTATGATAGCTAGCCTGCAGTTGGAACCGGATCTGGTAGATCAAATCCGACAGGCTCAGCGAGTTGATCAGCAGTGTAGTGATATTGTCGGGCAGATGCAGAGGGGTATAGAGACGGACTTTGGGTTGAGTTCGGATGGATTGTTGAGGTTCAGAGGTAGGATATGTGTTCCTGATGACGCAGAGATCAGAAGGTTGATCCTGACAGAGGCTCACTCATCGAAGTATACGATACATCCAGGGGGTACCAAAATGTATCAAAACCTTCGAAAGGTTTATTGGTGGTCGGGAATGAAAAAGCACATTGCTGAATATGTTGCTAAGTGTCTCGTTTGTCAGCAGGTGAAGGTAGAGCATCAGAAGCCTGCAGGGTTATTGCAGCCTCTACCGATACCGACATGGAAGTGGGAGCATGTCACCATGGATTTTGTGATGGGATTGCCGAGGACCCGGAGAGGTCATGATGCCATATGGGTGATTGTGGATCGGTTGACGAAATCAGCCCATTTTCTAGCTATGAGAGCTACCGATACTCTGAGCCAGTTAGCGAACCTATATGTGCGCGAGATAGTGAGGCTACATGGAATTCCAGTGAGCGTTGTTTCTGATAGGGATGCCCGCTTCACTTCCCACTTTTGGGAACATTTTCAGGAAGCGATGGGGACCCAGTTGAATTTTAGCACCGCGTTTCATCCTCAGACAGATGGTCAGTCAGAGAGGACTATACAGACCCTGGAGGACATGTTGAGAGCGTGTGCATTGGATTTTGGAGGCTCCTGGGATGACCATTTGCCACTCGCAGAGTTCGCGTATAATAACAGTTTTCATGCGAGTATCGGGATGGCACCATATGAGGCATTGTATGGGCGTAGATGCCGTTCCCCTATTGGATGGGAAGAGGTTGGTGACAGACAGATCTTTGCTCCCGACTTGGTTAGACAAGCCTCTGAGGACGTCCAACTGATATGTGAGAGGTTACGGACAGCTCAGAGCAGGCAAAAGAGTTATGCTGACAAGATACGGAGACCACTAGAGTTTGAGGTGGGTGAGTCAGTGTTTCTGAAAGTTTTCCCTTCGAAGGGAATTATGAGATTTGGGAAAAAGGGAAAGTTGAGCCCTCGATATATAGGGCCATTTGAGATACTTGATAAGGTGGGAGACAAGGCGTATAGGTTGGCATTGCCACCAGAGTTGGCAAGTGTGCATAACGTCTTCCACGTATCCATGTTGAGGAAGTATCACCCGGACCCGGCACATGTGATAAGATATGAGCCTTTGGAGCTCAATGAGGGTATGACATATGTTGAGAAGCCAGTTCGGGTATTGGATAGAAAAGAGAAAGTGCTAAGGACAAAGACAATTCCCTTGGTGAAGATACTTTGGCAACATCACACTGTGGAAGAAGCCACATGGGAATTGGAGAGTTTGATGCGGGAGAGGTATCCCGAGTTGTTCACAGAATAATTGGTTCCAATTTGGAGGACCAAATTTTCTAAGTGGGGGAGAATGTGAGACCCCGTATATGTATAAGGGTATATATGTACATAGAAGTGTAAATAGAGTTGTACTATGAATTCATGAGTGAAGTATATGTGATGTAAGTCCACAAGTAATGTACACACTTGTAATGAGAGTGATAATCGTACATACAAGTTTCATTATGTATGAATGTGTAGAAATGGACTTAAACATGTGGAGAATGAGTGTAGAATGGATTTTGAATAGCTTGGTAAAATGGAAGTATAATTGCATAAGATGTACACTTCCATTTTAGTTTATATTAAGTACCATTGGTCATACAAAGATCCTACACAAGTTTTTATGTGTATGAAGTGAGGATGGATGCCATCTTCAAGTCTCAAAGATGAATGAATGAGGAAATGATCATGGTAGCAAATTAAGGATGTTTGGTAAGTGTTGTTGCAGAGGAAATCTGGAAATTTTGAAGGGCAGATCGATCTCATGGGATGAGAGATCGATCTGGAAGAGCCAGAATGCTCTTATTTGGGCAAAAGAATAGAGCAGATCGATCTCCAATGGACCAGATCGATCTCCTTAGCTCTCTGTTTGGGAGCAGATCGATCTCATGCTTCGACAGATCGATCTCCTGCCTTGACAGATCGATCTCATGCTTCAACAGATCGATCTTAGGCTTAAAAATATCGTGAAAAAGAGGGATTTTAAGGGACCAGATCGATCTCCTCTTGGACCAGATCGATCTCCTCAAGCTATTTCTATATAAGGAGTGCTGGAAATCAGAAAATTTCGGGAAAAACACAAACTTTCCACTTTCAACCCAAAAAAAAAACCTAACATTCTCTCTAAAAAATCAGCCATTTTCAGTGAGGTTTGAAGAGAGACCATTAGAGACAAAGTTGTTCCTATCAAAGAGAAGAACAACATAGTTGGAAAGCATTTTCCCATTGTTGGTATTGGAGGAGTTAAGGGCATTGCCATTGGAGCAAGAAGAGAAATCAAATTTGGTAAGATTCTAACACTCCAACTATGGTACATTGTTTATTTAATTGATTTTGGAGTTGTTTGGCATGAGTATGGATGGTTAGAAACTATCTAGAATGCATTGGAAATGATTTTAACCTAGAAATGGTTTAGTGTGAGAAAGTGAAATTGATGGAGATTAATGATGAATGAGATATGTAGAAATCATTGATAATGTTGTGGTATGATTTTAAGATGTGGTTAGTGGATAAATTGTGAGGTTTACCTAAAAGAGGTAAAATGAGGGTTAAGGCATTTGTAAAATGCATAAGTGAATAATGTTGACTAGAGAGGTCAATTATGGGTTAAATACATTAACTCAATCGATTTAATGAATGAATCGCAGCTTCCGAGGATACGCCGAGGCGAGTTGGGCCAAGAGCGTGAGAAGCTAAAAGGAAAGGAGTCACACCAAGTAAATCAAGGTAAGGGAATTGTGTGGACTCTTAGAGATATTGTGCGCAATTTGGGTGCATAAATGTTTTGCTAGAATGCATGAGATTAGGAAATGTTGTTGTTGGGTGATTGAAGGGTAAAAGTTGGGAGTTTGAGAAATGTGCATGAAAACAAAAGCATATTTCTTTGAAAATCATGTTTTATTGCTTTTTAGCAAATGATTGGTAGGTTGGCTAACATTGAAATGATTTGCAAAAGAAATGAGTATGTTTTGGTTTTGTTAACCATATTTTGCAAGTTTTGAGCCACCTACATGATTTCGTGAGTATGAAAGAGTGCATGAGGCACTAGTTTTCACATGGATTTCATATTGTTTTGGCATTGTGCTTTGAGTTTGTGTCGCACTGGATGCCCGCCTTGCATGTTGCCGTGTTTGGAGCTTCGAGTAGACTTGGTGTCACATCGATTAAATAGGCTCACACGTGCATTGTTTTGAGACATGGCATGTTAAAACAACCTGATGAGCCCGAACGAGGGATAAGGGTTGGAGATCCACCTGATGAGCCCGAACGAGGGATAAGGGTTGGAGGAACAGCTGATGAGCCCGAACGAGGGATAAGGCTGGGGGTCCACGGAGTACGTTGTACCGTGCATGTAGCATGGAGTACATTGTACAGTGTTGTGATGTGATGTGCCGTCTTCGGACGAGATCTGCTATGGGCCGGCGGGTAGGATTTAACCCACCTCCCGTGTGGAAGCAGATGGTGGTGATATCCCGCACACCTGATCCGTGTAGCCGGTATCACAGGTTATGTACATAAGCCTTGAGGTTATTACCTATTGTTGAACTGCCTATCTCACATGTCTAATGCTATTTGAGAATAAATCCATGTTTGAAGTGATTGTGGTCAGGAAAGCCCGAGGGATGGGTTGGGACCTGATGTTGAATTGATTTGTTAATGGTTTTCTAAAGTGCACGGATGCATGATGTTTAATGCCATGCCTTATTGTGAAAATGCATGATGTTTAATGCCATGCTTTTAATGTGAATTATGCATGATGATTTATACCATGCTTTGAGTTGAAATGTGTACTGAATTTTAATAGCATGAATGCTTTACATACCATTAACACAATCATACACTCATGTTTTGAGATAAACAATGAATTAAATGCTTTTGAGCATGGCATCACGATCACGTAGATAGTACAGTATCTACCTGTTCGCATGATTGCCTTACTGAGCGTGTGGTTTGCTCACCCCCCCTTATTTTCCCCCTCTCTACAGAGATTTGAGTATAGATTGAGCGTGACTGGAGGCGTTCCTTTTTGGTAATCCGCTGCATCCCATCGTTAAAGATATACACACTTGGATTATTTTGTATCTAAACTAGACATAGCACAGTAGCATTTTGTATGTAACTACTGGGGATGTAAAACAATGTAAACACATGTAACAACTCTGATATATATACATTTATACAAGTGTTTACTCATGAATAATGTTTCAAATTGAATTGGTATGGTGGAGTGAGTTAGACGTCGACACACAGCCCAACTGTTAAGTGTGTGGTTGTTCACGATCGAGGAAAGATGATTAAGGATTGATGCATGAAAATGCGAAAAATTTGTACGTATTTTGGTAAGTTGAGGGTCGTGACAATATATAATCGCTTAAATGAACTAACATGTGTGTTTGTTTGTTAGAATTGATAGTCTCTCTAGTTTTTAATGATATTGGTAAATTAAATCTTAAGATCGTATCTAAGGTTGTTTAACTAGCAAGAGAAATAATTAAAGATCATATCCTAATTATCAAATAAGTAAAGAGGGATAGGTTGTTAGGTCGTACCAATAATCATAACTAATTTGGTAAAGATTAAAAGAATTTATCTTTGCATCAATGATCAATTCTATAAACTCATTCTAAGATTATTCCTTTGGTTGGATGTTTTTATCATATTGATTTTCTCTCAACATTTTACATAGTGATTTTTCTCTACAACATTTTAATTTTCCTTTTATTCTCATTATAACAAAATCCCCAACATATTTTCTTTTTAAATATTTTGCAGAAAAAATAAATCTAACCAATCTCTTGG
This sequence comes from Firmiana major, assembly GCA_033439115.1. NCBI lineage: Eukaryota > Viridiplantae > Streptophyta > Magnoliopsida > Malvales > Malvaceae > Firmiana > Firmiana major. The sequence goes on along the minus strand of CM065899.1, from coordinate 12,887,353 downwards.
GAAATGACCTTACTCATTTATACTACAGTTTTAATTTATTTTTGAGTAGAAATTATTTTTGTTGGTCTCGACAGCCACCAAGTTGTTAATTAAATAATTGAAGGAAATATATATATATATATATAATTGCTAATTAGAAAAAAATAATAAAAGTAAAAAAAATGAAAAAAAAAACAAAAAAAAGGATCGCGCGACAGGGTTCTCCCTATCGCGCAACCCGAGCATCTCCGCCCCCTCCCCCCACGCACACGAGCACCCTTCCTGGGAATAACAAAACAGAAACCCCCACTTTTTTTTTTCTATGCTTCTCTCTTCCCTTGCCATTCACCATCCGACCGCCGGTGACCCGACCCCACCAGAAACTGAACCCACAACCTCTCCCCTTACCTCCCCTCTCCTCTCCCTTCATTGAAAACTGAGAACCCTGCAAAAACTCGAGCCCTTTTCCCTCTGTTCCGCGAGCCACCAGTACCGGAGAAGACGTCGACCACACCAAAATCGCGAGCTCCGGCGATGGTCAGCACTTCCATCTTTTCGGTTTACGCCTTCCCCATTCCCTTCTGACATCAACAGTAGCCAAAACCAACAAATACCCATTTTTCCTGCATCTCCATTTTTGAACCAGAAAACATCTAAGTAAAAAAAAAAAATTAAATTTTTTCATCTAGTTAAATTAGTATACAAATTGTGTTATAAATGTGAAATTGTTGTAGAAATAAATTGTAAGACCCGAATTTAATTAAAATACGAAATGAATGAGTATTCGTGAAGGGAAGTCGGGTTAAATTAATCCCGAACACGTGTAAGGACAAAATGGTCAAAAGACCGAAAGCCGGGGTAATTCGATAAGAAAATTTAATTAAAAATATGGATTTGAGAAATCTTGATCAATAAAGATGAAATAAATTTATTTTGGGTTAAATTGATCAAGATATTAATTTATTGGAATTAATCGGGATTAATTGGAATTTTTAGTTCGGAAAAATAATCCCGAAAATAATCGAAAAATATACCGAAAAGTCACCCGGGACAACATCCCGAAAATACGAAGAAATTATACCCGAAAAAGAGGTTAAAATATAATAAATAAATTAAATAAAATTAAATTAATTAAATTAGAATAAAATTATAATTTTAAGTGATATTTTGGGTATTTTAATATATTTTAATGAATAGTATAAAAATAAATAAATAAAAATAAATAATAATAAAAATAATAAAACAAAAAAAAGGAATCTGAAACAAAAAAAAAAAGAGAGGAAGAGAGAAACGGGTCGGGGAGAGAGAAAGAGAAACGGAGCCCGACGAACCCAAGGGAGACCGGCGAGTCGTCCGGCGGCCAACGGCCAGGCCAAGGGCCGAAAAAGGAAGAGGAGCTTCAGGCGATCTCCCTGGCACCGGCAGCACGACCAACCGACGTCGAAATCCGACGGAAAACGGAGGAGAAGGCCGAGGGGGTTGAGGGGCTCGGTCCCAGCGAACGGCGGCGTCTTGGCTCCGATCCGACCCCGCAAAATGATCCCCAAGCCTAGACGATGCGATTGGTGGTGGTGGCAGCCACCGAAACCGACGGACGGCGCCGGAAACGGCGGGAGAGGAAAATGGGTCCGACGGCGAAGAGGAGAAGAGCCGGACCGGCGGTGTTCCGGCGACCTCGACCGAAGCTGAGGCCAGATTCGTGCTGCGGAGAACCTCACGGAGCTACTGGCGATGGAAGCCGACGGAGAACCGGCTGGCAAGGTGGTGAACTGGCGGTGAACCGGTCGAACCGGAGAGAACCGGCGGTCTGAACCGGTCCGAACCGGACTGAACCGGTTCAGCCAAAAAGAGAGGAAAAAAGGAAGAAAAAGGGAAAAAGAAAAAGAGAAAAAATTGGGAAAAATTTCTGTGATGCAATCGAGCTTCGGGTAAGTCAGTAGTGGTCGAAATTGACCCGATTTAAATTTCGGAGTATTTAATTTAATTAATTTTGGGCTGAAAACTTACCCGGAAAAATTGTGGAATTGTGTAGCTCGACGATTGGCATCCAACGACAACTCGAGACAGCCTCGAATTTCGTACTAGCATGGAATCTCGGGTAAGTAACCCTTATTTACGACAATTACCTCGTTATGCGTGATATTGATTTAATTTTCGTATAAATTGAATTAAATTATGGAAATTTAGATAAATTGTCGTAAATAATTGATTTAGCTATTCGAGAATTAGAACGAGGCCCAATAAATTATTGGTGGGCCCAATGAGCCCAATAGGCCTCGATAAAGTGAAAATTAAGTGGAAAACGGGCTTAAGGCCCATTAAGGCCCATTAAGGTGCAATCGGGCCCAATAGGGGTAAATGGGCCCAATGATTTAAATTAAGCCCAGAAAATATTAAATACAATTAAATTGTATAATATCTGACCTAAGAAATATTAATACGCAGTTTCGGGCATTTGATTGGGAGCATATCGGACTGCGCGACGTGACATCAATGGAAAAGGTCAGACTCGACAGGAAAATAAGGTAAGGGAATTCTACGGACTGCTAGAGGTAAACTTTACGCAATTTTAAATTCATAAGCAGTCCTTAAAAAAATGTTCTGGAGGGTCTAGAGGTCGAAGAATAATTTTAGTGCCCCGTATGGGCAAAATTACCGAAATACCCTTGTTAAGGGTAAATGTTTCCAAATTTAGGAAAAATTGGGAGGAGCAAGAACAAGAGGTTCCTGCTCATTCTGGAGGTGTTTTAACACATGCATGAGTAGGCTGGCTCACTTTTAAAGAAAAATGCATAGCATTGCATACCTTAAACGATGTAATTTCTGTGAAAACTATTTGGAGATAACCGAGCCGCCTACATGTTTTTATTTACATGTGACGTGCTAGAGCTCAGCTCGCACGATGTTTGATTTGTGTGATGCATGCATTAGTGCTGGAGCGAGAGCTCGCACTAGAGTTTTACATGCATAGGTGCTAGAGTACAACTCGCACCAGATTTCACATGCTTTTTCGTGACACGGTGCTAGAGTCTAACTCGCACCATATTTTTACATGATTTTCAAGACAGGGTGCTGGAGTTTAACTCGCACCAGATTTTATAAGATTTTCATATGATTTATATACAGAGTGCTGAGCCTAACTCGCACTAGTTTTACTGGATTTGTGGAGTAGCGCTGTCTGCCCTTGGAGTCAGCCAAAAGGCCCAACAGGCTCAAAAGACCTCTTAAGTAGGGTGAGAGTGAGGGATGAGGTTGGCGGCCCTGTGGAGATGTAAAGCGGGCTCTGCCAATTTTACTTGATTTGATGAGAGTGCTGAGCATCGCCCGCACTGATTTTTATGAGAACATACGATGAGCCGTGCTTGGAGCATCGGGTAGACTGTGTGTCACCGATTTAATAGGCTCGCACGTGCGTTTTGAGACATGGCAATGAGTATTGAGAAACAAAACCTCTCTGTGGGAAGCAGGCCATTTGGGCTGGAGTACCTAGAGTGATATGGGTCCATGGAGTACGATGTACCGTGCAAGTAGCATGGAGTACGATGTACCGTGGGGTATCTTCGGATACGGTATCTTTGTGATACGGGGTATCTTTGTGATACGGTATCTTTGTGATACGGGGTATCTTCGGATACGGCATCTTCGGATGCGTGAGATCGGATAAGACTGACGGGTTGGATTGACCCACCTCCCGGGCGGTTCCCGATCAGGGTGAGACCTCGCACACTGGGATCCGTGAAGCTAGAGGGACTCACGAGGACACATATTGGCCAGTCCTGGTTATTACCGATATACAGTTATTGCCTAGTCTCATATCTTGTATATATATATATACATATGTTTTCGGATATCGATGCTTTCGAGAAACTCAATTTTCATGATTTTGTGTGAGTCAGGATCACCCGAAGGAGGGGTCGAGTCCTGACTTTATTGTGAAATTTTTAAAGAGAAAGAAATGATTTAAAATAATTGCATGTTGAATTTTTCGTGCAAACTCGATTTACATAACATCATAAACTCATGTCATTTGTTTTAAAATGTGTGGAGAAAGGGTGGTTTATGCATGGCACCACGTTCATGTAGGTAGTATGGTTACCTACTTGTTCGTAGGATTGCCTTACTGAGCTTGATGTGCTCACCCCTTTCATTTTCTCCCACAGATAATCTCCAGTTGAAGTTGAGGCGACTCAGTACTGCATTCTGGATATCCGCTGCTGCCCATCAACATAAGGTATATACACTTGTACATATTGTATCTACATAAGCATAGCACAGTAACATGTTTGTAAGAAACTTTAGGGGATGTATAAATAATGAAAACAATTATAAATGACTGGAGAATAAATAAGTTAGATGGTAATTGAATGGTGGGACTGGCATTGACGCACAGCCCAATTATTAGTGGAGTCTTGGTCACGATTCGAGGACAGGTAAGAATTTAAGTAAGAAAATAATAAAATGCAAAAAATTAACTCTGATTTTTGGGTAGTTTGGGTCGTGACATAAATTTAATTATAGTTTTAGAAAAATTAAGAAATTAGGGCTTGTAATTTGACAAAATTTAGGGATTTTGATACTTAGATTAGAAACTGAAAGGTGGATAAAAATTGTGAAGAATTGAAAAATTATTTGTTGAAATCATGTAATGGGCATAAAGAGTTGAATTCGACAAATTGGGAAATTTAGAGAAAAATAGTAAAATTGAGAATCCAAGGTTTGAAGTAATTAAATTGTGTTATGAACAATATATTTGTAGTGTAGCATGATTAGAAATTTAATGCCCATAAGTTGGAGTAGAAATTAAGGTTTCAGTCACCTTAGAAGGGTAGGATTAATCTATCATAATTAGGAATTTAGTTTAAACTTAATCAAATAATGTAGGTTATTTTTCAAAAAATAATTAATATATACTTGAGTTCTTATAAGGTTAAAAGGAATATAAAATTTAATATACAAAATATCATGGCAAGTCTAATTAAAGTGTTCCATTAATTTATCTAGTAATGGGAACTAATAGTGATAAAATAATTATGTCAAACCTAAGCCGAATTCATATTTAGATATTAAGCTTAATACAAAAGGATAATAAAAATAAGATGGTTTCATTTTAATGGAATTAGTAAAGTATATAATAGTATTTTGAAAATAATTCTAAGTATAATTAAGTTGTTGATTTCAGATTTAAGAACACTTGGAGGAATCTAGAGATATAGAAATTTGGGGATTTTATTCTGAAGAAAGAAATTGGATTTATAAGTGAATTATGATGAAATTAGTATTTAGTGAATGGTTGGGTAATCAGATTTGTGTAAATTGATATTAAATCGAATGAAAATGGATGTTGATGATACCTCGATGTTATTCATGGATTTTGCAGGAAATATTTCTTCGAGTGATAAGGCGAGCGAAAAGGAGACATAGGCACCTATATGCGTGCCTAAGGCGAGAAGGGTAAATAGTATGCGTCGCTTTGGTGGTAAGGGTTTATATAGCTCGTAGCTAGTAGAATATCTCTAGTTAAGCTAAAACTTTATTAAGAATCCATAGGTTGTTAGTTTAGTTAGGATTTTTTTTAAAGTTAATTACCTACCTTAACTAATTTTCAGCAATATTATAACATTCGTATGTAGTTGCAAGCTTTACTCAAAATGATGTTATAGTTATATAAAAGTAAACTGATTTTTAATGTCAAATAAAAATAGAAAAACTCAAATGAGTACAAACATTTTATTACCTGATTTTATTGTTTTGCGCATTTATGCATGATGTTTATAACTTGGTTGCATGGGTTGTTTTTTATTATGATTTGAGAAAGTGAAATGTTGTTAAAGGAGATGGTTGTCTGTTTTGAAATTGATATTGGATGTTTTAACAGTCAATGGATTACTTTCCTGAACTTTTGGTTTTGAATTAAAGTGATTGTATACTTATACTGTACACCCGTCGTGGTGGTTGGTTTTTGAGAATACTGGAGATCCCTGAAAATGCCTGTGAGGCAGTCATGTCCTATGAGAGCCATCTCTAGCACCGGTGGAAGTTTTGAGTGATTACCATACGGTGCTAAGTGCTTCACGGAGATGCTTTTGTGGCATTAAGATTTTCTAAGTAGCACCGGTAGGAGGTTCTGTGTGATTTTCCTACGGTACTAGCTACCTACTACTGTAGACCTTGATCCCGTCTTCAGTACCTTAGTCCAGACCTGATCAGTCTAGGATAGGGCGGTAGTCGCTATGGCCATAGATGTGTTACATTATATAATTGGTTCGATGACAAGTTAAAGGTTATGCCACTTCTCTTCTATATATGTTATCTGTTTGATTTGAGCCCATACGATACTCCGACAGACTACATGTTTTAGAAAGAATGTCGGGTTACCAGATGTTAAGTTTTCTTTCCATATCTTAAATTTGCACCCTGGTTTATAAGCAAAGTGTTATGTAGCATGTTTTGTGAAGTGACTTGATTTTAAAAAGGACTGATTAACATGACTTATTTTCGATATTGCGTTCTACGAAATTCTTACCTTTTGGACCAAAAACCGAGGTTTATTCATAGTTTTAATAGTGCATGATACAATTGCATAGTAAATTTTCATTTACCCTAACTTGGTATTTTATTAGCTTTGGTTATATACCTTCCTTACTGAGCGTGTGGTTGTTCACCCCCTTTATTTTCAAACATTTCAAACTAGCTCGTGGGTGAATCGCTCAGAGTTTTTGATTTCTCGTGCTGAGAGCACTGTCCTTGTGCCAAGGTATACGCAATAACAAGTGTAAAGTTTTTGTTTTCAGACTTGTATGTATGCACGAGCTTAAGTCTAGTAATTTAGGATGTATTAGTTGATTTTGGAGTGTTGTTTCTAGGATAGGACCTATGAACTATATAGTTAAAATTTTATTAAATAAATTCAAAATCATAGTGATTATGCTATTGTTAACACTTAGCTACTTGGGTTTATATGATGTGATTGCTGATGTGATTGGAAAACATGGTTGTTAGTTGTGGATAGCTAGGATTGTTGAGATGATTTAATTTGCATGAATGGTTTTGAGGATATGGGCTGCTATATGGTTTTGTTTACAGGTTGGGTAGAGTCAAATTGCAGCCGTTATACTGTCGAAATTTCTAGAAAATTTAGAACCTTAATAAAATCCTTCAACTAATAGTTATAAAGCCTTAAACCTATATTGGATAGGGAACTACAAGTAAAAGATCCTAAAGTATCAATTAGCAAACTTTAACAATGTTAATTCACCTTAAAATGCCTTCTGCTTAATTATGCGCTTAGTAATAGAGGTAGAGGTCACGGGTCGTGACATCGCGTCATCCAAAAGCCCATTATACTTGAAGGTATTGCATGTAAGACCCGATTTTAGTTAAAACACGAAATTAAAAAATGCAAAAGGATTGAAATGGAATTCTCGAACACGTGCAAGGGCAAAATGGTCAAAAGATCGAAATTCGATATAAATTCGAGAAGAAAAATTTAATTAAAAATAATGGATTGAGAAATCTTGGTCAATAAAGGTGAAATAAATTTATTTTGGGTTAAACTGATAAAGATATCAATTTATTGAAATTAATCGGGATTAATCGGAATTTTTAATTCGAAAAATCATTTCGAAAATAATCGAAAAATTAAATCGAAAAGATGAAATAATACCGCTAAATTCATTTATGGATTAAATAAATAAATTAATATTTTTTTAGATATTTTTGGGAGTTTTAGACTAAAATAATAACTAAAATAATATTAAAAATAAAATTATAAATAAATAAAAAAAGAAGAAGAAGAATTAGAAAAAAAACTGGAAAAAACGAAAAACGAAAACGCAGAATCGCGAAATCGCGATTCTGCCAAAACGGAAGCTGAAGACCGGACGGACGGCACCGACAGCCCAGGCGAAGGAGACCTATGCGCCAGCGAGCCACCACCGGCACCATGGAGGCACGAACGGCGGCGATAGGCGGCGAAACGGAGAGAAATCGAGGACCGAGAGAAGAGAAGGCGATTCCCGACGATCGGCGATGATTCGGCACCGACCAACCACAGCCGAACGTCCCTGAGGCACAGACGAGCCGATTAGCTGTGGCCACGACCGTCGAAATGGCCGAAAACGTTGGAAACGATGGAAAGAGGAAATGGGTATCGACGGTGGTGAGAACAGGCCGGACTGATGACTTTTCGGAGGCCTTGGACGAAACAGAGGGCAGATTCGTGCTGCGAACGGCCCAGCGGAGCCACTGGCGACGGAAGTTGGTGGAGAATCGGCCGACAAGGCACTGAACCAATCGAATCGGAGTGAACTGGCGGTCCGAACCGGGTTGAACCGGACCGAACCGGTTCAGCCAATGAGGAAAGAGAAAAAAGGAGAAAAAGGGAAAAAAGAAAAGGAGGAAAAATTGAGGAAAAATCCCAACGATGTAATCGAGTTACGGGTAAGTCAGTAGCGGTCGAAATTGACCGATTTAAATTTTGAAATATTTTATTTAATTAATTTTCGACTGGAAATTTACCCGAAAATTTATGAAATTGTGTAGCTCGATAATTAACGTAAAACGAGAGCTTGAGACAGACTCAATTTGCGTACTAACATGGAATCTCAGGTAAGTAACCCTTATTTATGATAATTTGCATTGTTATGCGTGCTTCGAATTTAATTATCGCATAAAATAAATTAAATTATGAAAATTTAGACGAATTGTCATAAATAATAAATTGAGCTATTCGAGAGTTAGAACGAGGCCCAAGAAATTGTTGGTGGGCCCAATGAGCCCAATAGACCTCGATAATGTGAAAATTAAGTGAAAAATGGGCTTAAGGCCGATTAAGGCCCATTAAGGTACAATCGGGCCCAATAGGGGTAAATGGGCCTAATGATTTAAATTAAGCCCAAAAAATATTAAATATAATTAAATTTTATGATATCTGACCTGAGGAATAATTATACGCAGTTTTGGACATTGGATTGGGAGCAGATCGAACTGCGTGACGAGACAGCAGTGGAAAAGAAAAGGTCAGACTCTACAGAAAAATAAGGTAAGGGAATTCTACGGACTGCTAGAGGTAACTTTACGAAACTTCAAAGTTCATATGCAGTCTTTTAAAGTATCTGAAGGGTCTAGAAGTAAGTTAATAATTTTAGTGCCCCGAATGGGCAAATTACCAAAATACCCTTGTTAAGGGTAAAATTTTTAATTTTAGGAAAAATTGGGAGGAGCAAGAACAAGAGGTTCTTGCTCGTTCTGGGGATGTTTTGACGCATGCATGAGTAGGCTGGCTAACCTTGAAAGAAAAATGCACAGCATTGCATATTTTCAACGAGGAAATTGTTTTGAAAACTGTTTTGAGGAAACAGAGCCGCCTACGTGTTTTTATTGACATGTGACGTGCTAGAGCTCAGCTCACACGATATTTTGATTTGGGTGATGCATGCATTAATGCTGGAGCAAGAGCTCGCACTAGAGTTTTACATGCATTGGTGCTGGAGTCTAACTCGCACCTGATTTTACATGATTTTCGTGATACGGTGCTAGAGTCTAACTCGCACCAGGTTTTACATGATTTTCGTGACAGGGTGCTAGAGTCTAACTCGCACCATATTTTTATATGATTTTTGAGACAGGGTGTTGGAGCTTCGCTCGCACCAGATTTTCACATGGTTTGCATACAGAGTGCTAGAGCTTAGCTCGCACTAGTTTTATTTGATTTGATAAGAGTGCTGAGCATTACTCGCACCGATTTTATAAGAACATACGATGAGCCGTGCTTGGAGCGTCTGGTAGACTGTGTGTCACCGATTAAATAGGCTCGCACGTACGTTCTGAGACAGGGTATGATATATGGGTCCACGGAGTACGATGTACCGTGCAAGTAGCATGGAGTACAATGTACCGTGTGGCATCTTCGGATGCGTGGTATCTTCGGATACGTGTGGCATCTTCGGATGCGTGGGATCGGATAAGACCGACGAGATGGACTGACCCACCTCCCGGGCGGTTCCCGATCGTGGTGAGACCCCGCACACTAGGATTCGTGTAGGCAGAGGGACTCCCGAGGACACATGGCCATAGTCCTGGTTATTACCGATATACAAATGTTGCCTAGTCTCGCATGTTGATGATCTTGACGAGATTGAAACTAGGTTTTAAATTAAATTTGCATGATGTTATTTCCATGCTTTTTAAACCCATGTTTGATGTAAACTGATTTTCAATGTTTTGTGTGAGTCAGGACCACCCGAGGGATGGGTTGAGTCCTGGATTTGTTGTGAAATTTTAAATGAAAAAGAAATGATTTGAAATAGTTGCATGTTGAATTTTCCATGCAAACTTGTTTTACATGACATCATGAATCATAGCATCAGTTTTGAAATGTGTGGAGAAAGGGTGGTTTATGCATGGCACCACGTTCATGTAGGTAGTATGGTTACCTACTTGTTCGTAGGATTGCCTTACTGAGCTTGATGTGCTCACCCCTTTCATTTTCTCACACAGATAATCTCCAGTAGATGTTGAAGCGACTGAGTACTGCATTTCTGATATCCGCTACTGCCCATCATTTAAGGTATATACAGTTGTATATATTGTATCTAAATAAGCATAACACAGTAACATGTTTGTAAGTGACTTTAGGGATGTATGAATATTGTAAACACTTATAAATGACTGAGAAAAAATTAAGTTATATGGTAAATGAATGGTGGGACTGGCATTGACGCACAGCCCAATTGTTAGTGGAGTGTGGTCACGATCAGAGGACAGGTAAGCATGAAAGAAAATAACAAAACGCGAAAAATTTACTCTGATTTTTGGGTAGTTTTGGGTCGTGACATATAAAGGTGGTATCAGAGCAAAAATTGGTCTGATGTGTGTCAGTGTCAGTAATTAGGAAATTACATCCCCGTGTTACCGTGCTTGGTTAGATATAATAGTGTATATTGAGATGGGTTTTAACTAAGAAATGGTTGAGAATGCAGGAATGCCTAATATTAGTCGTGATAGAGGAGGTAGAGCACGAGGCAGAGGCCGTAGAGGTAGGCCTGAGCCTGCTAGTCGTGTTGTGTTGACCTAGGAGAATCAGTATGAGATTGAAATAGAGGCTAATGTTGAGCATGCCTCACAGAGTTTGACAGAGTGATCGGACAGTTTTGAGACATGCTTCGCGAGGTTGGAGCGGAGTGTGGAGAATATTTTGGGAGCAAATTGCTCAGAGTATGCATAAGATTTGAGGGTGAGTCGGAGCATTGATGGAAGTCCGCTCGACCCAACTTAAGAGTTAGACATCCAGAGCTGATATACGAAATATTTCTGGATGTATTCTGGTGATAGAATATCCTGGACACTGTTTAAAGGGAATGATAGATAAAATCCTTACTCTGACCCAGAGGAATTGATTTATTGATGAGTATGAATTATGAGTATGAAACTCAGTTATATTCTTGGGCAGATATTACCTCGACACTATGAACAGTGACAATCGAGATGTCTAAAAGTTTATGAAAGGGCTCAGATTGTCGATTAGAGTCCGATTGGCCCATGAGATATTACCTATATCGAGACAGTGCGTAAACTACAGTGGTGTGAATAAGATTGTGAGTTGCACGCCTCTGAGATTGGGAAAGGTAGTAAGGGCCAAAATAGAGATAGAAAGAGAATTGAGAATGACAGAAATGTCAGAACGGGAAAAAGGTAATTGGTAAAAGATCTAATTTGATGAGTTATACAGTAAGATGATTGGTAAGGTCCCAGTGCATCCAATTTTGACACTCTTTAGGGGTATTGTGATTGGAGGACCTCGACCTGCTACGGAGCAAGATAGTAGTGTAGTAGTGTGAGCAGAGTAGCAGTGTAAGCAGTGTAGCAGTGTAGCAATGTAAGCAGTGTGAGCAGTGTAGGATATGTGGTAGATACCACAGAAGTAAGGCCTACACCTACACCTTATTGACTAAAATAGGAGTTAAGTGCGGTAAGACGGACCATTTATTATGATTGCTCAGAGTTGGGCGAGATTGCCCCATAGAAAGGTAAAGAGATAGAGAAAACCCTGTTGAGATAGCTGCATCGAAAAGGGAGGTCACAGCCGAAGAGAAAAGGAAAGTAGGCTGTTGGACGAAGGCGAGTGTATGTCTTGGACCAAGACACTACTGATGTTTCACAGGATGTGGTGAAAGATACCACACTGCTTATGAATAAAGAAGTAATTGTGTTAATTGATCCTGGTACCACGTATTTCTTCATACCGCCTTCATTCGCATGTAAGTGAGTAAAAGACATGAATGCCTACACTCTTGGGCACAATGTTGATAAATGAGTACCCCAATAGAGGAAGGTTAACTAACAGAATAATTATGAAGAGATTTTAAGTTGAAAACGGGGGAAAAAGTATAAGTCAGCCGATTTTATTCAATGGACTATGAATAATTTAAAGTAATATTTGAGAATAAAGTAGTCGGCTGCATATTATGATGTTCGGATTTCTATCCTAAGATAGTGTTATTTTACCCCTGAAAAGTATACTGTAAGTTTTGACAAGTAATAAAAAGGGGTGCAACGGTTGAAATTAAAGGAGCAAATGATTGTACTCACGGAAGGAATAATGACAGAGTTTCGTTATAATTGATACACTAAGGAGATAATCTTTGAGATATGCTTGATTCTGAATACAAGATGTATTGGAGTAAGAGGCGTATGCAAGGTAAGAACATCTTTACGATATGAAGTCATTGGGATTAAGCGATAAGTCGTGAATATAAATTGTGACTACATGGACTGATATGTAAAGTAAATGTAGTCAAGTCTGAAGGTTAATAAAGGTATTTCAAAATACCTCCCCGCCTGAAGACTTGACAGCGTCTAGAAATATATATATAATCTATGACTTGAAATCGACCGTGGTAAGATATATGCATTTAAAATTTGGACACCTTCACTAGTACGATAAAAAATTATAAAATTCGATTAATCATGAAGGTTAAAATATTAAAATTTAATAAAAGCCGTTAATATAAAAAAAAAAGAAATGACGCGGGTCAGTATCGTGAACAGAAGCAATTTTGAAGTGCTATTATACGCTTATGTGTACATAGGTCAAGGATATGGGCGATTGAAATATGTAGTGGAGCTCAACTACAATGAGTTATTTAAACTTTACCTGGACCGATTTGTCATCATCCTTATTGATGATATGCTGGGTGTATTTAAAGTCCAGGGAAAATTATAAGCAACAATTGGAAATTGCTTTTACAGATGGTTGTTGCGAGTTCTAAAAAGGGTATACTTTGTTGGCACGTTTAACTATGAAAACGTGGTATTTGAATGAGATGATAAGTGAGATGATAGATGTGACATGAATTTCAGTGTAGTGAAGTATGAACTGATCACCGTGATTATTTTCACCATACCCAACAGCTCAAGAGGTTTCTCAGTGTGTATGGATACCTCAAAATCATGAATGAGCTAGGTATTGATGCAAAAAGGGAAGATAGTTGATTGTGGATCCAGACAACTCAAGGATCATGAAATAAACTATTTGACCCATGATTTAAAATAGGCAGCGATAGTACTTGTACTGAGGATATGGTACTATTATGTACATGGTGAGAAATTTTGGGTATGCACTGATCATAAACCCCCAAGTATCTGTTTTCACAGAAAGAGGTGAATATGAGAATACATAGTGGGTTAGAGCTTCTGAGAGATTTTGATTGTGAAAAATTGTACCACCTAGGAAAGGCTAATGTGATGGCTGATGCCTTGAGTAGAAAGAGCCTCGGGATGGTATTACATATGATGGTCAGGGAGCGTGAGCTGCTAGAGCAGTTGTGAGCCTCAGTAGTGATGTGATCCCTTCTGATGATGACAGTGATTGTGTGACAGCTAGCCTGAGACTAGAACCGGATGAGAGTGCCCGGATTTGACAGGCTTAGCGTGATGATCAGCATGGTATCGATAGTTTGGGTCAGATTCAGAAGGGTATAGTGACAGAGTTCACAGAGAGTGTCGATGATTTACAGATGTAAGACCCGAATTTTGTTAAAAATACGAAATGAGTGAGTATTCGTGAAGGGAAGTCGAGTTAAATTAATCCCGAACACCTTGAAGGGCAAAATAGTCAAAAGATCAAAATTCGTGATAAATTCTATAAGAACAATTCAATTAAAAATAAGGATTAGAATATCTTGATCGATAATGAGGAAATTATACAATTTCGAGTCCAATTGATCAAGATCCGAAAATTTTAAAAATACCGAAAAGTCACTCGGGACAATATCTCGAAAATACGAAGAAATTATACCTGAAAAATGATTAAAAATATAATAAATAAATTAAATTAAATTAATTTATTTGGAATAAATTAATAGATTTTGTAGATATTTTAGAATATATTTGAATATTTTAATGAATATAATAATAATAAATTAATTTATAAAAAAAAAGAGAAGAACTGAAAATCGGGGAGAGAGAAAGAAGTGAGAAACGAAAAATGAAGCCGAAAAACGAGGAGAAGATCGGACCATCGTCCGACGACCAATCACCCAAGTAAGGGCCAAAAAATGAAGAGGAGAGGCCGACGATCTCCCTGGTACCGGAGACGAAGCCTACCGACGTCGAAATCCGGCGAATCGAGGGAGAGAAGCCGCGGAGAGGAGAAGCCAAATCGGCGGCCATCGGCGTCGATTTGACTCCGACCACCGGCCACCGAAGGTTCCCCACGTGATGTCGAGCAGATTGGTGGTGGCCACGGCCGACGAAACCAGCGGACGGGGACGAAAACGACGGAAAGAGGAAATGGGTACCGACGGTGGAGAGAACACGCCGGACCAGTGACTTTTCGACGGCCTTGACCGAAACCGAGGCCCGATTCGAGAATCGGATGACCCAGCGGAGCCACTGGTGGTGAAAGCCGGTGGAGAACCGACCGGCGAGGCCCTGAACCGGCCGAATCGGAGTGAACCGGGGTGAACCGGCGGTCTGAATCGGGGTGAACCAGATTGAACCGGTTCAGCCAAGAAAGAAGGGAAAAAAGAAGAAAAAGAGAAAAAGGAAAAAGGGGAAGAATTTTTGGGGATACACCGGACTTCGGGTAAGTCGATACGAGGTCAAAAGTGACCGATTTGATTTTTGAGAAATTTATTTAAATTATATTTAATCGAAAAGTAACCCGGGATTAAATATATAATTGTACAGTTTTACGACAAAGCCCGAACGAGAGCCGATTGAGCTCCGATTTTTGTACCCCGCATCATATTGGGTAAGTATATTTTAATTACGATAATATGAGATCTTTAATACAGAGTTTCAATTATTTTACAGAATTTATCGATTAATTCTGTATAAAAAGGAATATTAATCGGAATTGCAACGTACTTACTGTAAATAGTATACGGGCTATCCAATGAGTTTGGAATGAAGCCCGATGATTATTGATAAGCTGAATGAGCCCAGTAAACCTGAAGAAGGGATTTAAATAGTAAAAACGGGCTGAAAATGGGTCGAGACCCATTAAGGTGCAATTGGGCCCAATAAAGTAAAACATGGCCCAGTACGTTAGATTCGATAAGTAAATGCGATATACTAATAAAAATAAGTGAATTAACCCAAAATATGTGGTTATATGCAGTTTCGTAGACTTGGTTGACGTGCAGTTAGACTGAGAGATCGGATATTATCGAGACGAGATAAGTTTGCACGTGAATCAAGATAAGGGAATTTTGTAAGTGCATAGAGATTTCTATACGTATTTATTGAGGGGATTTATAGGGCTTAGAATTCCTTAAAGTATCTAGAAATAAAATAATAATTTTTACGAAAATCGGGGCATAGGTGAATAAAGGAAAAAGACGATTTTTCCCCTGGGAGTAAAATTTACAAAAAGGGTAGTAAGGCAGATAAATTGCATGATTTTCATGTTTTAATGTTTTATATGAATATATTGCTTTGATTTAAGCAAATATGCACATAGGTTGGCTGTTGATTTTAAGAATTATACGAAAGGGAATCGGTTTGTACCGGTTACGATTTTAAAAGATGTTTTATCAAGATTGAGCCACCTATCATATTTATTCGAGTAAAAAGAGTGCTAGAGTCTTACTCGCACTAAAGTTTACTGATTTATTACTCATGAAAAGCCGTACTGGAGCATTGCTCGTATGAGAAATTTGTGTGTACATAAAACCGTGCTGGAGCTTCGCTCGCACGAGATTTTAGATATCATGATATGCATAGCGTGGTGCTGGAGCTTCGCTCACACTAGACGTGAGTTGACATGCATATAGTCGTGCGGAAGCCTCCTGTAGACTGTGTGTCGCAGAGAGTTGAGATGCTCGTACGTATACTTTGAGACATGGGTTAGTTATCGACATAGTATTGGGGTGGATAAGACCTACGGCAGGCACCCCCAGACTATGATATGGGTCCACGGAGTATGATATACCGTGTATGTCACACAAAGTATGCTTTACCGTGCAGTCATGATGACTCGATGATGTTACTTGATATTCTGGCGGGTAGGACTTAACCCCACCTCCCGTTGCAGTTGTGATGCCTCGCACACCGAGATCCGTGTAGCCTGGGATCACAGGGACAAAGTATGGCCATAGTCCTTGATTTTCATACAGTAACCTACATGCCTCACATGATATCATACGGTCTGGACAGACCAGGACAAACTCGAAGAAGGGGTAATGTCCCTATTTATGTTTTTAAATGAGATGCGATTTAATGAATCAAGGTTTTCCCGAGTGATGGGTTTAGCCTTGATGTGGTTGTTTTGTGATGAAACAAATAAGTTTTAATGTGATGAGCTTATGATTAAACAAATAAGTTTTAAAATGATGAGTTTATGAAGAAAGTAATAAGTTTTAATGTGACGAGCATGAGATGTCATACATGATGATTTTTCCATGTTGGTTTTATATGTTGAATTCATGATTTCTCTTATATGATATATACATACATGTGGCATCGTTTTAGTCATACCTCGTGCTCCAAATGTAAACGATTTTTATATCATGACATTATCAGCACGTAGATAGTATAGTTATCTACCTGCTTACATTATTACCTTACTGAGCTGTTTATGCTCACCCTTTCATTTTTCACCCCACAGGGTATATTCAATAGAAGAGACAAACAGTAGTCTTGCATTTCGGTTATCCGCTGCTTCTTATCAAGACCAGGTATACACATTTGTATAATTTTGTATCTGAACATATAGATGCACAGTACTGTATATGGATTTAATATTGGGGATGTATTTAGTTTAAAATAAATTGATATGTCAATGAAATATGAAAATGGAATGGTAAATAGGTGAGAGGTGACTAACATCGAATCATAGCCCAACTGTTTAGTAGTGTAACTATTCACGACGGGTAAGGAAATGAAAAAGCAAAAAAAATTACTCTGATTTTTAGGTAATTTGGGTCGTGACAGAAAAGGTGGTATTAGAGCAGAGTTGGTCTGATATGAGTCGGTGTTTGTGGTTAAGTAAATTTACATCCCCATGTACTGTGCATTGTTTAGATACAATTGTGTATATCAAGATAGAACTGCAGCTAAGAATTTAGTTTCGAATGCAAGAATATAGTTTTTATAACTGATAGCCGCTATGGTAGAGGGGCGAGTACACATGCTCGAGGCCGTAGAGATCGGTCTGAGAGTCAAATGAGTCGTTACGTGAGACTCAAGATAAGAGTAAGGTGGAGGCTGATGTTGAGCATACTCCACTGGGTCCTATAAAGAGACCAAACAGTATTGAGACACGCTCCGAGAGGATGGAGTGGAGTGTAGAAAATATTTTGAAGTTGTTTACTCAGTCTATACAGGTAGTTGAGGATAGGCAGGGTAAAGTCTAAACAGATGCCTCAGACTATAGAGATTTTCACACCCCTCTGGTATATAGCGAAGTAAAGAAACAAATAGTTGCTGAGGACTGAGTGAATGAGATAGCGAAGTTGTATGGATTCTTTTGGTGTATGTCGACAGAGAAAGTGACTTTTAAATACGTTTATGATGGAGGCGGAGCATTGGTGGAAGTCCGCTCGAATCATCTGAAGAGTTAGATGTTCAGAGCCGACATGAGAAATATTTCTGGATATAGTCTAGTGACGGAATATTTCGGACACTATTTAAGGGAAATTACATGAAATAATTTCTTACACTGACCCAGAGACACTGGTTGATTAATGAGTATGAAACTCAGTTTATATCCTTGGGCAGATATTACCCTGACAATATGGGCAGTGAGAGTCGAAAAGCCCAAAAGTTCATGGAAGGGCTCAAATTGTCGATTAGAGTCCGATTGGCTCACTACTTATGTCGAGGCAGTGCGCAGAATACAGTTACGTGAATAATATCATGTGTTGCACGCCTCTGAGATTGGGAAAGGTAGTAAGGATGAAATAGAGACAGAAGAGAATAGAGAATGACAGAGATGTCAGAGCGGGAAAGAGACCAGTTGGTAAGAGATTAGAGTTGATGAGCTACGGGGTAAGATGATTGGTAAGGCCCCAGTGTATCCAATTTCAACACTTTTGAGGGGTATTGTGATTTGAGGACCCCGACCTGCTCCATAGCAAGGTGAGCAGTGGAGCAATGTAGCAGTGTAACAGTGTAACAGTGTAACAGTGTAAGCAGTGTAAGCAGTGTAGGATGTATGGTAGATACCACGGAAGTAGGGCCTACACCTACACTTTATTGACTAAAATAGACGTTAAGTGTGGTAAAACAAACCAATTATTTAATGATTGCTCAGAGTTGGGTGAGACTGCCCCACAGAAGGGTAAAGAGACAGAGAAAACCCTGTTGATATCTCTACACCAAAAAAAGGAGGCCACAGTCGAAGAGAAAGGGGAAAGTAGGCTGTTAGACGAGGGCGAGTGTATGCCTTGGACCAGGACATTACTGATGTTTCATATGATGTGGTGAAAGATACCACACTAGTTATGAATAGTGAAGTAATTATTTTAATTGATCCTGGTGCCACATATTTAGTCATACAGCCTTCATTTGTATATAAGTTAGTAAAAGACGTGAATGCCTACACCTATGGGCACAATGCCGATAGTTAGTACCCCAATGAAGGAGGGTTAATTAATGGAATAATTATGAAGAAATTGTAAGTCGAAAACGGGGGAAGAAGTATAAGTCAGTCGATTTTATACAATAGACTATGAATGATTTGAAGTAATATTGAGAATAAATCTCAATTGGTCGGCTGCAAATTATGATTGTTCAGAGTTCTATTCTAAGATAGTGATATAGTTACACCCAAAAAAGTGTACTGTAAGTTTGATACGAAAGGAAAGAGTTTTTGTTATAAGTGATATACGAAAGGAGATAAATTTTGAGATATGATAAATCCTGAATATGAGATAGATTGGAAAAAGAGGCGTATGCAAGGTAAGAATATCTATGATACGTGAAGTAATTAGGATGAAAGCAATTAGTAGCGAATATGAATTGTGACCACATGAACTGATATGTAAAGTAATTGTGGTTAAGTCTGAGGGTTAATAAAGGTATTTCAAAATACCTCCCCGCCTGAAGACTTGACAGCGTTTAGATATATATATATATATATATATATATATATATATATAATCTATAACTTGAAATCGACCGTGGTAAGATATATACATTTAAAATTTGGATACTTTTACTAGTACGATAAAGAACTATAAAATTTGATTAATTATGATGGTTAAAATATTAAAATTTAATAAAAGCCATTAATATAAGAAAAAGGAAATGACGCGGGTTAGTACCTTGAACGAGAGCAATTTTGAAGTGATACTACACGTTTATGCTTACATAGGTCAAGGATATGGGCGATTAAAATATGTAGTGGAGCTCAACTACAATGCGTTATTTAAACTTTACCTGGACCGATTTGTCATCATCCTTATTGATGATATGTTGGGTGTAGTTAAAGTCCAGGGCAAATTATAAGCAACAATTGGAAAATTGCTTTTACAGATGGTTGCTGGGAGTTCTAAAAAGGGTATACCTTGTTGGCACGTTTAACTATGAAAACATGGTATTTGAATGAGATGATAAGTGAGATGATAGATGTGACATGAATTTCGGTGTAGTGAAGTAATAAACTGACCACCGCAATTATTCTCACCATACCCAACAAATTAAGAGGTTTCTCATGAATCTATGGATACCTCAAAATAATGAATGAGCTGTGTATTGATGCAAAAAGGGAAAGATAGTCGATTATGGATCCAGACAACTCAAGGATCATAAAAGAGATTATCCGGCCCATGATTTAAAGTTGACAGCGATAGTAGTTGTATTGAGTATATGACATAACTATATATACAGTGAGAAATTTCAAGTATGCACTGATCATAAAAGTCCCGAGTATCTATTTTCACAGAAAGAGTCGGATATGAGAACAAAGAGGGTTAGAGCTTCTGAGGGATTATGATTGTGAAAATTGTACCACCCAGGAAAGGCTAATGTGATGGCTAATGCCTTGAGCAAAAAGAGCCTCGAGATGGTATTACATATGATGGTCAAGAAGCGTGAGCTGCTAGAGCAGTTGTAAGCCTTAGTAGTGATGTGATCCCCTCTGATGATGGCAGTGATTTTGTGACAGCTAGCCTGAGGTTAGAACCGAATTTGAGTGATCGGATTTACCAGGCTTAGCGTGATGATCGGCAGGGTGTCGATAGTATGGGTCAGATTCAGATGGGTACATTGATAGAGTTCACAGAGAGTGATAATGGCTTACTGAGATTCAGAGACAGTATAAGTGCTCCTTAGGACCACAGTGATGAGATAGAGTTATTGTCAGAAGCTCAATTTTCAGGATATACAGTGCATCCGAGAAGTAATAAATATAACAAAATTTTAGAAAAGGGTATTGGTGGTCAGATATGAAAAGAGACATGGTAGAGATTGTGGAAAAGTGTCTCCTATGTCAGCAGAGTAAGGTAGAGCAAAAGAAGTTACAAGGTTATTACAATTTCTGCCTATATCGACACGAAAATGAGAACGAGTTACCATGAATATCGTGATGGGTTACAGAGGACCTCGATGAATCATAAGGCTATCTGGGTGATAGTCGATAGATTGATTAAGTCTACTTACCTTCTGGTTAGGAAAATCCCCAGATACTCTGAATGTGTAGGCGGATTTATGTGTATGGAAAATTATGGAACACCAAGTATTTTCCAGTGAGCATGATATCAGATAGGGATTCCCGCTTCACTTCCTACTTCTGGGAATATTGTTTTAGGAAGCTATGGGAACCCGATTCAGTGTTAGCACAGCTTCCCATCCTCAGACAGATGGTCAGTCAGAGAGGACTGTACAGGTTCTGGAGGATATGATGAGAGTGTGTGCCATTTATCTGATAAGCTCTTGGGATGATCAGTTGTTACTAATTGAATTCGCCAATAATGACAGTTGTCACTTGAGTATCGGGATGACTTCAGACGAGACATTGTATGGCCGTAGGGATTGTTTCCCCGATTTGGATAAGAAGAAGTGGGTGATAGAAAATTATTCCCGAATTGGTAAGACAAACCTCTGAGGATGTTCAGTTAATTGTGTAGGATTAAGAACACCTCAGAGCAGATAGACAAGCTATGCTGACAAGAGACAGAAACCATTGAAATTCACCGAGGGTGAATTAGTATTGTTGGAAGTTATTGGTCCTAAGGATATAACGAGCTTCGAAAAGAAGGCAAATTGAGTTTCATTAGATTGAATCTTTTGAGTGATTGGGCAAAGTGGGAGATAAGACCTGTAGGTTGGCGTTACTACCTAAATAAACAGGCATCCACGATGTGTCCCATCTTATGATGTTTCGAAAATATTATCCGGACCCAGCGTATGTGATAAGATATGAGCTTCAACAGCTTAGCTCAATGAAAGTATAACTTATGATTGGAAAATCGATTCGGGTATTAGATGGAAGGAGAAAGTGTTAAGGTTTAAGATGATCTCCCTAATTAAAGTCCTTTGGTAGTAGTACACTCCAAAAAAGTCACATGGGAATTAAAGAGTATGATACGATAGACGTACCCGGAGTTATTTATGGACCCAATTAACTTGGTTCTAATTTGGAGGACCAAATTTCTTAAGTGGGGGAGATTATGTAAGACCCGAATTTTGTTAAAAATACGAAATGAGTGAGTATTCATGAAGGGAAGTCGAGTTAAATTAATCCCGAACACCTTGAAGGGCAAAATGGTCAAAAGATCAAAATTCGAGATAAATTCTATAAGAAAATTTTAATTAAAAATAAGGATTAGGATATCTTGATCGATAATGAGGAAATTATACAATTTCAAGTCCAATTGATCAAGATTCGAAAATTTTAAAAATATTGAAAAGTCACTCGAGACAATATCTCGAAAATACGTAGATATTATACCGAAAAAATAATTAAAAATATAATAAATAAATTAAATTAATTTATTTGGAATAAATTAATAGATTTTGTAGATATTTTAGAATATATTTGAATATTTTAATGAATATAATAATAATAAATTAATTTATAAATAATAATTAAAAAAAAAAGAAGAACTGAAAATCGGGAAGAGAGAAAGAAGTGAGAAACGGAAAATGAAGCCGGAAAACGAGGAGAAGATCGGACCACCGTCCAGCGACCAATCGCCCAACTAAGGGCCAAAAAATGAAGAGGAGAGGCCGGTGATCTCCCTGGTACCGGAGACGAAGCCCACCAACGCCGAAATTCGACGGATCGAGGGAGAGAAGCCGCGGAGAGGAGAAGCCAAATCGGAGGCCATCGGCGTCGATTTGACTCCGACCACCGGCCACCGAAGGTTCTCCACGTGATGCCGAGCAGATTGGTGGTGGCCACGGCCGACGAAACAGGCGGACGGCGTTGAAAACGGCAGAAAGAGGAAATGGGTACCGACGGTGGAGAGAACACGCCAGACCAATGACTTTTCGGCGGCCTTGAGCGAAACCGAGGCCAGATTTGAGAATCAGACGACCCAGCAAAGCCACTGGAGGTGAAAACCGGTGGAGAACCGGCCGACGAGGCCCTGAACCGACCAAACCGGAGTGAACCGAGGTGAACCGGACCGAACCGGTTCAGCCAAGAAAGAAGGGAAAAAAGAAGAAAAAGAGAAAAAGGAAAAAGGGGAAGAATTTTTGGGGATACATCAAACTTCGGGTAAGTCGATACGAGGTCAAAAGTGATCGATTTGATTTTCGAAAAATTTATTTAAATTATATTTAATCGAAAAGTAACCCGGGATTAAATATATAATTGTGCAGTTTTACGATAAAGCCCGAACGAGAGCCGATTGAGCTCTGATTTTTGTACCCCGCATCATATTGGGTAAGTATATTTTAATTACGATAATATGAGTCCTTTAATATAGAGTTTCGATTATTTTACAGAATTTATCGATTAATTTTGTATAAAAAGGAATATTAATCGGAATTGCAACGTAATTACCATAAATAGTATACGGACTATCCAATGAGTTTGGAACGAAGCCCGATGATTATTGATAAGCTGAATGAGCCCAGTAAACCCGAAGAAGGGATTTAAATAGTAAAAACGGGCTGAAAATGGGTCGAGGCCCATTAAGGTGCAATTGGGCCCAATAAAGTAAAACAGGGCCCAGTATGTTAGATTCGATAAGTAAATGTGATATACTAATAAAAATAAGTGAATTAACCCAAAATATGTGGTTATATGCAGTTTCGTAGACTTGGTTGACGTGCAGTTGGACTGAGAGATCGGATATTATCGAGACGAGATAAGTTTGCACGTGAATCGAGGTAAGGGAATTTTGTAAGTGCATAGAGATTTTTATACGTATTTATTGAGGGGATTTACAGGGCTTAGAATTCCTTAAAGTATCTAGAAACGAAATAATAATTTTTACGAAAATCGGGGCATAGGTGAATAAAGGAAAAAGATGATTTTGCCCATGGGAGTAAAATTTACAAAAAGGGTAGTAAGGCAGATAAATTGCATGATTTTCATGTTTTAATGTTTTATATGAATATATTGCTTTGATTTAAGCAAATATGCACATAGGTTGGCTATTGATTTTAAGAATTATACGAAAGGGAACCAGTTTGTACCGGTTACGATTTTAAAAGATGTTTTATCAAGATTGAGCCACCTATCATATTTATTCGAGTAAAAAGAGTGCTAGAGTCTTACTCGCACTAAAGTTTACTGATTTATTACTCATGAAAAGCCATACTGGAGCATTGCTCGTACGAGAAATTTGTGTGTACACAAAACCGTGCTGGAGCTTCGCTCGCACGAGATTTTAGATATCATGATATGCATAGCGTGGTGCTGGAGCTTCGCTCGCACTAGATGTGAGTTGACATGCATATAGTCGTGCGGAAGCCTCCTGTAGACTGTGTGTCGCAGAGAGTTGAGATGCTCGCACGTATACTTTGAGACATGGGTTGGTTATCGACATAGTATTGGGGTGGATAAGACCTACGGCAGGCACCCCCAGACTATGATATGGGTCCACGGAGTACGATGTACCGTGTATGTCACACGGAGTACGCTGTATCATGCAGTCATGATGACTCGATGATGTTACTTGATATTCTGGCGGGTAGGACTTGACCCCACCTCCCGTTGCAGTTGTGATGCCCCGCACACCGGGATCCGTGTAGCCTGGGATCACAGGGACAAAGTATGGCCATAGTCCTCGATTTTTATACAGTAACCTACATGCCTCACATGATATCATACGGTCTGGATAGACCAGGACAAACCCGAAGGAGGGGTAATGTCCCTATTTATGTTTTTAAATGAGATGCGATTTAATGAATCAAGGTATTCCCGAGTGATGGGTTTAGCCTTGATGTGGTTGTTTTGTGATGAAACAAATAAGTTTTAATGTGATGAGTTTATGATTAAACAAATAAGTTTTAAAATGATGAGTTTATGAAGAAAGTAATAAGTTTTAATGTGACGAGCATGAGATGTCATACATGATGATTTTTTCATGTTGGTTTTATATGTTGAGTTCATGATTTCTCTTGTATGATATATACATACATGTGGCATCGTTTTAGTCATACCTCATGCTCCAAATGTAAATGATTTTTATATCATGACATTATCAGTACGTAGATAGTATAGTTATCTACCTGCTTACATTATTGCCTTACTGAGCTGTTTATGCTCACCCTTTCAGTTTTCACCCCACAGGGTATATTCAATAGAAGAGACAGACAGTAGTCTTGCATTTCGGTTATCCGCTGCTTCTTATCAAGACCAGGTATACACATTTGTATAATTTTGTATCTGAACATATAGATGCACGGTACTGTATATGGATTTAATATTGGGGATGCATTTAGTTTAAAATAAATTGATATGTCAATGAAATATGGAAATGGAATGGTAAATAGGTGAGAGGTGACTAACACCGAATCATAGCCCAACTGTTTAGTAGTGTAATTGTTCACGACGAGTAAGAAAATGAAAAAGCAAAAAAATTTACTCTGATTTTTAGGTAATTTGGGTCGTGACAACAGAGAGGTTCAGAGACAGTATAAGTGCTCCCCAGGACCACAGTTGATGAGATTGTAATATTGTCAGAAGCTTACTCTTTGGGATATACAGTGCATACGGAAAGTAACGAATATATATATGAAATCTCTGAAAAGGGTATAGGTGGTCAGATGTGAAAAGAGATATGGTAGATATTGTGGACAAATGCCTAGTATGTCAGCAGAATAAGGTAGAGTATTAAAAGTCTGCAGAGTTATTGCAGCCTCTACCTATATCGACACGGCACGAAAATGGGAGCAAGTCTCCATGAATTTCGTGATGGGTTATAGAGGACTGTACAGCTTTTGGAAGATATGATGAGAGTGTGTGCCGTTAATTTTATAAGCTTCTGGAATGATTAGTTGTTACAAATTGAAGTCGCCAATAACGACAGTTGGCACTTGAGTATCAGGATAACAATTATGAGGCAGTGTATGGCTGTAGGGGTTGTTCCCCGACTCAGACAAGAAAAAGTGGGTGACAGATAGAAATTTCTTCCGAATTAGTATAATAAGTCTCTGAGGATGTTCAGTTGAGTGAGAGATTAAGAACACCTCAGAGCAGACAAAAAACATTGGAATTCACCGAAGGTGAATCAGTATTGTTGAAGTTATTTATCCTAAGGGAATAAGGACATAACGAGACTCGGGAAGAAGGCAAATTGAGTTTTGCTGAATGGAATTTTTGAGAGATTGGACAAGTGGGAGATAAGACCTGTAGGTTGGCGTTATCATCTGAATAAACAGGCATCCACAATGTGTCCCATCTTTTGATACTTCGGCAATACTATCCAAATCCAGCATAGGTGCTCAGATATGAACTCCAACAGTTCAGCTCAGTGCAAATATAAGTATATTGAAAAAGTTGATTCGGACATTAAACAGGAAAGAGAAAGTATTGAGGTTTAAGACGATCTCCCTAATTAAAGTCCTTTGGTAGTATTACACTTCGGAAAAAGGTCACATGAGAATTAAAAAAGTATGATACGATTGATGTACCCGGAGTAGTCTATGGACTCATATGACTTGGTTCTAATTTGGAGGACTAAATTCCTTAAGTGGGGGAGATTATGTAAGACCCGATTTTAGTTAAAACACGAAATTAAAAAATGCAAAAGGATTGAAATGGAATTCTCGAACACGTGCAAGGGCAAAATGGTCAAAAGATCAAAATTCGATATAAATTCGAGAAGAAAAATTTAATTAAAAATAATGGATTGAGAAATCTTGGTCAATAAAGGTGAAATAAATTTATTTTGGGTTAAACTGATCAAGATATCAATTTATTGGAATTAATCGGGATTAATCGGAATTTTTAATTCGAAAAATTATTTCGAAAATAATCGAAAAATTAAACCGAAAAGATGAAATAATACCGCTAAATTCATTTATGGATTAAATAAATAAATTAATATTTTTTTAGATATTTTTGGGAGTTTTAGACTAAAATAATAAATAAAATAATATTAAAAATAAAATTATAAATAAAAAAAGAAGAAGAATTAGAAAAAAAACTGGAAAAAACGAAAAACGAAAACGCAGAATCGCGAAATCGTGATTCTGCCAAAACGGAAGCTGAAGACCGGACGGATGGCATCGGCGGCCCAGGCAAAGGAGACCTATGCGCCAGCGAGCCACCATCGGCACCATGGAGGCACGAACGGCGACGATAGGCAACGAAACAGAGAGAAATCGAGGGCCGAGAGAAGAGAAGGCGATTCCCGACGACGATTCGGCACCGATCGACCACAGCCGAACGTCCCCGAGGTGCAGACGAGCCGATTGGCGGTGGCCACGGCCGTCGAAATGGTTGGAAACGTCGAAAACGGTGGAAAGAGGAAATGTGTACCGACGGTGGAGAGAACGGGCCGGACCGGTGACTTTCCGGCGGCCTTGGACGAAACTGAGGGCAGATTCGTGCTGCGGACGGCCCAGCGGAGCCATTGGCGGCGAAAGCCGGTGGAGAACCAGTCGACAAGGCACTGAACCGGCCGAACCGAAGTGAACCGGCGGTTTGAACCGGCGGTTTGAACCGGGTTGAACCAGACCGAACCGGTTCAGCCAATGAGGAAAGAGAAAAAAAAGAGAAAAAGGGAAAAAAGGAAAAGAGAAAAAATTGAGGAAAAATCTTGACGATGTAATCGAGCTACGGGTAAGTCAGTAGCAGTCGAAATTGATCGATTTAAATTTTAAAATATTTTATTTAATTAATTTTCGACTAGAAATTTACCCGAAAATTTATGAAATTGTGTAGCTCGACAATTGATGTCAAACGAGAGCTCGAGATAGACTCGATTTGCGTACTAGCATGGAATCTCGGGTAAGTAACCCTTATTTACGACAATTTGCATCGTTATGCGTGCTTCGAATTTAATTATCACATAAAATGAATTAAATTATGGAAATTTAGACAAATTGTCGTAAATAATAAATTGAGCTATTCAAGAGTTAGAACGAGGCCCAAGAAATTGTTGGTGGGCCCAATGAGCCCAATAGGCCTCGATAATGTGAAAATTAAGTGAAAAACGGGCTTAAGGCCGATTAAGGCCCATTAAGGTACAATCAGGCCCAATAGGGGTAAATGGGCCCAATGATTTAAATTAAGCCCAGAAAATATTAAATATAATTAAATTTTATGATATCTGACCTGAGGAATAATTATACGCAGTTTCGAACATTGGATTGGGAGCAGATCGGACTGCGTGACGAGACAGCAGTGGAAAAGGAAAGGTCAGACTCTACAGAAAAATAAGGTAAGGGAATTCTACGGACTGCTAGAGGTAACTTTATGAAACTTCAAAGTTCATATGCAGTATTTTAAAGTATCTGAAGGGTCTAGAAGTAAGTTAATAATTTTAGTACCCCGAATGGGTAAATTACCAAAATACCCTTGTTAAGGGTAAAATTTTCAATTTTAGGAAAAATTGGGAGGAGCAAGAACAAGAGATTCCTGCTCGTTCTGGGGATGTTTTGACGCATGCATGAGTAGGCTGGCTAACCTTGAAAGAAAAATGCACAGCATTGCATATTTTCAACGAGGAAATTGTTTTGAAAACTGTTTTGAGGAAATAGAGCCGCCTACGTGTTTTTATTGACATGTGACGTGCTAGAGCTCAGCTCGCACGATATTTTGATTTGGGTGATGCATGCATTAGTGCTAGAGCGAGAGCTCGCACTAGAGTTTTACATGCATTGGTGCTGGAGTCTAACTCGCACCTAATTTTACATGATTTTCGTGATACGGTGCTAGAGTCTAACTCGCACCAGGTTTTACATGATTTTCGTGACAGGGTGCTAGAGTCTAACTCGCACCATATTTTTATATGATTTTTGATACAGGGTTTTGGAGCTTCGCTCGCACCAGATTTTCACATGGTTTGCATACAGAGTGCTAGAGCTTAGCTCGCACTAGTTTTATTTGATTTGATAAGAGTGCTGAGCATCGCTCGCACTGATTTTATGAGAACATGCGATGAGCCGTGCTTGGAGCGTTGGGTAGACTGTGTGTCACCGATTAAATAGGCTCGCACATGCGTTCTGAGACAGGGTATGATATATGGGTCCACGGAGTACGATGTACCGTGCAAGTAGCATGGAGTACGATGTACCGTGTGTCATCTTCGGATTCGTGGGATCAGATAAGACCGACGAGATGGACTGACCCACCTCTCGGGCGGTTCCTGATCGTGGTGAGACCCCGCACACTAGGATTCATGTAGGCAGAGGGACTCCCGAGGACACATGGCCATAGTCCCGGTTATTATCGATATACAAATGTTGCCTAGTCTCGAATGTTGATGATCTTGACGAGATTGAAACTGGGTTTTAAACTAAATTTGCATGATGTTATTTCCATGCTTTTTTAACCCATGTGTGATGTAAACTGATTTTCAATGTTTTGTGTGAGTCAGGACCACCCGAGGGATGGGTTGAGTCCTGGATTTGTTGTGAAATTTTAAATGAGAAAGAAATGATTTGAAATAGTTGCATGTTGAATTTTCCATGCAAACTTGTTTTACATGACATCATGAATCATAGCATCAGTTTTGAAATGTGTGGAGAAAGGGTGGTTTATGCATGGCACCACGTTCATGTAGGTAGTATGGTTACCTACTTGTTCGTAGGATTGCCTTACTGAGCTTGATGTGCTCACCCCTTTCATTTTCTCACACAGATAATCTCCAGTAGATGTTGAGGCGACTGAGTACTGCATTCTGGATATCCGCTACTGCCCATCATTTAAGGTATATACAGTTGTATATATTGTATCTAAATAAGCATAGCACAATAACATGTTTGTAAGTGACTTTAGGGGATGTATGAATATTGTAAATACTTATAAATGACTGAGAAAGAATTAAGTTATATGGTAAATGAATGGTGGGACTGGAATTGACACACAGCCCAATTGTTAGTGGAGTCTGGTCACGATCAGAGGACAGGTAAGCATGAAAGAAAATAACAAAACGCAAAAAATTTACTCTGATTTTTGGGTAGTTTTGTGTCGTGACTTTGTAAAGCTTTAAGAAGTTACCTATGTAACCATGTGGGTCATCATGAGGTAGCCCACTGAGCTTAGAGAATAGATATAGATTGTAGGGAGCTTAAAAAGGGTATAATCAACGATATCCAATTCCAATTATTGAGGAGCTTTTAAATGAGTTACATGGAGTTATGGTGTATTCAAAGATGGATTTAAGGTGAGGTTATCACCAAATCAAAATGTTTCCTCTTGACATATATAAAATAAGTTCTAAAACCAAAAATGGACACTATGAACTTTTAATGATGTCATTTGGGCTTACTAATGCCCTTTCCACATTCCAGAACTTAATGAATGTTTTTAGACCTTATTTGAGGAAGTTTATACTTGTTTTCCTCTATGACATTTTAGTGTATAATAGGTCCTTGTAGGAGCATTTATAAAAACTTGTGTGCACTTTTGAATTACTACAACAGCGTTCCTTATTTGCTAAGAGAAGCAAATGTTGTTTTGCACAACCATTTATGGAGTACGTGGATCACTTAATCAATGTTGTTATACTATACTGAAATACATTTTAGTCTTCTTTAAGAGAATGTATATATCAGTACCAATTATTTTGGCATATTATTTCAAATTTTTGGATATAGTACAAATTTTTAGATATAGTACAATATTACAAAAGATATAAAAAATAACTATGCAATACTTTCACAGTTCAAATACCAAATAAATAAGTTTAAAATAACAAGAAATAATATCACCAATTTATCATAAGACAAACACACAAAATTTAACTAGAACTTTAAATTAAAATAGAATAGTCTTCCATAAAAAAATCACCGAACATTATAATTCACATAAAGACCAACCTATTCCCATTGGCTTTCATTAGGTGGAATAATAATTTCATCATCCTAATAAAACCAAAAAAAAAAAAAAAAACAACAACATCTTTATCAATTGCATTCAAGGATACTAGTTCTTTAACATTTTCCCAATCTTGATCTAAGTTATCTTTATCCATAAGGGAAAGTTCTTCTGTAACCCATTCTTACTTAGTGTCGATGTTTTCAAGACTAATAGGGTACAAGATCTCTTTCCCCCTTCAAATAATCCTATAAATAAGATACAACTTTTTACAAATAAAATTGGTGCTAAGTAAAATATATAAATGATAAAACAAGATAAATTCCAGCCTAGTTTCTAAATATAAAATAGAAACAAAACAACTCATAAACAATATTTACAAATTAAATGAAACTTAATTTTCTCGAAGTTTCAAATTATAAGGAACAAAAACCAAGTCAATTACTCTTTTATGCTCTATCCTCTTTTGCCTTTGTAATGAATGAACTAAAAGGTACTCCAATTCCTCTTACATCATGTTGCCCTTGTACACTGACTAAGTATTTGAATTGCAAAATTTTGCAAGTTTGGTGTACTATTACCAAATATCTCCCACCAAGCAACTATGAATATATAAAATTAAAACAAAATAATGCCACATAATTTAATTTATGCACTAACTAGACACTAATATATCTACTATTACCTAGTCTGAAGTTCCTTTTTAAGTTTTGTAAATATTAAGACCACTATCACTTGTTGTAAGATATTAAGGATGTTATATTCAAGCATCCCATCTATATTCCATTTGCATATGAGATTAAAGATGTCCATTTGTTGACCCAAAATGTTATATACGGGCAAGTATACACGGTGATGCAAGTAATACAGAGATGAGTTCGAAAAACATCCCTTGGAGATTTTAATAGCTTAATTGATTACAAGATAATTACATCCTAAAGTATATTTTAGCCAATTATGAAGATGGGTGGCCTACAAGTCTACTAAAACATGATAAAACAAAAATATAAAAAAAGCAAATAAAATAATAAAGTAAAAATTAAATGAAAATAGTAAGAGAAATGTGAATGAGAAGTACTTACAAAGCCCAAATAGCAAATTAAAAATAACTGCAAAAGAAAAAATAATAAAATTAAAATCAATAATGAAAATGGGCTAAAATTGCCAATAATGAAAAATAAGGGCCTAAAATGCAAATAATAAAAAGTAATTTTAGAGAATCCTAACATGACAATAAAAATGCATGTATCTAATTTAATTAGATGATATAAAAATGCCAAGTAAACTAAACTAGTGCATTCTAAAATAAAATCCTAATAACAATCTGAAAAATCCTTAAATTTTATCCTAACCTTAAAATGACCTAAAATGCAAACCATAAATTGAACCTAATCCCAAAGGACTTCTAAACCAGTGAATGCATAATTAATTACTAAGACTAACTAAAATGATTCAGGTGAATTAAAATATTTTTGGA
This sequence comes from Firmiana major, assembly GCA_033439115.1. Taxonomy (NCBI): domain Eukaryota; kingdom Viridiplantae; phylum Streptophyta; class Magnoliopsida; order Malvales; family Malvaceae; genus Firmiana; species Firmiana major. The sequence goes on along the minus strand of CM065899.1, from coordinate 12,855,008 downwards.
TTTTTTGGAAATAGGAATGAAAAATAAACTAAAAATATATGAAATATACCCTAACCCTAAACTAACCCTAAATGCATGACTTAAACCCTAAACCAATGCAAACTTAATGTTAAAATAATAATTAATCTAATCCTAAACAACCAAGAATTTATTAAAGATGTTAATGTTACTAAAACCTAATGAAATGCATGAAAATGCTAAGAAAAATGTTATCAAACCCTAAACTAACTTAACCCTAACTTATTACCAAATTAAATCTAACCTAAGACGCCACTAAACATTTTAAAGCAACCCCTAAAAAAACCCAAAACAGTACCTAAAAATAGGGTTAGACATAATTTAAATTAAATGCAAAACTAACCTAAAATGCTATGTAAATTCTATGTGACCTAAACTAATAATTTCTAAACATATAACACTAAATGCATGAACTTAAAATGACCTAAAAAATTAATTAAATGCATCACTAAACTACCTAAAACAACAAGTTAAAAAAAAAACTGATCAGAAAATGCAACCTAAGTCATGCCTATTGTAGTTAAAATGGTATGTGAATCAATGAAAGCTAACCTAAGTAATTCCTAACAATTTCCTAGTGAATGCATGATATTCATATGGTCAATACTACTCAAACCTCTTCTGGTCTCTATCTCTCCTGCCACTAACCTTTCCAAATTCATAGGCATTCTGCTCAAAGTCCTGTTCACATAGCTGCGCCCTGCGCACTGCCTCTTCATAAGTGAGGATGTCAAACGGGGCCAATCTAGATCTGATGGCTGGTCTTAGTCCATCTATGAACTTTTGGACCTTCATAGCCTCACTGCTCAACATATCAAGATCATACCTCTCCAAGGATATGAACCTGGACTTATATTCGTCAATGGAGCGGTTCCCCTGAACCAAATTCGTAAACTCCATTCACAGTTTCCTCTATGCAGTGGCTGGAATATACTGCCTACTAAAGGCCTCCAAGAATATCTCCCATGTAATCTCGAGATGTCGGGTTCTCAGAATAGATACGGTGGATCTCCACCAATGCTCTGCCTCGCCCTTTAGCATAAATACGACAAAGGCAACCCTCTCATTCGACGTACACCTGAAAAACCCATACAATTTCTCCATCTCATATACCCAATCCTCAGCCATAACCGGGTCCTTCACTCCTCTAAAGACTGGAGATTTCAACTCCTGGAATTGTCGTAACCTGCTCAACTCACAATCATAACTCAGGTCACTTCCGCTCGGTTGTGGAATGATAGGAGAAGCAGTATCCTGAATTGGAGGTGGTGTGACAGTTCCTGTAGTCTGAGGTCTCTCTGCCTCTGCAGTTGCCTGTCAAGTAGTAGTTGGCTATACGGTTGGACCTCGTCTATCGCCAGCACCTAACGCCTGTGGGACTATCGCCACAAGGCTCTCAATACTCCGCTCTATCCTAGCGAACTGTGCCTCAGTATCCCTTAGTCTCTCAACAGGGTCCTGTGGAGCCTGATCAGTCTGTGGCTCCGCACCGCTCTCAAGCCTGCCCCTACAGCCTCTAGCACGTGAACTTGCCCCTCTACCTCGACGGGTGACAGGCATAATGCCTAATTTCCTGTATCTATACCATATATTAGTCTTTTTCTATCTCAGTATACACAGTTATATCTAAACAAAAGCACAGTAATATGGGGATGTAACTTTCCTTCTTATTAATACCGACTCATATCAGGTCAACTCAACTCTGATACAAATCTCTGTCACGACCCCTTTTCATCCCTTTCATCCGAAAATCACCATAAATTTTTTACTTTTTCATTTCCTTTCCCCTGGTCACGAACAACTCTCACCAATAACAGTTGGGCTATGAGTCAGTATTAATCATCATTTACCATTCATCTTTCAATTAATCAAGAGCAAACACACACATTTGAAAGTTTAAGTTCTATACTTATACATGTTTGCCAACACTTACATCCCCCATATTACAATTCAAAATAATTACTGTGCTATTACATGTTTAGATACAAAAAAATTCCCGTGTGGATACCTCTTGATGATTGAGAGCAGCGGATATACGGATACAATTCCTTAATCCTTCATTAAACTACTGTGTGCGCTCTGTAGAGGGGGGAAAATGATAGGGATGAGCAACTACACGGTCAGTAAGGCAATAATGCAAGCATGGTAGATAACTACACTATCTACATGTTTATAATGTCATGCCATAAAAATCATTTATATCCAGAGCATGAGGAAATATTAAAACTATGCCACATGTATATACATTTATCATGTACTGAAAAGAAGACATGAAAGTAGGCATGTAAACATGGAAAATCATCATGTGAAACCTTTCATGCTCATCATAATAAAACTCATCATAAAAACCATTCCTCAGGGTTTAACATCAAATCAAAACTTAGTAAAACTTATCACAGTTAGCATATCATCCTTTTAAAAACATACCATAAGGTTAGACCCCTCTTCGGGTCTACCCTGGACAACACAAATCATGTTTAGTATATAAATCATGTGATATCATGTGAGACAGGTGGTCACTATATATAATCGAGGACTTTGTTGGCCAATTATGTCATTATCATCCCAGACCACACGGATCCCGATGTGCGAGGCATCATGCTGGAACGGAGGTGGGTTAATCCTACCGCCAGACTTTTAAATCAACATCATGACTCACGGTACAGCGTACTCCATGTGATATACACAGTACAACATACTCCATGTGATATACAAGGTACAACATACTCCTTGGACCCATATCATCGTTGGGGGTGCCTGTCGTAGGTCTTATCTACCCCATGCCATGTATAACCTACTCATCTCAAGTGCACGTGCGAGCATCTCATCCGTGTGATTAGCAGTCTACACGAGGCATCCAGCACGGCTCGTGCGAGTATCTAGTCTGTGTGACACAAAGTCTACACGAGACATCCAGCACGACTCATTACACAGTGTGAAAAGCCCAGTGCGAGCAAAGCTCTAGCACGATTTCATGCATCATTAGTAAATACCCTCGTACAAGCAACGCTCTAGTACAGCTTTATGCATAATAAATAATGAGAAAATCATGTACGAGCATAGCTCCAACATGGTTATACGCATAAGAAAATCAATGGAAACCCATGTACGAGCAAAAGCTCCAGTACAGCTTGTAAAACATCACAACTCAAAACATGATGTGAGCTAGGCTCCAGTACATTTCATGCATATTAAAACATCAAAATCCAGTGCGAACGAAGCTCCAGCACGCTTTATCTCATATAAATCTGATAGGCGGCTCTACTTCAACAAAACACGATTAAAACCACACTTAGCACCTGACTCGTGCTATTTCATGAAATTATGAAGTCAATAGCCAACCTATCCGTTGATTTGCTTAAATCAAAGTAATGTATTTTGTAAAAATATCAAAACATGACATTCATGCAGTTTATTAGCCTTACTACCCTTTTTGTAAGATTCACTTCCAAAACCAAAATCATCTATATCCAAAATCATTCGTACAAATCATTAATTCTTTTCTAGATAACCAAGCAATTACAAAGCCCTATAAATACCCTCAAAATAAGTGCAGCTACCTCTAGATACTCACAAAATTCTCTTACCTGAAATTACGCCGAGTGATTCCACTTCCTCAGAGCTGCCCGATCGTGCAGTTCGATTCACTTCCAATGAAATCTCCGGAGCTACACAAATTACTAATCACATAAATTTAACCCAATAAAACACAATTCTCAAGTTTATTATATTCGATTCAACTTATTGGGTTCATTAACTCTTATTGGGCCTTACTTTCTCTTAAATCCATTTTGATTTCTCTATTCATTTCTCAAGAATCTATTGGACTCTTTAGGTCTATCGATTCACACTAAATTGGTATTAAGCTCATAATACCTTGAGTTCATCATTTTCTTTCTTTATGGCATTTTATCAAACACTGCTTATACCCATTTTCAATCATCATCCATTCCAACATATGGATTTTGCAAAGTTATCTTAAAATCATCTATATATGCTTACTAACATCTCTACATGTTTAAATCATTATCAACTTCATATCATTTCAACTTTCTCTCACTAAGCCCATTCTAGGTCATAGTTGTTTAAGCATGTACATGAACATTTCAGCCAACATTATATACACCAATCAACTCATCAAAATGTCTACATTAACATACTAGAAGATGGTGTATAGAAATCTTACCTAGTTTGACTTTTTCCTTTTTTTGCCAAATTGGGGAAAAACCTCTTTGCTCCTTCAATCCAAAGTTTGAGCTTCCAATCTTTGACTATGTTGTTCACTTCCTCACTAGGAACAACTTTGCTCAAAGGAATCTCTCTCAAAACTAATTGGATGGTGGTGATTTTTAGAGTGAGAAAGCTAGGTTATTGTTAAAATGGAGGATTTTTGGGATGTCTCGTGGAAAATGAAGATTCAGTTGTCGGGTTTTATAGAATTTGACTCATCAGATCGATCTCCTAAGGTGGGAGATCGATCTGCCCTTGTTTAAACTCTAGAATTCGACAATGCAGGCTAAGAGATCAATCTGCCTATTTGGATGAGATCGATCTGCTCAAGGGATGGGATCGATCTTTGCCAGGTAAGAGACTTTAGAGATCGATCTGGCCTTGAAGAAGAGATCGATCTTGCTAACTAGAGGCACTAGAGATTGATTTGCCTTATGGGAGGAGATCGATCTAGCCCAAACAGAAGCAACTTGAGATCGATCTGCTTTGAATGAGGGATCGATCTCCCTTTTCTATAATGCTTGGCATTATATTTCAAGGCAATAGATCGATCTTCCTTGCATGTAAGATCGATCTGGCATTCATCTTGCAGCATTTCAGCTGTAATTTTCTAAATTTTTCAAAGTTAAACTCCCATTTAATCACTCCAATACCCATTTTTCATTTCATTCACACTTAACACTAAACAATATCCAATTCTTATGATTCATTTATTGTGTAAGTTGTCTGTACATCATGGAAATCATAATATTACATAGAAATTCACGGGCCTTACATGTAAAACAAAATCTAGAAATGACGTCTAAACCAAATCCCAAGAGCTAACAATAGAGAATAGCTTCCTAACTTGATTTATTTGATCTCTAACTTTAATAAAACATTTTCAACAAAAACTATTCTAACAATTGAAAATTATCATTAAAACAGTAAGTATACCAAACAACTAAGGAAAAATCAAAACATAAATGATAATAAACCTAGAAAATTAATATGGATCAAGCTCAAACACAAGAGTTTACGTAACCCCGAAAGCGTAAAAATCAAGACTAAATTTTTACTTTTAATACTCAATTTCTTACTCAAGTTGTGTTCCTGTACAATGTTGGTTAGTGTAATGACCCTTTTTACAGTACAATATGGTTGGGTGTGAGATCTGAGAATTTTACACATATCAAATCATGTAATGAGAACATGAAGTGTAATTGATTGAACTAAATATGATGTATTCATATATTGGGGTGGTATGAAATGAGATTTTATGTTAAAGTGTGAAACTATGGGGCCAAATCGATCTTGGAGAAGAGAGGATCGATCTGGTAGGTCAAAAATGACAAGAAATGAGGAATTTAAGCGAGCAGATCGATCTCCAATGGAAGAGAATCGATCCCCTTATGATTCTATAATGAAGAGATCGATCTCAAGAGTAAGGAATCGATCTCAAAATGTTTCTATTAAGGAGAAGATCGATCTCCTCAAGGAGCAGATCGATCTCATGAAGCATTCTGTAAACTAGAGATCGATCTCATAATTGGAGCATATCGATCTCATAAAGCCATTAAGAGATCGATCTTACCCCTCGACAGATCAATCTCCTAGGCATAAAATTGACCCAAATCGTCCCTAAATTCAAATGCAGATCGATCTCATCAAGAGCCAAATCGATCTCCTACCTTTCATCTATATAAGACCCCTTTGTTTTTCCTGGAAATCAATCTCTCTCTCTCCTCAAATCGCCATTTTTGAACCCTAGCTTATCTCCCCTCCAAAACACCCATTTTCGTCTAAATCAAGGGTTGTGGCAAGAAGGAAAGTTGTTCCTCATCAAAAGGAGAAGAACATACTTGGAAATCGAAGGACGGAGTGAATCAAGGCAAGAGTTAAGCACTCCATAAGTTTTGGGTAATTTTCTAAACCTCGATCTTTGATTTTGAAGTAATCTTTAGTGATTGTGAGCATGGGCATTGTGATGAAATAGTTGGAAAATGATTAAGGATTGATGAAACTGTGATTTTGTTGGAGTAGAGATGTTATTATGCAATTGTGGTAATTTTGGGAATTATGGCTACAAATTAGAATTGAGACAATGTGGTGAATTTAGCATTGGATATGGTATGAGAAATATAGGATTGTGAGGTATAGTGGATGAATATGTGAATTGTGATAGAGTTATGAGAATTGAGTAATTTGAGGTGTTAATGAGAATATGAGAAAATGTGTGCTCAATAATGCGATTGAGTTGAGATATTGATGTTTTTAATATCGTTTGGACAGCTCGGGAGTTTCAGAGTGGAATGCGAGGCTAGTTCATGATACAGGGGAACGATTGCACTATACGAGGTGTAAAGAGGTAAGGGAAAACTAAACTCATTTGTGTATGTGTTTTGTGATAATATTGTAGCATGATTTTCGATTAAGAAAACAAGTATGTTTTATGTGTTGTGAATGAGAATTGTACACGATTTTATAACCGGTTGGGGCCCAACCTTTATAAGTTGTAAACTATATGTGAAAACGTTTTATAACCATTTTGTTTAAAATGTGAAAAATGTTTTCGGCCCTACGTTAAGGCATACTGAGGTTTAAGAAAATGTGTGCATGGTTTTATCGGTTGAAGGTCGATTTTAACATGTTTTGTGTTGAGTACAAAACGATTTGAAATGAGTTTTATGAGAGAAAACCATTATGAGATTTACATGAAGGCAAAACGATTTTTATGGTAATGGTTATTGATTGAGACTTAGGTGTGTCATTTTGAATACACACCGGGCATTGCTCTAGTAGCATGTAAGTCCGATATTCCTCCGTTCTGGTAACGTGAGATGACCCCTACTCTGGTAGCGTTGGTTACCTATCACGTGTGAATCCTAAATCAATGGCTGTACCACATATATTTGGTGGCTGTGCCATGTGCGAATCTGAATCAGTGGCTGTGCCACATGTATTTGGTGGCTGTGCCACGTGTGAATCCTAAATCAATGGCTGTGCCACGTGTATTTGGTGGTTGTGCCACGTGTGAATCTTAATCAGTGGCTGTGCCACGTCTATTTGGTGGCTGTGCCACGTACGAATCTAAATCAGCGGCTGTGCCACGTGCGGATTTTAATTAGTGGTTGTGCCACGTATAGATTTTATTTAGTGGTCGTGCCACGTGCATTACTATTGCAGTGATTTTTATCACATTTTAAAGAGAAAAGCCATTATCGCATCTTAATTCCTACATGCTTGTAACCTTGAATTGAGCCATTTATTATCATGTTTTTACATGGACTTTGAGATGATGTTTTAACTATTCATGCTACCTTTTCCACTGAGTTCATTGAGTTTATCATGTAAAACAAAATGATTGTGCTGTGTAAATCATTTTCTTATTAATGATTCCCTTATCCTCTTATTAAGCGATTTAGAAGCTCACCATGTTTTATCTCTCCCCCAAATTTCTTCAAGTGAAGAGAATTTTCCTGCGACGTACAGATTAGTGGCCAGTGGAGGACTCGAGCTCCAGGCCACATATTGTATTTGAGGTACATTTTATTATTTCATGTAACCAGACTATAATTGTATTTACAAACACTTGATGAACAACATTGTATGGGATGTATTAGGATTAATTAACTTGGGATTAAGTAATATATATGATATGATATATACTATTTAATGATGAGATCCTGAGGCATGATATGTATGATAATGCTTGACACTGCACAGGAATGCACCCTTAATTGTGATTTAATGAGTAAAAAGTTTTAAATTTTCCATATTTTTCGCGTTTCCGGGGCGTGACAGAGTTTTCTTGGTATCAGAGCTTAGAGTGTCTAGTACTGTCAGTGTCGGTTAAGTGAAATAGAATACATCCCAAGTGTCTGTAATAGTCTGGTCATGAACTGAATTTGGGGATTAAGATTTCAATCAAGTTTAATGTGTACGCGTAGGAAACGAATTGAGATTGAGAATGAGTGGATGACGAGGTCGTTCGAGGAGGTAGGCAGAGCCACCTCCACCACCTGCCCCACAACCAGAGAGTCCTAACTCTCGATTTAACCGAATTGAGACCGGTGTGAGGTAAGGTTTTGAGCAAATGGCAGCGCTATTCGCGCAACATTTTGGAGTTAATGCCTCGGGTACTACTCCTACACCACCACAAGGATCTCCCGTACCCCTAGTACAGATGGACCCGGTGCCTCCCATCACTCAACCTGATGACAGAAGTATGATCAGAGTGAAGGATTTTTTAAAAATGAATCCACCCGCATTTAGGGGAAAGAAGGATCCTATAGAGGCTGAAGAGTGGCTGACGGAGTTGAGAGTCATATTCGACTATTTGGGGTGCACAGATGCTGAAAGGGTCAGTATGGGTGCCTATATGTTGAAAAGGGAGAGCTCGAGATTGGTGGGGTACTACCCAGGGTATTCTGATGTCTAGCCAGGATGTGATTAGCTGGGACGAGTTTCAGACGGCATTTAGAGCCCAATATGTACCACGAGCCACTCAGAGAAAGAAGCAGGCAGAGTTTTTGAATCTGGTACAGGGCGATATGTCTGTGGACGATTATGAGAGCCAATTTATCGCGCTATTGAGATATGACCCAGAGACCTTCAAGAATGAAGAGCTTCGTACTGAGAGATTTGTGTATGGATTTAAGCCCATCATCAGAGATAGATTGATAGGGCTATGTATTACTGAGTTTGGAGATGCTTTGAGACGAGCACAAGAGATTGAGAGGGGAATCAAGATGGTACAATCCCAGAATAAGCTCAGAGAGATGAATAGGGATAAGGTCAAGATGCCAGTGATTTACCAAACAGATGTTCAAAGAGGTTCCTTCAGAAGAGGAAGGATTAAGGTGCAGAAGGGCAGATTAGAGAGATCAATAGCTTATCCCATCATTAGGGAGACCCCTCGAGATGTCAGGCTTGAGAAAAAGGTTTGCAGAGATTGTGGCCGATCATATGAGGGGAGTTGTATTGGGTTGATCCATGGATGCTTTAGATGTGGAGACATGGGTCACATGGTGAAAGACTGCCCTCAACCTCAAAGACCACATGCTCCTAAGCCTACTAGAAAACAGCCTCAGAGAGTAAATCCCTAGAGACGGGCCACTGCAGTAGAGAAAGGAAAGAAGCCTGTTACACAGGGACGTGTGTTTTCCCTGGATAAGGAAACCGCAGATACTTCTGCAGAAACTATAAGAGGTACACTCTCTGTCTGTAATCATAAGGCTCATGTTTTGATTGATTCAGGGTCCATGCATTCGTTTATTTCTGAGTATTTTGCATGTAGATTAAATTTGAAGTTTGAACCTCTAGAGTATATACTACATGTAAATACCCCTATGCGTGAATCCCAGAGATCTGATTTGATCTGTAGAAGATGTCAAATAAAGGTGGGAGATGGAGTAATGTTAGCAGATCTAATAATATTAAATATGCATGGGTTTGATGTAATTTTGGGAATGGATTGGCTGGCAACCAATCGAGTGAGTTTAGACTGCTACACTAAGATTGTAACTTTTTCCCTACCTGAACCTTACAGTGTACGTTTGAAATATTGAGTAAATAGACGTATGGAATTTTGTAAGCAAATTGAAATTTTGATGTTGCTCTTGAGAGTACTAAATATGATTGTTTACGTGAAGGTTATGAAACACTCATCTCAGATGATGATCGAGAACATCCGAGGATTGAGGATATACCTGTGGTGTGTGAATTTTTGGATGTTTTCCCAGATGAGTTACAAGGTTTACCACCAAAGAGAGAGCTGGAGTTTACCATTGATTTGGTACCAGATACTCAGCCGATCTCTAGACCTTCATACATGATGGCATTAGTGGAACTTGAGGAATTGAAGAAACAACTACAGGAGTTATTGGATCAAGGGTTTATTAGACCCAGTGTTTCACCGTGAGGAGCATCAGTTTTATTTGTTAAGAAGAAGGATGGTAGTCTCAGATTATGCGTAGACTACCGATTATTAAATAAAGCCACGGTGAAGAATAAATACCCATTGCCCAGGATTGATGATCTACTTGATCAGCTGAGAGGGGCCTTAGTCTTTTCTAAGATTGATTTGAGATCGGGCTATCACCAATTGAGGATTAAGGAAGAAGATATTCCAAAAACAACCTTCAGGATAATGTATGGCCATTATGAATTTCTAGTGATGTCCTTTGGATTGACGAATGCACCTGCAGCCTTTATGAGATTAATGAACGAGGTGTTCAGAGACTATCTAGATAAATTTGTGATAGTCTTTATTGATGATATCCTGGTATACTCTCGGTCATATGAGGAGCATGCACAGCATTTGTGGTTAGTACTTCGGGTACTCTGAGATAAACAATTATATGGAAAGCTTAGTAAGTGTGAGTTTTGGCTGGATCGGATAGCTTTCCTTGGTCATATAGTCTCAAAGGAAGGAGTATCAGTGGATCCAAGTAAAGTAGAGGTTGTGCTTAATTGGGAAAGACTGAGGACAGTTACAGAAGTACGAAGCTTCCTTGGTTTGGCAAGGTATTACAAAAGATTTATGGAAGGATTTTCCATGATTGTCGCTCCTTTGACTAAGCTCACGCGCAAGAAGACTCCGTTCATATGGACAGATCAGTGTGAGCTTAATTTTCAAGAATTGAAGAGGAGATTGACAGCGGCACCTGTGTTGACTATTCCTGAGGGATTAGGAGGATTTTCAGTTTACAGTGATGCATCCCATCAAGTGGGGTGTGTACTTATGCAGCATGAAAGAGTGGTCGCATATGGATCGCGACAGTTGAAAGATCATGAATGGAATTACCCCACGCATGATTTGGAGTTAGCTGTTATGGTGTTTGCCTTAAAGATCTGGCGACACTATTTATATGGGGAAAGATTCCAGATCTTCACTGACCACAAGAGTTTGAGGTATTTGTTTGATCAGAAGGAATTAAACATGAGACAAAGGAGATAGATGGAACTCCTTAAGGATTATGACTACGAGATTTTGTACTATCCGAGTAAGGCAAACGTAGTTGCTGATGCCTTGAGCAGAAAGAGTATAATATCTACTATGATGATCAAGGAATGGGATTTACTAGAGCTGTTTATCGAACTTCGGATCAGAGTTAAAGAGTTAGAGACTGGATTTCTGGCTAGCCTGCGAATAGAGCCCAGGATCATGGATCAGATTAGAACTGGGCAGCGCAGTGATCGGAGGTCGATCGATATGGTAGCCAAGCTGAGCAGATTTCATAGTCGGATCTCACAATCGGTGAGGATGGATTGTTGAGATTCAGAGGACGAATTTGTGTACCGAACGATGATACCCTGAAGAGACAGATATTGAGAGAATCCCATTGCTCACGATACACCATGCACCCAGGGAGTACTAAGATGTACCGAGATTTAAGAAAGGTCTATTGGTGGAATGGCATGAAGCGAGACGTGGCAGAGTATGTGGCCAGATGTTTAGTATGCTAGCAAGTGAAAGCTGAGCATTGGAAGCCAGGAGGACTACTACAGCCTTTTCCTGTACCTACATGGAAATGGGAGCATGTCACCATGGACTTCATTATGGGTTTACCGAGGACCCGGAGAGGTCGTGATGCGATATGGGTCATAGTGGATAGACTGACCAAGAGTGCCCACTTCCTCGCCATCAAGAGCACAGATATTGTGGATGCCTTAGCCAAGTTATATGTCAGCGAGATAGCTAGATTACATGGGGCTCCAGTGAGTATTACTTTTGACAGAGATTCTCGATTTACTTCCAGATTTTGGACCCAGTTTCAAGAGTCCATGGGATTTCGATTGAGTTTCAATATCACCTATCATCCTCAGATAGATGGTCAATCAGAGAGGACTATTCAGACCCTGAAGGATATGTTGAGGGTGTGTACGATGGATTTTAAGGGATCATGGGATGATCACCTGCCCCTAGCAGAATTTGCGTACAATATCAGCTATCATGCGAGTATTGGAATGGCACCTTTTGAGGCTCTATATGGTAGGAGGTGTAGATCCTCTATAGCTTGGGAAGAAGTGGGTGACAGAAAGATAAATGCTCCCGAACTTGTTGAGCAGGCTGTACAGAGTGTGAAACTCACATGTGAGAGGTTACGGGCTGCACAAAGTAGACAGAAAAGCTACGCGGATGTGCGTAAATGGCCACTTGAGTTTGATATTGGTGATGCAGTATTTCTAAAGATATCACCGAGTAGAAGTATCATGAGATTTGGAAGGAAAGGAAAATTGAGTCCTCGATACATAGAACCATTCGAGATTCTTGAGAGAGTGGGAGAGGTAGCCTAAAAATTGGCATTACCCCCATGAATGTCTGAAATACACGATGTCTTCCATGTGTCTATGTTGAGGAAGTACCACCCGGACCCTTCTCATGTCATAGAATACGAAGATATGGACATATAAGAGGACATGAGCTACACTAAAGAACTCGTCTGGATTCTCGATAGAAAGGAGAAGGTACTCAAAACCAAGAGCATCCCATTAGTGAAAGTTTTATGGAAACATCACTCAATGGAAGAGGTAACGTGGGAATTGGAAAGTCTCATAAAGGAGAAATACCCACATCTGTTTGACGAGTTGAGTTGAATTTGGAGGACCAAATTCTTTTTAAGGTGGGGAGGATGTGAAATCTGAGAATTTTACACATATCAAATTATGTAATGAGAACATGAAATGTAATTGATTGAACTAAATATGATGTATTCATATATTGAGGAGGTATGAAATGAGATTTTATGTTAAAGTGTGAAACTATAGGGCCAGATCGACCTTGGAGAAGAGAGGATCGATTTGGTAGGTAAAAAATGACAAGGAATGAGGAATTTAAGCGAGCAGATCGATCTCCAATGGAAGAGGATCGATCTCCTTATGATTCTGTAATGAAGAGATTAATTCATGAGGAAGGAATCGATCTCAAAATGTTTCTGTTAAGAAGAAGATCGATCTCCTCAAGGAGCAGATCGATCTCATAAAGCATTCTGTAAACTAGAGATCGATCTCATAATTGGAGCATATCGATCTCATAAAGCCATTAAGAGATCGATCTCACCCCTAGACAGATCAATCTCCTTGGCATAAAATTGCCCCAAATCATCCCCAAATTCAAATGCAGATCGATCTCATCAAGAGCTAGATCTATCTCCTACCCTCCATCTATATAAGACCCCTTTGTTTTTCCTGGAAATCAATCTCTCTCTCTCTCCAAATTGCCATTTTTGAACCCTAGCTTTCTCTCCCCTCCAAAACACCCATTTTCATCCAAATCAAGGGTTGTGGCAAGAAGGAAAGTTGTTCCTCATCAAAAGGAGAACAACAGACTTGAAAATCGAAGGACAGAGTGAATCGAGGCAAGAGTTAAGCACTCCACAAGTTTTGGCTTATTTTCTAAACCTCGATCTTTGATTTTGAAGTAATCTTTGGTGATTGTGAGCATGGGCATTGTGATGAAATAGTTGAGAAATGATTAGGGATTGATGAAACTGTGATTTTGTTGGAGTAGAGGTGTTATTATGGAATTGTGGTAATTTTGGGAATTATGGCTATAAATTGGAATTGAGACAATGTGGTGAATTTAGCATAGGATATGGTATGAGAAATATAGGATTGTGAGGTATAGTGGATGAATATGTGAATTGTGATAGAGTTATGAGAATTGAGTAATTTGAGGTGGTAATGAGAATATGAGAAAATGTGTGCTTAATAATGCGATTGAGTTGAGATATTGATGTTTTTAACATCGTTTGGACAGCTCGGGAGTTTCAGAGTGGAATGCGAGGCTAGTCTGTGATACGGGGGAACGATTGCACTATACGAGGTGCAAAGAGGTAAGGGAAAACTAAACTCATTTGTGTATGTGTTTTGTGATAATATTGTAGCATGATTTTCGATTGAGAAAACAAGCATGTTTTATGTGTTGTGAATGAGAATTGCACACGATTTTATAGCCGGTTGGGATCCAACCTTTATGAGTCGTAAACTATATGTGAAAACATTTTATAACCATTTTGTGTTTAAAATGTGAAAAATGTTTTGGGCCCTACGTTAAGGCATACTGAGGTTTGAGAAAATGTGTACGTGGTTTTGCTGGTTGAAACTCGATTTTAACATGTTTTGTGTTGAGTACAAAACGGTTTAAAATGAGTTTTATGAGAGAAAACCATTATGAGATTTACGTGAAGGCAAAACGATTTTTATGATAATGGCTATTGATTGAGACTTAGGTGTGTCATTTTGAATACACACCGGGCATTGCTCTAGTAGTATGTAAGTCTGATATTCCTCCGTTCTGGTAACGTGAGATGACCCCTACTCTGGTAGCGTTGGTTACCTACCACGTACGAATCCTAAATCAGTGGTTGTGCCACGTGTATTTGGTGGCTGTGCCACGTACGAATCTTAATCAGTGGTTGTGCCACATGTATTTGGTGGCTATGCCACGTGTATTTGGTGGTTGTACCACCTGAGAATCTATATCAGGGGTTGTGCCAAGTGTGTTTGGTGGCTATGCCACGTGCGGATTTTAATTTGTGGCTGTGCCATGTGTAGATTTTATTTAGTGGTCGTGCCACATGCATTACTATTGCAGTGATTTTTATCATGTTTTAACGAGAAAATCCAGTATCGCATCTTAATTCCTACATGCTTGTAACCTTGAATTGAGCCATTTATTATCATGTTTTTACATGGGCTCTGAGATGATGTTTTAACTATTTATGCTACCTTTTCCACTGAGTTCATTGAGTTTATCATGTAAAACAAAATGATTGTGTTGTGCAAATCATTTTCTTATTAATGAATCCCTTACCCTCTTACTGAGCGATTTAGAAGCTCACCATGTTTTATCTCTCCCCCAAATTTCTTCAAGTGAAGAGAATTTTCCTGCGACGTATGGATTAGTGGCCAGTGGAGGACTCGAGCTCCAAGCCACATATTGTACTTAAGGTACATTTTATTATTTCATGTAACCAGACTATAATTGTATTTACAGACACTTGATGTACAACATTATATGGGATGTATTAGGATTAATTAACTTGGGATTGAGTAATGTATATGATATGATATATACTATTTAATGATGAGATCCTGAGGCATGATATGTATGATGATGTTTGACACTGCACAGGAATGCACCCTTAATTGTGATTTGATGAGTAAAAAGTTTTAAATTTGCACTATTTTTTGCGTTTTTAGGGCGTGACACTGGGCTACGAGTCGATGTTAGATCAAAACAGTAAATCCTTGAACAAAGCCAAAGATGTGTTGTTGCCGACCAGAGGGAGGCCGAACAACCGCCGGTGACGTGAGGAAATAAGCAGATCGATGAAACAAAAATGGGGCAGCGAAGTCGAAGAAGAAAATGGTCGAACTGGCCACTTTCTGGTCAAGCCAGTTTTGCCCCAGCCAACCACAAGCGTATTGAGGTCCCGTGGAGCAGCTGGACATGGAAGCCGACGAAGAACCGGCCGTCGGAGCCAAAAAGCGACGGTTGAAACTGAACCGGTTCAGCTGAAGAGAAGGTACTGAATCGGACCAGACCGGTTCAGCCAAAAAAAAGAAAGAAAGAAAAAACAGGGAAAAAAAATTCGATGACGCATCGAGTCTAAGGATAAATCGGTAAGCGACAGAAATAGATCTTTTAATTTTTGGAAAAATTTATTTGATTATATATCTGACTAAAAATTAACCCGATTAATTATGCAAATGTATAGTACGATAATTGGCGACAAACGAGAGTTCAAATCAGCCTTGATTTACGTGTTCACGTAATCTCGAGTAAGTGAATCTCAATTGCGACAATTTGTATAATAATGCGCGTTAGAAATTCATCGCGTAAGTTACAGATTAATTCCGTATAAAATGCCTTATGATTAGAATTGAAAATCGATTGTCGTAAATGATGAAATCAGCTATCCACAGAGCCTAGGAAAAGGCCCAATAAGTGTTAATGGGCTTTATGAGCCCAATAGGCCCAGATAAAGAAAATAGTAAGTGAAAATGAGATTAAGACTGAGTAAGGCTCATTAAGGGGTAATTGGGCCCAATAGTTTAAATTAAGCCCAATGAAAGTGAAATACTGATGGAAGTATTGTATTTAATCTGATAAATAATTATATGCAGCTCCAAAGAGTTTATTGAGAGCAAATCGGACTAAGCGAAATCTCAGCATTTGGAAAAGTCAGACTGTACAGAGAAATCGAGGTAAAGGGTATAATTTAATTTAGTTATGATAATGAATACTCATTGCATTGATCAAAAGATTTTTATGAAGCAATGTTATGTTTTGAAATAATTTATGATTGTATTCATACTTATGGAACGATTTACGAAACATGATTTCGTTTTATGAAATGTTCACCAAGTACATCTATGTTTATGAAATGAATTTCCTGAAGTACGAAAATGCATGGAAGTTTTATAATGGTTTGTAATCCTATATTTATACTTTGGAAGAAACTTTTGACATTTTCAAAAGTATTTAAAAAAAAAGGAAAAGAATTTTTATACTATAGGCTTCATGCATGGCTACTTCTTGTGGTGCACCGGCTCCATCACTTGAGTGCCGATACGTAGGGCCCCTGTAGCACTTAACTCTACTTGTGTGGTAGATGTCTCGCTACTTATGGTTAATGCTGATGATGTTTTAGTAGTATCTCGTACCCGCGCAGCACGTATGAATGTTTCCCGCACGAAGAGTGCCTTTGGTGCCCATGCCCTAGCTAGGTGCTAGAGAAAGTAAGAAAGATAGATACTACCCATGTTTTATGAAAGTGTTGTATGACCCTGATCCAATCTACAGCCCCCACCATGGCCATAGGTATGATGATGACCCTCTACGGAGGATGACACGTATCGCATGACTTAGTCATAGCCTAGTCTCCACGATTATGATTATGATTATGATTATGATTATGACGATGATGATGATGATGATGATGATGATGATGATGATGAATGACTATGTTTTTAAGATATTATGACGAAATGTTTACGAATAATTATGATTTATGATGAAATGTTTAAGAATGGTTATGTTTTATGAAACATTTATGAATGACGATGATTTTATGAAATTATCCATGAATGATGAAGATCTTATGAAATGGTTTAAGCATGTTATTTGATTTAAAGAACCCATGCTTCATATTTTCTTATGATAACTATGCACGTAACGAAAGTTTTACTTATCTTCTAAATGTTAGTTTCTAAAAGAAACTTATGATCAGTTTTTCTGAAGCAAAGTTTGTTTCATGAATGATTCTTGCATGCTTTTACGTATCAGAACTACTTTAAATGTATTTTCTTACTGGGCTTTTTCCCGAAAGCTCACCCCTCTACCTTTCAGACTATTTGCAGTGATCTACAGGCACTACCTGCCGCGTACATGACGTAGGCTGGTGGGAAAGAGTTACCCTAGACTACTTTTTGTACACGCAAAAAGGTATACTATTACATTCCTTTACCAAACACATTTTGTATGAACAGACATATAGTGGAAATATTTTGTTGGGATGTAATTTGTAAGAAAACAAATGTAAAGAATATTCATTTTGGGAATTTGTCTTAAAGTAATTGGTCTTGATTTGAAATGGATGTCTTGGTTTGATGATGTAGAATTGGAAAGCATGTTTGGTAGTTGTGGATATCTAAGATTGTTAAAAATATATGGTTTGCAGGTGGGTAGGCTTATATATAAGTCGTTATGCTGCCAAAATTTCTATCGGCCATATAAATCCAAATGTGAAACTTAAATATAATTATAGATAAAGAAGTAAGAAAATGATTTGACACTGAACAGTAATACAACCTATGTGAATAAAGGGATAAGTGGAAGATTGAAGTTTAAAAAAATCTCCCAAATTTTCAAGGGTCAAGGGTCGTTACAGTTTAAGGTGGTATCAAAGCGAAGGTTGTCTAGTACTGTCAGTGTCAATAATAAGGATAAGATTACATCTCAAATGTCTATGCTTATCTGGTTGTAGACTAAGTATACCTAAAGAAGTTAAGACTTAATGTTTGGTTTATGTGACGAATTAGATCAAGGGCTAGAGGTCGCAGAGGTAGGCTTGAGAATCATGTAGAGTTGCCATATGAGACTCATAAATGATACTGAGATTGAAACTGATGTTGACCGTGCTCCATCAGGTCTTGTGGAAAGGACAGATGGTACTGAGATACACTTTGCTAAGATTGAGCGGAGTATTGAACATACTATGGAAAAATTGGGACACAAGCTATGTTAGGTGATGGGGTAGATAGAAGAATAGACAGGCAGATTACTCCTGATACGCTCGCACAACCTTTAGTGATGTTTCAGAACTACAAATATGTCTGCTCCTGTAGCTCCACAGCAGAATGATGATGACTTGGGTTAGGAGTAGGAGCTACACAAGATGAGGCAGTTTCAAAAGTTCAGACTGTCATTGTTAAATGGGATAAAGGACCCAGTAGTTATAGAGAACTGAATGAATGAGATTAAGGAAACCACGAATGGAATTTATGGGTCTAGCACAAGAAAATCGATCTGTCAATGAGTATGAATTATGATTTATATCCCTGGAAAGGTATGACCCAATGTTATGAACAGTGAAATTAAGAAATGTCTGTAAGTTCACTAACGGATGGAGACCAGCTATCAGATTCAGACCGATACCATAGAATATCTTTATGTACGAGGAGGCAATACGCAAGGCGCAATTACACGAATACAATTTTGATCAGAATGCCTCTGAGTATAATCTAGATAAGTAGAGAAGTGAAACGGAGGAAATCCAGGAAACTCATAGGAGGTACCAAGATCCTCACCACTAGCTCCGCAAGTACATGAACCACCACCTCCTCCACCTGCTCCACCACAACTGTAAGACCCGAATTTAATTAAAATACGAAAATTAAATAAGAAAAGATGGGGGATGTATGAAGGAAGGTCGAGTAAAATTGATTTCCGAAACAAGAGCAGGGGTAAAATGGTAAAAATACAAAAACCCGGTATTAGGGCAATAAGGAAATTTTAATTAAAAATAAGGATGTAAGATATCTTGATCGATAATGAGGAAATTATACAATTTTGGGTCAATTGATCAAGATTCGAAAATTTTAAAAATACTGAAAAATTATCGAAACGATATCTCGAAAAGCGCGAAGGAATAATATCGAAAATTTGGAGAAAAATATATTTAATAAATTAAATTTAAATTAAATAAATTAAATTAGAATAAAAATAATATAAGTGTAGATATTTTGGATTTTATGGAGTATTTTAATGAATAGTAAAATAATTAAATAAATAATAATAATAATAATAATAATAATAATAATAAAGAGACAAAATCAGAAAACGAAATCGCGCGAAACGGAAAATGAAAAACGGAAGCAGCTGACCGAGGGAGAACGGCGAGCCGTCCGGCGGTCGACAGCCAGGCCAAGGGCCGGAAAATAAAGAGGAGAGGCCGGCGGTCTACAGGCCACCGGTGACGCGTGCCAAGGACGCCGAAATCCGACGGAAAACGGAGGAGAAGGCCGCAGGAAAGAAATGGCCACCGGCGGCGAACGGCGGCGATTCGGGCGGAACCGAGGCCCGATTCTGAAAGCCCAGGCGACGACGGTCCTTTCTGCATCGATATCAGCCGACGAAATGGCCGGAATTGCCGGCGACGGCCAAGAGGAGAAAAATGGGTCCGACGGCCGAGGGAGAAGAGCCGAACCGGCGGCGTTCCGGTGAGCTTGACCCAAACCGAAGGCAGATCTGAGATGCGGACGACCCAGCGGAGCGATTGGTGGCGAGAACCGGCGGAGAACCGGCCGGCAAGGTTGTGAACCGACGGTGAACCGGCCGAACCGGAGAGAACCGACGGTCTGAACCGGTCCGAACCGGACTGAACCGGTTCAGCCAAAAAAGAGGGGAAAAAAAGAGAAAAAGGGGAAAAAGAAAAAGAGGAAAAATTGGGGAAAATTTCAGTGATGCAATCGAGCTTCGGGTAAGTCGATAAGCGGTCAAATTGACCGATTTAAATTTTGGAGTATTTAATTTAATTAATTTTGGGCCGAAAACTTACCCGAAAAATTGTGGAATTGTGTAGCTCGACGATTGGCATCCAACGACAGCTCGAGACAGCCTCGAATTTCGTACTAGCATGGAATCTCAGGTAAGTAACCCTTATTTACGACAATTACCTCGTTATGCGTGATATTGATTTGATTTTCGCATAAATTGAATTAAATTATGGAAATTTAGATAAATTATCGTAAATAATCGATTTAGCTATTCAAGAATTAGAACGAGACCCAATAAATTATTAGTGGGCCCAATGAGCCCAATAGGCCTCGATAAAGTGAAAATTAAGTGAAAAACGGGCTTAAGGCCGATTAAGGCCCATTAAGGTGCAATCGGGCCCAATAGGGGTAAACGGGCCCAATGATTTAAATTAAGCCCAGCAAATAGGAAATACAATTACACTGTATGATATCTGACCTGAGGAATATTGATACGCAGTTCCGGGCATTTGATTGGGAGCATAACGGACTGCGCGACGAGATAACAATGGAAAAGAAAAGGTCAGACTCGACAGGAAAATAAGGTAAGGGAATTCTACGGACTGCTAGAGGTAACTTTACGCAATTTTAAGTTCATTTGCAGTTTTTAAAATTTATCTGAAGGGTCTAGAGGTCGAATAATAATTTTAGTGCCCCGAATGGGCAAATTACTAAAATACCCTTGTTAAGGGTAGAACTTACAAATTTAGGAAAAATTGGGAGGAGCAAGGACAAGAGGTTCCTGCTTGTTCTGGAGGTATTTTAACACATGCATGAGTAGGCTGGCTCACTTTTAAAGAAAAATGCATAGCATTGCATACCTTAAATGATGTAATTTCTGTGAAAACTATTTGGAGATAACCGAGCCGCCTACGTGTTTTTATTTACATGTGACGTACTAGAGCTCAGCTCGCACGATGTTTGATTTGTGTGATGCATGCATTAGTGCTGGAGCGAGAGCTCGCACTAGAGTTTTACATGCATAGGTGCTAGAGTACAACTCGCACCAGATTTCACATGCTTGTTTCGTGACACGGTGCTAGAGTCTAACTCGCACCAGATTTTACATGATTTTCGTGACGGGGTGCTGGAGTTTAACTCGCACCAGATTTTATAAGATTTTCAGGTGATTTATATATAGAGTGCTAGAGCCTAGCTCTTACTAGTTTTACTGGATTTGTGGAGTAGCGCTGTCTGCCCTTGGAGTCAGCCAAAAGGTCCAACAGGCTCAAAAGACCTCTTAAGTAGGGTGAGAGTGAGGGATGAGATTGGCGGCCTTGTGGGGATGTAAAGCGGGCTCTGCTGATTTTACTTGATTTGATGATAGTGCTGAGCATCGCTCACACTGATTTTATGAGAACATGCGATGAGCCGTGCTTGGAGCATCGGGTAGACTGTGTGTCACCGATTTAATAGGCTCGCACGTGCGTTTTGAGACGTGGCATGAGTATTGAGAAACAAAACCTCTCTGTGGGAAGCAGGCCATTTGGGCTGGAGTACCTAGAGTGATATGGGTCCATGGAGTACGATGTACCGTGCAAGTAGCATGGAGTACGATGTACCGTGGGGTATCTTCGGATACGGTATCTTTGTGATACGGGGTATCTTCGGATACGGTATCTTTGTGATATGGGGTATCTTCGGATACGGCATCTTCGGATGCGTGAGATCGGATAAGACTGATGGGTTGGATTGACCCACCCCCCGGGCGGTTCCCAATCAGGGTGAGACCTCGCACACTGGGATCCGTGAAGCTAAAGGGACTCACGAGGACATTTATGGCCAGTCCTGATTATTGCCATTATACAGATATTGCCTCGTCTCGCATGTCGACGATTTTGATGAAATCAAACTGGGTTTTTTAAACTAAATGTGCATGATGGTTATTTCCATGCTTTTAAACCCATATGTGATGTAAACGAATTTTCATGATTTTGTGTGAGTCAGGATCACCCGAAGGAGGGGTCGAGTCCTGACTTTACTGTGAAATTTTAAACGAGAAAGATATGATTTTGAATATAATTGCATGTTGAATTTTCCGTGCAAACTTGATTTACATAACATCATAATTCATATAATTTGTTTTAAAATGTGTGGAGAAAGGGTGGTTTATACATGGCACCACGTTCATGTAGGTAGTATGGTTACCTACTTGTTCGTAGGATTGCCTTACTGAGCTTGATGTGCTCACCGCTTTCATTTTCTCCCACAGATAATCTCCAGTTGAAGTTGAGGAGACTCAGTACTGCATTCTGGATATCCGCTGCTGCCCATCGACATAAGGTATATACACTTGTACATATTGTATCTACATAAGCATAGCACAGTAACATGTTTGTAAGTAACTTTAGGGGATGTATAATTAATGTAAACAATTATAAATGACTGGAGAAGAAATAAGTTAGATGGTAATTGAATGGTGGGACTGGCATTGATGCACAGCCCAATTATTAGTGGAGTGTGGTCACGATCAGAAGACAGGTAAGAATTTAAGTAATAAAAATAACAAAACGCGAAAAATTAACTCTGATTTTTGGGTAGTTTGGGTCGTGACAACAACTTCAAGTGGTGCAGTCTCCAGCCAAAGACTCGGTGGATAGGAATATGGCTAAATTGAAACAGTTTACAAAAATGAATCCACCCGTCTTCAAGGGAGTTAAGGACCCTGATAAAGCTAAAGAGTGGATTTTGAAATTGGAAAAGATGTTCAGGTACATGCAGTGCAGCGGTGTTGAGAAGGTGGCGTTAGCTACCTACATGTTAGAGAGTGAGGCAGATCAATGGTGGATGTCTGCCAAGACTATTTTGTTGGCTAAGCACTCAGAGATTACTTGGGAGATTTTCCTTGAGACATTTAATAAGCAATACATCCCGGAATGTGCTCAGAGAAATAAATGAGCAAAGTTTCTGAGTTTGGTCCAAGGTAACATGACGGTGGACCAATATGAATCGAAATTCATTGCACTCCTCCGATATGATCCTGACATAGCCCGGAATGAGTAGAAGAAGATAGTTAAGTTTATCTATGGGCTGAAACTGGTGATCTGAAGTAGGTTAGCACCTCTGAACCTACAGACTTATACAGAAGCCATTTAGAGGGCACAATTCATAGAGCAAGACATGGAGTTGTTCCAAGCTGAATTTCAGTCTAGATTGAGGAATCAGGGCAGGAGATATGATGACAAAGGGTCTTTTTAGAATAGGGGGCTGAATAAGAAGTCGAGGGTCGGTGCATCTAGAGCTTTGACCCCTAGACCAAGGGTTTCCTCTTACTTCAAATGCTCATGTACCCTACCATGCTCTTGTACCCACTTTTTCTAGGAAGCTAAAGAGAAAACCCGAGACTTTAGGTTATATACTTAAGGTTAAGACACCAAGGAAAGAGTCACCAACAACCGAGGTAGTGTACAGAAATTGTGAAGATAAGATAGATAGTTGATAAGGTGGTGTTAGCTACCCTAATTTTGCTAAACATGTTAGATTTTGATTCTTGATGTTTTGAGAATCGATGAGTTGTGAGATTTTTTATCTTGTTATTAAGAGCCATTTGAATAAAATCATAATCGCGTTGAAGTTAATTTACTCAATCATGATTGAAATGGACATGTTTTGCATTTTTTTTTTGGAGTCTATGGAATTTGGCATCTTACTACAAAAAAAAAAAAAGGGATTGGAGATTTGGAATGTTTGTCATATAAGATGTGGATCATATTCATTTTGATTCGATTATTGGATAAATAATTATGAGAAGTTTTTATAGAACCTTATCACCTTACACACGATGGATCGTTCTAAGAGGAGAATTATCAGTTATCCTTGTTGATATATGAACAATACTTTGGATTCACAAGTTTTTGAATTTGGAAGATGAAATTAAATATCTGAGTCAGGTGCCGCCTTGTGAAGGTGAAGAAATAATTTTCATTCTAGTTAAATCCTATGAACTATGAGGTATGGATCAATGGTTCAATATTAAGTGCAAGGAAATGCTATGTGGGAACGTAGATTTTAGGCAGTAATTGAAAATCATCATCATAAAATTTATCATTGTATATTGTAAGATTTTCTATTGGCTGGAATCAATCTTGCATTTAAAGAGGATAATTGCTTAATTTGAAGTGATTTTGGTTTAGTAAAAGAAAGAGAAAAATATCTTAACTTGAGGATATGAATTGATATTTATACAAGTAGTTGCAGGACAATCTTTAAACTTCTACATGGAGTGCTATTAATTTGTTAATGATGAGAGTGATTAATTTCTGATAATGGTTCCAAAGATTGAGGAATCAATGAGATTATGTGATGTATGTGATTGGTGTTTGGAGTTGTGATTTTGATATGAATTTTATTATTTAGAGTTATAATGATTGAAATTATCGACTGATTTTTCCTAGTGTTCCTAGGCTCTAACTTTTAGTGGGAGTTAATAATATATTTGGCTAATAGAAAATTTTGGATTATGATATTATAAGCTCTACAAAGAGTTTCATCATCATCTATAATTGATCTATGGGACTTGAAAGCTATTAATATTTGAGATTAGAGATGAGTTGGATACTCATAGATTTATGTTTGAATTTGTTGGGTGTGAAAAACTTATGTTTATTACAAATTTATGTTGTATTGATTTCATCTTTATCTTAGTATATGATGGTCAACTGATGATAAATATTCTGATACAGTGAAAAAGAAAAGAAAACCAATATCCAATAGTTTATAAGTAACTAGAAAATTTGTTGATATCATTATTCAGATTTAAAGTTTTATGTGGTTATAATTACTTAATATGATTTTGAAATTTTATTCTAAGAAATTTGGTGAACAAGAAATTACGTTGATCATGGACAATGTTATGAACATTAACTTTGAGGTTTTCACGATTATATTTGAATGACATATTAGAGGGAGCAGTTGAACTGTGATTGGATTTAAGTTACAAACTTTTGGATTATTGTTAATTTAACAAGTCGTTGATCTTTAATATGGAGGTTAATTTTGACTGAAGCCCATAGTAGTAAGTACATTCTGCATCCTGGTAGTACCAAAATATACCAAAATCGACGAAGGGTGTTTTGGTGGCCTGAAATGAAATGGGATGTTGCAGAGTTTGTAGCTAAGTGTTTGATTTGTTAGCAGATTAAGATCGAACACCAAAAGCCAGCGACGTTACTTAAGTCTCTTCCAGTGCCTACTTGGAAATGGGAGCACATTACCATGGACTTCATTATGGGCTTACCAAGGACCCGAAAGGGGCATGATGCAATCTGGGTGATTGTAGATAGATTACCTAAGAGTGCCCACTTCCTGGCCATTAAAAGTACATACTCCTTAAGTTCCTTAGCAGAGTTGTATGTGAAGGAGATAGCTCGGTTGCATGGGGCTCCCGTGAGTATTACATCATATAGAAATTCTCGATTCACTTCCAGATTTTGGGCTCATTTTCAAGAAGCCATGGGATCTCAGCTTAACCTGAGCACTGCCTATCATCCTCAGACCGACGGTCAGTCCGAGAAGACCATTCAGACCTTAAAGGATATGCTGAGGGCGTGCGTTTTGGAGTTTAAGGGCTCATGGGATGATCATCTACCTCTTGCAGAGTTTGCTTATAATAGCAGCTATCATGCTAGCATCGGGATGGCACCGTATGAGGCCTTGCATGGTAGAAGATGTAAGTCTCCAGTGGCTTGGGAAGAAGTGGGTGACAGAAAGATCTTGGCTCCCGATTTGGTAGAACAAGCTGCAGAAGATGTTCAGATAATCTATGATAGACTTAAGGCCGCACAAAGTAGGCAGAAGAGTTATGTGGATAAGCATAGGCGGTCACTTGAGTTTCAAATTGGGGACTCCGTGTTTTTAAGAGTATCCCTGAGCAAGGGTATTATGAGCTATGAAAAGAAGGGGAAACTGAGTCCTCGCTTCATTTATCCATTTGAGATTCTAGAGAGAGTGGGAGACGTGGCCTACAGACTTGCCTTACCACAGCAGCTTTCTGGGATACATAATATCTTCCACGTCTCGATGTTAAAGAAGTATAATCCGGATCCCTCACATATTATTGAATATGAGCCTTTTAGCATTCAAGAGGACATGAGCTACATCAAGCAACCTATCCGAATTTTGGACAGAAAGGAAAAGGTACTTCGATCAAAGACTATTCCTCTGGTAAAGGTTCCATAGTAGCACCATTCGGTTGAAGAAGCTACATGAGAGCTAGAGAGCCTCATGAAGGAGACAAAGCGAGAGGCGAGAGGGGCGAAGACCACCACCAACGTCGATTCAGCTGGAACCCAGCAAGGAAACAATAGTCGGCGAAAGAAACAGAAAAGAGAGAGAGATGGCGAAACCGAGAGAGGAAGGAGGAGAAAAGAGAGGAGAGGAGAGGAAACAGCGACTGGAGTGGGTGAGTTCGTGACGTCGCCGACCAGAGGGAGGCTGAACAGCCGTCGACGGCATGAGGAAATAAGCAGATCGACGAAACAGAAATGGGGCAACGATGTCGAAGAAGAAAATGGTCGAATCGGCCACTTTTCGGTCAAGCTAGTTTTGCCCCAGCCAACCACAAGCATCGCGAGGTCCAGCGGAGCAGGTAGACGTGGAAGCCGGCGAAGAACCGACCGTCGGAGCAGAAAACTGATGGTTGAAGCTGAACCGATTTAGCTGAAGAGAAGATGTCGAACTAGATCGGACCGGTTCAACCAAAAAAAATGAAGAAAGAAAGAAAAAAAGGAAAAAAATTCGATGACGCATCGGGTCTAAGGATAAAACGGTAAGCGACCGAAATTGATCTTTTAATTTTTAAAAAAATTTACTTGAATATATATCTGATTGAAAATTGACCCGATTAATTATGCAAATGTATAGCACGATAGTTGGTGACAAACGGGAGTTCAAATCAGCCTCGATTTACATGTATCACGAAATCTCGGATAAGTGAATCTCAATTACGACAATTTGTATAATAATGCGGGTTAGAAATTCATCGCGTAAGTTACAGATTAATTCCGTATAAAATGCCTTATGATTAGAATTGAAAATCGATTGTTATAAATGACTAAATGAGCTATCCAAAGAGCCTAGAAAAATGCCCAATAAATGTTAATGGGCTTGATGAGCCCAATAGGCCCAGATAAAGTGAATAGTAAGTGAAAATGAGATTAAGACTGAGTAAGGCTCATTAAGGGGTAATTGGGCCCAATAGTTTAAATTAAGCCCAATGAAAGTGAAATACTGATGGAAGTATTGTATTTAATCTGATAAATAATTATATGCAGCTCCAGAGAGTTGATTGGGAGCAAATCGGATTGAGCGAAATCTCAGCATTTGGAAAAGTCAGATAGTACAGAGAAATCGAGGTAAGGAGTATAATTTAATTTAGTTTTGATAATGAACACTCATTGAATTGATCAAAACATTTTTATGAAGCAATGTTATGTTTTGAAATAATTTATGATTGTATTCATACTTATGGAACGATTTACGAAACATGATTTCGTTTTATGAAATGTTCACCAAGTACATCTATGTTTATGAAATGAATTTCCTGAAGTATGAAAATGCATGGAAGTTTTATAATGGTTTGTAATCCTATATTTATGCTTTGGAAGAAACTTTTGATATTTTTAAAAGTATTTAAAAAAAAAAGAAAAGAATTTTTGAGACTATAGGCTTCATGCATGGCTACTTCTTGTGGTGCACCAGCTCCACCACTTGAGTATTGTTACGTAGGGCCCCTGTAGCACTTGACTCTACCTGTGTGGTAGATGTCTCGCTACTTGTGGTTAATGATGATGATGTTTTGGTAGTATCTCGTGTCCGCGCAACACGCATAAATGTTTCCCGCGCGGAGAGTGCCTTTGGTGCCCATGCCCTAGCTAGGTGCTAGAGAAAGTAAGAAAGATAGATATTACCTATGTTTTTAAAAGTGTTGTACGGCCTTGATCCAGTCTACAGCCCCCACCATGGCCATAGGTATGATGATGACACTCTACGAAGGATGACACGTATCGCATGACTTAGTCATAGCCTAGTCTCCATGATTATGATTATGATTATGATTATGATTATGATTATGATGATGATGATAATGAATAACTATGTCTTTATGAGATTATGACGAAATGTTTACGAATAATTATGATTTATGACGAAATGTTTAAGAATGATTATGTCTTATGAAATGTTTACGAATGACGATGATTTTATGAAATTATCCATGAACGATGAAAATCTTATGAAACCGTTTAAGCATGTTATTTGATTTAAAGAACACATGCTTCATATTTTCTTATGATGACTATGCACGTAATGAAAGTTTTACATATCTTCTAAATCTTAGTTTCTAAAAGAAACTTATGATCAATTTTTCTGAAGCAAAGTTTATTTCATGAATGATTCTTGCATGGTTTTACATATCAGAACTACTTTAAATGTATTTTCTTACTGGGTTTTTTCCTAAAAGCTCACCCATCTACCTTTCAGACTATTTGCAGTGATCTACAGGCACTACCTGCCGCATACATGATGTAAGCTGGTGGGAAAGAGTTACCCTAGACTACTTTTTGTACACGTAAAAATGTATACTATTACAATCCTTTATCAGACACATTTTGTATACACAGACATATAGTGGAAATATTTTGTTGGGATGTAATTTGTAAGAAAACAAATGTAAAGAATATTCTTTTTGTAAATTTGTCTTGAAGTAATTGGTCTTGATTTGAAATGGATGTCTTAATTTGATGATGTAGAATTGGAAAGCAGGTTTGGTAGTTGTGGATATCTAAGATTGTTAAAAATATATGGTTTGCTAGTGGGTAGGCTGTAAGACCCGATTTTATCGTAAGAGCAAAAAGGGAATGAATAGAAATTTTTGAGTGCATTTAAAAATGCAAAAGGATTGAAAATGAATTCTCGAACACGTGCAAGGGTAAAACGGTCCAAAGATCAAAACCCGGTATAATTTTGACAAGAAAATTTAATTAAAAATATGGGATTGAGAAATCTTGATCAATAACGAAGAAATAATTAAATTTCGGGTTAAATTGATCAAGATATGAATTTATTGGAATAAACCGAAATTTTCGTATCGAACAATAATCTCAAAAATAATCAAAAAATATATCGAAAAGGCAAAATCAGATTGATAAATTCATTTATAGATTAAATGAATTAAATATAAATTTTTGAGATATTTTTGGGATTTTTATTATTATTTTAATGAATAAAATAATAATAAAAATATATTATAAATAAAATAATTATAAAAAAATGAAATTTGGAAATCTGGAAAGGAATATCAGGGAGAGAGAAAAGAAACAGAAAAGCAAAAGACGAAATGGGGAAGGCAAACTGAGGGAATGGTTTCCCTCTCATTAGAGAGACTTAGGGGTCGGCGAGGGCCGGCGAACGCAGCCCAGTACCTGGCGGCTAGCCAGCGGCCAAGACGCGCCATGGAAACGCTGGAGCACGCCGAAAATGGAAGGAGATGCCGCGGGAGAGAGGCTTCGATCGGCGGTCATTGGCGCCGATTCGAGCCACACCGAGGCCCGATTATGGAAGCCCAAACGATGGCGCGTCGAACGACTGTGGTGGGGCACCGGGAACCGGCCAGACGGTGTCGAAACGGTAAAATGATGCCTGAACTGACCGAACCAGACTGAACCGCTGGATCGAACCAGACTGAACCGGTGGTCTGAATCGGGTTGAACCGGACCGAACCAGTTCAGCCAAAAAGAAAAGGAAAAAGGAAGAAAAAAAGGGAAAAAGAAAAGAGGAAAAATTGAAAAAAATTTCAGTGATACAATCGAGTTACGGGTAAGTCAATAAGCGGTCAAATCGATCGATTTAAATTTCGAAATATTTAATTTGATTAATATTCAACTGAAAATTTATTCGAAAAAAATATTAAATTGTGTAGCTCGACAATTGGTGTCAATCGAGAGCTCGAGACAGCCTCAATTTGCGTATTATCATGGAATCTCAGGTAAGTAATCTTTATTTATGACAATTTGCATCGTTATGCGTGTTAGATAAATTACAGATTTAATTTTATCATAACATGAATTATATTCTGGAATTAGAGATAAATTGTCGTAAATAATTAATTGAGCTATCCGAGAGTTTAGAATGAGGCTCAGTAAATGCTGATGGGCCCAGTGAGCCCATTAGACCTCGATAATGTAAATAGCAAGTGGCAAACGGACTTAAGGTCTATTAAGGCCCATTATGGTACAATCGGGCCCAATATGGGTAAACCCAATGATTTAAATTAAGCCCAAAAAATTATGAAATACAATGAATTGTATTGTATTTGAGCTGATGAATATTTATCTGCAGTGCCGAAGATTTGATTTGGATTGGGAGCAAATCGGACTGCGTGACGAGTCATCAGTGGAAAAGTCAGACTGTACAGAAAAATGAGGTAAGGGAATTGTGTGAGTAGCTAGAGGTAGTTATGCGTATTTAATAGCTTTTCTGTACACTAGATATGTATGTATACATTGATTATGTATAAAAGTCGTAAAAATGGTTTAAAGATTTAAGGACTCGAAATAGGTAAAGACTATTTTAACCCTATTGAGGGAAGTTCACCTAAGGATGGTGAAAGCATGACATGCATGAAATGCATGATTTAAGTAATTTCTGATTTAAGGAATTTTCTTGGTTTTTAAGTAAAGTAAATCGATAGATTGGCCAGTAATTGCATAAATTTCACAATATAACACTACATAAGTGTTATTAAGATTTAAATGAAAATTATTTGGAAAATGGGCCAACTATTAAGTTTATATGGAAACAGATAGTGCTGGCATATAGCTCGCACTATATCTGCGTTTGTGAATGTGCATAAATGTGCTTGAGCGGTTGCTCGCACCGATTTGTGTGACATCATATGCATAAAATGTGCTAGTGCGGTTGCTCGCACTGATTTTATGATTTGATATGCATGAGAGCTGCTGAAGCCTAGCTCGCACTCTGTTTTGACGATTTTGAACTGTTTTGACTTGATATGCATAAAAAGGTACTGGAGCGATTGCTCGCACTAGTTTTGTGATTTGATATGCATAAAAAGGTGCTGGAGCTTAGCTCGTATCCTGTTTTGATATGAAATTTGCATAAAACCGTGTTGGAGTGTAACTCGCATGAGATTTGATTTATTTATGCATAAAGTCGTGCTGGACTGTAACTCGCACAAGATTTGATTTACTGGAGCATTCATTCGTGCTGGAGCGTTGCTCGCATGAAGTTTTATATGGATTTATAACTCATTTATTTTTAAGTCCTACTGGAGTGTTACTCGTACGCAGATTTTACTGATTTTTATGACACCGTGCTAAAGCTTCGCTCGCATGAGATTTTTTGATATCATGAATATGCATGGAATCGTACTAGAGCTTTGCTCGCACAGGGATTTATATGACATGCATATAGCCGTGTTGGAGCCTCCTGTAGACTGTGTGTCACAGTGAGATGATATGCTCACACGTGCATACTGAGACAGAGATGATATGGGTGGATAAGACCTATTACAGGCACCCCTGACTGAGTTTGGGTTCATGGAGTACGTTGTACCGTGTATGTCATGCGGAGTACGCTGTACCGTGGGGATTGTTGGAGTGGAGTGGCATTAGTCACGAGGTAGCATGCTTTACCCTCACAATCCTGGTGTTATGCTGTTCTGGCGGGTAGGACGACCCACCTCCCATTTCAGGTGTGATACCCCGCACACTAGGTACCGTGTTGCCAGGGATCATGAGGTTATGGTCATAGTCCTATGTTGTTACTGATAATCATCTACATGTCTCACATGATATAACTATTGGTCGATAGACCAGGGTAGACCTGAGGGAGGGGTCAGGCCCCCGATTTTATGATTTTCTACTATGCTAATATATGTTTTAGAGGATTTTATGATATGTGACCCTGAAAGAAGGGTAGTTTTATAATCGAAGTTTTATAATGAATTTTAATGAATTGTTTTATGAGATGATTGACCCGGAAGGGTTAGTTTATACTGCAATTTTAATAAAATGATTTGAATGCAGTAGCATGATGGAGTTTTCCATGCTTTCATTTCAAATTCATGATTTGTCTTACATGACATGAAAGAATGCATGATTTTGATTTAATTCATGCTAAGTATGATTTACTGATGTCACATAAAATGCCTTTGATGCATGAATTATATGATTTATATATGCACGAACAGTTTTATAAACTAAGACATGATGAAATACATGATTTGTGCTTGAGATTTTAATGAAAAGAAATGGATTTTAAGGGCATGGCATTATGAGCATGTAGATAGTGGAGCTATCTACTTACTTGCATAATTGCCTTACTGAACGTGTGGTTTGCTCACCCCCCTTATTTTCTCATCTTTTCAGAGTACTCGCAATAGTTATTGAGCGGCTGAGGACTTGTAATCTTGGTATCCGCTGCTTCCCATCGAGAGATAGGTATACACACTTGTATAGTTTTGTATCTAAATATGTAATGCACAGTACTGTAAATGATTATGATGTCGGGGATGTAGAGTTATAAATACCATTGTGTATGTATTCAGTTAAAGTCAAAAGATAGTAAACTCTTATATATGAATATGATTATGGAAATGGAATGGTAAATAGGTAAGGGGTGACTAACACCGAATCATAGCCCAACTATTTGTAGGATGGTCACGATGAGAGAAAGGTAAGAATTAAATAATAAACGAAAAAGAGAAAAATTTACTCTGATTTTTAGGTAATTTGGGTCGTGACAAGTTTAATGGTATCAGAGCTGAAGTTGGCCTGATATGAGTCGGTGTTTGTCAGACCCGGATTTTTTGTAGCTTATTTCCTTATGATTCCTATGTGTATGAACACTATGTAATTATGGTTGAATCATAAGAAGAGTATTTACTAGATTTAAAGTGTTAATGAAATGAATTAACACGCTAAAGCTACATAAAATGCCTAATGTGAGCAATGAGTATCACAGGCTAAACCGAGTCATTCTAAATCATTCTGACTGAAAATAAGAACTTAAAATAAGAGAGCGTAGAGAGCTCATGAAGGAAAGTTAGCTTGATTTAGACCCGAACATGCAAAACGAGAATAAAAGCTAAAAAGGGTAAAATGGACCTTTTCGGTGAGAAAAGGAGTTTCGGGTGAAATTATCCACCGAGAGCGGTTGGAATATAAAGAAGAGAGTGTAAGACATGATATAAAACACTTTCGAAAATTTAAGAAAAAGTCAACTTAGTCAATGGTTAAGGAAAAAGTCAACTATAGTTAAAAAAGTGGACTTTTACCATAGTTGACTAATCAAGGTTAGAAATTAACCTAAGTGTGGAGAAAAATTTGGGGAAAAATATTCTTGGCCAGAATACAAGATAATCATCCCCGGAAGTAAGGAAAATTTATTCGGAAGGATTCCGGAATAAATTTAATGGTTAAAAACGTAATGGGCCTAAGGTGAAAATTTTAAAGCCCATTAAGGTATACTAAATGTATATCGAAAATGTTAGGTCCTTTAGACGGAATTGTTGGACCAATTGATCGGCCAAATTTTGAGACAACAAAAGGCCCGAGGTATAGTAAAAATTTCAGCCCGAAAGCCCATTAGGAAAGCCCAAACCGAGAAGCCCAATTGGAAAAGCCCATGAGATAAATATCTAACTATAGTTAAAGTTAACTATGACTCATAAGGTGACTCATAAGGTGACTCATGGTTCAGATTTGGAAAGTCAAGCATAGTGGCTGAAAAGTAAGGCTTAATGGCTAAGTAAGTGGCTTATAAATGCAGCCACACCTTGGTCATCTTCATCACACATTTCCGGCTAGAGAAGAACACCATTGAAACATAACCATTCAAGCTTTCTCTCACTAGAAATCACTAGGAATTAGTCATATTTGGAACTTGCATCCTTCATGAAAGTTGTTCCAAATTGAAAGGAGATTAACATATGTTGGAATTGGCTATCAAGGAGCCATAGAGTGCAAACCGAGAGCCTCCAAAGTTTCGGCCAAAGGGTGAACACAACAATTGGTATATTTTCTAATTTCCAATTTCATATATGTTAATGTATGAATGATTTTAAGTATGTTGATATATGTTTTAAGCATTGAAACATATTAAATCACCATGAAGAGGGTTAGGCCGAGAGTGATCAATGAGATATTGAAATATGTCAATTTGATTTTAAGACATAAATGGATTAGTACACATGTATTAATGTTAATGGTATAATTAGAATTAATCAAATTGATTAATTAATACATGTAAATTGTTGGCAACCAAGGTGTTTGATAAAATGCCTAAATGAACAATAGGATGATTGGTAATATTGCCTACCAAGTGTATGTGAAAATGCCTAAGTGGAAATGGCTAGAAAATAGGCATGTATGGCATGCCATGGTGGAAACCGAGAATGGCTAAGCTCTCGGCCATGGCATGTGGCCGAGAGGCCCAATGGGCCAAGCCCAATATTTTTAGGCCCAATAGGGTGTAATGGGCCTAAGACAAGCCCAATAAGAGTTGGTGGGCCCCACAAGCCCAATAGGCCCAACAAAAGTGAATAGTAAAATGAAAATGGACTTAAGGCCTAGTTAAGCCCATTAAGGATTTTTAAGGCCCATTAAGGGAAATTAAACTGTATTAATGTGTAATACAGTAGGAAAATGATAATTAACCTGAGGAATGGTTATTTACAGCTCCGGAGTTTACATCGAGAGCTGATCGGACTGCGGGATTTAGCAGCACCGAGGAAGCGAGGTCACTTGACGTGATCCGAGGTAATGGACTTTTGCGAGTAGTTAGAGATACCTGTACGTATTTTCAACTGCTTCTGCATTCACTTAAAAACTCTGAGGGTCAGAGAAAGTGAATAATAATTATTGCGACCCGATAGTGGCAAATTACGATTTTACCCCTAGTTAGTCAAAAAGTCAACTTTTGTGAGAAGTTGCAAAAAGCATGGAAAATGCTATTGTGAGTGTTTAATTGTTATTAGCATGAAAATAAATAGATGGGCTAATGATTTTAAGGTTGATATGACTTAAGCACACTTTGAGTGCTGATTTTGATGTTTTATAAACAATCCCTTTTTAAATAGCCATCTATCATATTATGTGAGAATGAATCGTGCTAGAGCACAGCTCGCACTGGGATTCATGTGTTTTTCCACATAATATTAGTGCTGGATTTGATACGCACTAGATTTTCATGACATGCATGATAGAGTACTGGAGTTTTACTCGTACTCAGCTTTGAATAATATATGCATGACAGAGTGCTAGAGCGTGGCTCGTACTCGATTCTTCATGGTTTATACATGACATAGTACTGGGAGCTATTGCTCGTACTTGATTTTGATATTGTGCATAGCATAGTACTGGGAGCTATTGCTCGTACTTGATTTAATACATAAACTATGCATTGACTTAGTTGCTAGAGAGTGCTCGCACTAGAGTCAAATTTTATGATGTGAAACAGTGTTGAGCGGAGTGACGACTGTGAGTCGCACTCAAGACGCACACTGTATGTGATATGTAATACATGTTGAAACCCATGCTTGAGACCTTGCGTGACTGTGTGTCATAGCTAGAGAGGATATCCGCATGAGGTTGGTATAGACGTGGTATGATATTTCCACAGGCACGAGGGCTAAGACCTATGTTAGGCACCCTGACTGTGATGTTGATGAGTTCCACGGGAGTGAGAGCTAAGTCCTATGGTAGGCACTCTGGCCGTGAGAACGGGTCCACGGGGGTACTTTGTATCGTGTCTGAGTGGCACGAGGTACGCTGTACCGTGTGTTACGTAGCTGGCGGTTGACATTGGACTGACTATCCTCCCGTTACAGCAGTGAGGCCCCGCACATCTAGATCTATGTGGCTTGGGATCACTTTCTTTTCGGATATGATCATAATCCAGGATACTATTTGCATAAACCACAGAGTCTCACATGTTATATCACATTGATTAACTTCTTTAAACTGCGGACAGACCTGAGGGATGGGTCGGACTCCGATTTGTGTTGTGAATCATTTGATGCCATATTTATATGTGATTTAAATATACATGGCATGATTTACATAAAGGCATGATTTATATATAAATGCATTGTGTTGCACTACATGCCTACTTTTGAGAAATAAAGCATGATTTCTGTACATGGGATTTATTCTGTACAAGTACATATATATTATATTTCAAGACATGCTTTTAAAGTGAGTTAAGGAAATAATGTTTTCAAGGCATAGCACTATTTTGAGTAGATAGTGTGGATATCTACTTGCTTGCCTGATTTCCTTACTGAGCGCGTTATGCTCACCCCTTTTTCTTTACATCTCTCTACAGAGCGTCAGTAGAGCGAGAGTTATCGTGGGAGAGTGTCCCAGAGTCCACTGCTAGTTCCTATCGATTCATCAGGTATACTTATTATGTACAGTTGTGTATCTAAACATAGAAACAGCACAGTGATGTATACGTTATATATTATGGGGAATGTAATCGTATTAGATTTTATAAAATCTTACATGTATAATAAAAGCAACTACAGTCAGAATCAATATATTGACATGTATGTATAAGAATGGATATTATGGTAAGTGAAGACTCTGACATCGAATCACAGCCCAACCAGTGAAGAGAGGAAAGGTAAGTTAAAAATGCGAAAAATTTATTGTGGTTTTTGGTTAAAGTCAAGGATTGAAACTGGGGTCCTGACAGTGTTAGTGGTTAAGGAAGTTTACATCCCCATGTACTGTGCATTGTTTAGATACAATTGTGTATATCGAGATGGAATTGCAGCTAAGAATTTGGTTTGAATGCAAGAATAGACTCATTAACTGATAGCCGCTATGATAGAGAGGTGAGTACACGAACTCAAGGCCGTAGAGGTAGGCCTGAGAGTCGTACTAAGTCGCCACATGAGACTCGAGATGAGATTGAAGTGGAGGCTGAGGTTGAGCATGCCCTACAGAGTCCGACAGAAAGATCGGACAGAGTCCGACAGAGAGATCGGACAGTATTGAGACAAGCTTCGCAAAGTTGGAGCAGAATGTGGAGAATATTTTGCCAGCTAATTGCTAAGAGTATGCATGAGATTTGAGGGCGAGTTGAAACATTGGTGGAAGTTCGCTCGACCCACCTTAAGAGTTTGACATCTAGATTGGACATGAGAACATAATTCTAAATATATTTCGGTGACAGAATATCCTGGACACTTAAAGTAGATTGCACATAAAATTCTTTACTCTGACCCAGAGGAATTGGTTGATTGACGAGTATGAAACTCAGTTTATATTCCTGGGCAGATATGACTCGAACACGATGAACAGTGAGAGTCAGAATGTCTGAAAGTTCATGGAAGGGCTCAGATTGTCAATTAGAGTCCGATTAGCCCCGTTAGATAATACTTCCTATGCCGAGGCAGTGCGCAGACTACAGTTGTGTGAATAAGATCATGAGTTGCATGCCTCTGAGATTGGAAAAGGTAGTAAGGGCCGAAATTGAGACAAAAAGAGAATAGAGAATGAAGGAGATGTCAGAAAGGGAAAAAGGTAGTTTGATAAAAGATTAGAGCTGATGAGTCACAGGGTAAGATGATTGGTAAGGCCCCAGTGTATCCAATTTCAACACTTAAGAGGGGTATTGTGACTGGAGGACCCCGACTTGCTCCGTAGCAGTGAGAACAGTGTAACAGTGTGAGCAGTGTAGTAGTGTAGTAGTGTAAACAGTGTAGGATATGTGGTAGTTACCACGAAAATAAGATGTTGGACGAGGACGAGTGTATGCCTTGGACCAAGACACTATTGATGTTTCATCTGATGTGGTGGAAGATACCATACTGGTTATGAATAATGAAATAAGTATTTTAATTGATCCTAATGCCACGCATTTATTCATACCACCTTCATTTACTTATAAGCTAGTGAAAGATGTGAAGCTTGTACCCTTAAGCAAGATGATGATGGTTAGCTGATTTTCACTAACTGAATATGGGTATAGGGATTGTAAGTTGAAAACGGGGGAAAAAGGATATGTCAGCCGATTTTATTTAAAGGAATATGAATAATTTTAAAGTAATAATTGAGAACAGATTGATTCGGCTGCAAACTATGATGTTTAGATTGCTATCCTAAGATAGTGATGTTTCCAACCCTGAAAAGTATATTGTAAGTTTGACAAGTAATGAAAGAGTTGTTATAAGAGATATATGAAAGGAGATAAGCTTTG
This sequence comes from Firmiana major, assembly GCA_033439115.1. Classification (NCBI taxonomy): domain Eukaryota; kingdom Viridiplantae; phylum Streptophyta; class Magnoliopsida; order Malvales; family Malvaceae; genus Firmiana; species Firmiana major. The sequence continues at coordinate 12,816,509 of CM065899.1, read as the reverse complement.
AGATGTAATAGATCCTGAAGACGAGATATATTGGAATAGGAGGCGTATGCAAGGTAATGATATCTTTGATATGTAAAGTAAATTGGATTGGGCAATATGTAGTGAATATGGATTGCGACCAAGTATAAGAGGTGGATATATCTATACCCAGTCCAAGTGGTCAAGTCTGAGGGTTAATAAAGGTATTTCAAAATACTTCCCTGCCTGAAGATTTGACAGCGTCTAGAAGCGCACACATAACCTATAAATTGAAATCGACAGTCGTAAAATATATATTTAAAATTTGGGTACCTTTACTGGTACAATAAAGAAATATAGAATTCGAGTAATCATGAAGATTTAAAAATTAAAATTTTATAAAAGCCGTTAATATATAAGAAAAACGAAATGACGTGGGTTAGTATCTTGAACTGAAGCGATTTCAAAATGACATTATACGTTTATGCGTACATAGGTCAAGGATATGGGTGATTGAAGTATTTAGTGGAACTCAACTACGATGAGGTATTTAAACCTTACCTGGACTGATTGGTTGTCATCTTTAGAGATGATATTTCGATGTATTCAAAGTCCAAGGAAGAGCATGAGTAGTAACAGGAAATTTTCTTACAGACAAGTTATTGAGAGTTTTTCAAAATGGGCTGCTCAGTTAACACATTTCATTTGGGAAAAGATTGCATGTCAGTAGGATGATAAGTATGAAAGTAGCTTCGGTGAGTTTTGGTATATTGAAGTAATAAATTGACCACCGTAATTATTCTCACCATACCTAACAGCTCAAGAGGTTTCTCAGTGTATATGGATACCTCAAAATAAGGATTGGGCTGTGTATTAATGTAAAATGGGGAGATAGTCGTTTATGGATCCAGATAATTCAAGGACCATGTGACAAACTATCCGACCCATGATTTAGAGTTGGCAGTCGTAGCGTTTACACTTAAGGTATGGCGCCACCACTTATATAGTGAGACATTTCGGGTATGCACTGATCGTAAAAGCCCCCGAGTATCTGTTTTCACAGAAAGAGTAGAATATGAGATAACCAAGAGGGTTAGAGCTTCTAAGGATTATGATTGTGAACATCGTACCACCCAGGAAATGCTATTGTAATGGCTGATGCCTTGAACAGAAAGAGCCTCGGGATGGTATTACATATGATGGTCAGGGAGCGTGAGCTGCTAGTGCAGTTGTGAGCCTCAGTAGTGATGTGATCCCTTCTGATGATGACGGTGATTGTGTGATAGCTAGCCTGAGGTTAGAACCGGATTTGAGTGACCGAAATTGCCAGGCTTAGCGTGATGATCGGCATGGTGTCGATAGTATGGGTCAAATTCAGATGGGTATAGTGACAGAGTTCACAGTGAGTTATGATGACTTACAGAGGTTCAGAGACAGTATAAGTGCTCCCCAAGACCATAGTTGATGAGATAGTGCTATTGACAGAAGCTCACTCTTCGGGATATACAGTGCATCCGAGATGTAATAAATATATCAGAATCTCTGAAAAAGGGTATTGATGGTCAGATATGACAAGAGACATTGTAGAGTTGTGGAGAAGTGTCTCGTATGTCAGTAGAGGAAGGTAGAGTACGAGAAGTCTACAGGATTATTGCAGCCTCTACTTATATTGACACGAAAAAGGGAACAAGTTACTATGAATTACGTGATGGGTTACAGAGGGCTCGAATGAATCACGAGGCTATCTATATGATAGTCGATAGATTGATTAAGTCTACCCACCTTCTGGCTATACTCAGACTGTGTAGGCGGATTTATGTGTATGGAAAATGGTGAAACGTTATGTAGCGTTTCAGTGAGCATGATATCAGATAGGGATTTTCACTTCACTTCTCATTTCTGGGAATATTTTTCAGGAAGCTATGGGAACCCGATTGAGTGTTAGCACAGCTTTCCGTCCTCAGACAGATGGTCAGTCAGAGAGGACTGTACAGGTTCTGGAGGATATGATGAGAGCAGGTGCCATTGATTTTATGAGCTTTGGTATGATCAGTTATTACTAATAGAATTCGTCAGTAATGATAATCGTCACTTGAGTATCAAGATAACATTATATGAGGCATTGTATGGCCGTAGGGAGTTGTTCCCTAACTTGGATAAGAAAAGTGGGTGACAGATAGAGAATGGTTCCCGAATTGGTAAGGCAAATCTCTGAGAATGTTCAGTTGATTGTGAGAGATTAAGAACACATTAGAGCAGACAGAAAAAGACTATGCTGACAAGAGACAGAAAACGATTGGAATTCACTGAGGGTGAATCCTTTGAGATATTGGACAAAGTGGGAACTAAGACCTGTAGGTTGGCGTTGCCAGTTGAATTAGCAAGCATCCACAATGTGTCCCATCTTATAATGTTTCGAAAATAATATCCAGACCCAGCATATGTGATTGGATATGAGCTCCAACAGCTTAGCTCAATGAAAGTGTAACGTATGTTGGAAAATCGATTCGGGTATTAGACAGAATGAGAAAGTATTGAGGTTTAAGATGATCTCCCTAGTTAAGTCTTTTGGTAGTATTACACTTCGGGAAAAAAGTCACATGAGAATTAAAGAGTATGATGCGATAGACATACCCGGAGTTGTGTATGGACCCATTTGACTTGGTTCTAATTTGGAGGACTAAATTTCTTAAGTAGGGGAGATTGTAAGACCCGATTTTATCGTAAGAGCAAAAAGGGAATGAATATAAATTTTTGAGTGCATTTAAAAATGCAAAAGGATTGAAAATGAATTCCCGAACACGTGCAAAGGTAAAACGATCAAAAGATCGAAACCCGATATAATTTTGACAAGAAAATTTAATTAAAAATATGGGATTGAGAAATCTTGATCAATAACGAAGAAATAATTAAATTTCGGGTTAAATTTATCAAGATATGAATTTATTGGAATAAACCGAAATTTTCGTATCGAACAATAATCCCGAAAATAATCAAAAAATATACCGAAAAGATAAAATCAAACTGATAAATTCATTTATAGATTAAATGAATTAAATATGAATTTTTGGGATATTTTTGAGATTTTTATTATTATTTTAATGAATAAAATAATAATAAAAATATATTATAAATAAAATAATTATAAAAAAATGAAATTTAGAAATCTGGAAAGGAATATCGGGGAGAGAGAAAAGAAACAGAAAAGCAAAAGATGAAATGGGGAAGGCAAATCGAGGGAATGTTTCCCTCTCACCGGCGAGGCTTAGGGGTCGGCGAGGGCCGACGAACGCAGCCCAGCACCGGGGGACTCGCCAGCGGCCAAGACGCGCCGGAGCACGCCGAAAATGAAAGGAGATGCCGTGGGAGAGAGGCTTCGATCGGCGGTCATCGACGCCGATTCAAGCCACACCGAGGCCCGATTATGGAAGCCCAGACGATGGCGCGTCGAACGGCAGTGGTGAGGCATCGAGAACCGGCCGGACGGTGCCGAAACGACAAAATGATGCTTGAACCGATCGAATCGGACTGAACCGTTGGATCGAACCGGACTGAACCGGCGGTCTGAACCGGGTTGAACCTGATCGAACAGATTCAGCCAAAAAGAAAAGGAAAAAGGAAGAAAAAAGGGAAAAAGAAAAGAGGAAAAATTGGGAAAAATTTCAGTGATGCAATCGAGCTACGGGTAAGTTAGTAAGCAGTCAAATCGACCGATTTAAATTTGGAATATTTAATTTGATTAATATTCAACTAAAAATTTACCCAAAAAAATATTAAATTGTGTAGCTCAACAATTGGTGTCAACCGAGAGCTCGAGATAGCCTCTATTTGCGTATTATCATGGAATCTCGGGTAAGTAACCCTTATTTACGACAATTTGCATCGTTATGCATGTTAGATAAATTACGGATTTAATTTTCGCATAACATGAATTATATTCTGGAATTAGAGATAAATTGTCGTAAATAATTAATTAAGCTATCCAAGAGTTTAGAATGAGGCTCAATAAATGCTGATGGGCCCAGTGCCCAGTAGACCTCGATAATGTAAATAGCAAGTGGAAAACGGGCTTAAGGCCGAATAAGGCCCATTATGGTACAATCGGGCCCAATATGGGTAAATGGCCCCAATGATTTAAATTAAGCCCAAAAAATTATGAAATACAATGAATTATATTGTATTTGACCTGATGAATATTTATCCGCAGTGCCAGAGATTTGATTTGGATTGGGAGCAAATCGGACTGCATGACGAGTCACAAGTGGAAAGGTCAGACTGTACAAAAAAATGAGGTAAGGGAATTGTGTGAGTAGCTAGAGGTAGCTACACGTATTTTAATAGCTTTTCTATACACTGGATATGTATGTATACATTGATTATGTATAAAAGTCCTAAAAATGGTTTAAAGATTTAAGGACTCGAAATAGGTAAAGACTATTTTAACCCTATTGAGGGAAGTTCACCTAAGGATGGTGAAAGCATGACATGCATGAAATGTATTATTTAAGTAATTTCTGATTTAAGAAATTTTCTTGGTTTTTTAAGCAAAGTAAATAGATAGATTGGCCAGTAATTGCATAAATTTCACAATATAACACTACATAAGTGTTATTAAGATTTAAATGAAAATTATTTGGAAAATAGGCCAACTATCAAGTTTATATGGAAACAGATAGTGCCGGCATATAGTTCGCACTATATCTGCGTTTGTGAATGTGCATAAATGTGCTTGAGTGGTTGCTCGCACCGATTTGTGTGACATCATATGCATAAAATGTGCTAGAGCGGTTGCTCGCACTGATTTTATGATTTGATATGCATGAGAGCTGCTGGAGCCTAGCTCACACTCTATTTTGACAGTTTTGAACTGTTTTGACTTAATATGCATAAAAAGGTGCTGGAGCGATTGCTCACACTAGTTTTATGATTTGATATGCATAAAAAGGTGTTGGAGCTTAGCTCGCATCCTGTTTTGATATGAAATTTGCATAAAATCGTGTTGGAGTGTAACTCGCACGAGATTTGATTTATTTATGCATAAAGCCGTGCTAGAGTGTAACTCGCATGAGATTTGATTTACTGTAGCATTTATTCGTGCTGGAGCATTGCTCGTACGAAGTTTTATATGGATTTATAACTCATTCATTTTTAAGTCATACTGGAGTGTTACTCGTACGCAGATTTTACTGATTTTTATGACACCGTGCTAGAGCTTCGCTCGCACGAGATTTTCTAATATCATGAATATGCATGGAGCCGTGCTAGAGCTTTGCTCGCACAGGGATTTATATGACATGCATATAGCTGCGTTGGAGCCTCCTGTAGACTGTGTGTCACAGTGAGATGATATGCTCACACGTGCATACTGAGACAGAGATGATATGGGTGGATAAGACCTATTACAGGCACCCCTGACTGAGCTTGGGTTCACGGAGTACATTGTACCATGTATATCATGCGGAGTATGCAATACCGTGGGGATTGTTGGTGTAAGCCTTACAAATTTCCTACGTTTAATTAGATTATATAAAAATAGAAATATTATATTTTTATGGAAGTGTGAATGTTCGTTGTAGGGCTCGAGGAATATAGGAGCCGAGAAACCCGTGAATGACCGAGAACCCGAAGATATAAGAAGTGATAAAGCAAATGCAAGTAAGGAGGGATTGGAAAATTTTAAATTATTAGTTGAAAACTATTGATGTAAAAACGTGTAGCGGGAATTCGTGAGGAGTGATGGAATCCCGATAATATTTCATTTTCGAAATAATAAGAGTTTCTTGGAAGGCATGGATATTATCTCCTTGGGTAATTTTACAAGAAAATGTGTATATATAGATATATATACATAGGCGTACATGTATGTATAAATATACATGACATTTAAATAGATAGGTAATAATATATATATATATATAACAAATATATATATATATATATATTTGTAATGTATATTATTTAATATATAAGTATTAGTAAATGATAAATAAAGCATGAGACAAGAATATATAAATGGACACAAAACAATAAATAAAAAAATAATAAATAAAAATAACAATACAAAATAAATAATCAAATAATACATATATACTAATATAATATATATATATATATTAAAATAACATATATATATTATGGCATGTAGGGAATTGGCTTAGAAAAGCCAATTTCGTCTGCCATTTATTTGGAATTGAAAAGGAAATAAAAAAAAACAGAGGAGATAATGGGCGGGAAACCAAGGAAAGGAAGGAAGAGAAGGGAAGAAGGGTTGCTCGGCTGGGGAAAAGAAGAGAAGAAAAGAAAAGGAAGAGAGAAGGAGAGGGCTGGCCGGGAGGAAGAAGGAAAGGGAGAAAAAGGGCGCTGGCCGGGAGAGAAAAGGGAAAGGAAAAGAGGAAGAGGGGAAGAGGGAGAAGGCTAGAAACCGAGAGAGGATGAAGGCCTAGGTTGAGTTTGGACAGGGAGGATTGAAGCAGAACTGAAGCAGGAGAAATCTGGAGTTGGAGCTGACCCGAGGGAAAGGAAACTGAAGAAGATCGAAAGCTGGAAATTGGAGTAGACCGAGGATGGAGCATAACCGAATTGAAGCAGAGTAAAACGGAAGCAGAACAGGAACGAAGCAAGCTGAAGCTGGGAACCGAAAGGGAGATAGCAAGCTGAATCGAGAGGCAAGGGAGAAGGAGAGGGAGACCGAATGGGGTGAAAGCAGGACAAAACCGAGGAAGAGGGAGGAGAGGCTGGAACCGGGGCTTCAATTGAAGCAGCACCTGGAAAACAGAGAACAAAACAGGGGCTGGAAATGGAAGAAAACTGGGAGGCTTGAGGGGAGAAGAAGACTGAACAGGATTGGGGCTTGTATTGAAGCAAACCGAGGGCTGAAACAAAACCGAAACAGGGCTGGAAATGTGAAACCAAGGAAGAAAAGAAAAAAAAAGAAGAGAGAAAGAAAAGAAAATGTAAAAATATATGTGTATATATGTATATTTAAATTGTACATGTATATAGATAGGTGGTTGTGTATAAGTATGATAAGGTTAAGTATATATATGTATACATGCTTGAGATATAGGCTTGGTGTGTATTAAGGTGTGTGAAATGAAAATGGAAGAAAAAAAAAGGGTAAAATACATATATGTATATATGTGTATTAATATACATGAATATATATATATGTGTGTGGTATATATAAGCATGCTAGTATAGTTTGAATTAGATAAAAGTGGGAATGATGAGGAGTAGGCAAATATATATATATATATATATATATATATATATTGGTGTATATACATATGGGTGTATATAAGATAAATGTGTATTTAAGTGAATATATATATATATGTGTATTTGGGTATATACATATAGGTGTATATAATTGTAAGACCCGAATTTAATTAAAATACGAAAATTAAATAAGAAAAGATGGGGGAAGTATGAAGGAAGTCGGGTTAAATTAATCTCGAATATGTGTAAGGGCAAAATGGTCAAAAGATCAAAGGTCGGTATAATTTCGATAAGAAAATTTAATTAAATAATGGATTGAGGAATCTTGGTCAATAAAGGTGAAATAAATTTATTTCGGGTTAAATTGATCAAGATATGAATTTATTGGAATTAATCGAGATTAATCGGGATTTTTAGTTAGGAAAAATAATCCCGAAAATAATCGAAAAATATACTGAAAAGTCATCCGGGACAATATCCCGAAAATACGGAGGAATTATACCCGAAAAAGGGTTAAAATATAATAAATAAATTAAATAAAATTAAATTAATTAATTTGGAATAAAATAATAATTTTAAGGGATATTTGGGTATTTTTAAGGTATTTGAATGATTAAAATAATAAAAGATAAATAATAAATAAATCTGAAAAAAAAAAGAGAATTGAAAAAAAAAATCAGAAGTTTTAGTCGGGGAGAGAGAAAGAAACGGAAGAAAACGGAACCGAGGAAGGGAGGATGGCCGGCGAGCCGTCCGGCGACCAACGCCCCCGACGAGGAGCCGACGAGGAAGAGGGGAGGCCGGCGAGCAAGATGGTACCGGGATCGCACCGTGCAGTGGCCGAAGTAAGCCGATCGGAGGAGAGAAAGGTCGATGGGATTGAGGGGCTCGGTCCCGACGAACGGCGGCGATCCGGGCGGAACCGAGGCCCGATTTCGAGAGCCCAGGCGACGGCGGTGCTTTTGAGACCGATAGCACCAGACGAGACGACGGGAATCGCCGGCGATGGCCAAGAGGAGGAAAATGGGTCCGACGGCCGAGGGAGAAGAGCCGGACCGGCGGCGTTCCGGCGAGCTTGACCCAAACCGAGGTCAGATTCGTGATGCGGACGACCCAGCGGAGCGATTGGCGGTGAAGTCGGCGGAGAACCGGCCGGCAAGGCAATGAACCGGCGGTGAATCGGCCGAACCGGAGAGAACCGGCGGTCTGAACCGGTCCGAACCGGACTGAACCGGTTCAGCCAAAAAGAGGAGGAAAAAAGGAAGAAAAGGGAAAAAGAAAAAGAGAAAAAAATTGAGGAAAATTTCAGTGATGCAATCGAGCTTCGGGTAAGTCGATAAGCGGTCAAATTGACCGATTTAAATTTTGGAATATTTTATTTAATTAATTTTGGGCTGAAAACTTACCCGGAAAATTGTGGAATTGTGTAGCTCGACGATTGGCATCCACCGAGGGCTCGAGACAGCCTCGATTTACGTACTAGCATGGAATCTCGGGTAAGTGACCCCTATTTATGACAATTACCTCGTTATGCGTGATATTGATTTAATTTCCGCATATATTGAATAAAATTATGGAAATTTAGATAAATTGTCGTAAATAATGAATTTAGCTATTCGAGAGCTAGAACGAGGCCCAATAAATTATTGGTGGACCCAATGAGCCCAATAGGCCTCGATAAAGTGAAAATTAAGTGGAAAACGGGCTTAAGGCCGATTAAGGCCCATTAAGGTGCAATCGGGTCCAATAGGGGTAATTGGGCCCAATGATTTAAATTAAGCCCAGAAAAGATTAAATACGATTAAATTGTATAATATCTGACCTGAGGAATATTAATACGCAGTTCCGGGTATTTGATTGGGAGCATATCGGACTGCGCAACGAGACAACAGAGGAAAAGAAAAGGTCAGACTCGACAGGAAAATAAGGTAAGGGAATTCTACGGACTGCTAGAGGTAAACTTTACGCAATTTTAAATTCATATGCAGTCCTTAAAAATGTTCTGGAGGGTCTAGAGGTCGAAGAATAATTTTAATGCCCCGTATGGGCAAAATTACCGAAATACCCTTGTTAAGGGTAAATGTTTCCAACTTTAGGAAAAATTGGGAGGAGCAAGAACAAAAGGTTCCTGCTCATTCTGGAGGTATTTTAACACATGCATGAGTAGGCTGGCTCACTTTTAAAGAAAAATGCATAGCATTGCATACCTTTAACGATGTAATTTCTGTGAAAAACTATTTGGAGATAACCGAGCCGCCTACGTGTTTTTATTTACATGTGACGTGCTAGAGCTCAGCTCGCACGATGTTTGATTTGTGTGATGCATGCATTAGTGCTGGAGCGAGAGCTCGCACTAGAGTTTTACATGCATAGGTGCTAGAGTATAACTCGCACCAGATTTCACATGCTTGTTCGTGACACGGTGCTAGAGTCTAACTTGCACCAGATTTTACATGATTTTCATGACAGGGTGCTAGAGTCTAACTCGCACCAGATTTTATAAGATTTTCATGTGATTTATATACAAAGTGTTGAGCTTAGCTCGCACTAGATTTACTGGATTTGTGGAGTAGCGCTGTCTGCCCTTGGAGTCAGCCAAAAGGCCCAACAGGCTCAAAAGACCTCTTAAGTAGGGTGAGAGTGAGGGATGAGGTTGGCGGCCTTGTGGGGATGTAAAGCGGGCTCTGCTGATTTTACTTGATTTGATGAGAGTGCTGAGCATCGCTCGCACTGATTTTATGAGAACATGCGATGAGCCGTGCTTGGAGCATCGGGTAGACTGTGTGTCACCGATTTAATAGGCTCGCACGTGCGTTTTGAGACATGGCATGAGTATTGAGAAACAAAACCTCTCTGTGGGAAGCAGGCCATTTGGGCTGGAGTACCTAGAGTGATATGGGTCCATGGAGTACGATGCACCGTGCAAGTAGCATGGAGTATGATGTACCGTGGGGTATCTTTGGATACGATATCTTTGTGATACGGTATCTTTGTGATACAGGGTATCTTCGGATACGGCATCTTCAGATGCGTGAGATCGGATAAGACTGACGGGTTGGATTGACCCACCTCCCGGGCGGTTCCCGATCAGGGTGAGACCTCGCACACTGGGATCCGTGAAGCTAGAGGGACTCACGAGGATACATATTGGCCAGTCCTGGTTATTGCCGTTATACAGATATTGCCTAGTCTCGCATGTCGACGATTTTGATGAAATCAAACTGGGTTTTTAAACTAAATGTGCATGATGGTTACTTCCATGCTTTTAAACCCATATGTGATGTAAACGAATTTTCATGATTTTGTGTGTCAGGATCACCCGAAGGAGGGGTCGAGTCCTGACTTTACTGTGAAATTTTAATCGAGAAAGAAATGATTTGAAATAATTGCATGTTGAATTTTCTGTGCAAACTCGATTTACATAACATCATAACTTTCATATCATCTGTTTTAAATGTGTGGAGAAAGGGTGGTTTATGCATGGCACAACGTTCATGTAGGTAGTATGGTTACCTACCTGTTCGTAGGATTGCCTTACTGAGCTTGATGTGCTCACCCCTTTCATTTTCTCCCACAGATAATCTCTAGTTGAAGTTGCGATGACTCAGTACTGCATTCTGGATATCCGCTGCTGCCCATCAACATAAGGTATATACACTTGTACATATTGTATCTACATAAGCATAGCACAGTAACATGTTTGTAAGTAACTTTAGGGGATGTATAAATAATGTAAACAATTATAAATGACTGGAGAAGAAATAAGTTAGATGGTAATTGAATGGTGGGACTGGCATTGACGCACAGCCCAATTATTAGTGGAGTGTGGTCACGATTCGAGGACAGGTAAGAATTTAAGTAAGTAAATAAACAAAACGCGAAAAATTAACTCTGATTTTTGGGTAGTTTGGGTCGTGACAATTATGGTGGTATCAGAGCAGAAATTGGTCTGATGTGTGTCAGTGTCAGTAATTAGGAAATTACATCCCCGTGTTACTATGCTTGGTTAGATACAATAGTGTATATCGAGATGGGTTTTGACTAAGAAATGGTCGAGAATGCAGGAATGCCTAATATGAGCCGCGTTAGATGAGATAGTGCACGAGGCAGAGGTCACAGAGGTAGACCTGAGTCTGCTAAGTCGTGCTGAGTTGACTTATGAGAATCGGGATGAGATTGAAATGGAGGCTTATGTTAAGCATGCCCCACTGAGTCCGACAGAGAAATCGGACATTATTGAGACACGCTTTGCGAGATTGAAGCGGAGCATGGGAATTATTTTGAGGAGCTAATTGCTCAGATTATGAATGAGATCAGAGGGCGCAGCGGAACATTGGTGGAAACCCGCTCGACCCATCTTAAGTGTTAAACGTCCATAGCTAAGATGAGAAATCTTATTGGATGTATTCCGGTGATAGGATATCCCGGACATGATTTAAAGGAAATTATGGATAAAAGTCCTTACTCTGACCCAGAGGATTTGATTTATTGAAGAGTATAATTTATGAGTATGAAGCTCGGTTATATTCTTGGGCAGATATTACCTCGACACTATGAACAGTGACAGTCGAGATGTCTAAAAGTTTATGGAAGGGCTCATATTGTCAATTAGAGTCCAATTGGCCCCGTGAGATATTACCTATACCGAGGCAGTGCACAGATTTACAGTTGGGTAAATAAGAACATGAATTGCACGCCTCTGAGATTGGGAAAGGTAGTGAGGGCTAAAATAGAGACAGAAAAGAGAATCGAGAAATGACAGATATGTTAAAAATAGGAAAATGGTAATTGGTAAAAGATCTGATGTGACGAGTTATGGGCTAAGATAATTGGTAAGACCCCAGTGCATCCAATTTTGGCACTCTTGAGGGGCATTGTGATTGGAGGACCCCGACCTGCTACGAAGCAGTGTAGCAGTGCAAGCACTGTAAGGAGTGTGAGATGTGTGGTGGATACCACGGAAGGAGGGTCTATACCTACACTGTATCGATGAAAATGGCCGTTAAATGTGGTAAGACGGACCATTGATTTTAATTGCACAGAGTTGGGCGAGATCGCCCTACAGAAAAGTAGAGAGACAGAGAAAACTTCGTTGGTATAGCTGCAACGAAAAGGGAAGCAATAGCCGAAAAGAAAAGAAAAAGGAAAGTAGGCTGTTGGACGAAGGCGAGAGGATGTCTTGGACCAGGACACTATTGATGTTTCATGGATGTGGTGTAAGATACCACACTTGTTATGAATAATGAAGTACATATGTTTATTGATCCTGGTGTCACGACCCAATTCCTTTCTCTTTAACCGAAATCACTGAAAATTTTTCGCGTTTTACTGTTACCTTACCCGGTCGTGAACTAAACTCACCACACACTGTTGGGCTGTGAGCCAATAATAATCACCACATCTCATTCATTCTCAATAAATTAAAACGATGTCATACATGTGCATTTAATCGTGTCCTTATACGAATACATGTTTTACTGACATCTACATCCCCCATAAGTACAACTCAAAAGAATACTGTGCTTTTACATTGTTTAGATACAAAAAGAATCACTGTGTATATACCTCTTAGCGATGGAGATGCAACGGAGTCCAAAATAATACGCCTCAGTCCTCACTGGGCTACTATGCACGCTCTGTAGGGGGAAAAATAGAGTGGGATGAGCAACCACACGCTCAGTAAGGCAATAATGCAAGCATGGTAGATAACTACTCTATCTACATGCTGATAGTGTTATGCATAAATCGTTTATAGTAGGAGTATGAGGAATAAAACTATGCCATGTGAATATACATATATATCATGTATCAAATCATGTGCATTGGCATATAAAACATGGTGGAGACATCATGTATAAATCATCTCATGCTCAATCTCATTTAAATTCATAAAAGGGCAATTCATTTAGAAACTTCCTTTTTGAACCAACAACATAACACCACCAAATCCACTCACAAACCACAACCACATTTTCATTCCACAATTCACGCATGTGTATAAATCTAGGTCACTATATCAAAAGTGCCTATGTGAATCATTACATCATAAATCATCCCAGACCACACGCATCCAGGTGTGCGGGGTATCATGCTGGCACGAAGATGAATTATCCCTCGCCAGACTTTCTCATCACATAACCATCATGCGGTACATCGTACTCCATGTGATATACACGGTACATCGTACTCCGCAACTCATATCATGATTGGGGGTGCCATTCCTAGGTCTTATCTACCCCATACCAAGAGTTTTCCATATTCCGTGAAGGAGAGCCTTCCTACCGAACAGAGCCTCTCCGCCTAACAGAGCCTCCCTGCCTCCTCGGGCTTAAGGATGTTAGCTTAAGGATGTAGGGCTTAAGGGTCCTTTCCGTAAGAGAGCCTCCCCACCGAACAGAGCCTCCCCGCCTAACAGAGCCTCCCTGCCTCTTCGGGCTTAAGGATGTTAGCTTAAGGATGTAGGACTTAAGGATCTTACCTTTACCATACCCATGTAGGAGAGCCTCCCTGCCTAACAGAGCCTCCCCGCCTCTTTGGGCTTAAGGATGTTGGCTTAAGGATCTTACCTTTACCATACCCATGTAGGAGAGCCTCCCTGCCTAACAGAGCCTCCCCGCCTCTTTGGGCTTAAGGATGTTGGCTTAAGGATCTTACCTTTACCATACCCATGTAGGAGAGCCTCCCTGCCTAACAGAGCCTCCCCGCCTCTTTGGGCTTAAGGATGTTGGCTTAAGGATCCCACCGTAAGAGAGCCTCCCCACCAAACAGAGCCTCCCCGCCTAACAGAGCCTCCCTGCCTCCTCGGGCTTAAGGATGTTAGCTTAAGGATGTAAGGCTTAAGGATCTTACCCACTTTCACAACCCTATACGAATCCCATTGTACAAGCTTGTGCGAGCAAAGCTCTAGCACGACTCATGCATCATGCATCTTCTCATAAAGAGGCGCGTACGAGCATAGCTCTAGTACGGTTATACTCATAAGAAAACCATTCACAATCCACGTACGAGCAGAAGCTCCAGTACGGTTTATAAACATCATCACAATTCAATTTCAAAGTGCGAGCTAAGCTCAAGCACGTTTCACACAAGTGAAAACATAGAAATCTCGCGCGAGCGAGGCTCTAACGCGAATTATATCACATTCACGCGATAGGCGGCTTACATGCATTCAAAACATCTCATAATATGCTTAGTGCCTCGCATGGGCTATTTCACAACATCATTCAAGTACTAGCCAGCCTATCCTTTTATTTGCTCAAATCAAAGCATTGTGTTTTGTAAAAGCATTCAAAATACATGATTTATGCAATTATTAGCCTTACTATCCCTTTTTCATAACATCCACTTCAAAACCAAAACCACGCATATACCCATCATCTTTCACAAATACCATCAACATTTATTTGAGCAATTCATGCATTTCATACAACACCCAATATTCACCCAGTTCAAAATACGAGCAGCTATCTCTATATACTCACAAAATTCCCTTACCTGGAATCGCGATGCGTGATTCCACTTCCTTAAGCTGCTTACTCGTACGATTCGGTTCGCCTTCAACGAACTCTTCGGGACTACACAAAATCGTATCCCGCATTATATTCGACCCATATATTGCAACCCTTGTGCTTGCTATAGTCAATTTAATCTATAGCCTCTATTAAAGCTTATTTGGCCTCGTTTCATTACTTTATCCATAACTTGAGTCTATGGATTTTCTTAGGCCTATTAACTCATTCAAAATCGATATCAAATCGATGTAAAGCTCATAGCGTTCATATTCCATGAATCCCCTCACTATGGCATTTATTCATCACATACATATCCATTTCCACATTTCTTCCAACCCACCATATAATTTCATCTAACCATCTAAATCATAACATTATCCCAATGACAACTTTAACATGCCATAAACCATAAGTTCATTCAATCCCACATATCCTCACATTATACCCATTTTAGATTTCTAGGTCACACCACTTCCACTACATTCTTAGGTAGTTTATCCATCAATACTCATACCAATCAACTCCAAAATCAATTAAATAGCTAATGCATTTAGTTTGGAGTGTTAGAATCTTACCAATATGATTTCTCTTCTTGCTCCAATTGGTAATGCCCTCAACTCCTTCAATTCCAAAAATGGGAAAATGCCATCTCACTATGTTGTTCTCCTCTTTGATAGGAACAACTTTGCCTCTAATGATCTCTCTTCAAATCTCACTGAAAATTGTTGATTTTTAGAGAGGGAAAGTTAGGTTTTTGGGGTTGAAATTGTAAGGTTAAGTGTTTTCCGAGATTTCCAGATTTTCAGCTCTCCTTATATAGAAATGACTTGAGGAGATCGATCTGGTCCAAGAGGAGATCGATTTGGTCCCTTAAAAATCCCTCTTTTTCACGGCATTTTTAAGCCTGAGATCGATCTGTCGAAGCAATGAGATCGATCTGTTGAGGCATGAGATCGATCTGTCGAAGCATGAGATCGATCTGGTCCCAAACAGAGAGCTAAGGAGATCGATCTGGGTGCTTGGGGATCGATCTTTCCACTACAGAATGCTTGAGAGATCGATCTGGCTCCATTGGAGACCGATCTGCTCAATTCTTTCGCCCAAATAAGAGCATTCTGGCTCTTCCAGATCGATCTCTCATCCTAGGAGATCGATCTGGACCTCATGTTTTCCAGATTTCCTGCAGTTTCATTGCTGCAACTCATACCAACACACCTTCAATCTATTGCCATGGCCATTTCCTCATCCATCCACCTCTATAACTTGAAAATGGCATCCATTCATACCTTATGCACATTGAAACTTGTGTGCATTCATTGTATGTTCAAAGGTATGCTACATAAAACCAAATGGAAGCATAACTCCCTTCCATTTTACCACACTACTCATCTTGAGTCTCAATCACATCTATCACTTGCTAGAACACATTTCTCCGTATTCATACTTAATGAAACTTGTATGTACGTTACAATTTATATTACACATACATACATTGAATCCATGGACTTACATCAATCATACTTTACATCACAAGTCCATTCATATTATTTAATCCAAGTACACACATTACCCTTATACATATACGGGGTCTTACACCTGGTGCCACATATTTATTTATACCGCCTTCATTCGCATATAAGTGAGTAAAAGGCATGAATGCCTACATCATTGGGCACATACTGATAAATGAGTACCCCAATACAGGAGGATTAATTAACAGAATATGGATATAGAGATTTTAAGTGATAAAAAGGGGTGCAATAGTTGAAATTAAAGGAGTAAAGGATTGTACTCACAGAATGAATAATGAAAGAGTTTTGTCATGATTGATATACGAAGGAGATAATCTTTAAGATATGTTGATTCTGAATACAAGATGTATTGGAGTAAGAGATATATGCTAGGTAAGAACATCCTTACGATATGGAGTCATTAGGATTAAAGCAATTAGTAACGAATATAAATTGTGACCACAGAGACTGAGATATAACGTAGTTGTGGTTAAGTCTAAAGGTTAATAAAGGTATTTCAAAATACCTCCCCGCCTGAAGACTTGACAGCGTCTAAAAGTATATATATATATATATAACCTATAACGTGAAATCGATCGTTGTAATAAATACCTTTAGCATTAGGATACCTTTACTAAGATGATAAGAATATTAAAATTCGACAAATCATAAAGGTTAACATAGTAGAATTTAATAAGAGCCGTTAAGATAAGAAAAGGAAATGACGCAGGTTAGTACCTGAAAACGTAAGCGATTTTGAAGGATCTTATACGCTTATGCGTGGATAAATCAAGGGTTAGACCGATTTGTAATCATCATTGTCGATGATATGTTGGGTGTAGTTAAAGTCTAGGGCAAACTATAAGCAATAATTGGAAAATTGCTTTTACAAATGGGTTGTTGCAAGTTCTCAATATGGTCTACTTGGTTGACACGTTTAACTAAGAAAACGTGATCTTTAAATGAGATGACAAATAAGATGATAGATGTGACATGAATCTTGGTGTAGTGAAGTATGAACTGACCACCGTGATTAATTTCACCATACCTAACAGCTCAAGAGGTTCTTAGTGAGTATGGATACCTCGAAATTATGAAGGAGCTGTGTATTGATGTATAATGGGAAGATAGTCAATTTTTGGAGTTAGACAACTCAAGGATCATAAAATAAACTATCTGACCCATGATTTAAAGTTGGCAACAGTATTTGTACCGAGGATATGGTACTATTATGTACATGGTGAGAAATTTTGGGTATGCACTGATTATAAAGCCCCAAGTATCTGTTTTCATAGAAAGAGGCGAATATGAGAATACATAGTGGGTTAGAGCTTCTGAGAGATTTTGATTTGTGAAAATTGTACCACCCAGGAAAGACTAATGTAATGGCTGATGCTTTGAGCAGAAAGAGCCTCGGGATGGTACTGCATATGATAGTCAGGGAGCGTGAGCAGCTAAAGCAGTTGTGAACCTCAATATTGATGCGATCCCTTCTGATGATGACAGTGATTGTATGACAGCTAGCCTGAGATTTGAACCGGATGAGAGTGCCCGGATTTGAAAGGCTTAGCGTGATGATCGGCACGATGTCGATAGTTTAGGTCAGATTCAGAAGGGTACAATGATAGAGTTCACAGAGTATGATAATGATTTCAGAGAGGTTCAGAGACAGTATGAGTGCTCCCCAGGACCACAGTTGATGAGATAGTAATTTTGTCAGAAGCTCACTCTTCAGGATATACAGTGCATACGGAAGGTAATAAGAATATATTAAAATCTCGAAAAGGGTATTGGTGGTCAGATGTTAAAAGAGACATGATAGAGATTGTGAAAAAGTGCCTAGTATGTCAACAGAGTAAGGTAGAGTATTAAAAGTCTGCAGAGTTATTGCAGCACCTACCTATATCGACACGGCACGAAAAATGAGAGCAAGTCTCCATGAATTTTATGATGGGTTACAGAGAACCCAGGTGGATTACGAGGCTATTTGGATGATAGTCGATAGAGTAATTAAGTCTACCCACCTTCTGGTTATGAACTCCCCAGATACTCAGAGTATGTATGAGAATTTATGTATAAAAAAGGTTGTGAAACATTATGTAGCGTTCCAGTGAGCATGATATCATATAGGGATTCCCGCTTCACTTCCCACCTTTGGGATATTTTTAGGAAGCTATGGGAACCCGACTGAGTATTAGCACAGCTTTCCGTCCTCAGACCGATGGTCAGTCAAAGAGGACTGTACAAGTTCTGGAGGATCCGATAAAAGCGTGTGCCATTGATTTTATAAGCTCCTGGAATGATCAGTTGATTTCTAATCAAATTCGCCAATAGTGACAGTTGTCACTTGAGTATCGGGATAACAAGATATGAGGCAGTGTATGGTTGTAGGGGTTGTTCCCCAAATTGGATAAGAAAAAGTTGGTGACAGATAGAAATTACTTTCGACTTTGGATGATAAGTCTCTGAGGATGTTTAGTTAAGGATGAGAGATTAAGAACACCTCAGAGCAGATAGACAAGTATTGGAATTCACCTTTGGTGAATTAGTATGGTTGGAAGTTACTCGTCCTAAGGGAATAAGGACATAGCGAGCTTTTGGAAGAAGGTAAATTGAGTTGCGCTGGATGGAATATTTTGAGAGATTGGACAAGTGGGAGATAAGACCTGTAGGTGGCATTTCCACTTGAATAAGCAGGCACCCACAATGTGTTCCAGCTTTTGATGCTTCAAAAATACTATCCAGATCCAGCAGAGGTGATAGGATATGAACTCCAAAAGTTCAGTTTAATGAAAATATAAGTATATTGAAAAATTTGATTCGGGCATTAAACAGGAAAGAGAAAGTATTGAGGTTTAAGACGATCTCCCTAATTAAAGTCCTTTGGTAGTATTACACTCCGAAGAAGGTCACACAAGAATTTGAGTATATGATACGATAGATATACTCGGAGTTGTATATGGACTCATATGACTTGGTTCTAATTTGGAGGACCAAATTCTTTAAGTGGGGGAGAGTTGTAAGACCCGAATTTAATTAAAATACGGAAATTAAATAAGAAAAGATGGGAGAAGTATGAAGGAAGTCGGGTTAAATTAATCCCGAATATGTGTAAGGGCAAAATGGTCAAAAGATCAAAGGTCGGTATAATTTCGATGAAAATTTAATTAAATAATGGATTGAGGAATCTTGGTCAAAAAGGTGAAATAAATTTATTTCGGGTTAAATTGATCAAGATATGAATTTATTGGAATTAATCGGGATTAATCGGGATTTTTAGTTAGGAAAAATAATCCCGAAAATAATCGAAAAATATACTGAAAAGTCATCCAGGACAATATCCCGAAAATACGGAGGAATTATACCCGAAAAAGGGTTAAAATATAATAAATAAATTAAATTAAATTAAATTAATTAATTTGGAATAAAATAATAATTTTAAGGGATATTTGGGTATTTTTAAGGTATTTGAATGATTAAAATAATAAAAGATAAATAATAAATAAATCTGAAAAAAAAAAGAATTGAAAAAAAAAATCAGAAGTTTTAGTCGGGGAGAGAGAAAGAAACGGAAGAAAACGGAACCGAGGAAGGGAGGATGGCCGGCGAGCCGTCCGGCGACCAACGACCCCGACGAGGAGCCGACGAGGAAGAGGGGAGGCCGGCGAGCAAGATGGTACCGGGATCGCACCGTGCAGTGGCCGGAGTAAGCCGATCGGAGGAGAGAAAGGTCGACGGGATTGAGGGGCTCGGTCCTGGTGAACGGTGGCGATCCGGGCGAAACCGAGGCCCGATTTCAAGAGCCCAGGCGACGGCTGTGCTTTTGAGACCGATAGCACCCGACGAGACGGTGGGAATCGCCGGCGATGGCCAAGAGGAGGAAAATGGGTCCGACGGCCGAGGGAGAAGAGCCGGGCCGACGGCATTCCGGCGAGCTTGACCCAAACCGAGGTCAGATTCGTGATGCGGACGACCCAGCGGAGCGATTGGCGGTGAAGTCGACGGAGAACCGGCCGGCAAGGCAGTGAACCGGCGGTGAACCGGCCGAACCGGAGAGAACCGGCGGTCTGAACCGGTCTGAACCGGACTGAACCGGTTCAGCCAAAAAGAGGAGGAAAAAAGGAAGAAAAAGGGAAAAAGAAAAAGAGGAAAAAATTGGGGAAAATTTCAGTGATGCAATCGAGCTTCGGGTAAGTCGATAAGCGGTCAAATTGATCGATTTAAATTTTGGAATATTTTATTTAATTAATTTTGGGCTGAAAACTTACCCGGAAAATTGTGGAATTGTGTAGCTCGACGATTGGCATCCACCGAGGGCTCGAGACAGCCTCGATTTACGTACTAGCATGAAATCTCTGGTAAGTGACCCCTATTTACGATAATTACCTCGTTATGCGTGATATTAATTTAATTTCCGCATAGATTGAATAAAATTATGGAAATTTAGATAAATTGTCGTAAATAATGAATTTAGCTATTCGAGAGCTAGAAAGAGGCCCAATAAATTATTGGTGGGCCCAATGAGCCCAATAGGCCTCGATAAAGTGAAAATTAAGTGGAAAACGGGCTTAAGGCCGATTAAGGCCCATTAAGGTGCAATCGGGCCCAATAGGGGTAATTGGGCCCAATGATTTAAATTAAGCCCAGAAAAGATTAAATACGATTAAATTGTATAATATCTGACCTAAGGAATATTAATACGCAGTTCCGGGTATTTGATTGGGAGCATATCGGACTGCGCGACGAGACAACAGAGGAAAAGAAAAGGTCAAACTCGACAGGAAAATAAGGTAAGGGAATTCTACGGACTGCTAGAGGTAAACTTTACGCAATTTTAAATTCATATGCAGTCCTTAAAAATGTTCTGGAGGGTCTAGAGGTCGAAGAATAATTTTAATGCCCCGTATGGGCAAAATTACCGAAATACCCTTGTTAAGGGTAAATGTTTCCAACTTTAGGAAAAATTGGGAGGAGCAAGAACAAAAGGTTCCTGCTCATTCTGGAGGTATTTTAACACATGCATGAGTAGGCTGGCTCACTTTTAAAGAAAAATGCATAGCATTGCATACCTTTAACGATGTAATTTCTGTGAAAAACTATTTGGAGATAACCGAGCCGCCTACGTGTTTTTATTTACATGTGACGTGCTAGAGCTCAGCTCGCACGATGTTTGATTTGTGTGATGCATGCATTAGTGCTGGAGCGAGAGCTCGCACTAGAGTTTTACATGCATAGGTGCTAGAGTATAACTCGCACCAGATTTCACATGCTTGTTCGTGACACGGTGCTAGAGTCTAACTCGCACCAGATTTTACATGATTTTCATGACAGGGTGCTAGAGTCTAACTCGCACCAGATTTTATAAGATTTTCATGTGATTTATATACAAAGTGTTGAGCTTAGCTCGCACTAGATTTACTGGATTTGTGGAGTAGCGCTGTCTGCCCTTGGAGTCAGCCAAAAGGCCCAACAGGCTCAAAAGACCTCTTAAGTAGGGTGAGAGTGAGGGATGAGGTTGGCGGCCTTGTGGGGATGTAAAGCGGGCTCTGCTGATTTTACTTGATTTGATGAGAGTGCTGAGCATCGCTCGCACTGATTTTATGAGAACATGCGATGAGCCGTGCTTGGAGCATCGGGTAGACTGTGTGTCACCGATTTAATAGGCTCGCACGTGCGTTTTGAGACATGGCATGAGTATTGAGAAACAAAACCTCTCTGTGGGAAGCAGGCCATTTGGGCTGAAGTACCTAGAGTGATATGGGTCCATGGAGTAGATGTACCGTGCAAGTAGCATGGAGTACGATGTACCGTGGGGTATCTTCGGATACGGTATCTTTGTGATACGGGGTATCTTTGTGATACGGTATCTTTGTGATACGGGGTATCTTCGGATACGGCATCTTCGGATGCGTGAGATCGGATAAGACTGACGGGTTGGATTGACCCACCTCCCGGGCGGTTCCCGATCAGGGTGAGACCTCGCACACTGGGATCCGTGAAGCTAGAGGGACTCACGAGGATACATATTGGCCAGTCCTGGTTATTGCCGTTATACAGATATTGCCTAGTCTCGCATGTCGACGATTTTGATGAAATCAAACTGGGTTTTTAAACTAAATGTGCATGATGGTTACTTCCATGCTTTTAAACCCATATGTGATGTAAACGAATTTTCATGATTTTGTGTGTCAGGATCACCCGAAGGAGGGGTCGAGTCCTGACTTTACTGTGAAATTTTAATCGAGAAAGAAATGATTTGAAATAATTGCATGTTGAATTTTCTGTGCAAACTCGATTTACATAACATCATAACTTTCATATCATCTGTTTTAAATGTGTGGAGAAAGGGTGGTTTATGCATGCACCACGTTCATGTAGGTAGTATGGTTACCTACCTGTTCGTAGGATTGCCTTACTGAGCTTGATGTGCTCACCCCTTTCATTTTCTCCCACAGATAATCTCCAGTTGAAGTTGCGATGACTCAGTACTGCATTCTGGATATCCGCTGCTGCCCATCAACATAAGGTATATACACTTGTACATATTGTATCTACATAAGCATAGCACAGTAACATGTTTGTAAGTAACTTTAGGGGATGTATAAATAATGTAAACAATTATAAATGACTGGAGAAGAAATAAGTTAGATGGTAATTGAATGGTGGGACTGGCATTGACGCACAGCCCAATTATTAGTGGAGTGTGGTCACGATTCGAGGACAGGTAAGAATTTAAGTAAGTAAATAAACAAAACGCGAAAAATTAACTCTGATTTTTGGGTAGTTTGGGTCGTGACAATAATGAATGGATATGTTAAGTATATGTACATACAAGAATATGTATATATATGTGATAAGGAAAAATGGAAAACAATCAAAATATATATATATATATATGTATAGGAGTGTATATATATATATATATATATTTAGGTGTATATGCATATGAGTGTATATAAGATGAATGTGTGCTAGTTTATGTACATGCAAATAATGTATATATGAGATAGGAAAAGAATGAAAACAAATAAAAATATATATATACATATGGGAGTGTATATATATATATTTATGTGTACATACATGTAGAGGTATATAATAAGGTGTATGTCCATAATTGTACATACAAAATAATATATGGTAAGAGAAAATATATAACGTGCGTGTTGACTTAGGTATGTACAATAATACGTACACATGCAGTAGTAACGAATAGGTTACGATTTTAATTCAATTCGGACAATTCGCACGAATAGGGTACTAAGTGTATGATTTCGGTGTAGGTGATCGTAGAAGGAATTAAAGGAGGTACTAAGAGGCGTCACCACTCGAGCACGGAGATTTCGATAGATCGAGGTAAGGGGTTATAATTTAAAACGGTAATAGTTACTTTCCGAATCTTAATAAAGAAAGCTTGCAAAGACATGAAGTATGATTTTCATGCATGTTTCTAAATTATATTTCTGATCAAGACTATGCTCTCTGTATTTATGTTTTTGAATAATTGTATATAACTGAATTTGATTTCGAAATAAGAGCATGTCTTCTGAAATGATCTTTCGAATAAGATGATTTTATTTCGATGTTTACGTATATGAAAACTATAGTTGTTATGAGACTAAGGGCCATTTATGTTGTATGTTTACGTTTGTCAACTTCGCCTGTGTGGCGCCTGTATTTTGCCTTTGTGGCGCCTGTATTTCGCCTTCGTGGCGCCTGTACTTCGCCTTTATGGCATATGAAATTACCTTTGGGTTCTGAATTCCCTCTACGGAGGATAACTTGGTTATTTGCCACGTGACGAATTTGTTATTGCCGCGTGATAATTACGTGGACCGATATAGTTCCAATTTGAAAATTTAACTCTGATTTCAGAAACGGATTTTGTAGTATGTGATTTGATATGTATTCCTGTTTGGAATTCTGAATGTACGACCAGTTTTACGTAATATCTGTTAAGTTTCACGCACTTAAAGAATTACGTTTTGAATCTCGATGTTTTTTATTTTCCTTAATCTTTGAATGTCATTTATATTAGTTTTCAGAAAGTATCATTATACGTACCATTATGTTTTCTACATATTTTATTTGCTAGGATCGTTTTAAATACATCTTCTTACTAGGCTTTTTCCCAAAAGCTCACCCCTCTACCTCTCAGATTAATTGCAGTGATCCGTAGGCGCTACCTGCCGCGTACACGACGTAGGCTGGTGGGGAGAGCTACCCTAAGCTACTTTTTGTACACGCAGAAAGGTATACATTTACATTCCTGTACCAGACATATCTGTACGCACAGACAGGTATATTGGGAATATTTTTGTTGGGATGTAATTTGTAAGGAAAACGATGTAAACAATATTATTTTGGGTTTATATTTTGAGATGGCTAGTATTAAATCGAAATCGATATATTGAGTTGTAAAAGTGGATTGGGAAAGTATGCATGGTAGTTGTAGATATCTAGGATCATTGTAAAGCATGCTTGGTAGTTGTGGATATCTAGGATTGTCGAAAACAACTGAATTGCAGGTGGGTAGGCTCATATGTGAGCCGTTATACTGCCGAAATTTCTATCGGCCATATAAGTTAAAGTATAAAAATTAATTATAATTACGAATAAAGAATAAGGAAAAGTGTTTTGACACTGCACAGGAATACAACCTAAGTGAATAAGGGAATAAGTGGGTAAATTAAATTTCAAAAAAAAATTTCCCCGATTTTCAAGGGTCAAGGGTCATTATAGTTTAAGTGGTATCAGAGCGAAGGTTGTCTAGTACTGTCAGTGTCAAAAATAAGAATTAAATTACATCCCAATGTCTATGCTTGTCTGGTTGTAGGTAATGTATACCTAATAACTTTAAGATTCGATCTTTGGAATTACGCGCAAGTATTAGATCACTGCACGATGAGTAGGAGACGCGGATGTACTCAGAGGCAGGCTCAGCCACCTCTACCTCCTCCACCCGAGCCAGAGAGTCCTGGTACTCGTATGGCTCAGTTTGAGTAGCGATTGGAGCAGCGCCTCGAGCGAGGTTTGGAGTCGATAGCTGCCATGGTTGCCCAACATCTAGGGGTAAATGTTTCTGATTCTGCTGGCACGGCACCAGTTCCTACTCCGGTGCAGACTCCTCCACAAGCACCACCACCTCCTCCTTCACAAGTTTCTCCAGTACCTATGGCGCCTCAGCCTCCTGTACAGGCCTGGAGGGAAGAGAGGAATATCGGTAGGATGAGAGATTTCCTGAAGACGAGGCCTCGAGCATTTAAGGGAATTAAGAATCTGATAGAGGTCGAAGAGTGGCTGGTGAGCCTTGGGAAGATCTTCGACTTTTTAGGGTGTTTTGATGTTGAGAAGGTCTCTATGGCTACTTACATGCTGCAGGGCCAAGCAGAGTATTGGTGGGGATCCACCAAGGTCCTTCTGACTGCTTAGCATTCGGTGATTAGTTGGCATGCTTTCTCCACAGCCTTTAGGAAGCAGTATGTTCCACTAGCTGCCCAGCAGAAGTTGAGGATGGACTTTCTGAGTTTGGCACAGGGCAGTATGACCATGGATGAGTACGAAAGTAAGTTCACTATGCTGATGAGGTATGACCTGGAGACGTTCCAGAATGAAGAGTGTCGGACTGAGAGGTTCTTAGCAGGGTTAAGACCAGCTATCAGAGACCGTCTTTTGGGGCTATGGATTTCAAAATTTCAGGATGCCCTGGGTAGAGCACAGATGGCCGAGAGGGGCCTTAATGTCACCCAGATAGAGTAGGGTTTCAAAGGAAAGACCAGGGATGAGAGTGTGCAGATGGAGTTGGTGAGATGAGATTTTCGGAAAGGCCAGCCTACGAGGCAGAGGACAGATGAGTCTCGGGCTAGGATTGATAGGCTCACGACTCCTATAGCTACCCCACAGACTACTAGAGGCTTCCAGCAGTACGAGAGATTATGCACTAGTTGTGGTAATTTCCATAGTGGCGCGTGTCACTGGTCCTCAGGGAGCTGTTTTAGGTGTGGATAGAGGGGACACCAGATTAAAGATTGCCCATTGAATAAGTTTCCACAACTCCTAGAGCTACCACGACAACCTGAGAGGTAAGCTCCCCAGAGACAAGTCCCACAGAGACGGGCTACCGCGACAGAGAAAGGCAAGAAGCCTGTCACTCATGGGAGGGTCTTTGCTTTGGATACAGAGACTGTTGATGTCTCCGCTGAGACCATCCAGGGTAAGCTTTTAATTTGCAATCATAAGGAACGTATATTGTTTGATTCAAGTTCCACACACTCTTTCATATCACCCCACTTCGCACGTAAATTGCATGTTAAGCCTGAAGCTCTAGATTTTACGTTACACGTTAGTTCACCCATGTATGAATCACAAAAAACTGATATGGTGCGTAAGAATTGTGAAATCAAGGTAGGAGATAGGATCATATTAGCAGATCTAATCTGGTTGAGCATGTATGGCTTTGATGTAATTTTGGGTATGGATTGGCTAGCCACCAACTGTGTAAGTTTAGACTGCTACTCTAAGATTGTAACCTTCTCCTTACCTAGTAAGTTTGATGTATGCTTTGCAGTTAAGGAATAAATTTTATGATCTTGTTTATGATGGAAATTTTTGGTGAACATATTAATGTAAGGGGTGTAATTTAAGATGGTAATGGTATCCCTACCCTTAGACTCCGATTTATTTATGTGTTTTCGTGCCTTCTCGTACAACCCTTGATTGTAAAACAAAACTCGTCACCTAATAAGCCCAAGATTTATTTGATCATGATTTCGGGATAAAGAAATGCTATATGAAAATTAAATGCATAGTTTCAAACATGATTTCTGAATAAATGTCATGGTTTCGACTTATGTATGATTGATTTCGTGTTTCTGAATGAAATGAAATTTGGTATGTGAACTTATGCTTGAGAAATGAAATTTGTTTTCGAAAGGCGATTGTGGGGGCCACCTCTTGAGTCCTACGGAAACAAAGTGCCACACAGTCTTTTTGTTTTATGAAAGAGTTTTTAGATTTCAAGAAATCCGATTTTATTACTCGATATGAGTTAATGAGCTATAAAAACCCAAGTAAGATTTTAAAACTCTGTTTTTGAGACAAAAAGGGCATTGTATAGTGGAATTGTGGGGGCTACCTCTTGAGTCTGATGGGAGCAAAGTGCCACGCAATTTCCACAATGACATGTGAACGTGGGGGCTACCTCTTAAGTTCGACGGGAGCAAAGTGTCACACGATTCACAAAGACATGCGAACGTGGGAGGCCACCTCTTGAGTTTTGTTGGAGCAAAGTGTCACACAGTCTATGTTACTGTAGGGGTCACCTCTTAAGTCCGACGGGAGCAAAGTGCCACGCAGTTCACAAAGACATGCGATCGTAGGGGTCACCTCTTGAGTCCGACGGGAGTAAAGTGCCACGCGATTCACAAAGACATGCGATCGTGGGGGCCACCTCTTGAGTTCTGTGGGAGCAAAGTGTCACACAGTCTATGTTACTGTGGGGGTCACCTCTTGAGTCCGACGGGAGCAAAGTGTCACGCGGTTCACAAAGACATGCGATCATGGGGGCCAGCTCTTGAGTTCTGTGGGAGCAAAGTGCCACACAGTCAATGTTACTATGGGGGCCACCTCTTGAGTCCTACAGATGCAAAGTGTCATACGGTCAATGCATTTTTGTCATGTGCGCCTTTGTGGCGTATATGAATCCTGCCTTCGGGCATATTTATGATTTCCCTCTATAAGTTAGCCAAGTCTCCATCTGATATGAACTATGCTATGTGATTTTGATCCTTCGATATATGTTTTTGCATAAGTTATGCTTTTGAAGTTCTATCGGTTTTGAAATATTCTGGAGTTTTGTATGTTTCGATAGATTGTGATGTAACTAAATAGATTTGTTCTTCGAAATTATATTTCTATCAATTATGTTTTATATATACGTCATTTGAAAGCTATGTCATATTTGTAAAGAAACGTATCTCTTGGTTTTATCATGCATTCAATGTGATTTAGCCACCATGATCATTTTAAATGCGTTTCTTACAATCTGGGTGATCGTAGACAGATGGACTCGAATGAATTTGGAGGACCAAATTCTTTTAACGTGGGGAGAATGTAAACCCCACAAATTTTCTACGTTTAATTAGATTAAATAAAAATGGAAATATTATATTTTTATGGAAGTGTGAATGTTCGTTGTAGGGCTCGAGGAATATAGGAGCCGAGAAACCCGTGAATGATCGAGAACCCGAAGATACAAGAAGTGATAAAGCAAATGCAAGTATGGAGGGATTGGAAAATTTCAAATTATTAGTTGAAAACTGTTGATGTAAAAACGTGTAGCGGGAATTCGTGAGGAGTGATGGAATCCCGATAATATTTCATTTTCGAAATAATAAGAGTTTCATGGAAGGCATGGATATTATGTCCTTGCGTAATTTTACAAGAAAATGTGTATATATAGATATAGATACATAGGCGTACATGTATGTATAAATATACATGACATTTAAATAGATAGGTAATAATATATATATATATAACAAATATATATATATATATATATATATATTATGTCATGTATATTATTTAATATATAAGTGTTAGTAAATGATAAATAAAGCATGAGACAAGAATATATAAATGGACACAAAACAATAAATAATAAATAAATAATAAAAATAACAATACAAAATATATGAACAAATAATACATATATACTAATATAAAATATATATATATATATATTAAAATAACATATATATATATATATTATGGCATGTACGGAATTGGCTTAGAAAAGCCAATTCCGTCTGCCACTATTTGGAATTGAAAAGGAAATTAAAAAAAAAAACAGAGGAGATAACGGGCGGGAAACCAAGGAAAGAAAGGAAGAGAAGGGAAGAAGGGTTGCTCGGCTAGGAAAAAGAAGAGAAGAAAAGAAAAGGAAGGGAGAAGGAGAGGGCTGGCCGGGAGGAAGAAGGAAAGGGAGAAAAAGGGGGCTGACCGGGAGAGAAAAGGGAAAGGAAAAGAGGAAGAAGGGAAGAGGGCGAAGGCTGGAAACTGAGAGAGGGTGAAGGCCGAGGTTGAGTTGGGATAGGGAGGATTGAAGCCGAACTGAAGCAGGAGAAATCTGGAGTTAGAGCTGACCCGAGGGAAAGGAAACTGAACAAGACCGAAAGCTGGAACTTGGAGTAGACCGAGGATGGAGCATAATCGAATTGAAGTAGAGTAAAACGGAAGCAAAACAAGAACGAAGCAAGCTGAAGCTGGGAACCGAGAGGGTGATAGCAAGCTGAACCGAGAGGCAGGGGAGAAAGAGAGGGAGACCGAAGGGGGTGAAAGCAGGACAAAACCGAGGAAGAGGGAGGAGAAGCTGGAACCGAGGCTTCAATTGAAGCAGCACCTGGAAAATAGAGAACAAAACAGGGGCTGGATGTGAGACCCCGTACATGTATAGCTGTATATAGGAACATGGAAATGTAAATAGAATCATAAGTAAGATGATGTATTGTAATGTGAAGTATATGCAATGTAAGTTTATAAGATTATGTACGCACTTGTAGTAAGAATTGTGATTATACGTACAAGTTGCATTATGAATGAGTAGGAAGAAATAAACTTGAACACGAGAAGAATGTGATCGAAATGGAATATGAGTAGTATAGTAAAATGGAAGGAAAGATTTACATAAGTGTATATTTCCATTCGAGTAATATCGTATATATTTGGTCATACAAAGATTCTACACAAGTTTTAATGTGTATGTAGTGAGGATGGATCCCATTTTCAAGTCTCAAAGATGAATGAATGAGGAAATGATCATGGAAGCAAATTAAGGGTGTTTGGTAAGGGTTGTTGCAGAAAAACTGCAAGAAATCTGGAATTTGTGAAGGCCAGATCGATCTCATAGGATGAGAGATCGATCTGGGAGAGCCAGAATGCCCTTATGTGAGAAATGGAAGGGAACAGATCGATCTCCAAAGGAAGCAGATCGATCTCCTTAGCTCTCGGGTTGGAAGCACATCGATCTCCCCTAAGACCAGATCGATCTCCTTAAGCTTCTGTTTGACAGCAGATCGATCTCCAGTCTCAACAGATCGATCTCCTACCTTTAAAATGTCTTAGAAAAGAGGGATTTTAGAGGAACAGATCGATCTCCACCCAAGGAAGATCGATCTCCTCAAGTCAAAACTATAAATAGGAGCAGTTGGATCATCAGAATTTCGGGATAAACCATTTCCTCTCACTTCAACTCAAAGAAATCTAGTTTCTCACTCCTAAATCCAGCCATTTTCAATGAGATTTAAGGAGAGTCTATTAGAGACAAAGTTGTTCACAACAAAAAGAAGAACAACATAGTCTAGAGGCATTTTCCCATTTGATGGATTGAAGAAATAAAGGGCAATCCTAATTGGAGCAAGAGGAAATCCAATGAGGTAAGTTTCTAATGCAAATACCCAAGTACATTGGTTTGGATATTGATATGGGAAATGGTTAGTATGCATAGCATGATAGAACTACCTAGAATGGTATGAAATGAATATAACTTGGAAATAGTTAAGTGTGAGAAAGTGGAGAGTGGAAGTGTTTATGATGAATGAGATATCTTGAGTGGAGGAACATGTTGTGAGAATGATTTGGACATGTTGATAGTGGGATAAATTGTGAGATTTACCACAAGGGGGTAAAAATGTGTAATTAAGGCATTTGATAAATGCTTAGTTGAATAAGAGTTAGAAACATTAACTCAAATGTTGATGGATGAATTTCAGTTTCGGATGATACGTCGGAGCAAGTCGAGATGAGAACGCGAGAAGCATAAAGGCGGATAGTTGTACACAAGTAAAACGAGGTAAGGGACTGTGTGTTAGCTATAGAGATGTTCGTACGTAATTACAGCAATTTCGTAGATATATTGCTAGGACTAGTACGATATTATAATTGTATGAAATGATGTAGAAGTATGAAAAGTGCTATGATGTATATATGTATTGAGAAATGGGATAGGGTAAGGAAATAGCATGATATGCATGTTTTCAATGATGTTCTCAATTTTATATTGTTATTGATGATTGAGAAATGTCGATGATAGGTTGGCTACTTTTACATGTTTTAGCATGAAGAGTCATGCTGTATGAATAATCGTGCTTTGAGTTTTAAAAGAGAAAATAGCCATCTATCAGTTTTGAGATGAGATTAGGTGTTGAAGCGCTAGCTCACACCCGTTTTAATGCCTTGATGTACCGTGCGGGAGTTTTAACTCGCACGAGGGTTTTGAGAAAGTGCGAGAACCTTGCTCGCACCTGTTTTGTTGAGTTGAGGTAAACCTGGGGGTCTGGGACCCAAGGGGATACCAGCCGACGGCCATTTGAACGGGCTGGGCCTTAACGACAGATCGTACCGCGCTGGAGCTTTGCGTTGACTGTGTGTCACGCTGCTTGCTCGCCTGGTATATGAGACATGGTTTAAGGATAAAAAGTCCATCAGAGTTGGAGTATGGACTTGGGTCCACAGTCGTACGTAGAATAGTGTAGTCACCCGTTGGTATACTATGTACCGTGCTGGGTGCACGTGAGTACGAGTATCGCGTAGATGACACACGACGTATCTTCACCGTGAGTATACGAGGAGATGAGGTGGATTGAGATGAGCCGGAGGGTAGGACTGACCCATCCCCCTTCAGGCGAAGTGATACCCTGTGCACACCTGATCAGTGAGGCCTG
This sequence comes from Firmiana major, assembly GCA_033439115.1. Lineage (NCBI taxonomy): Eukaryota > Viridiplantae > Streptophyta > Magnoliopsida > Malvales > Malvaceae > Firmiana > Firmiana major. The sequence continues at coordinate 12,784,589 of CM065899.1, read as the reverse complement.
GGATCACTGACTATGGCCATAAGTCGTGGATATTTGATTGCCGAAAATTCCATGCCTGTCTCAGAGATTCGAGAACCAGAGACAATCTCAGAAAAGAAAGAGATTTGCGAGAAAGAATGATTTGAGAAGTGAAAGAGATTTCGTGTTTTTGATAAATCTCTAATTTCACATTAGTGCCGTGAGGGCACTATTTATGAGCATGTTTTAAATGGAAGTTTGACATTTGATTTACACGAAAATGCTATTAAGAAACATGTGTTTAAATGCATTGTTCGTATGATATTTCCATTTATAACGAAAACATGGTTTTGGTTTATGCATGCATGGGCTATGTAGGTAGTACGATATCTACCTGCTAGCATACATTTCCTTACTGAGCTGTGGTTTGCTCATCCCACTATTTTCCCCCTCCAGGTACTGAGAAGTAAGAGAGCGGTGATCTCTAGACCTTTTGTGTTAAACAGCTCCCACAATCCGCAAAGGTATAAGATTTGTATACACGAGTATTTTGTATCTAATATATTGTATCGCACAGTTATATCTCAGAATTGTAAACAGTATTATGGGGATGATATGTAAGCACATGGTATTTATACAATTAATTTTGTGTATTTACACACACACCTGGGAGTGTGAATTAAAGTTTTAAATATTCCGCTGTAAATGAATGAATTTTTAGTAATTGCATCTTCTCACAGCCCAACCGTAGTAGAGAATGTATGGATAGAAGGGTTCCCGAAAGCGGGGCATGACAGGCTTGGTATCAGAGCTTGGTTGGTCTGATGTGAGTTGATGCTTAGGACTAAGAAAACATACATCCCCAAGTTACTGTGCGATATTTAGATACAAATGTGTGTACGGAGCTGGTAGTGAATTAAATGTTTGTTATAACGCAGGAAAGTTATCAGGCTAGTGAGTTATGCCTGAGAGACACCGCAAGAGGGGAGAGAGCTCGAGAGCTCGAGGGCAAAATGACAGGACTGAGAGGCACAGTAGATCATCCTCTAGTCATGAGCCCCAGGAACAAATAGAGGCTTCTGATCCTCGGATAACTCGATTGGAGGAAGACATGCGCACGATGATGACCATGATGGGTCAGATCATGGCTAGGTTTGAGGGTACACCTGGTACAGCGGGACAGGCTGCACCGAATCCCCCTGCAGATGCACCTGAACCTAAAAATGTTGCACCTGCGCAAGCTGAACCGGCTAGGCCACGGGAACCTCATATTCGACCGGTACCTCCTCCGGTAGCCCCACATCAGCATGATGATGATTTGGGGTATGGATATGATTGTGATATGGAAAGATTGAGGCACTTTATGGACTTTAAGCCTCCTTCGTTTAGCGGGATAAAGGATCCGACAGTGGCTGAGGACTGGATCAGTCAAATGGAGAAGTTATTCGACTTCTGTAGATGTTCAGCTACGGAGAGAGTAGCGCTTGCGGCCTTTGTACTGAGAGGCGAAGCAGAGCACTGGTGGAAGTCCACCAGGCCGATGTTGAGAGCTCAAGGAATGGTTATCACTTGGGATATGTTCTTGGACGTTTTCAGAGAGCAATACATCCCAGATACTGCTCGACGGAGATTACAGATGGAATTTCTGAATCTGACTCAAGGGAAACGAACAGTTGATGAGTACGAGTCACGATTCACTTCACTGGGTAGATACGATCCGGACTCGATCAGGAGCGAGGCTATTAGAGTCCGTAGATTTGTAGATGGACTGAGGCCTTCGATCCGAGCGAAGTTGGCCCCATTTGATGTCGCTACATATAGAGAGGCAGTACGACGGGCCCAGTTATGCGAGCAGGATCATGACTTGCAGATTTCTGAGTTTAGTTGGGGCAAGGACAAGGGTCCGAGGAAGCTGGGAGATGGCAAGAGTGCCAAATTTGGTCGAAAATTCATGAGTAAACGTCGGAGAGAGATAGATGAGTTCCAGAAAAAGGTTGCTAGACCTTTTATGCCTCCGACTCAGACACCAGCCAGGGGTATAGTGATTGGTGGACCCCGACCGACTACAGATCAGTGTAGACTATGCGGTCGATACCATGGTGGTAGGCCATGTCATCTTCAGGGTACCCGATGCTTCAGATGTGGTAAATTTGGATATTATGCCAGAGAGTGCCCGGAGATAGTTGAGGCAATTCCACAGAGGGGTAAAGAGCCAGAGAGGGTTCCTACAGTTGCACCTCCTGCAAGAAAGAAAACCTCGGCTGAAGAAAAGGGAAAACAAGTTGTGGGTCAAGGCAGGGTGTATGCGATAGACCAGGCATCGACTGATACCTCTTCTGAAGTGATAAAAGGTACAATCTTGATTTTCAATCTAGAGGTTATAGCTTTGTTTGATTCTGGTGCTACGCATTCCTTCATATCACCTGCATGTGCATCTAAGTTAAAAGGTTTTGTAGAACCCACATACTTGAGTAGGACTTTACTAATAAGTACTCCAATGAGAGTTAGCCAATTAGTTGAACAAGTGTATAAAGATTGTAAAGTGAGGGTGGGAGATAAGTGCATGACAGCCAACTTGATTTTGTTGAATATGTATGACATTGATGTAATTTTGGGAATGGATTGGTTAGCCGCCAATCATGCTGTCATAAACTGTCGTTCTAAGTCCATTAAGTTTTCTCTACCTGAAGAATGTGTTGTAAGATTTTAAGAGAAGAAATGAAATCTTAAATTTTGTATTAAGTAAAGTACTTTGGTATAAATGGCTTGAGTGTTGTTTTGAAGGTTTTGTTGCTTATGTGGTGGATTTGAACAAAGTACACCCAGATATGGAGGACATCTCAGTGGTCAGAGAATTCCCTGATGTCTTTCCAGACGATCTACCAGGATTGCCACCTGATAGAGAAACGGAATTCGGTATAGACTTGACGCCTGGAACCGAACCAATATCGAAGTCACCATATAGGATGGCTCCAGTTGAGTTAGAGGAATTAAGGAAACAGCTGCAAGAGTTGTTAGAGAAGGGGTTCATAAGACCGAGCGTCTCACCATGGGGAGCCCCGGTATTGTTTGTGAAGAAGAGAGATGGGAGCCTCAGGTTGTGCATTGACTATCGGATGTTAAACAAGGCTACCATCAAGAATAAGTACCCCTTGCCACGCATTGACGATTTATTGGATCAGCTTCGGGGAGCACAGATCTTCTCCAAGATAGATCTGAGGTCTGGGTATCATCAATTGAAGATTCGGAAGGAGGATGTGCCCAAGACAGCATTTCGTACCCGCTATGGCCATTACGAATTTTTAGTGATGCCTTTTGGATTGACCAATGCGCCGGCAGCTTTTATGGCTCTAATGAACGAAGTATTCAAGCCATACCTGGACCAATTCGTAATTATTTTCATTGATGATATATTGGTGTATTCAAGGTTCAGAGAAGAGCATGAGCAGCACTTAAGGATTATTTTGCAAACCCTCCGAGAGAAAAGGTTATATGCCAAGCTTAACAAATGTGACTTTTGGCTAGAACAGATTTCTTTTCTAGGCCATGTTATATCGAAGGATGGGGTGTCAGTAGATCCATCCAAGATTGAGGCAGTTGTTCAGTGGGAACAACCTAGGACGGTCACAGAGATCAGAAGTTTTCTGGGTTTGGCTGGTTACTACAGGAGATTCGTAGAAGGTTTCTCTAGATTAGCTGCTCCATTGACACGTCTTACGAGGAAGAGTGTGGAGTTTTCATGGGATGAAGCTTGTGAGAGGAGTTTTCAGGAACTTAAGCGCAGATTAACTACCGCGCCAGTTCTTATCATCCCTAACAGTTCAGGGAATTACTCGGTGTATACAGATGCTTCGCATCAAGGACTAGGCTGTGTTTTGATGCAAGATGGAAGGGTAGTAGCTTATGGATCTAGACAGCTGAAAGATCATGAGAAGAGCTACCCCACTCACGATTTGGAGTTAGCGGCCATAGTGTTTGCGTTGAAGATATGGCGCCACTACTTATATGGTGAGAGATTTCAGATCTTTACGGATCATAAGAGTCTGAAATATCTATTCTCACAAAAGGAGTTAAACATGAGACAGAGGAGGTGGTTGGAACTCCTCAAGGACTATGATTGTGAGATCTTATACCACCCGGGGAAGGCAAATGTGGTTGTCGATGCATTGAGTCGGAAGAGTCTCGGGTTGGTATCTCATATGATGGTTAGAGAGCATGAGTTGTTGGAACAATTCACGAACCTTAGTCTGGATATGACCCTACCTGAGATTGGCAGCTATGGGATTATTGCTAGCTTGAGATTAGAACCGGAGTTGATTGAGAGAATCCGACAAGCTCAGCAAATTGACCAATGGTGTATTGTCATGATTAGCCAAATCCGAAAAGGGAAGGGTGCCGATTTTATATTGAGTCCAGATGGAATACTAAGGTTTAGAGATAGAATATGTGTTCCTAAGGATGTAGAGCTAAGAAAGCTGATCTTATCAGAGGCACACTCGTCGAGATACACGATACACCCGGGGAGTAGTAAGATGTATCAAAATCTCCGAAAAGCATATTGGTGGTCTGGAATGAAGAGAGACATAGCTGAGTATGTCGCTAGATGTCTCATTTGTCAGCAAGTAAAAGTCGAACATCAGAAACCAAGAGGATTATTACAACCTCTATCGATACCAACATGGAAGTGGGAGCATGTCACCATGGATTTTGTGATGGGGTTACCGAGAACCCGTAAGAACCATGATGCAATATGGGTGATAGTGGATCGGTTAACGAAATCGGCACATTTCTTAGCCATGAGATCTACAGATACATTGAGTGCACTGGCGAACCTGCATGTGCGAGAAATAGTGAGATTGCATGGAGTCCCAGTGAGTGTTATTTCTGATTGGGATGCCCGCTTCACTTCCCACTTTTGGGGACATTTTCAGGAAGCGATGGGGACCCAGTTGAGTTTTAGCACCGCTTTTCATCCTCAGACAGATGGTCAGTCAGAGAGGACTATACAGACCCTGGAGGATATGTTGAGAGCGTGTGTGCTGGATTTTAGAGGCTCATGGGACGATCACTTGCCATTGATTGAGTTCGCCTACAATAACAGTCATCACTCAAGTATTGGTATGGCCCCTTATGAGGTACTATACGGTCGTAGATGCCGATCGCCCATTGGTTGGGAAGAAGTTGGTGACAGACAATTGCTCGCTCCCGATTTGGTTAAGCAAGCCTCCGAGGATGTTCAGATAATATGCGAGAGGTTGCGAACAGCTCAAAGTCGACAAAAGAGCTACGCTGACAGGAGACGGAGACCACTTGAGTTTGATGTTGGCGAGTCTGTATTTTTGAAAGTATCTCTTTCTAAGGGAATAATGAGGTTTAGGAAGAAAGGAAAATTAAGTCCTCGTTACATTGGTCCCTTCGAGATTTTGGATAGAGTGGGAGAAGGAGCATATAGGCTAGCCTTACCACCTGAGCTAGCAGAAGTCCACAATGTCTTCCACGTTTCTATGCTTCGGAAGTACTACCCGGATCCGACACATGTAATTAGTTATGAGCCGTTGGAGCTCAAGAAAGAATTGTCGTATGTCGAGAGACCGATCAGGGTGTTGGACAGGAAAGAGAAGGTGTTGCGAAACAAGACGATTTCATTGGTTAAAGTTTTGTGGCAACATCACACTGAGGAAGAGGCCACATGGGAACTGGAAAGTTTGATGCGGGAAAAGTATCCCGAGTTATTCACGGATTGAATTGGTTCTAATTTGGAGGACCAAATTCTCTAAGTGGGGGAGAATGTGAGACCCCGTACATGTATAGCTGTATATAGGAACATGGGAATGTAAATAGAATCATAAGTAAGATGATGTATTGTAATGTGAAGTATATGCAATGTAAGTTTATAAGATTATGTACGCACTTGTAGTAAGAATTGTGATTATACGTAAAAGTTGCATTATGAATGAGTAGGAAGAAATAAACTTGAACACGAGAAGAATGTGATCGAAATGGAATATGAGTAGTATAGTAAAATGGAAGGAAAGATATACATAAGTGTATATTTCCATTCGAGTAATATCGTATATATTTGGTCATACAAAGATTCTACACAAGTTTTAATATGTATGTAGTGAGGATGGATCCCATTTTCAACTCTCAAAGATGAATGAATGAGGAAATGATCATGGAAGCAAATTAAGGGTGTTTGGTAAGGGTTGTTGCAGAAAAACTGCAAGAAATCTGGAATTTGTGAAGGCCAGATCGATCTCATAGGATGAGAGATCAATCTGGGAGAGCCAGAATGCCCTTATGTGAGAAATGGAAGGGAACAGATCGATCTCCAAAGGAAGCAGATCGATCTCCTTAGCTCTCGGGTTGGAAGCAGATCGATCTCCCCTAAGACCAGATCGATCTCCTTAAGCTTCTGTTTGACAGCAGATCGATCTCCAGTCTCGACAGATCGATCTCCTACCTTTAAAACGTCTTAGAAAAGAGGGATTTTAGAGGAACAGATCGATCTCCACCCAAGGAAGATCGATCTCCTCAAGTCAAAACTATAAATGGGAGCAGTTGGATCATCAGAATTTCGGGATAAACCATTTCCTCTCACTTCAACTCAAAGAAATCTAGTTTCTCACTCCTAAATCCAGCCATTTTCAGTGAGATTTAAGGAGAGTCTATTAGAGACAAAGTTGTTCACAACAAAAAGAAGAACAACATAGTCTAGAGGCATTTTCCCATTTGATGGATTGAAGAAATAAAGGGCAATCCTAATTGGAGCAAGAGGAAATCCAATGAGGTAAGTTTCTAATGCAAATACCCAAGTACATTGGTTTGGATATTGATATGGGAAATGGTTAGTATGCATAGCATGATAAAACTACCTAGAATGGTATGAAATGAATATAACTTGGAAATAGTTAAGTGTGAGAAAGTGGAGAGTGGAAGTGTTTATGATGAATGAGATATCTTGAGTGGAGGAACATGTTGTGAGAATGATTTGGACATGTTGATAGTGGGATAAATTGTGAGATTTACCACAAGGGGGTAAAAATGTGTAATTAAGGCATTTGATAAATGCTTAGTTGAATAAGAGTTAGAAACATTAACTCAAATGTTGATGGATGAATTTCAGTTTCGAATGATACGTCGGAGCAAGTCAAGATGAGAACGCGGAAGCATAAAGGCGGATAGTTGTACACAAGTAAAACGAGGTAAGGGACTGTGTGTTAGCTATAGAGATGTTCGTACGTAATTACAGCAATTTCGTAGATATATTGCTAGGACTAGTACGATATTATAATTGTATGAAATGATGTAGAAGTATGAAAAGTGCTATGATGTATATATGTATTGAGAAATGGGATAGGGTAAGGAAATAGCATGATATGCATGTTTTCAATGATGTTCTCAATTTTATATTGTTATTGATGATTGAGAAATGTCGATGATAGGTTGGCTACTTTTACATGTTTTAGCATGAAGAGTCATGCTGTATGAATAATCGTGTTTTGAGTTTTAAAAGAGAAAATAGCCATCTATCAGTTTTGAGATGAGATTAGGTGTTGAAGCGCTAGCTCACACCCGTTTTAATGCCTTGATGTACCGTGCGGGAGTTTTAACTCGCACGAGGGTTTTGAGAAAGTGCGAGAACCTTGCTCGCACCTGTTTTGTTGAGTTGAGGTAAACCTGGGGGTCTGGGACCCAAGGGGATACCAGCCGACGGCCATTTGAACGGGCTGGGCCTTAACGACAGATCGTACCGCGCTGGAGCTTTGCGTTGACTGTGTGTCACGCTGCTTGCTCGCCTGGTATATGAGACATGGTTTAAGGATAAAAAGTCCATCGGAGTTGGAGTATGGACTTGGGTCCACGGTCGTACGTAGAATAGTGTAGTCACCCGTTGGTATACTATGTACCGTGCTGGGTGCACGTGAGTACGAGTATCGCGTAGATGACACACGACGTATCTTCACCGTGAGTATACGAGGAGATGAGGTGGATTGAGATGAGCCGGAGGGTAGGACTGACCCATCCCCCTTCAGGCGAAGTGATACCCTGTGCACACCTGATCAGTGAGGCCTGGGATCACTGACTATGGCCATAAGTCGTGGATATTTGATTGCCAAAAATTCCATGCCTGTCTCAGAGATTCGAGAACCAGAGACAATCTCAGAAAAGAAAGAGATTTGCGAGAAAGAATGATTTGAGAAGTGAAAGAGATTTCGTGTTTTTGATAAATCTCTAATTTCACATTCGTGCCGTGAGGGCACTATTTATGAGCATGTTTTAAATGGAAGTTTGACATTTGATTTACACGAAAATGCTATTAAGAAACATGTGTTTAAATGCATTGTTCGTATGATATTTCCATTTATAACGAAAACATGGTTTTGGTTTATGCATGCATGGGCTATGTAGGTAGTACGATATCTACCTGCTAGCATACATTTCCTTACTGAGCTGTGGTTTGCTCATCCCACTATTTTCTCCCTCCAGGTACTGAGAAGTAAGAGAGCGGTGATCTCTAGACCTTTTGTGTTAAACAGCTCCCACAATCCGCAAAGGTATAAGATTTGTATACACGAGTATTTTGTATCTAATATATTGTATCGCACAGTTATATCTCAGAATTGTAAACAGTATTATGGGGATGATATGTAAGCACATGGTATTTATACAATTAATTTTGTGTATTTACACACACACCTGGGAGTGTGAATTAAAGTTTTAAATATTCCGCTGTAAATGAATGAATTTTTAGTAATTGCATCTTCTCACAGCCCAACCGTAGTAGAGAATGTATGGATAGAAGGGTTCCCGAAAGCGGGGCATGACACTGGAAATGGAAGAAAATCGAGAGGCTTGAGGGGAGAAGAAGACTGAACAGGATTGGGGCTTGTATTGAAGCAAACCGAGGGCTGAAACAAAATCGAAACAGGGCTGGAAACGTGAAACCAAGGAAGAAAAGAAAAAAAAAGAAAGAAGAAGAGAGAAAGAAAAGAAAAGGTAAAAATATATGTGTATATATGTATATCTAAATCGTACATGTATATAGATAGGTGGTTGTGTATAAGTATGATAAGGTTAAGTATATATATGTGTACATGCTTGAGATATAGGCTTGGTGTGCATTAAGGTGTGTGAAATGAAAATAGAAGAAAAAAAAAAGGGTAAAATACATATATGTATATATGTGTATTAATATACATGAATATATATGTGTGGTATATATAAGCATGCAAGTATAGTTTGAATTAGATAAAAGTGGGAATGATGAGGAGTAGGCAAATATATATATATATATATATATTGGTGTATATACATGTGGGTGTATATAAGATAATTGTGTATTTAAGTGAATATATATATATATATATATATTTGGGTATATACATATAGGTGTATATAATGAATGGATATGTTAAGTATATGTACATACAAGAATATGTATGTATATGTGATAAGGAAAAATGGAAAACAATAAATATATATATATATATATATATGTATAGGAGTGTATATATATATATATATATATTTAGGTGTATATGCATATGGGTGTATATAAGATGAATGTGTGCTAATTTATGTACATGCAAAGAATGTATATATGAGATAGGAAAAGAATGAAAACAAATAAATATATATATATATATATATATATATATTTATGTGTACATACATGTAGAGGTATATAATAAGGTGTATGTCAATAATTGTACATACAAAATAATATGTGGTAAGAGAAAATATATAACGTGCGTGTTGACTTAGGTACGTACAATAATACGTACACACGCAGTAGTAACGAATAGGTTACGATTTTAACGCAATTCAGACAATTCGCACGAATAGGGTACTAAGTGTACGATTTCGGTGTAGGTGATCGTAGAAGGAATTAAGGGAGGTACTAAGAGGCGTCACCACTCGAGCACGGAGATTTCGATAGATCGAGGTAAGGGGTTATAATTTAAAACGGTAATAGTTACTTTCTGAATCTTGATAAAGAAAGCTTGCAAAGACATGAAGTATGATTTTCATGCATGTTTCTAAATTATATTTCTGATCAAGACTATGCTCTCTGTATTTATGTTTTTGAATAATTGTATATAACTGAATTTGATTTCGGAATAAGAGCATGTCTTCTGAAATGATCTTTCGAATAAGATGATTTTATTTCGATGTTTTCGTATATGAAAACTATAGTTGTTATGAGACTAAGGGCCATTTATGTTGTATGTTTACGTTTGTCAACTTTGTCTGTGGGGCGTCTGACTCGCCTGTGTGGCGTTTGAACTCGCCTGTGTGGCGCCTGTGTTTCGCCTGTGTGGTGCCTGTATTTCGCCTTCGTGGCACCTATATTTCACCTTCGTGGCGCCTGTACTTCGCCTTTGTGGCGTCTGAAATTATCTTCGGGTTCTGAATTCCCTCTACGGAGGATAACTTGGTTATTTGCCGCGTGACGAATTTGTTATTGCCGCGTGATAATTACGTGGGCCGATGTAGTCTCAATTTGAAAATTTAACTCTGATTTCAGAAATGGATTTTGTAGTATGTGATTTGATATGTATTTCTGTTTGAAATTCTGAATGTACGACCAGTTTTACTTAATATCTGTTAAGTTTCACGCACTTAAAGAATTACGTTTTGAATCTCGATGTTTATGATTTTTCTTAATCTTTGAATGTCATTTATATTAGTTTTCAGAAAGTATCATGATACGTACCATTATGTTTTCTACATATTTGAATTTCTAGGATCGTTTTAAATACATCTTCTTACTGGGCTTTTTCCCGAAAGCTCACCCCTCTACCTCTCAGATTAATTGCAGTGATCCGTAGGCGCTACCTGCCGCGTACACGATGTAGGCTGGTGGGGAGAGCTACCCTAGGCTACTTTTTGTACACGCAGAAAGATATACATTTACATTCCTGTACCAGACATATCTGTATGCACATACACGTATATTGGGAATATTTTTGTTAGGATGTAATTTGTAAGGAAAACGATGTAAACAATATTATTTTGAGTTTATATTTTGAGATGGCTAGTATTAAATCGAAATCGATATATTGAGTTGTAAAAGTGGATTGGGAAAGTATGCATGGTAGTTGTAGATATCTAGAATCGTTGGAAAGCATGCTTGGTAGTTGTGGATATCTAGGATTGTCGAAAACAACTGAATTGCAGGTGGGTAGGCTCATATGTAAGTCGTTATGCTGCCGAAATTTCTATCGGCCATATAAGTTAAAGTATGGAAATTAATTATAATTACGAATAAAGAATGAGGAAAAGTGTTTTGATACTACACAGGAATACAACTTAAGTGAATAAGGGAATAAGTGGGTAAATTAAATTTCAAAAAAAAAAATTTCCCTGATTTTCAAGGGTCAAGGGTCATTACAGTTGGAGTGGAGTGGCATTAGCCACGAGACAGCAAGCCTTGCCCTCGCAATCCTGGTGTTATGCTGTTCTGGCAGGTAAGACGACCCACCTCCCGTTTCAGGTGTGATACCCCGCACACTAGATACTGTGTTGCCAGGGATCACGAGGTTATGGTCATAGTTCTATGTTGTTACTGATAGTCACCTACATGTCTCACATGATATAACTATTGGTCGATAGACCAAGGTAGACCCGAGGGAGGGGTCAGACCCCCGATTTTATGATTTTCTAATATGCTAATATATGTTTTAGAGGATTTTATGATATGTGATCCTGAAAGAAGGATGGTTTTATAACCAAAGTTTTATAATGAATTTTAATGAATTGTTTTATGAGATGATTGACCCGAAAGGGTTAATTTATACTGCAGTTTTAATGAAATGATTTGAATGTAGTAGCATGATGGTGTTTTCCATGCTTTCATTTCATATTCATGATTTGTCTTACATGACATGAAAGAATGCATGATTTTGATTTAATTCATGTTAAGTATGATTTACTGATTTCACATAAAATGCCTTTGATGCATGATTTATATGATTTATATGATTTATATATGCACGAACAGTTTTATAAACTAAGTCATGATGAAATACATGATTTGTGCTTGAAATTTTAATGAAAAGAAATGGATTTTAAGGGCATGACATTATGAGCATGTAGATAGTGGAGCTATCTACTTACTTGCATAATTGCCTTACTGAGCGTGTAGTTTATTCACTCCCCTTATTTTTTCATCTTTTCAGAGTACTCGCAATAATTATTGAGCAGCTGAGGACTTGCAATCTTGGTATCCGCTGCTTCCCATCAAAAGACAGGTATACACACTTGTATAGTTTTGTATCTAAATATGTAATACACAGTATTGTAAACGATTATGATGTCGGGGAGGTAGAGTTATAAATACCATTGTGTATGTATTCAGTTAAAGTCAAAAGATAGTAAACTCTGATATATGAATATGATTATGAAAATGGAATGGTAAATAGGTAAGGGGTGACTAACACCGAATCATAACCCAACTGTTTGTAGGATGGTCACGATGAGAGAAATGTAAGAATTAAATAATAAACGGAAGAGCGAAAAATTTACTCTGATTTTTAGGTAATTTGGGTCGTGACATAAGCTTATATATAAGTCGTTATGCTGCCGAAATTTTTATCGGTCATATAAATCCAAATGTGAAATTTAAAAAGAATTACGGATAAATAAGTAAGAAAATGAATTGAAACTGAACAGAAATACAACATAAGTGAATAAAGGGATAAGTGGAAGATTGAAGTTTCAAAAAAAAATCTCTCAAATTTTTAAGAGTCAAAGGTCGTTACAGTATGTGTGGTAAGATAAATTTTCTTTTTGCTAAATCTCTTCTTAAAAAAATTAAACTTAAGTATTTAAGTCTATATATTTTGTCATTGAGTTAAACATTCATGTCTTGTTTTCAATTTTCATTTCTTCTTTTTTTTTTGATTTATTTGTTCAATGGTTTTCTTTATATATTTGTTCAATCATTTTCTTTGATCAATAGAAAATGAAAATATCCATATGAATTATTTATTCTTTTAAAATGTTTATTATCTTAAATATTATATTTAATCATTTTAAATTACTTTAAATTTTAAAATTTTTAATAATTTTATGTGTATTTTTACTTATATTTTTACTTTATTTACTTTTTATTTTTGAAACTATTATAAATAAAGTTTTTTTTTTCAAAATCCTAAAAATAGAGTTTTCCACTTTAATGTTGTTATTTAAATTCAAATTTTAAAAATAAATCAATTTCAAATATAAAACATTAACCATAATGACTAATATAGTACAAATTGCTTTCATTAATGTTAGAATCCAATTTATTTATTTAATGTTTAAGATTTGTTATATTTGATTTTTTTCTATAATTTTTTTAATTGGTATTTGATTTCAAATTATTTTTTTATTTCTGTATTCTATATATGCATCATGTTTTTAATACATTATTCAACATATATTTCAAAATAATTTCTTATAATTTTATTCTATATTAAAAAATTATTATAAATTAAAATTATCACCGTACATCACACAGGTTTAAATTTAGTTTTTCTTTAAAATAAAGCTTGTGAATTAAAAATACAACTTGTCCAAGGTATGTTGTTCAAATAAAAATAATAAACAAAAAATAATAAATAACAAATAATAGTAAATAAAAATAAATAAATTAAAATGAAAAAAGAAAACCAACATTTCAAAACCAAATAGTTTTTAGTATTGATTGATTTAAATATTTAAAACACTCCAAAAAAGTTTAAAAAATAAAATGATTTCAAAACTAAGATTTTAATAGTTGACTAAGAGCAGAACTAATATGTCCTATAAAATAGAAAAATTCGAAACGAAATGTTTTATTTTGATACTAATGAATTAAAATTGAATTAAGATTAAACTTTAAAAATTTAAATTAAAATTACCTTAACAAAAATATACCTTGGGATTCTGCGATCGCATCCAGGCTAGACCTAAAAGAGGAAAAAGAAAGTCCAAACATTGCCTAGGTAATGCCCACGGTCTAGTATCAGTTATTTAGCCAACACAATACACACATGAAAGCTTCATGGATTGGAACTCAAGCTCAAGGTCTATGCAGTCCTTAAAACAACCTTCTGACTCTCGTGTAGCAACGGAGTCTGACCCAGACACAAGCCGTGGACCTGCACTCAGCTTCTTTACGCGTGGAACCCAGCGAAGAGGCATAGAATTCTCATGGGAGATGGGGAATGAGTGAAGGCAGCTTTGGCGATTCATCGTTCACAATAATAGTTTCGAATCAAAGTCAAATGCTCACCACTTGACCTCAGAGAAGCATTGGTTCTATGTAAATATTAATGGTGATTGACTGCTCAGAAGTGCGGATTTACTATATCAAGCATATCATTGTCTCATCCACAAAAATCTTGGAAGAAAAATTATTTTCAGCTGTTGTCCAAAGATGAATTTTTAGCAAACAAAACTGCAATAAAAATGAGTTCCATGGTAAATGAGTAACAACAATATCAAAAAGCTAAAAAAGATTAAACTTTCTTTTAGTCCATTCAAATACAACTAAAAGGTCATCTTCTTAAGGAAGCAAAACCCACTGTTTATTCCGCATTGGCATATGAACAACAAGAAATACATGTTCATATCTATGTATGTTGAACAAAAAGGGGCTTTTACCGCACTGGCTGCTGGTTGTAATGGTTCTTCTCTTTCTTCTTCGCAGCAGCAAGCCTTGCACTCCTTGCAGCAGCCTCTTGTGCGGCAGCTTTTGCAGCAGCATCCATCTCTTTACTAGATTTCTTCTTCTTCATAGATGCCATCTTCTTTAGGCGCTCTTTCACATCAACAGCAGATGCATCCTCCTCAGTCTGCTCAGTCCCAGCAGCTTCATCTGGCCCATTGGTGGTGTCTGTATTGACAGGCTGATCCTGTGATTCTTTTCCCTCCTTTGATTTATCCTTCTTTTTCTTCTTCTTGGCACTTTTTGACTCTCCGTGAGTATTTTCCTTCTTTTCACCCTCTCCATCTTTCTTTTCTTGTGCAGCATCTGCAGTTATAAGAGACAAAGACATTGCTTAGAAGAGCATATTAGATATTTGAGAAAAGCAATTGTTCTGGACCAGAAAAGCCATCTTCGAATGGGTTCAGTGCTTCTTTAGATCTAAGCAAACAACAAATAACCATAAAAGGATAATGTGTAAATATAAAAGGTTGAATGCAACTGCTTGAGAGAGAGAAGCTCATATTTTCAAAGTTGGACTCACAAACAACTTCAAGCTCCTTATGCAATACGTCCAAGGAGACAATACTTCAATTGTCAAATATTGTTTGTCAAAACAAAAATCATCTAAGAGTTAGTTGTACTGCTTTCCAACTTCAACAATAGGAATAAATAAGTGCACCGAAACTAGATGGGATGTTGCAAGCAAACAATTAAAAGAGTACTACACGAAGTAAAAGAAGCACCAAGTTGGTTAAAATTACCACGTGACTCATCCTGGCTGTTGCTCTCCTTCTGGGTAACTCCAAAATCAGCAAGAAGAGCCTCCAGCTCTGCAAGTTCTTTTTTCTTCCTCTCTTTCTTTGAAAGTTGTCTTTCAGTCTCCTTGGGTGGTGCAGGAACTTCAGGAGACTTTTTTAGCACAGGCTCTGGATGTACTTGAACTTCTGGTTCATGATCATGATCTTCCTCCATATCATCATCACCTTCATCTAAAATATCTTCTTCACTCTCACTATCCTGTAATCCCAGATCAGTTAAAAAGTAGTGAGACATAGCTTGTCAAAGCAAACTAATTTTCATCATTCATTATGTATAATTAGCCATCCATCATACAGGATAAATCATTTATGCTCAAAGGACTCATCCTTTTGGCAGAATTACAAAAGCACAAATGGGCCTGCACCTTGGGAGAGCCCAGAAGGAAAGCCCAGCTGGTTCTCTGCCAGTAACTGTATACACAATGTTATATCTTGTATTCCATTTACATAGGCTTAGTTTGGGGAGCCGATTGCCTCCAGTGAGGCGCTGTCCCCCCACTAAAAGACAAAATTTGGGAGGGTAATATTACCCTCCCATCCTTCAATAATTTTTTTATAGTTATTTTATTAAAAGAACTATACCATTTAGCGTCTTTTCATTATTTTCAATCTCATCGTCCATCCAAGACAAGTATAAGACAAGTGCATTCCACTTGTTTGTTTCCTTTCTTCATCAACCTTAAATTGCAAGAAGCATCCAATAAACTTCCACTTAGAACAAGAGAGAACTAAAATATAATCTGGCACTTTAAGGATTTATGCTATTTATGTGACAAACTAAAAATAAATCTTAAAATTACAAAACTAAACTATATAAATGACAAGATACACCAATATTCCACCAGTTTTTTTCCCACTTCTCCCAAGGAGGATTACCATAAAAATTTTCCTCTCTATTCTAAGAACAAACAAAAACAAAGAGGAAGTAAAATCCACTTCAAATGATAAGGCAGGAGTGTGAAAGTAGATAACGTTTCTCAGAAAAACGTGAATATCATAACAAAAACATCTAGATTTTGGGAAGTTTATAACAATGTGATCCTCAAGGGCTGGGAGAACTATAATACTAATAATGAATTTTAAATTGAATTACAATAAAATATAAAGACAAACAAATGATGCGAAGATACACCACCCTTGATTTCAATGATAGCATAATAAAACATATAAAGAACTCCCCAAAAAAAAGACAAAACACTTCATCCACGGAGAAATTCAAGAAAAAAAAAATCACTTTAGCTTCATCAAACATTAGTCCCATGTAAATGAACGTTTCCTTACAGCCTATTTCTTTTCAGAGCAAGGTTCATGAATGAACAATGTTAATCATAGTACCTTACTTTAGTATTTCAATCAGAATACTTAGCATTCTAAGGATATAAAAAATTCTAGCAATACTAGTGACAGATGCATAGAGGCATTCTAAAGTATGACTGCTATCACCACAACTACATAATAACTTAACACCCAAAACAGCACCATAATTGAACTTAAATTTAGGAAAAAAAAAAAGACAGGTAGAAAACAATAAATTCAATCAAGGACATATGAATACCCAAATCAAAATATCCACCTCAAACCAAATTCCAACTACAAGTCCGCTATCAGTTTCAGCCATCAAATCGTTGGTCAAAATCATTGGCTTCTAAGAGTTCATTTTCCAATCATCGACCACCACGGGGCTTTAATTCCACCGTTTCCCATCACATAATCATTCAAATAATAACAAAATAAAATCCAACCAGAATTTTAAAATATATATCTTTTAAAAAATACACTAATGGATACCAGAGCAATCAATTTAGAAACGAAAGGAAAATTGATCGTTAAACCAATAAGTTAATTCACCTCTACAATGGCGGTCTTGTCATCATGACTCTCAGAAGGTTCCGAGGATCCCCAAACGGACTGAGGAGGAGCGGTTGTAGCATAATAATCATCGTCGTCATCGACATCGGCCCACGATTTGCCAGTAAGCGGTGCCGGAGCCCAAAAGACCGGCGGCTCGGGTTCTTTTAGCGGTTTTTGTTGTTGTTGCTGAGACTTGGAAGAAGATTTTTTAGAAGAACCTCGGTCCTTGTCAGATTTCTTCTTCTTTCGGAGAGTTTCGAGAGCAGCAAACACGTTCGTGTTGTTGATCACCAACGATCCTTCGTCTCTCCTGCTTCCTCCTCCCACCATTTCTCCCTATTTCCCCAAAATCAAATAACAAAAAAGTTGACGAAAATTAGGGAAAAAACGTAGATCGTTATATTAAAAACGAGATTTGATGAAAAAAGTTATGAGAGGACGAAATTATGGATTAGGGTTTATAAAACTGGAGATCAGATGGAGTGTTTGTTTCTGAGGAAAAAAACAAAGTCCGATGAGAGAAAATTAGGGTTTGATATTACGCGTATTTTGTCACGGAGAAGGAAGCGCAGGGCAGAGTAGGGTTGGGAGTTGGGATATCATATATTAGAGGAGATAACGTAAAATGGGCAATGGTAGGAGGTGTAAGGAAAACGTAGGATTTGTAATTGTAGGGCTGTTTCTCTTTTTTTTTTTAACCCCCAATTAGACTTGGGAAGTGAATAGTTATAACTGATATTTTCTGGAAATTACTAAACGTGGTTAAATGCTCAACGACCTCGTTTTGGTTCAGCTTTTTGTTTTTTCTTTTCTAACTATTTCATCTTTGTTTAAAATTATAATTATAACCCGCATAATATATTTATGAATTGATAATTATAAAAATTATTTTATTTAAATTAAATAAATTAATAATTATAAAAATCATTTTATTCACATTAAATACAATCAATAAATATAATAATTATTTAAATTAATAAATAATTAATTTAAATTTAAATTAATATTTAAAAATATTCAATTTTAAAATTTTAAAATCTCAAACTCTCTCCCTTAGCATCAAAGAAAGGACTGATTAGCTAATCTCTCTTTCTTATTTTCCATAGTAAGTAGGAATGAATTAAAGATCAGAAACCAACTTTACCCTCTTTTGTTTTATGACCCTTGAACAAAACAGACTTTTATCGCATTTCAGGATACCACCTCGACGCGGTGAAACTTAAACTCGTCTTCCACAAGAATTCCAAGCCCAATAAAAAGTGGAAGTCATCCAACGGTACCAACACAAGTAAAACTTTCCAAACCCTTCGTCAATCTGTAGCAGAACTATCTTAGCTACCATAACAATAGGTTTCGCCTCATAGTTCACCGCCTTCATTTTGCTATCCCCTTTATCAACCCGTAGGCCTAGCCGCGCTACGATCCGATCAGGAAAAAAAAAAGTAAAAGGAATCTCCAATAGCATGAGATATAAAAAGTAAAGGCAACAATCAAAGAAAAAACAATATTTATGTTTTCTATAATAAAATTAAAGTTTATATATATTATATTGATAATGTATAATCTTTTTACATACATTCAAAATTAACACTTTATTAATAAAAAAAATCAAATCCTAAAAAATAAATAAAAAGAAGTTTTTTTAATTTACTCATAGAATACTTAATATTATTTTATTTGGCTTATTAATAATATATCAATCTTTAATGCATTGAGAGGATATAATCTCTATATATTATCAATACATTATATATAAACTCATAAAATTAATACTAAATTAGACAAGTAATATTATAAGATAGATGAGAAAGAAAAATTAATTTCTCCTATGAAAATCCTTGTAACACAATGTGCCATGTAGTACCAAGAAAATAAATAGAAGGTTAAGGTTAAATAAATCATCGGAAAAATGGTTTTATTATTTGAATTTTTATTTTTTTCGTAATCAATTGAGTATATATATTTAAATTTTCATTTAATTGAACTTTTTTATAGATTGATATTGTTATTTTTTAGATAATTTTCGTTACACGTGGTAAAAAATATAACGGTTTCTATTACGAAAAGAGTTCAATTAAACAAAAATTAAAATATAAAAAATTTAATTGATTGCGAAATCTGAATTATTAAATCCGTTTTCTCTTGAAGTTTATTTTTAATCATTTGCCTAAATAAAATAAAAAATAAAAAAGGGCCTAAGTTAAGAGTAAGGGCCCAAGGTGGCAGTTTAATGCAAATAACATCGACATCCCTCAATTTCATTGATACCGGCCTTGAAAAAAATTGGTATCCTTTGCGATTACCCTAAATACACAGATAATATTTTGGTTCTATTGAATTTAAGTAATTAATGGACCGATAAGATTTGTCATACTCACAGTCACGCAATCTTTTAATGTTATTAAAAAGTTAAACTCTTAATTTCAGTGATTAAATAATAATAATAAGTTACTAGTTATTTTCCTCTATTATAACAACTTTTTATAAAAAATTTATATGAATCAAATTACTTATAAATTATTCGAATTCGACTTAATGATTATTCAAATTTAATTAATTTATTTTTTAATCAAACTCAAACAAATTAAATAAAAAATCAGTTCGAGTTCAAATATCTTAATATTCGACTGAAGCATCTCACGAACCTAATCAATTTTTTTAATATAAATTTTTATATTTTATTATTAATTTATCATTTTATTTTCATAATATATATTTAAAAATAACAAATCAAATATTTTTAATTGATCTTACATCTTTGACTCATATAACTCAAATATTTTATCAAATTAAACTTAAATTTTAAAAATTAAACTCAATTAAATTCATATCAAACTTCGAATTTCCGAATTTAACCTCAAATTTTCAAATTGAATCCAATTCAAACATTATACCTCTTCTCTTTACTTAGCAATCATCTAGGCGAGATATTACCGTTAGACTTTTCTTTTAAAAAATAAAAATCCTCCATCTCATTCACTTTTATTAGAACGCTAAACCTGAAAGCTAACAGAATGAAAGAGCATCCATTTGATGTCCATAGCCCAAGAAGGGAACCAGAG
This sequence comes from Firmiana major, assembly GCA_033439115.1. Taxonomy (NCBI): domain Eukaryota; kingdom Viridiplantae; phylum Streptophyta; class Magnoliopsida; order Malvales; family Malvaceae; genus Firmiana; species Firmiana major. The sequence continues at coordinate 12,764,220 of CM065899.1, read as the reverse complement.
AAATGCAGATTAATGGGGCAATTTAAGAATCCCACTTCAGAGGCTAAGCAAATAAAGTGTAATATCACATTCACAAAGTCAAGAAAATTCAATATGTCCAAATAAAGATAAACCACACTTCTCTTGCTTTACTAGTTGCGACATACATCTTCGTATCATAAAGCAACTAAAGTGAACCTTCAAAAGTTGACTATTGGTAAACTGGAACGCTGCCAGATATTTTGTCAAATAACACCACAATAAAAAGGGATAGCTTCTGCCAATTCTAATTGTTTCCAATACCTTGTACAATTTGCATGTACCCATACATACACATTTGCTGTAAACAAAATGGGTCCAATCACAACTCTGACGGACTGGATTGTAGTGGCTTAAAGCAAAAAGAGAGTATACATATATGAAAAGAATAAAACAGTTGGAAAAGACACCATCATTTTCTCACTTTATTGACTACGCCACAAAGAATAGGAAAACCATAAGGAAAAAAATCAATACAAAAAATATCTTGATCATCAACCACCTGTTAGATGATATGCTGTTTAGGTACTTGAGCAGAGCTCCCTGAGCTCCTTCCACATTAGCTAAGGTGTCATCCATGTTCTCATCAATCCTGAAAGGAAAACATAACAGTCCAATAGCCCACCGATCAGTTAAGAGATTCAGACAGCAATATCAATGCACACCGCAGCTCTCTCCATGCAAGTGAAATTATTTTAGATCGTTAGAAATTATTCATCAATAAATTTCGACAGTCACTTTGAATTTAAGGCATTTATCAATGAATCTAATCCAATTTGTATATACCCATTTACTCTCATCCGAGGGATTGATTAATAATTTAATATCTGAATAAGAATGCTAATTTTCCGTAAGAAGAACTAAGTAGTTAGCCCACCAAACAGTACAAGCAACTGTTCTTTATGCTAGTTAACAATTGGATCATCAATATGTTGCATGCCAAACTTTACCACAAAATGCAAAGAAAGGACAACAGAAAAGAAAAGAAAAAAAAAATCACAACATTCTCTGCTCTAATGAACCAATGACTTCTCAAATTCTCACTAGTACCAAACCCATGATGCATACACAGGACCAAACAACTAAATGGTAACAAAGTACAAAGGATATCTTGCATTACCCGTAAATTTATTTAGGGTTAAGTTTGGCTGAGAGGTGAGATTCGTTCTAGCGAAATTAGTTACCGTAGGGGTGAGATTAAATACTATAATGGTGAGATTAAAATAAATGATGATATTTATGTTTGGAGGCAAATGCGACAGTAGCGGTAAGATAAAATGTAGTGAGAAAAAAATAACCATTAAGGGCATTATGTTAAAATTTGTATAATATGAAATTTATATTATTTATTTGGTACTTAAAATTAATAAATAATTAAAATTTATTCAAATTATTTTATATCTAATAATATTTTTGTTAATGAATATCTCAAATTTATTTAAAAATTAAAATATATTTACACATCTTAAATAAAAATTATTTATATTTATTTATGTTATTATTCATGTAATTATTTATTACAAAATATTTATTTTTCTTCATTTACTTGTGATTTATTTGATAATAAAATTATTTATTTATTTATGTAATTATTATTTTAATAATTTATTTATTATATTAAATATATAACGGATTATTAAAGTTATTTGAAAAACTTAAAAAATAAAATAATAAATAAGATAAATATATTTTATAAATCTAATATTAAAAAAAATGAGAGCGAAAAAAAAAAAAAATCCACCAACCTCCACTAGACCCTACCCTATGGCACGGTGGGATTGCTCCCAAGGAATGCGGTGGGATCTAAACTAGCTCTTAGGAGACAAGACCACAAACACAGAACATTAAGAATTCCACAAATAATTATAAATACTATGATGACAGCATACCATAATTTATCATTGGTTTCTCAATTCTATCTAGCACAATCATGCAATTAGACAAAACATTGCTAATCTAAAGCCTAAAATGTTTTTTGGACAGCCATAATAAACTAGCCGGTCAAACATTGCTGCAAGTATAAATTCACTTAATCAAATTCATCAATGGCCGTATACACTGTTAGGAATTCCAAACAAGATAAACATGAACAGCTATGACGATAATAATACAGACTGCAGAATACTATAATATAAAACACCTTACATAGCAAGTGATATGTTAGCAAATAATATAATTCATATGTATGCCAAGTGAAGTTGCTTCAAGAAAATAAACCTGATAGCTATTTCTCCTTGCTGAGAAACCAGAGTAGCCAGCTGGTTGAAGATGGTGCCTAGCTCATGAATAGTGGATTCAACATTTTGAAGAGCTTCAGCTCTGCTCTGCATGTAACTGTCTTGCAATGGAACCATTTGTTGCTGCTGCTGCTGTTGTTGCTGGAGCATTGGCTGATTCTCCCCATCCATCTGCTTTCTATATAATTAAGAACCAGAAACAAAGTTTTCACCAGTATACAGAATTTCAGGTTCATATAGTTCATATAAGAAGTTAAAGCCAGCTAGACCAAAACAGAAGCAACCAACAATAGTTGATTCAAAAAAAATTAGAAAAAGAAACGAAAATAAATAAAATAGACTGCACGTGTGAAGAGTAAAAACAAATGCAGCATCATTCAACCATCACAACCACATCCATGCACTGCACACACAGCTAAAAAGAAAATAGAATTTTATAGCAGTATGCAATTGTGACAAATTACAAAACATACAAGAGCATTTTTAAGAAATGTTCCATGAGCATTCAATAACAAATTATGGATTTAGAAGTTCCTAAAGAAAATTCAATACTTCTAAGTGCCAAATTATTCTCTCCAGCTAAAAAGCCAAAGGTATATTACTGGAACCAAAAAAAGAAAGTCATAGGCATATTACTCCCAAACATCTGAATAAGCTAATTACCTGGGAAACAACTGAGAAGAAGCAGCAGAACCATTAGCCCATTGAGGAAGGTTGTTTGAAGCTCCACCCGCTGCTTTTGCAGCCAGGGGGCGCTGACGAACAAAAGGATTTGGTGAATCCTTTGAAGCAGTGGAAGAAAATAACTGTCTTCTGTTCTCATGAACCTTTAAATTCTGTACGAGGCAATTCAAACCATCAATTGCCAAGGGAAAGAATTAACAATGACATAACTAAAAGGAATAGTTGCAAAACAGATCTAAATAAACTAAGTGAGCAAACGGACAGAAAAACTCGGCCTTACCTCTGTTCGCATGGTGAGAACTTCTTTGAACTCTTTCGTGGCACTCATCAAGCGATTCTTCAAGTCATCTACGACTGTGGTTGAATGACTAGATGTGTCACTGGAAACACCACCTTCATTTCTAGAATTGCAGAAAAGCTGAAGGTCTACCACTGCAGAATTAAGTGCAGTGATATCCTGCTTGATAACTGCAGTGAGCTCTTGGATTTCCATTGTAGGGTCATCAAAAACTGAAGTCCTCTTGGCCACTTCAAAGTAAGCAAAATAGCATCATACTGAATGAAAAACATGCGGAATCATAGTAACTACAATAACAACAACAGCAATGATAAACTCCTATCACTATCCATCTGTTTGCCTTCTCCTATATCTGTCATTGACAGTTGTGCACAATAGATTTCATAAAGTTTGGCTACAATAATAGTATAATCTAAACCAGGACAACCAAGATGGGAACATTCTCTACTTCAATTCTATGGTCAAGTCATAACATGATTTAATTCAATTCCTATCAAACCACAGAAAGAAAAAAAAAAGGGGGAGAGAGGCAGAGCTGCAGAAGCATGGTTTTCAGGTATCTGCACAGCATATCTACTTAAAAGGTAATGGTTAAGGGTGTATGCATGTCTGTGGCAATAAAAGAAATTGGAGACAGTTTCTCTTACTGTGCCTACAATCTTGTTTATGTTATTTCAGATCAAGGATGACAAAAGCCAATTTAAAATAGTTTTCCATTAATATATGCAATATTTTTGACAAAGGAGTAGTTTCCTAGTCCACCTATGTACAAGAAATCAATCATGTATAAACATAACCAAACAACTATCATTATCCACTGCATCATTAAAGACTTTGACTAGTAGAAAAAAGGAAAGTGAGAGGATGGAACATGGAAGGTGAAATAGAAGGATGAAAATGATTCTGACTCATGCTCGGTAACAACTACAATAAGAGCAAATGCCATTTTTTTGTGGGTGTCCAACGGCATGGCTACCCGTCCA